>JAGPOW010003316.1:120267482-120299337 GCA_030014935.1 Caiman crocodilus
CGGTGCTCTTTCCTGCCAAGGCAGGGGGTCGGACTAGATGATCTGCCCAGGTCCCTTCCGACTCTAGACACTATGATACTATGATACTATGATACCTACATACACATTTCCAACTTCTTGCAAGACATACAAGGGATCAAGATACAAGAGGGTTCAAAAGAGGGTGACCTGATGGTGGGGGTCTACTACAGACCTCCCCCCCCCGCCCAAGAAGAGGAGAACAATCAGACATTTTCCAAGGAACTGGCTGAGGCAGCCAGCACTAAAGACCTGACTCTCATGGGTGACTTCAGCTACCATGACATCTGAGTAATTTAACTACCCTGGCACCCTGAAAGAAGCCATTCCCATGAAATCAAAAAGCAGGAAAGGAACCAAGAGACCCACTAGACTCAACAGGGATATTAGAGAACTTTTGAAAAAGAAAAAGGGCACATATAGGCAATGGAAAAAGGATCACAACCAGAGAAGAATTCACTTATATATTCAGGGTCTGCAGGTATGAGATACAGAAAACCAAAGCAGGCATAGAGATCAAGCTAGCATCCAAGATTAAGGACAAGAAAAAGTCCTTCTACAGGTACATGGGAAGCAAGGAAAAATTGAGTTCCACTCTGGGACCCCTATTGAGGGACAGCCCACAGTAGATCCCTACAAAAAGGCAGAGTACCTAAATGGTTACTTCACATAGTTATTCTAGAAAGCTAACAAGAGCTGTGCACCTGTCCAGAGGCCCAGGGAATATGGGGAAATCAACAGATAACAAAAATCAGCCTTGATCATGTGAACAATTGGACCTTTTTAAATTCACTGAGCCAGGACTTTACATTCAAGAGTCCTGAACGAACTGACTGAACTCATAGCAGGGCCTTTGGGAAAGATATTTGAAAAGTCGTGGAAAAGGAGTGGTCCCGGTTGACTGGAAGAGGCCTAACGCAGTACCCATCTTTAATACAGGGAGGAGGGATGACCCTCCAATCTATAAACTGGTCAGTCTGACTTTGGTTCTAGGAAAAACTTGAAAAATTTGTTATGGAGGCCATCAATCACAAACTTATAACTGACAGGGTATTAAGAATCAAACAGCATGGCTTTGTGGAGAGTAGATCATGCCTAACAAACCAAGTGTCCTTTTATGACCAGGTAACCAGCTGAACAAGGGACATGAGATAGATGTCATTTATCTAGACTTCAGTAAGACTTTTGACTCTGTCTCCAATTAAATTCTCTCAATTAAACTGGATGGTACTGGCATGGACCAGCCTATGGTTTGGTAGGTGAATAACTCGCTTAGAGCCTAGTCCCAGAGAGTTGTAACTGATGTGATGGCCTCATCCTGCAGAGATGTCTTCAGTGGTGTCCCACAGGAATCAGTGCTTGGATCTATGCTTTTTAACATATTTATTAATGACTTGAATGAAGGGGTGGAATGCTCTATAATTAAATTTGCTGACAAAACATGTGGGAAAATGTGGGAAAGCTAGAGGATAGAGTAAGGATCCAGGACAACCTAGACAGACTGGTTCTATGGGCTGATAAGAATTAGATGAGGTTTAACAGGGAAAAGTTCTGGGTCCTTCATCTGTGTAGGAAGAACCTTCACCATAACTATAGGACAGGTGGTAGTCCACTAGCTGACACAGTGCACAACTGCTGAATGGGACCGGGGGCTCACAATCAACCGGAAAATGAATAGGAGCCAACAGTGTGATGAAGTCACCAGCAGGGTGAATAAACCTCTGGCGTGTATCAGCTGATGTGTTGCCAGCAGATCCAGAGAGGTACTTCTCCCACTGTACTCAGCATTGATGAGGCCACAGCTGGAGTACTTTGCCCAGGTTTGGGCACCACACTTCAAGAAAGATGTGGATTAGCTTGAAAGGGTACAGGGAAGGGCCACCCACATTACTGGGGGCCTGGAAGGTAGGTCCTATGAGAAGAGACTCTGAGAACCAGGTTTGTTTAGTTTGGGTAAGAGAAGGCTGAGAGGTTATTTGATAGCCACCTAAAGGTATGTCAGTGGGGAGCACCAAGATCTGGGGGGAGCAACTCTTCAGGCACCCCTTGGGAGGATGAGAAGCAAAGGCCACAAATTAACAGAGGGAAGATTTAGACTGGACATAAGGAAGAACTTCTTCTCTGTAAGGGTAACTAGAACCAGAGGTTCTGGCAGAGGTGGTGCGTCACCACCCTTGGAGGTGTTCAAAACAAATATGGATAAGGACCTTGTTGAGCTAGTTTGAGCTTATTAAGCTCTTGCGTATGGCAGAGGACTCAACTTGATGATCTTCCACATCCCTTCCAATCCATTGATTCTGTGATACTTCACAGTGATAGAATTAAAACAGAATTCACAAGCACTAGTTCTTAACCTCCTTGATGTACTAAAAGTCACAAAATGGAGTCAGAAAAGTAATCCTTGCAGGAAACTTAATATAAAATAAATATTTCTTCCAATGCCATGATTGAAAATGAGAGAGGAGAGGAAATTGTGGTGGGAGGTGGTATCTTTTATTGGACCAACTGCAACATATCCTTTATCCTTGCCGCTCACATATTTCCTGAACCATTACAGGCACAGTATCACTCCAACATTACCATAATATGATTGAAAATGCCATTTTTTTAAATAAAAGAAGTCTAGTTAAATTAAAATAAATAAATCAATTTTAAACTAAAAATAGAGGGAAAGCATATTAAGCTAAAAGTATAATTCCAAATGCCCTAACAGGTCTTTTGGGAAAACACATGCTAAGCAAAAAAACTGCACAGTATAATGCAATACAGAATGAGTGCTGAGGAACAGGATATACATTAGTAACAGCAGGTGTTCAAAGTTCTAGACTGAATTCTTAAAAATCATATCAGGTGATGTAACTTAAGGCCTGAGGTTTCGATTCACTCTTGACTTGCTTCAGTTTTATATGGAAGTAGTTCACAGCCCTGTTAGGGCCTTGTTACACAGTCATTGTGGGCATCTCCTAAAACTCCTAATACCTAGATTGTTTGCACATTAACATCTAAAATGAGTTTTAAGCACTCATTAGGTGGCTTAAAGTTATACTGCTCCAGGGCAGTTACCCACAGAATTGCCATTTTTGGCATTGTTCTTAAAATCTACACTTTGGGAATGTGAAAAACTTAAGCTCTTTCATATATATATGTAATTATATCATCACATAAGGGGGAGGGGGGAGGCATAAATATATATATGTGTGTGTGTGTGTGTGTGTGTGTGTGTGAATCTAAACCTCAGGCCTTAAGCACATATATATATATATATGTATATATATATATAAGCCTCCTCCCTCCCCCTTACGTGTGGCTGCCTGTGCTATCTGTCCCAGGGGAACAGGCATGAAAGGTTTAACCTGCCTGCCCAACCACGACCATTACTGCAGTAGCTGCCCTCTGGGCCAGGTGCAGTCTAGAAAAGAGCAGCAGCAGGACAGTGCTGCTTGCTTCCCTAAGATAGACAGCATGGGCAGCCAGAAATAATTGTGGGGGGGGATGAGAGAGGGACCCTAAAGGGCAGGGGGGGAACCTCAAGGGGCAGCTGGGAACCTAGGGAGCCCCAGGGGATAGGATTATTAGCTTTCAGTCCTCCAGGCCCCTGCTGGCCTGAACATGTGACTGTTCTAAATCCAAGCTGGCACTAATATTGATCATCATTTGGGTGTCTTACAGTGTCACATCTAACACAGGCCCTTCCTAAAATAAGGTCTGATGTTTTAATACATCAGAATGGGGATATAGGGGTGCTGGCCATACTTCCTGGGGTATTTGGTAGCTGGTAGCAGTGAGGAAAGTTGCTTTTTGGGGAGCTGCTGCTTCTTGCCTGGGAAGGAAGCCCTAGTTTGTGGGGACACAATCTAACCTCCTATCTTGCCCATCTTTCCAAGACCCCACTCTTACACTTGTCTATGCCCTGCAACCTGGCTAACTGGCATGTGCTCTGCAGGATGTTTGCCTGGGATTTCCCCCTAGGGTAGGAGGGAAATTAGCTTAGTGCCAGAACTGGGTCCTGGACACTAGAGTTGGGGAGGTGGACATTTTGTCCACAGAGAACAGAGGGGTGGGGGATAGAACCCTGCATTCTGGGATGCTGGAGGATTGCAACTTGGGCTTATCTGTGGGGAGTAGCCACAAATTAATGGAACACAAGCTGGGTAAAATGGGTCAGAGATAAACCTGTCCTGGAGTGACATAACTTTAAACTTCCTAAAGGGTGCCTAAAAGTAGTTTTAGGTGTTAGTATGTGGACAGTCCAAGGGTTAAGAACTTCAGGAGCCACCTAAAATTAATGTGCAACAAAGGCTTTACTCACTTTTCATGAAACAACACCCAATTCAAAACTGAAGCAGTTTAGTGGATAGCATGCTTTTACATTTCATGAAAGTGATTAGATTATTCACATGCACCTGATGTATTGATTATTCAGATTTTTTGCTGCAGTGCAGCTGCAGTCTGCTTAAACAAGCACTTCAATGTTCTTTGAAGGCAGGCACTTAATTTAACTGACTTCCTGATAAGCAGTGAGAACGGTATTTTTCAATTCAGACCTGGGCTTGGGAGGACAACTTGTTGATTAAAATATTTTAGAGTGTAGTTTAAAGTTTTCTAGAAATAAAACTATTCCAACTATTGAAACTTTTTAGAAAGTGATGAAGAAAGATTTTGTTCCCCTCAATTCTTCAGCAAGGACTCTTCTTTATTTATTATATAGGAATTGCATGTAGTCATAGAATAGAAGTTTAAAAGCAAATCAGTATTATAGCAGGTGAAAGGGATAGGACCTCTTCTTGTGCATTGCTTCCTCTTGTACCTCAGACAGAAAAAAAATGATTATTGATAAACTAAAGTTATTTTGCATGCACCTGGCTTGTCCTTCTCTCAACTGTACAAGAAATTTCAGATGAGCTAATGACATAAGGAGGAGTAGAGCAGTGTCAAATTGAAAAGTAAAATTAGTGAAGATATTTTGTCGGAAAACAAATGAAATATTACATATTTTCCTTCCCACTAACTTTGTAAAAAATATTTTTTTCAGTTTTATTATACCATTTTAATGAAAAAAAAAAGTATTTAAAAGTTTGGGATTTTTTTCCCCTCACTCATCTACTTTTGCCACTGAAAAAGTTTTTCACCAGATGCTGAAAGATCAGATGAACTCTGTGCCAAGGCATTTGTTTGTATATACATTGCAAATAAGAGATCTCTTCAAAATAATTCATTTAATTTCAGAATAGCAAAAAGTTCTTTCTCTCAAATCTCCTCCTATGCAAAAAGTGGGGGAAAAAAATCTATATATATTAAATCTTTTATTCTGGAGGTCATATCTGTCAGCCTACACCAGAGGCGGAAAATTATTTTGGGTGGAGGGTCGCTTAACAAGCTTTGGTGAGCTGTCAAAGGCTGAATGGATAACCCTCCCCCTTGAGGGTTGCCCTGCCCCCTTGTCACCATCTTGAGACCAGACGTCCCACCTCATTTACCTCCCAAAGTTCTACCCCTTGCCCTCTAGAAATACTATTTTTGGGAGGGGGGTTGCCATCTTTGAACTAGAAAAACAACAAATCATACACTAAAAGTTAAATACCTACAATAACATACTTTAGTTTTATTACAAAAAAAAAGTCTTGGTTTGTCTATGTACTGTATATAGAGGTGATTACATAATAACTCAAAAATAAAGTCTTTTTTTATATTGTGGAGGGAGGGTATGTGCGTGTGGTGTGTGCATGGTGTGAGGGGGGGGTGCTGTGTGCATGGTATATGTGTAGGCTTTGAGAGAGGGACAGCACACATCTTTGGTGTGTGTGGTATGTGTGATATGCATGATATATGTGCACAATATATGTGGTGTGTGTGTGTGGTATGTGGACTGTGTGTGTGCGTGTGTGTGGTAAGTGTGTTATGGGTGTGTATGGTATGGGGGTGTGGTGTGTGTGTATGGTGGATGTATATGGTGGAATGTGGGGGTGTGTGGTGTGGTAGGTTGTGAGGGTGTTTGCACGATGTGCAGCTCTAGATGAAGACGCGCCCTGCCTGCTGTTGCTGCCACCACCTGCTGGGGCTGAGCATCTGGGGGGGTTGGAGGGTCTCCAGCCCCCCACTCTCCCTCACAAACACATGCTGCCGACCCCACCTCCACTGCCGCTGCCCCTTGTCCCCCTGGGCACAGGTTCTGCACTGCCATCAGCCCCAGCCCCATGCTCTGGGCTCCCTCCCAGCTGCAGCCCCACCCCTGGTGCTTCCTCACCTGCTGCCTGAAGCCAACATGAGACTGGGGAAATAAGCAGGTCCTGGGGGCTGTGGCTGCAGCAGGCCCACATGAAAGCTGCATGGTGGCTGGCTGGGGCTTTCCACCCATGAGCATGGCAGCCAGGCAATAGGGTACATTTTGGGGGCTGCATGTACACGTAGGCACCTTGCTCCCACCTTCATAGGTGAAAGGGCTAGGTGGGGTACAATTTGTTGGGGGGCCCTGTGAATCGGATGAAAATGCTTGGTGGACCAAATCCAGCCCAGAGGCCATATTTTACATGCCCCTGGCCTACACACAATTCATAGTGATATAATGATGAAGTAAATGCTTTGCTCAAGCTTCAGCATTGCCTAGATACCAGTTCCAGTGCATCTAACAATGTTCTCTACATTGTTAAAGTTCAGTGAAGGTTTCCAGAGAACTGTGAAAATGTCAGATAAAGGGGCTCTGGTCTGGTCCTCCAGGTTGGGAGTAATGTGGGGGGTTGGTAGCTCACCCATGTATCTACAAGAGAAGAAACCAAATGGAAACAATGGTCTGAAAGCTTTTGAAGTTGGAAGAGGCAGTGATGCATACGCCATAAAGTGAAGATGCTGTAGATTATGACAAAAGGTTATAAAACAATACAAAAATCAAATGAATCTTCCACAGTGAAGTGCAGGTTCAACCAGTAGTTTAATAAGCTTTCAAAATAGTCATCCTTATGTAGTTCAGATCTTATACATTTCCTAAAAAAAACTTTAAGAAACTTATAAGCAAGGATCCTGTTTTTCTCTGATAAAAGAAATCCCCAATTTTCAGAAAGTAACCGAAAATCCAAAAAAAGGAACCCAAAATCCACATTTTCCTATGATTAAGATGAAACACCATGAAGATATAGGTATAGATATAGATTTAGATTAGTGTTGTTTCATTTTAATCATGCAAAAATGTGGATTTGGGATTACTTTTTTATAAGCATCACTGAAAATTATTTGCAATGCCTAGATGTAGGCAGCCTCAAGAATAGGTACCTTTCTATGCTTCAGCTATAATTAATACTGTTTTAAAACACATGTCCTATGTATTACTTTGATTTCTAGTATCATCATTTATCAGATAAGGATTTAAAACCTGTTTTAATAATTATCTTTGAAGCCATGTCATTAACATTTTTGGAGAATTTTAAAACATACAAGGCACCCATTAGAAGCATGTGTGGAGAGGATGGAAATTAATCACCTGAAAATTTATTACAAAAAATCTTGTCATGCTTCTTGGCCAGTGCTTATGTGAAAGCAGCAAATTAAAGCACAAGGCATATTACATGGAATTTATATGCATAAAGCTGTTTAATAGAGCATATTTTTGTATTTTCTTTTCCCCCTGCCTAAAATTAATGCAGACCCTTTATACTGGAAAAGGAAAACAGATGATCACACACCTGCCTTCCAGCTGCCAACACTTAGGACATGAAGCATGTTGTTCATCTGATGCAGTTCCCAGGCCACTCCTTGTCAGGATAATTAGCCAAGAAGGCCCACTCACAGATTTATCTTCATAAAGATGAGTGAACCATAGCAAAGTGAGTCAACTTCAATTTAATTTGAAGCTTAGATACGTGGCACTGCTTACCAATCTTAAATGTAATTTAAATCTGTTAATCTTCTAAGCTTGTTTGAAATGGGTTTTATTTAGATCTTCAGCTATCACAGATGCTACTGCTGTTAAATGTAAGATACCTGTAAATTCCCTAAGTATATATTTTTCCAGTGTTAATGGAGTTGGATTTGAATTTTTTTCTCATATTAAATTACAAAATAGATATGCTATTTTTGTTTTAAATGTGACACTGCTTTAGTCCTGTATGTCTTTACCTCAGCTGAAATTGCTTGTACAACTGACAGAAGGACAAGCAAGGTGCATGCAAAATAACCTTAGTTTATCAATAACTATTTTTTACTGTCTGAGGTGCAAGAGGAAGCAGTGCACAAGAAGGGTTCCTATCCCTTTCACCATTATATGATAGCTGAACAGTAATCCAGTCTAGACTTTCTCCTGCCTGACTTACTAGGATAAAAGAAATCCCCAAGCTAGATGTGTGGAGGCAGGGCCATGGAATGACAGCAAACCTGACCTGGCATAAGGGGGAAAATGAAGATGATACAATGGTAGGCATTCTTCCCCATAGCTTATGAAGGAGTTTTGGGTTCTTTTCCCCCAACCAGAAAAATCAGAAAAACAGGTTTGGGTCAAACTGAAACAGAAACTTTTAAATGGAATTTTAAAAGGAAGAATAAAATCATTTGGAATCACACTAAAACATTTCACTCACCCTCATACATGTCTTGTTCTTATTATTCAGTTTAATTAAACCTTCTGTTTACCTTATTCTCCCTTTTAAATATTGTCCAGTGTTTATGAGTGCAGTTTTGTACCAAAAAATAGTAAATTGAAATGTCTCAGACTTTCATTTAACGTTATCAACAGGGATCATGGTTTTCTCAGATAAAAAAATCCCCTATTTTTGGATTAAAAATAATATTTGCCTATATTTTAGTGGTGTTTCATTTCGATCATGGAAAATATGGATTTGAGGTTACTTTTTTTAATCCAAACTTTGGGATTTTTTTTTTAAATCAAAGAAAACCAAGATCCCTGATTATCAACAGGAATACTTTCAACATTTCCAGAAACATTTCTTCATTTTTTTCAGCTAACTAGTTACCAAATTTAACCCCAAATTGAGAACAGTTCCTTAAATCCCATTTTTAGCAAATTTACTATTCATTGAATAATATTGTGTTACTCTATATTTTACTTCCTTGATATCTTAATACCTATTACAATACAAGCAGTCTGTAACAGGCATCAGACACCTGAAGCCTGGATCAATTAGCTGCCAGTCACAAGCTGCCCAGTTAAGGGACTTCAGCTGGCAGGCAATTAGTGATAATGAGGGGAAATGACTGGCTGACCAGAAATAAAAGAACAGGAAGGGGGATGTAAGTGGAGGAGGGTTCTTTGAAGGAAAACTAAAGGGTGAAAGGGAACTTATACTGTGAGTATTTTGGATTATTTGATATTTATAGTTGAGCCCCATGGTGAAGATTAACCTCTGGGTTTTGAAGCCTGGGTTGCTGAGGACAGGCTAATGGTATGTTCATTTAGATTGTTTTGCTTTGAAATCAGTACTGGGAAGCAGAGGAACCTAGGGTGCCTTTGAGTTTAGAGCCCAGAGAGAGACTTTGTTACTGAGACTAGGTTGAAAGGCTCAAGGACTGATTTGAGATGGGCTAGCTACCCACTTGCCACATAATCAGTTATTATCTGGACTTTTAAATGACTACATGAAGAGCTATGATAGGGAAAGAGTCTTTCCTTGAACTCAATGTCTTGTGTTTCAGTATCTGTGCTAGTGGCATAATGGAATCCCAGAATTCAGTTGTGTATCCACCCTACCCAAGAGCTTTTTAAAGAATCACTAGCTTAATAACCCCAACCCTCTTCCCAATAGAAACCCCTCTTTGTTTGTGCAAAACAAATCTCTTTTCCTCTTACTCACACTAAGCAGCTTCAAAATACTCTGAATTAAGATTTAGAGGCCAGAAGTGGTGCTCAACTTGTTTGGCAAATGTAATGAATGATCAGTCCCAATTAAGAATACAATTTATTATTGAATTCCTGGGAAGGATGGAGGGAGTTAACCCCAAAATTTAATGAAATACATGTGCATTATGCTGTAACTTGTGAAACCACATAAAAAGAAGCAAGTAAAACATTTGTCAGGCAAGTAAAAAACAAACCAACTCTATCCTGGTAAATGAAATTCAGTACATAGAAGATAATTGAATGGTAGACCAGAGAAAGCTATGTAGGACCCAGATAAACAATTCATAGAAAATAGATTTTTGGATATGCTCTCAGAAACTATCAAGGAGAATAGGGGCTTCAATGAGACAAGTGAGAGAGCAGATGTTTTCCCTCAAGGGCTATAATGGAATAGACTATTCAGGAAGAGGCAACATTTCAAGGAAAACAAAAGATTTTTCTTAGTATCTCAAATGGAATATGTTCACATAAGTAAATAAACATCTTTGACCATGACATCAAGTGGTAAATACGAACTTTCCTAAGTTCAGTAAACTTAGCATGTAGTAGAAAGAAGAGGGAAAGCATTTTAAAATATTATATTGTTCCAAATCCAGAAGGCGAGTGTGTGTGTGTGTGTGGGGGGGGGGGTTGATTACAGTATCATATCAGGAAGTTTTTTCTCAGAGGAATAAATAATAGTAGCACTTGATCACAGATGGATGCTATATAATAACTTAAACTGATCTCAAAAACTTTGTAAATGACCTCTTTCTTGGCATAGATCCAGTACTGCATTCTCATTCCCCTTGACCTGCCAACTACTTTTCACACTATTTGACCATGATTATCTTCTGAAAAGCTTGTCCTCTCTTTGCTTTTGTAATTATCTTTTTCTTTTCTTGTTTCTCTTCCTATCACTTTAATCATTCCCTCATTGTATCGTTTAAAGGATCCACAGAGGTTTCTTAGTCCTTGCATACCTTATTTTTCCAGAAGTGGCTGGAAGAAATCCAGTATTTTTATTTCCTTCAGCAACAAGGTCTCGGGTGTCTTGGATGAAATTTCTAATCAAAACCAAGGAGAGAAAGATAGCAGTATTTTCCTATGGTCCACAGATCTTTTCCCCCCCAGCTACCTGGGATGAGAAGGGCCAACATTCAAGTCACTGTCCTCAGTCAGTGAAAATAGGGACTAAACTTGGTCCTTGTACATCACCAGAGAATGCCTCCTCTTTTTTGTATCCTGGGATATATCTCTCAGTATTCATCTTCTTTCGCAGCACTCAGTCTCTGGCTGGAGTCACAACAATTTAATGCTACCACCATTCCCCCCACTGCTAAATTTCTAGACTTTTAGGAAGACCTGCAGTCTGGAAAACATGGGCTCATGTCCCAGATTACAGGGCACATCGCCATTCTGCAGCTGGATCCAGTGTAGGGGGATGGATCAGCACATGGGGTCTCCCCAAAACCATATGCAGAGCACAGGGTCTTGAGAATTGCATTGCAGCTGGATCCAGTGTGCTTGGGATTAGGCTGGCATGCTAGATCACACTTGCTATTCAACCTTGTTCCCACTGCACAAGTGTGTGTGCGTGCACGTGCGCATGCAATTATTTTTGCGCACACAGCACTGCAAGATTCCCATGCCACATAGAATATGTATAGTCAAATAAGAAGACAGTAAAATTCAGTGGGCAGTTTCATAAAAAGGCCTTTTATTTTTTTTACAAGAAGTGTTATGCGTATCACAAAGGGCTGTTTTCTCATTAGAAGAGGTAAAATCTATAACAACAATGCCAAATCTCCAGCTGAGCCATTTATTTGGGATATTAAGAAAAGAATATAGACTACAGAGCAAGTCAACAATCAAATACAAAAATGCCATACAGCATTTGTGTGGAAATAATAAGTTTTCTATCTTTTTTCAGCCGTATGCATTTTAATAAAGAATCATGTTCTTATTCTATCTTTAATATGGAAAGCTAGAGTATTCATCTTTAGGCTCATGTGATGCTAGGACTCCTACACACATGGGTTTGTTGTAATGTGTTCTGGAAATATATTGTTCTGCCAGCCACATTTTGCCTCTAAACTACTTAACCACAGACCATCTCTGCTATTCAAATGTATGAATTCTTCCACTCCCATGCTGCCTTCCTGATCTGTGTTTCTGCAATACTGGGAAATACCTGAGGTATGCTCATTAGATAATCTCATCCAACATTGAGAAGTCTGACTTGCTTGTCTTACCACTTACGTCAGGGGGAATTGAATCTGGTCATATCTGCAGAATCCTACCAGCATTCAATGACTGCTTCATTACCAAAATCATATGCATCATCACCAGCTTAAAGTGGCCCTGTGACGTCAGCATTGAACAGAGATGTTGAACTCCACATGTAAGAATGAAATAAATACTGATCTGCTATCACTTCCAGAAAGGCACAAATAACTGGGGCAGGATATTTCAATCTCACTGGACATTCTATTGCTGACTTGCATAGAAAGCAAGCAAATGGTTCATACCCTACTTCAGGTTTAATTAGGGATGAACTCCTTTCACACTGAAGCCCAATAGTTTTACTAGTGATGTCAATAGGATGAGGATTCTAACTTCAGTCCTCAGAAAAGAACTTAAATGAGAGTTAGATATGTGTATAAAAAAACTGCTTTAATAAAAACAAAAATCTGGAAGTACTTTTGTACTATTGAGTTTAGTCTCCTGTTATAATAGGCAACCATTTCCTATAATCCCATTCATAAATGCATCAAGCTTCATTTTAAAGTAGTAATGCCGTACTATTCTAATTGACAAGATGTTCCAATTCTCTAAGACTTCAAAGCTTCTTCTATTTCCAAGCCTAAATGTATTCATGGACATCTTATACTTATTTTTCTTATGCCAAGATTCCCTGTTAGCCATCATGCTTAAAATATACAATGCATTTTACAAATTATGCAAGACCCATTTTGATTTATAACAGTTTGCACTGTCAGTAGAGATTCACCATGGGCAAGTTGAGCCTGACCAACCTGATTTCCTTCTATGACAAGATCTCTGGTTCTGTGAATGTGGGGAGATATGATATATCTTGCAAGCAAGGCTTTTGATATGGTCTCCCACAACATACTCACAAGTAAGCTAAGGAAGTACAGGTTGAATGAAAGCTCTGTAAGCTGGATAAAAAAACTGACTGGAGAATTGGGATCAAAGGGTAGTAGTCAGTGGCTCACTGTTTAGTTGGAAGCTTATATTAAAGGATTGATCCTGGGGCTCATTTTGTTCAATATTGTCATCAATGATTTGGAAGATGGGATGGAGTGCACCCTCAGCAAATTTGCAGATGACATCAAATTGGGGAGAGTAGTAGACACATTGGAAGGTAGAGCTAGGATTTAGAGTGACATTAACAAATTGGAAGATTGGACCAAGAGAAATCTCATTAAGTTCAATGACAAGTGCAAAGTCTACACTTAGGCCAGATCCCATGCAATGGTACCAGCTTGGGACAAGCTAAGTAGTAGTTCTGTAGAAAAGGACCTGGGGTTACAATAGACAAAAAGCTGAATATGAGCCAACAGTGTCCCTTTATTGTGAAGAAAGCTAAGAGCACACTGGATTGTGTTAGTAGGAGTGTTGCCAGCAGATCAAGGGAAGTAATTAATTGCCTCTAGTTGGTGCTGGTGAGGCCACATATGGACTACTGTGTTCAGTTTTGAGACCCTGCTACAGAAAAGACATAGACGTATTGAAGAGTCCACCAGATGGCAGTAAAAATGGTTAGGGGGTTGGGGGACATGACTTCTGAGGAGAGTCTGAGGGAACTGGACTTATTTAATATGGAGGAGTGATGAGATGAGACTGAGGGGGTTTTAATAGCACCTTCCAACTATGTGAAGTATGGCTCCAAAGTAGATAGAGCTAGAACTGTTCTCGATGATGGCAGATAACAGAACAAGGAGCAATATTTTCAAGTTGAGGCAAGGATAGTTTAGGTTAGGTATTAGGAAAAACTTTCTCCCTAACAGGATGATAAAGTACTGGAACAGGCTATCCAGAAAGGTTGCAGAGTCTCCATCCATGGAAGTATTTAAGACCAGACTAGATAAAGCCTTTGTTTGGATGATATAGGTGGGGATGGTCCTGCTCTGAGCAGGATGGTGGGCTAGATGACCTCCTGAGGTCCTTTCCAACCATAATTTTTCTATGATTTTATGATTCTCTCGAGGATTTCCTTCACGTTTTTAGGCATTATTATTAGTGTGATCCTACACATCTCTATTGGGTGGGCTAGATTTTTTTTAACATTCTATACCTATGCTATATATCCTCATCACAGAGGTGGTTGGGGCTTTGACTTGGACCATGTAATATGACTTGCAGTAAAAGTACAGTGACAAATTGTGGAACAGGCACAAATAGAAACTGCCATCACATGCTGACTTCCCTAGGGAGACAGGGGAGTACATTAGACTCCCATGGTCTCTTTTCTGGATTACTCTGGCAGCAGTACAACATAGAGCTCCTTGCATTAGTCTAGAGAATTACATAGCCTTTACACTGTTGTTTTTTTTTTTAGGAGGAACCATAATTCACTCCATGGTTCTACAATGCCAACCGTGATTTACACTGCTGTGTACTATGGGAATACGAATAGAAATAACAAGCCTATTGAGTCTTGTCCAAAGTATATACCAGTCTTAGCTCACATAGTATATTGCCTTACTCTGCCAGCATTTCATTTACTTACGTATAATAACACTGTTTTGCATGAGTTGACAATCTGGGTAATAATATTTCCTAGGGACGAAGAAAACAAAAGAAATGCGGGTAGAGAAAATATGAAAAAGGCATCATTTGTAAAAGCTTTTTACTGCTACTTTGGGGGATGTTAGAGTTCATTACCATATTTGAATCTGTTCTAGCTTCTGAGTGATAAATGCTGGTAACTGAATGGTCCTGTTCTCAATTTGCATTTGCAGCCTCACTTGCTGCATTGAGAAGAAACAGTATGGAATACTGTCCTCAGAAGGATATTTGAAAAATGCAATTTGTCGATTAGCAAAACCAGCACAATCCTCCCAAAAGTTTCAGAGTACACCAAGCATGCATAAAAAGCTTAAATAATGTTATGGTTAGGTAGCCCAAAAAAGTGTGGTAGTATACTGGCCATGGGGCAAGATCACTATTGGTTATCCACCATTTCACCTCCCTCTGGAGCTACAAGGTCTGTAAACCTGAGAATGACGGACCCGTCATTACAAGAAGAAAAAAAGGCTGGACATAAATTAATGTTAAATGGTCAATACAGTTTGACATGCACATTGGGAGGAACAGGGCTTACATGTTACACATCTTATTTGATGCAAAGCACTGAAGTTTTTTAAGCCTCGTCACACAACAGTGTTAGTTACCTTGTAGGATTTTTTCTAAAACAAGCCAAATCATTTCTAAGATGTGTAGATCTGTAGTTAAAATATGCACATAATGAATTTCAGCAATTACAGTCTTTCCTTCCTTAAAGCACTGATCAGCTACACCACATTTTGCCATTCAAAAATGTTTCATGTTGTAATTCTTTTTACAAAACATTAAAGTGATTTTACAATTTTCAAATGTTTCCATTAAGATGCACTAAGAACTAAGGTGAAAAATAATTCTGTATTTTTGCTCTTCTTGCTGCTTTTTCATAACAGCAACACATAGCAATTTCATAGCAACATATGTCAGTGTGTCCACCCATTGAAATATTTTCTCATATAGAATTATTGCCCCTAGCATAGTACTAATGTTGTGGAACATCGTACGATAAATGTCCTTTGTCTCAATTTCTCCAGTTTTTAGTATGCTACATTTTTTTCTGTTTAGGCAGTGGTGGTGCAAGGCTCCTCATTAGTCACAAACTGCAAATAAATAGGTACAGTTCGATACTGCTCTGCTTTGAATAAAAGGAACTCAAGGATTGCAAGGATTCCAATATGATGCATTTCCATGTAAACCCTTAATATTTTCTTGACTGGCTCAAATGTTTACAGATACAGGGTGCTTGTACACATGACAGGGGTTTAGTCCTTCAGGGTTGTGTTCTGTGACTTCAGGGTTGCATTCTATGCCCCCTAGATTGAAATGGTGGGTTTTATTTTTCTGTCACTGTGTACATGTCATTGCTCGTAAATCTCACGAAATGCTTGGTCCACTATTCACAGTAAATTACTGCAGGGGGCACTGCATAACAATCCACCCTGCTGATCTATTCATATTAAATTATAGCCGAGGGCACCTATAGTTCACAACATGCTGATACGTACAGATGACCAAAAGTGGCACAATTTTATGACTTTAATATAATTAAGTGTTGTTTCATTAATTTTATTAATTTGTACACATTTTTACACTTTTTTACTAATATTTCTTATTTTTAATTTCATTTTTAATTTTAGTCCTATCTTTATTTTTATCTTATTTTTTATTTTGCTATTTCTGTCATCAAGTAACTTCATTTTGTGTGTAAATCTGCTGCTTTTTTTTTCCAGTCAAACAACCACCTCTATGCACACGGCACTGGAATTCTCCTATCACTTATAATCAGGGATCTTGGCTTTCTCTGATAAAAAGGAAAAAAAAATCAGATTAAAAAGAGTAACCCAAAATCCACACGTTTCCAGGATTAAAATGAAACACCACTAGTGTTTCACCGCTAATGGTGTTTCATTTTAATCCTAGAAACATGTGGGTTTAGGGTTACTTTTTTGACCTTCATACATTCTCATGTGGTAATTTCCTACCCAAGATGCATATTTTTTGCTTTTAAGCAGTTCCCTGGAACTGGTAGAGCCCATGGAAAAGTTCCACAGAGCTGGTGGAGCCTGCACCACCCCCCATGGTGAGGCCCCTGCCTTACCATGCCTCTGGGGGTGAGAGGGCACATGGTGTCAGGGCTGGGAAGCAGAGCAGTTCCCTGGCACCAGCCCCCAGTCCCAACCCCTATCTCTGTATTGCCTCCTGGAGCATATGGCCTCAGGGAAGAGCTGCTGCCTGAGCTCACCTCTGGTAAGTGTCCCACGGTAACCCCGTGCCTTCACCACGCTCTGGGCCCAGCTGATTGCCTGCTAGGATCCAACACCATAAGTAATGACAGGGGTGTAAGTGGTGAAGTGCTGCAAGTATGAATCACCATAAATTGAAATGCCCTAAGTCAAGGACTGCCTGTACTCCAGAAATACACCTGACGGTTGATAAGCAGCTCATTGTGTTTAGGGGCTGCTGTCCCTATAGGCAGTATAGGGCCAGCAAGCCTGCCAAATATGGCTTGAAAACTTAGTGGTGCTATGATGCAGCAACATCATTCCCCCTGTCTGGAGACATCTTCCTAGGTAAGCAACCAGAAGCTCCATGCAAAGGTAATCTTGGTACTGAGGATGTTGGAAAAACTGGTTCATCCCTGATACAAAATGGGAAGCAATATTGTGGGTGACAATTTCTTCACAAGTACTGACTTGGCAAAAAGGTCAAATCCTGATGTAGCAGTGTATGTGGGTATGATTCAGAAAAAACAAGGTTAATATCCCAAATGAAATGCAAGCAAATTGAAGAAGGGGAATCGTTGTCATCCATTTTTGCTTTTGCTGGGTAGCTCACTATGTTTCTTATGTTCCGAAGAAGTTGAAAGTTGTGCTACTGCTATGAAGCATTGACCATGACCTGACAATGGGTAAAGAGCAAAGAAAGCCAGACATCATTCATGACTACAGGAAAACAAGGATGGGGTGGACAACCTTGACTATTTAGTCTGTATGATTACCTGCAGGTGGAAAATCAGCAAGTGGCCAATGACACTATTTTTCAATATGCTGGATGTAGCTGCCATTGCCAGCCTACTAATTTGGCTAAGCCACAATGCAAACTGGAACCAAAGATCGCATTTAAAAAGACAGCACTATTTTTTTGCAGAAGCTTGGAGAACAGTTGATCAACAGACAAATAAAACAAAAAATGATGGATACACAGAGTCTGTCTAAGTCCATCAAGTTTGGGATGACTGCCCTAAATTACGAATTGCCACAATGCACCCTAGTAGAACCTTCTGCAAGCATGAGTGGACATTGTCTGTTTTGTCAGTTTTGTCCAAGGACAGATGACCACAACACCTGGAAACAATGAGAAGACTGTGAGTGATTTGTTTGTGTGCACCACAGTACATCACTGCTGCTTTGTGAGGAACACAATATTTAGTTAAAACAGGTAGGAAATGTTTCAGACGTAATTGTTATTTTGAAAACAATGTGTACTGCAGACTTAGTGAATTGTTCATTCACATTTTGAAACTCTAAAAAAAAAAAAAAGTTTAAATTTGTTCATACTTCCTGTTAAATAATATTTTGGGTTCAAATCATAAATACTCTTTCAAACAATGTGCATAAATGTACCAAAAACTATTTATTAAACATGCTGTTGTCACTGGTTCCATTTTGTTGATGTGGGTGGGGTAGCAATTACCCTACGAGAACAACGGTTATGGTTTCATGAGAATGGGTGAGGGTTAAATCTGACAACTTGAGGGATTTTTTTTTTTTTTTTTTTTTTTTTATCAGAGAAAACTGGGATCCCTGATTGTCAGCATACTGTAGCTCAATGCTTGAGGTTGGGATAGACTTGTTTTTGACACGGAGTCATCTGAGATGAAACAGCTTACCATTCACTCAGTAGTTTAGCTTCACTCTGACAGAAGCTTGTGTGTGGTCAGATGTTGCATCACAGTAAGGAAAATGAAAGAAGAGTATTGGAGTGATGACACAGCCTTGCTTACTTCCTCTCTCAACCTCAAAGGGATCTGTGATAGATCTGTCATTAAGAACCACTGCTCACTTACTATCATGGAGTAGGCAACAAATGGTGATTAATTTCAGTGTGTGTGTGTGTGTGTGTGTGTGTGTGTGTGTGTGTGTGTGTGTACATATGCACACACATGCCTAGTGAAGTGAATCGCCATTCTTTGCCCGCTCCATGATAGTATATATCCAATGTGGATTTTGCGTTATATTTTTAAACTGGAAATTGAAGATTTTTGTTTTTTATCATAGAAAACCAGGATCCCTGTTTATCAAGCAGTCATGATCTCTTTCGTATTGTACAAAGCTGAGGCATAGACAATATGCAGGAGACCCCTCAAGTTGCTGGAAAAATACCATCAATGTTGCCTTTGGAAAATCCTTCAAACCCTGTAGGAAGACAAACATACCAACTTTAGTTTGTCCTCTGGCAACAAACACCATGAGCATCAAGATGATGATCATTTAATATCAACTCTCCTGGGCCGGCTACATTATCTGGATGTCTGGCTCCAGCCTTTCAAAGCAAGTTTTATACTCTAAGCTCAGTCAAGTGTACACCTAAGAGGAGGACAGAGAAAGTTCTTCAAGGACATCCTCAAGGCCAACTTGGATGCAACATTAGCATGAACTTGTGGAAGGCTATTGCCTAGGACTGCCCCAAATGGAGGAACAGTTTTTTTTCTGCAAGACTCTCAGTACTTTGAAACCTGATCATGACAACAGACAGATACCATGCTGTAGCAATGAAGTTTGGCACCTGGGGCAAAGCCTGCATTGACAGCCATCCCTTGCTCTGTGCAGAGATCTCGAGGGAGCACCCCTCTGCCCCCATGCTTGCCCAGGAGTGCACACAGTAGAAGGAGACACCCTCTCCTATTCCTGAACAGCACCCCCCCCTCCCCACACACAAATGGGCTGCTTGTGACTCTATCATGTGCTGTGGCCTGGCTGGGCAGTGCCGGTTGGTGTCCCTTTCCTTTGGTGCCTGGGGCAGTCACATTGCTTGCCCCCTCCCGGCCTTGCTATGGCACTGTACAAAAGTGGGAGTGGCAGAAACAGTGTCATAACAGTCATGGACCTATTCAGGAATACAGAGCTATCCATCCCACAAGGAAATATATGTTCAAGTTGCAGTAGAATCTGCCATTCCAGATTGGCCTTGCCAGCTATCTTTGAACCTATAGATAAGATGATCCTGGAAGGTAATCATTCTTGACTCTAAGGAACTGCTGCTGCTGACAGCCAATATAGGTAGGGGAAAAAGAACATGGAGAAGCCATATAGAGGACAGTGAACTGTACTGTAGAGACATTTCTGTAAACCTTCCAAGAGGTTTTTGTGGGGGTAATAACCCCATTCCAATACAAAAGTCTTGTTTAAAGTATAAATAGTCACTGGATATCTAAGGTTATTTTAATAGACTCATTACCATAGAGTAAGCCTTTACCATTTGTCCCACCCTCCAGGTAGGAGGCTGAAGCCCCATAATTCACAACTGCATTGTAAAAATAACATAGAAAATGATATAAATGCATGTGTATGTTCTCTATTCATGCTCCATTCATCTGTTACATTTAAGCAAAAACAGTGGGGAAGTTTTTCTTTCTCTAAATTAAAACCAGATTCTCAGAAAGTGAGAATCTGGCACAGATTCATTGTAATCAATAGTTGAAAATCTTGCTTGTAGCACACACCCTCTGCTGTTTAAATTTGAGTTTTTCCTACCAGAAGGTGTCATTGTACCTGATTTCATGTCTTCTGAGCATTGATTTCTTTGAATGACTTGGCAAATTTTTCTGCCTATTATCCTGGTAAGGAATTCACCTCTTATTCTTCTTGTCTTACTCTTTAACAATGTGTTCAACTAGATTATCACAGAGCATTTTCTTTCAATGTCAGTGAAAGGAATTTATATTTTTCATTATTTTCCTCTCCTGTAAAACAAAAAATTATCTGGCACAATGCTCTAAATATAACCATAGTTGTATATACCCTGTATTTAGATCCCATTTTCCCAAACATGACTAGACTTGTCCTGAACAGTCTCAGAAGGGTACTACTGCAGCTACTTACTGTTTCACTACCCTATTCTACTCAAGGAGGCTTGTGTTGTTGTATGAATTCTGAAACTTTAATGGATGGAAGTGAAGTTGGGCCATTATACATGCCTCTACTACTATCTATCATTTTATTCAATTATGATTAAATGCAAAGTATGGAAATACCATTAAAAGCAAGGCCCAGACCCAAGGCTCCCCACATTTTAAGGTAGTGGCCAAGTCACTTTGGCTCTCTAGTAGCTTATATCTCTTAGATTGCCTGTTCAGTAAACTAACCTTCACAGGAGAAGCAGGGAACAGTGTTTCCTTGTCTAGCCCATGGATAGATGGTTAGGGTACCTGGTTCAGGAATGGAAAATGCAAGGTCAAATCCTGTATGGCTGAGAGTGGCTAGGACCCCTGCTTTCACAAACTAGAGCAAGCATTTCTCTGAGAGAGCTGTTATGCCTCTGTTTCCCACACTTCAACAAGCCAGAGTCTGGGCACTTACACAGAGATACATACTTTCCCTGATGGTTCACCATAACTAGTAAGTGACTGGAGTGGACATTTTCTGAGCATATTCAGAAGGAGAAGTTGAGTCATGTAGGTGGAAATGCGATCTAAATTCTACAGAAGTGACATGTGTCCACATTTAGATGCCTTTGGACAAAGTAGGATTTAGGCTCTTTTCCCACCACAAATCTTTGGCTTGGTATCTCTGATGCCAGGGATATCAAGGTAGTCTTTGATCCAAGAACTAACCAGACTATCTTCTAAAATCAGGTATATGAATCCTTTCATGTCTGCTAACATATATTTCTGACTTTAACTACACAATATTATTAAGAATGCAGTTCCTGTGCCCTCACTTTGAAGATTACAACTAAGAAGCTAAAGAGTATGACTAGGATATAAATATATTTCTTATGGAATAAAATTTTCTATTGGGATAGAAACACATTTTATTACATTACATTACCTTATTTTACTACATAATACTACTGCTACATTACTATTACATCCTAATCTCCACATAATTGCATTTTTATCTTTTGATCTTTTAGATATTGATGCATACATTTGTATGCATATGTATTTTTGTAAATATACAATACGATGAGAAATTGGTCAGTGTTTGAGGGATGGTAACTGAGGAAAAAAACCTGTCACTATTCTAAAGATGGTAACTATAATATGACACTATAAGATGATTTTCATTTAAAATAATGTGCATTACAAAAGTTTTTTGTTTTTTTTTTTTTTAAATGTGGCCTGTGAGGGGCACTGGCAATGCCAGAAGGCTCTGGGTTGGAAGTGAGGTGTGCCCCCAACAGGTGACCTCTTTTTAGGAGTTGGAAATATGGTAACCCTAGTTTTGACCCATTTATTTATAATAAACTGTGATTCTATTGTTGGTTAACTGCAAAATTAAAATTGCAGTCAATCACAACTATTTTTTAAATCTTGTAATTAATTGTGATTATTTTTTTTAATCGTTCAACAGCCCCACTTTAAACCATATTAAGGCACTTGAAATGGAAGTATTCACCCATTAAAGGGTGTTACCAATGCTAAGATTCCTCTAAACATTTTAAAGTTATGGAACTCAAGGTGACGCTTATCTTTGATCTATTGTACCCAGGTCATTTCAGGGTATTGTTAGTCTACTCTGGGGAGATAAAACACTCTTTTCATTCCTCCAGCATGTCAGGATATACAATTCCTAGCTCTCCCCACTCCTTTGCTCCTTTGGCAAACTTTCGACCCTCCTGAAATCTAATGCCCAAAGGTGGGTGCTGGACCCAAGGCAACACACCCTCCTGCCCCCAGTGTGTGCAACCCTACCATACCCTGGTCACCCAGAGTGTCCAGGAAGTGTGGCATCTCAGGAGACAGTCTGTATGAGGAAGCAGGAACTCCCTGAGAAACAATGCTAAGCCCCAGCCCTTGCAAGGACATTAGCAAGCCTGTTATTTCCTTACAGTAAGTAGTTCTGTATATAAACTCCTGAAAATAATAAAGTGTTGTTTCCTCACCACAAGCCCCATCAAGATAATACAGACTGCATGCATCAGTTCACTTGCCCTGAGCTAACACAATTCCTACTTTAGACATTAAGTTACAGTGCTCAGCCAATAACGACTGCAAATTCCTTGGTGGCTATGAAAGTGTTATCACAGGACTTCTGCTACCCTTTAGTCTTTTGAGAGCCTATGTCCATGACTTATTTGAAGCCTTAGACTCAATTCTTTGACAGTTAATTCCCTTAATGCTTACCGTTTCTGTACACCAATCAGATACAATCACAATTCCCAATGATCCTCCATTCCCTCTTAGCAGGGGAGGTACCACAACCACCCAAATCAAATAAAAAAGCAAGAAACAGGTTTTAACCCAACCTTGTTGCTTACAGAGTAAGCCATAAGCACTTGTCTCTATGTCTGTTTAGCTACCTGAAACAGTGTAATACAGATTCTCACCTATATTGGCTTGAGGGAGAGGCAAAAGAAGAGGAAGCTGGCATGTAGTCTAGCACTAAGTTATCTTGAGTTTGCTGAAGTCTAGCTGTCTAACTCAATTGTAATCAAAGGCATAACATCAGTTGTTAGTTTTAGCTGCTATTATACATTTTTTCCAAACAGCAATTATTCATTCTTGGCTTAGTCTAATATCAGTGTCTTGATAATCAGAATCTTATTTTACTTTCCTAGGCTACTACTTGTGATTCAAGTGCTAATTTATTGACTGTATACAAGTATATGTACAGCTTAAGCACATATCATTCATAACTCAGGCTTTTGGTAGGTCCATAGTCTGCTTCAGTTAGTGTGGTCTGTGAGTCCGTGACCATATTTACACCCTACACTCCACCTATTCTGCTTGCTGAAGCCAGAGAAAAGAAATTAAAGTACAGTTTCTGCATGCTTCTGTTCTTCCCCAGTTCTGTTCCAATGAAAAAAAATCATCTTCTCCACTTCAGACACTCCAATTTTGGAGGGCTAATTGTGGGGAGAAAAGTGCATGTGCTGTGGTGTGTGGGAAAATACTCAAATAATCGATAGTATCTCACATCAAATACTTCTCTCTGTCTTTATACACTTGCCTAGCTTTTACATGCAATGCTACTGTTGACATTATCATTAATCTAAGATCAATCTTTGTTTTAATAAAACATTACTCCTCATAGAATTTGTGGACAGTTTTCCAATGTTTCTGTTACAATAGCAATTGTTTACTTTCATCTTTGTTTGACAGTCTTCTGTGACGGTGACTCCTAACTACTTAAAGGTGTTCACTCTATTGAGATAATTTCTTTTACTGTATATGTCTTCATAATGCTATTTCAGAATTAGTTGGTAAAGGTAAGAGTTGATTGAAATTAGACAGCACCAGTTAGAACATTTTTTCAGGCCCCTCTTGTGGACTAAGATTAAATGTATTATCTGGGCATAAAATTGAACTGAAAATCAGAAACAATACATCTTCTTTTAGCTGAACCATTGATTACCTGAATGAACCTGAGCATATTACTTCACTTTTCAGTGTCTCTTATACTTCTTCTACCCTTTGTATGTCTAACCTATTTATTCTCTAAGATTTCTGTAAGTAGCAGCTCACTAACAGCAATGTTATATACAAATCATAGGTCTTTTATATATGACTAGAAACTTCAAAAAAAGCACCTAGTATATTTCTTTCTGCTAGTACTTTGCTTTGAATGGAAACTTATAAACCAGTAGTGAACCAAATATAGGGCAAAGTGACACTGCATTTCAATTTGAAAACCATCTATAATGATCTGAAATATTGTTCTCCTACTCCAATTGAATTCAGCTCGAGCCATTAATGTTAAAAGCCCAGAAGGAAAAGTGATACATTTATAGACAGGCAATTTCTCCAGCGAAATATGAAGGTTCCTTTCTGCTTCTGTTAAAGAGAGCACAAAGACTGGGTCAAGATTTTGATACAATAGTGTTAAGAAAATCTATTTCAGATATCCTGACTATGTGGAATACAAACCCAGAGAAGGATTTACAAGAGAGACTTACACTATTGATAGAAAAAAATTAGCTAAGTGAAAGTGAATGAACACGAAGCTGATGTTTTCTTCCCTTAGCAACTAATATAATTCACAAAAAATAAAATCTATTGAATTCATTGACACTAAAGGACAAGCCTGAAATGTCACTGTGCTGGTAAGCACAAGAGATTTTATTTGAGGATTTTTGTTCTCACTTTCCCTAAATTCTGACTGACGAGATCTAGCACGAAAAATGAATGGTCTTTAGCTGTGTCAAAATGGTGATATTTTTACAGTCTGACTTACCTTAGCAAACATAGGACAACCATTTTAATTTAATCATCATTAGCTTGCTCCTTTGTTCTATCTGATCAATATTTCTGAACAACATTTTTTTTTTTTATATGACAACTTATTTTCTTTATTTTGATCTACTGACTGCTTTTGGTAAGACTTATAGAATAATACCTCAGCAAGTCTCTATTTTGATTAATGTGAAATAGCTAAATTGGGATGGCCAAGTCATGCACTATTGACTCCATCAAAGTACTCTTGTGCTTATTGTCTGGTAGCAAATGTTTGAAATCTTTTGATGCAAATGAATATTCTGTGGTTATAATTTATGATTGGCCATGAATACTCACCCATTCTCACTTTCAAGGTCTACCAAATTGAATCTCTTATTATATTTCATCTGGCATTATTTCTTATCATCAGGGATCCTCGTTTTCTCCAATTTAAAAACATCCCCAATTTTTGGTTTCAAAAAAGTAACCAAAAAGTAATTTATTTTTTAACTGAGAATTGTTTCTTTTATTTTTTTAAATTGGAGAAAACCAGGAACCCTGTATATTATGCTCTTTTTCCATACTGTTCCCATGTCTTTATTGTCAATGCTCTTTTTGCCCAGACCTACATTAGGATATTCACACTTTTCAAGGATTAACAGTGATTCCAATTTTTACTAATGAAGGGCCTATTTTTTCAGTCAACAAAACTTGGTTTTCAGGATATCTCCATTATGAAAATGATTTGGTTAAAGCTGTAGCTTCTCCCCTCCCTCTGTCCACAGTTGCTCTTGAGCTTTTGTATCTTTCTATCCCTGTCAGTCTCACGCTTTCTTCTGATGGTTAACTTTTATTCCTATTTTATTTTCTCACATTCCTGAGTTCCTATAGTTTTATTTTCTCTCTTCCAAATCTTTCCAAATCTTTCATTTCTTACAGGTAGATTTGTGTTGCTTATTCTTGCTCTGGCATTAACTTTTTTCCCTCCTGGAGCTAAGCACGCTTACAAAAAATAAAATAAATAAAATTAAAACAAGTTGCAAACAAATTAGAAAAAAAAGTGTTATCTGTCTTTTCATAAATAATCCTCTCCCAAGGGCAGTTTCCCCTTTTGTTAGATTCCTTCACTTCCGTTTCTTCTCTCCTTCCATGTTTTATTGCTGTTTCTCATTGTTATCTAATTTAGACTGAGCTCCTAAAAGTAGAGGCATTATTTCTATATTTAAAGTCCTATGTTCTCTTTTTCTTCTATATAAACTGGATCATATGTTCTTATTTGCACTGATACGGTTCATTTGAAAAACAATTTAAGTTAAACTAGATAATGATTGCAATCCAGTTTGAAACATGAAGATTACATATTAAGTGCAAATTGCATTTAATAAAACTCAGATACAGGCACTAAGAAACTTGCAAAACCTAACCGCTACATCCTAAAAAATGTTAGTGGGATGGAGGAGTACAAGTTCTGCTGCAAGTCAGTGGAATATTTGGTTGAAAATCCCTTAGGTGATTTATTTTTTTAAATCTCCTCCTTAATGCATATAAAAAAAAATCATACTTGAAGTTCATGCCGATAGTTTCAAGTTAGGTTAATACCATGAAAGCTAACCATAAATGGGCAATATCTAATAGATGGCATGATTTCAGAGGGACATAAGAAACCTCTGTTCCTAAACGCTTACAAAATTGTGACTAGTATTTACTATCTTTTACCTTCCTCTATTCATGCAGTTACTTCGGCAGTAACTCCACCTTCTTCCCATTTTATTGAGCATGACCCTGAACAGCAAATTTAGCAAAGGTACCATATTAGCAAAGGTAGTTGCTCAGAGAATCAAATTATTTACTGAACGTTCATTGTCTGAGGATGATGGTGCTCCAATTTATCTCGTGTCCAATACTTATGAATGGTACAGACACTAATGGCTACAGAACAGCAATGATTCAAATCAAGAACATGTCACAGCAAATGCTTCGGGTACTTAACCTTCTTACCTCTAATAGCCTTCGGGTGTAGGTTGTAGCCTTGTTAGTCTAAGGACATAGGCAGATAAGGTTCGTTGGGTGAACTTGGTATCTTTTATTAGACCAACCCGAATGGTTGGAGAATAGTTATTAAGCAAGCTTTTGAGTTCAAAAATCTTAGCCTGACGAAGGGTTTTTGAACTCAAAAGTTTGCATAATAACTATTCTCCAACCATTTGGGTTGGTCTAATAAAAGATATCAAATTCACCCAAAGAACCTTGTCTGGCTATAACCTTCTTACTAGAACTTGTAGAAAGAAGATCTACTTTGTACAGTTATTTTTATGCTGAACAGCTGTTTCTTGTTTTTTTGTTTGTTTGAATACATTTGAATGTTTACAACTGGAATTTTAAATGATTTATTAGGATGCACTCTTTCAGGGACCAAAAAAAAGATGTATGAAACAAGTTTGAGGGGAAAAAGGAATAATGCATCTCAAAATTACTTGTGTGCCTGCCTAGTTCTCAAAAGGAAATTCAGGCAGTTAGATCTCATGGAAACTGAAATTCTAACAATACAGAGTTTGAAAATCTTGTTGGGCTTCTGTATTATTTCCAGTAGTAAGTTTAAGACATCAAACCACTAAACTAGCACTATAAAACAGATTATAGACCATAAAACAAAATCTATTCAGCTGCAATTGATAAAGTTTCACAAAATAAAAATGAGAATCAACTTGCATCATCATCTTCATCATAATGATGTGTTCTGTACACCTTTACTTGTAAGTAATACCTTGCAAAGTGAGAAAAAACGCCTGCTATCCATTATGAAAGTCAGATTTTTCTCCTCTCTGACTGCCTTAATATATACTGTTATCAACAAAGATAAATAGGGAAAGGAGTTCAGGGAAGGGGCAAGATTAACTCTTTAGTTCTTCAAGTATCTGGTTTCCTTTAAGGAATTACAAACTCAAAACTTAACATAGTTGATTCAGCCATTCATCTCTCTGAGAGAGATAATTTGAGTAATACCACATGAAGTTTTATCAGAGTTTAAGCATGAGACCTAAAAATAATTATCCTTGGATATTTGTTAGACACCGAAACCCTTCTGATATGTAAAAATCGGTTTTGAGATATCAGGTATACGTGTTTTTTATTTCCCCCTGGTTGCCAGGGGTAGCATATCTTGGCAGGGCCAACTTTGCAAGCAAACAAGATGCTTTTAATCTTCTGTTTGAGGAAAGATTTCTTGAGAAGTTTAGTCTTAAAAGAACTCAGAGTATCTGGAGTCATCAAAAGTTTCTGGCATCTGACCAGTGCTGCTTGGGATCACTGCTTCTTGGAACCATTTACTAAGTGACCAAGTGTGTCATTTAGATTTCCACTTAGCTATGTCCATTTCAGTTCATGAAGATAAATTCAGATGAGAATATTTGTTGAGCAAGGTGTACAGCACTTCCAAATCTTAGAGAAATCAGCATGTATCTAAAAGGATGCATATGTCAGTGAACCCCTTATTAATAAATGTTTTATTATGGATTGCGTCCAGAGGCCAAACAACTATTCTGCAGTGCATGGTCCATTGACCAAAAATTTGAGACACTAAACCAGTAATCCCACTTGAATATCTACCACTTCTTCAAACCTTATAGTTAGCTGTATCAATATAAAAATATTAAGCACTAATATTAAGATAGATTTTTTTTTTTCCAGTGTTCACAGTAATAGATCTTTTCCTTAGATCCATAATGTATGAAAGCAGGATTATATCTAATTCTTCCTTGGACAAAGTAAACATCAGCATGCATTTCACAAAATAAAATAATCTCAAAATTGTGTATTTCTGTCTCTTATGAGTTTTCCAAACCATCAGTATCATGAACAAATGTTAATTTAATAGCAAGGTATGGAGTTAATAGGAGTGAGTTATGCCAATTTATATTTCAATCCAAAATATAGTGTTTTTACATGTTTTTAAGCATATCACTCCTCTCTACAACTATCTCGAAGTAATAATTTGTTTTCACACCCCAATGTTTTGTTACTTAATGCTACAGGAGAGATGTCTAATATGAACTGCATAAATCACTGAAAATATTACAGAATACTATGATATATAGCTGAAAAGAATACTATTGTTCTGTATTCTCCAAAATAAAATTAAAAAGCAATTTAATGAAAGGACACCGCTTTAAGTTCCTCTTTAGTTTTATTCCATATCTATTTAAGTCTGTATAGATAGTTTTATATTACTGTTCAATAAGAATGATTTCAAACTTCATTTGACCTTGACAAAACTATGCTTTTCTCATGGAAATTAAGAAAGACAGTGTAAATTTAGCATGTACTGATGAATTGCACACTGGATACAGCATGCTGTTTTGAAAAGCATACAAGCCCCTGAAAACCAGTTTTGCAAAAGGGAACTGGTGTAGTGATCACTGGGTCCAGAAAATACAGGCATATTATGAGTGAACTGCACAACAGTCTTTATTCTGGAGTAGTATACTACCTCTGCAGTTTTTGTCTGGCTCTAACTCTTATCTACCTGCTCCCCAGAGCATTATCCCTTAATTCATAAGTCCCTCAGCCTCCTGTTAAGATTTAAAATCTATAAATTCTAATTCTATCTACAAGTGCTTATTCTTCCTCCTTTCTGCCTTTTTTGTGACTCAATCTTGAAGGTAAAATCAGAGTATATTATAAAAGTATAAACGTATACTTATAAAAAGTCTATATGTATACAAGTATAAAATGTATTACTGGATTTTTGGAACTCAAACAGAATAGTATAGAATATCATGTAAGTACCTAAGTCCACTTAGAAGCCTAATAGGTGAAATAACATTTGACCCTGGCAGTTTGTTAGTGTACTTTGAATTGCAGTCATTATTCCAATGTTCTGGCAGTATAATATATTGGTAGAAATGCCCTAAAAGATCATTCTGATCCCATATATGCTCTGGTCATGATAACAAGTAGTAGCTCAAACTAGATGTCTGTGCATGCATAAGTGGAATGAACAATGTCTCCCATACACATAGATAACACAGACATCAACCAGATTTACAATGACTTTCATGAGCACAATAGCTTACTTTTTAACTATTCATCAGGAGAAGTCAGGGACTTTAAGTCTCCAAAGAAATTAAGTATCTCTCCCTACCCTCTTCCATCTCTTCTGTGCACCATTCCTCTCCCTTCCCCATTCCCTTCCTTCCCATTCCCCTCCCCCGCATTTGCCACTGCCATAGTCCCCACTGGTGCAGCGGAGAAGTGATATGTTGGATTTTGAGTAGCTATGTCACAGGCCACTCAGAGAACAAGGTGTCAACAAGGGAATGTAATCCAGGTACAGACAAATTCAGTGAGCCAGAAACTCAGCCTTAGAAGCTGAGTCAGGAAACCAAAGGGTTGGCCAGCTATCTTTAGTAGAGTCTTAAAGAGTGTCATAAAAATATGTTCAAGATTGCTCTCCTGAACCTCACCCGAATGGGTATTTGTAAATCCATAATCTGCAATTAGAGATCCTTAGCATAGGTCTCAAGTGAACCACTTCCATTTCTTAGTACAAGTCAGGGGTGAATATATGTGACATACACAACTACTTTGGCATGTGAGAGAACAGAAGCAGATAGAACAGAACAATGGATCAGGCAGACAAGCAGGATCAGAGTGGAAGTTCAGAGGGCAGGCTTTACCTTGTGGCAAAACTGCCCAAAGATTTGGCCTCCCTTGGAATAGGTCATAAGCCAATATGTTGTCTTATGGTATCCCTGTATTCTTTTCATATACCTCTTTTTTTTTAGACAAACTCTAGGGTTTTTTTTCCCCTTATATTGTGCTCTAATACACAAACACAGTATTATATTGTTTATATAATGAATTGTTAAGTTCCTCATCATGATAGAATGGTCATTTCAAAGCACCTAAAAATAATCACAAATTTCGTTAAACCACAACAAATGCTATATCTTCACCTTAGAGCACTTATGCACAAATAATATAAGCCAATTCTATCAGCATGGGAATGAGACAGAACACTTGAAAAATATATGATTAATCAAATTGATGTGAATAATTCCATAAATACTTATTTCCTACATTTTATAAGAGCTACAAGGAAGCTATTATGATATTAAAGATGAATAATAGATACATTAAACAAAGCTCTATAAAACAAATATGTACTGCAGCTTAAATGTATTATACATAATAAATAGAATGCACAATGAGCCTTTCTGAATGAAATATCAAAGTATTAGAACATTGAGCAAGAAGAGTGGGTCCTCTTATAAATACTCAAGTCCAAGAGACTGATGACTGCATTCAATAATGTTGCATAAGCTATAATGTTTATCTAACAATTTATTTGTCTCCATTTTCCTGACCAGGGACCAGATCAGCCCATCTGCCAGGACCCCTCAGGCTCTGGGGGAGGTACACCCAGGCCTAGGGTCAGTGAGAATCTAGTCAAGAAACTTCTGGAGGGACTGGATGCATTTAAATCAGCTGGTCCTGATGATCTCTACCCCAGAGTGCTAAGGGAATTAGCAGAGGTCATTGTGGGATCCCTAGCACAGATTTATGAGTACTTGTGAAGCTCTGGTGTGATGCCAGAGGATTGGAAAAGGGCCAATGTGGTTCCCTTTTTCAAAAAAGGGAGGAAAGAGGACCCAGAAACTATAGGCCAGTTAGTCTTACCTCAATCCTGAGTAAGCTTTTTGAGAGAATTATCCTGAAGCATGTCTGTGAGTGGCCAGCAGGGGAGGTTATGCTTAGGGGCAACCAACATGGGTTCATTAGAGGCAGGTCCTGTCAGACCAACCTGGTGGCCTTCTATGACCAGGTCACAA
>JAGPOW010003316.1:120307926-120328728 GCA_030014935.1 Caiman crocodilus
GGGCATAATTCACAAAACAACCTTCCAGTCTCCCTGTGTATTCTGTCTTGGGAGGATGGCTCGAGGCCATTTATTAGGCCTTCAAAGAAATGGCTCGGGATTATTCACAACAATCCAAGTCACAGCCTCTTAACTTGTTTACCAGTATGGTGTGGGATACCGTATCGAAGGCCTTCCTGATGTCTATGTATGACATTAACCCCTACTCCTGCATCCAGGTGTTTTGTAACCTGGACATAAAAAGAGACTAGATTAGTCAGGCATGATCTACCTGCTACGAACCTGTGCTGGTTTCCCCTCAGCATAATTTGTCCTGCCGGGTTCTCACAAATGTGAGCCTTGATAATTTTTTCAAAGACTTTGCCTAGGATGGAGGTGAGACTGACTGGTCTATAGTTGCCTGGGTCCTCCTTCCTCCCCTTTTTGAAAATGGGGACCACATTGGCCCTTTTCCAGTCCTCCGGGACTTGGTCCGTGCACCATGACTGCTCAAATACTGTTGCAAATTATTGCACAATGATGTCAGTCAGTGCCTTCAGTAGTCTCAGATGGCGCTCATCCGGGCCTGCTGACTTAGAGGCATCCATTGGTAGGTAGGCCCTGAGAATAGCACCCCCTTGCTGTAAACCCCTTTCTCCCCCTCCACTGTTTTACTCCCTAAACCAGACCTTTCAAGAGAGGTTTCAGAAATAAGCCTTATCATTTACTTTCCTGGTTGCTACACTGAGTCAATTAACCCTCCTTATGCCCAACTTCATCTGGACCCAGGAATATTAGAAAGTTTGTACATCATTCCTCCTCTTTGGGTGTATCTACATGAGACATGGCACATTAATGTGCATTAACCTATATTGATGTACGTTATGGGCATGCATGTATACATGCAGACCCTTAATTTACATTAAAAATGGAAAAATTAGGCAAATCGCACCTAAATTTGATGCCTGAAAATACCAAATCTGTAGCCCTGCCATGTGTGCTCCCAGCACTAAGTTAGGACTGGGTTGCATCTACATATAAATGAATGTGCTTTAACTAATTGTGCCTCAATTAGATACCAAATGAAATTATCAAATTTAGGTGCAATTATTTAAAGCCCATTAATGCATGTGTACACACGACCTGTCCCTAACTTAAAGCCGGGTCTGCCCAGTCACCAGGGGCACATGGAAGGGCTACAGGGACTTGGCACTAAAATTAGTGCCAAGTCCCTGCATTTGTGAATACCTGCCAAAAGTGTTTAATGTACATTAGCTTAATGCACATTAAATTTAGTTATTTAAATGCACGTGTAGAGTGTGCCCTTTATGTACCACACAAAGGCCAGACCAGATGGTAAGAATGTTGTCTGTAGTGTTTTGCATTTTGTCTAAACTAGAAAAATGTTGGAAAAGTCTATCATGTATATGCATTTGGGAAACACAGCAAGAGTTTGAAAAACACCTGACTTTCAAATGCTTCCTGTGGTTTTGGAGTATTTTTTGGCAGATAAAGATAGCTTGCAAAGTAAACTATTATCCTTTGATTTTTTTCTGACAAATTAAACTCCCAGAAACAATTGATATAATTATCTAGAAATCTGTTTTCCAATGTGCCATTCCAAACCAAATAACATGCAACATTTGTAATGGATGTAACACACGTCTGGGTCTTTGAAGAATCAAAAGAAACAATTAGTATATTTGTATATTTGCAAACTCTACTAGAGCATTCACAACACCTGATAAAATTGAACATATTATAATGCATTGCTGAAATACTAAGTAGCAGCACATATATTGCTTCTCTCTCTCAGTGAATGTTTTGTCTTGTAAAATGCTCATTTAGAACATTTTGAATATATGCAATCACACTATGGCACCAAATGGAATTGTATTAATTTGACAATTAAAAGGTATTGAACTATATCACACACCAAAAAAAGGAAACATTCATCTGATAGGAATATTCTTCAATGATGTAAACAAATGCAACATTTCTAACATTTATTCATAACCAGTAAACTCTCTTGAAGTGAAATATTTTGACTAACTGTGCTAGAAACATCTGTGTTTAAACATAGTTGTAGCTAGAACAATTTCAATCATATCAAGGCTTTGGGCTCATTGAATTTTACATGGGCACAAGCTTTTACTATTATTATTATTATTATTATTATTATTTTTTAAAGTGATGCAACTTTACTGAAATAGTAGGCAACCTCTGGATTATGGCGAATGTGGAAAAGATCTAGTCAGGTTCCTGATTAATCCTTTTCCATGGACTTCTGAGACCTAGGAAAAAGTATGGAGGACTGGAGACTGCCCAAGACCTACCCATCTCCCTTTCAGAGCATTGAGACAGAATTCAAAAGACAGTCAGAGTCCAGATTTTCATTGTAACCCCAAATCCACATTTTTCTGTGATTTAAATGAAACACATCTATCTATCTATCTATCTATCTAGACCAGGGGCAGGCAATTATTTCAGGCTGAGAGCCACTTACTGAGTTTTGGCAAGCCATCAAGGGCCACATGACAAGCAGCCAGGGGCAGATAAATATTAATTTTCTAAATTTTTTAGGGGCCTTGAAGGCCAGATAGAATGGCCTGGTGAGTGGCATCTGGCCCACAGGCCACAGTTTGTCTGTTCCTAATCTAGATAGATAGACAGATAGTGATGTTTCATTTTAACCATGGAAAAACATGAACTTTGGGTTACTTTTTTATATCTGAAAATTGGGGATTTTTTTCAGAGAAAACCAGTAGGGCTTTGTGAAATTTCACCATGTTTCGATTCAAAGCTGTTTCTATGCATTTTGAGCTTGAAACAGCAAAATCAAAATTAAACAAAAAGCATCAAAACAGTTTTAAAGTGAAATGAAGGCACTCAAAACATTTTGAAAGTTTTGAAATGTTCAGAGTTTCAAAGCAGCCCAGTGGTGGGAGGCAGGGGAGAGCCAGGGCTATGCTCCAAGTGGCTCCACAGCCCCATGGAGCTCAGCCCAGCTAGGAGGGCAGCCCTGGCTCTCCCCAACTCCAGCCAGTAGGCTGCACTCCATGGGACTGGTGGAGCTGATTGGAGGGCACCAGAGGGTCTGCCTGCCTCCCACCTCTGGGCTGCACTCTGATTGACTCTGCCAGCCCCACAGACCTCAGCCTGGTGATGGAAGGCAGAGCGCAGTGCCAGCTCTGTCCACCTCCCACTGCTGGGCTCACTCTGTGGGGCTGGTGGAGCCAATCAGAGCACAGCGCCAGCTCTGTCCACCTCCTGCTGCCAGGCTGCACTCCTATCAGCTCTGCCAGTCCCCTGACGTTCAGCTTAGTGTCAGGAGGTGGAGCACAGCACTGGCTCTGTCCACTTCCTACCACCGGGCTGCACTCCATGGAGCTAGCTGAACCAACTGGAGTGCAGCCTGGTGGTGAGAGATGGGCAGAGCCCTGGTTGCACTACAGCTCCTGCTACTGGTTTGAGCTCTGTGGAGCCCAGTGCTGGGTGCAGGCTGCACCCAGTCCTGGCTGCATGCAGCAGTGGCAACCTCCTGTCATCCAGCGCAGATCCAGAAGTTTGCACTCCCAGGAAGAGTCCAGCACAGTCCGGCAGCCCTCCCCAGGGTGTGATCCCCTGGATATGCATCCCAGATGAGAAGATGCTCAGGCTGCCTCTCCCACCTGGGGCTGGCAACAGACAGGATTGCTACTGACACAGCCTGAGCCTCCTCACATCCGGGTCACAAATCTGGGGGCCCACACACCCAGATAGGGCTATTGGGCTGTGCTGGACTCCTTCCAGGGATGCAAACCCCCAGATCTGTGCACTGGATGAGGAGAAGGTGCTGCTACTGCCTGGGACAGGTGGCAGCAGCAATTTTCTCCTGTGCTGGGCACAGCCCATGCCCAGCGCTGGTCCCAGGTGACAAGGAAGCCTCCTCTCATCCAGGGCACAGATCTGGGGGCCTGCACACTTGGGAGGAGTCTGGCACAGCCCCACAGCCCTCCCAGCAGTGCGGGTCCCTGGATCTGTGCCTGGATGACAGGAGGCTGCCACTGCTGCCTATGGCCAGGAGCAGCATTTGTCTTCCCCAGCACTGGGTGCAGGCTGTACTCAGCACCAGTCCCATGTGGCAGCAGCAGCCTCCTGTCATCCAGCACAGATCCATGGGCCTGCACCCCCCATAAGGAATCCAGCACAGCCCCACAGCCCTGCTCAGGATCTATGTGCTGGATGACAGCAGGCAGCTGCTACTGGCAATTTTTTCTTTCAAGATTTTGAGGTGCAGTTTTTGGAAAACTGCTGCACCTATCTGCTTGAACTTTGGCAGGCTTTATGCCCCCAGAAGGGGCTACCATCCCTGCAATTTGCATCTGAATCAGGAAAGAAATGACAACAATTTAGGCATTTTCATTATTCACCATTATAGCCTATGGGTGAAACATCACATTGTGTCAAAACAGTGAAACAGTTTCAACAAAATGAAATGGGATAGTGGTTTGGAATAAAATGAAATGATGAAATGAAACACCATCCCTTCAAAGTGGCAAAATGGATGTCAAAACAAAACTATGGTCTTTTGTGAGCCCATAAAAAACAGATTACCTGATAATCATCCTATTTGCCAGGGGAAAAGTAGCCAGGGACCTATTGAGCCCTAGCCATCATGCACTGTAGAATTGATTCTCAAAGGCTTTGAATTAAGAATATTTTTAAATATCCTTAATTTAATCTAACAGGTACTGCAGGATAAAATCCCCTCCCCTCCCCCATCCTGCAGATGACAGCATGGTTAGAGGAGGAAATGATGAAGGCTGTCTAAAAGCCCCTCCAGAGAGCTATCCCAGCCTATCTAAAGTTTAAGACCATTATATATATCTGAGAAAGCCTATGGTTTAACGCACCATAAAAGCACATCTCGATGAGCACACACATGCAGGGACATTCCCGGGGACAAATAGCAGCAGCACAAATATGTCTTGCATGCATGCTTTGATGTGCAACAAGGTCACCTGGGTGGGTTAGGGGAGGCTGAGGCCTGCTTCTGTGCCAGATCTAGCAGCCTTACCTGAGGTTCTGCGGGTGTCCCAGGGAGCAGCAGCAGCATCAAAGCAGCCACTCAGAGGCTGGCTAGCAGCCGAAATATGGTTGTGGCCAGCTATACTTCCTTTCTGGTGGCCCACACTGCTGCTGTATGTGCCACACTGCTTTTACTGGCAGCAGGTTTTTTTTTGACATTGGGATAGCCTATTGTCATAAAACCACAGTTCTCCTAATTAGCAGTGTGGCAAGCAGGTACAATGCATCACTTGTGGTTTGCAGCACCTCAAATGGGTTTGAGGAGCCACCAACTGCACATGCATGCTTGTTGGGATGTGCCCTAAATGTGCAACTCTGTGAAACACATACCTTAAACATTATGGACATGTAGAGCCAAATCCTGTTCACCTTATTCATTCAAGTATTCCCCTTAAACAATGGTAATGTTTATATGAAGATAAACATTTATATTATAATAATATATAGACCATATCTATTTTAATCTCCATTACACATGTCCATAATTGAATAATAGTTTGCCCAAACTAAAATTTTAAATGCAAAGTGTTTGCAAAGATTAGAACTCTGCTTACAAATGGCTGATGCTCACTGGAGTGTTAGCTAATAGAAAAGTTCAAACTTTGTACATCAAACCCAAAACTAGTCTATTAAATTTATAGCACAATTGTCAATTTACTGGTATCCTTGATCATTAGTGTTGCCAACAATGGCAAATGTGTAAGCTAGTCATATTTCAGACTTTGGAATATATATTTTTTAAGGTTAGTCACTAAAAATATATCTTATTTTTGCTGATCTGCCACTTAATCATTTTATATATCAACTCTGCAAGTATTTTCTTCCACTAATCAATTCAAATTGTGTCATCAACAGGGATCCTGGTTTTCTCTGATTAAAAAAAATTCCCCAATTTTTGGATTAAAACAAGTAATCCAATGTCCACATTTTTCCTTGATAAATATACATATATAAATGCCACATATATATGCATACATACTTACACACACACATATGGCATGTATATGTCACTATATACCACTACATATTAGTTACATTATATGAAATGCCACTATACATTAGCGGCATTTCATTTTAATCACATAAATATGTGGATGTTGGATTACTTGTTTTAATTCTAAATTGTGGATTTTTTTTTTTATCAGAAAAAATGAAACAGGATCCCTGGTCATCGCAATCTGAGGAATAACAAACACACAGCTAGCTAACAAAACAAGTAGAATTTTGCTCAGGGGTTCATATAACCAAGTTCATGGATAATGTAGGAAAACAATCAAGCTCACTTCAGTCAAGGACCCTACTATTCAATAAATTACTAATTGAACCTGCACTTTGCTGCAGAAGATTAATTTGATTTTTAATTTTTTTATAACCTTTTCTCATAATCATCATTATCTTCACTTTATGGTCTATAGATGGCCTGCTCTAGGCCCCTTCTGACCCTAGGTAGTATGATACTATGATACACACAATATTTTACTCAAACATTATAAATATCTTACACATAGTACTAATGCATGTTGTCTTGTGCAATCTTCATGAGACCTGAGAAAATATGAGGATTTGAGGGAAGAGATTTACTCTATCTTAATAACAAATGCAAAATTGAATTATAACCAGATCGTTGTGTTCAATATTTCTACTCCATAGCAGCATTTATCAAATAACTAAGATTTAGCTAGTAGTTTATATAATTTATATATTATCTTTTTTTCAAAATAATTTATTTTCTTTTTGATTCACTTTCAGTGCCCCAGCATGCATTACTTGTTAATGTTATGTGTTGCTATAAGACTTCTTCTGACAAGGAGGGCACTATCTGGACATCATCTGTGAACCAGAAAATTACAACTAGAATTCAGATAGAGGACTTAGCACTGCCACCACATAGAATGTCAGTTTATTGGTGATCAGCAGGGATCCTGGTTTTCTCTGATTTCTTGGAGCCACTTTAATTAAAGTTCCCCCTGCCCCCCCTGCCAGAGCAAGTGCAAAGACACCCTTATATTCTATGATCTCACTTCTCTATGTTTTTAGGTAAACCAGAAATAACAACCCCTGCTTTCCACTGACCAGCGGAAATATTTGTCCTTAGTCTTGGGTTCCATCAGAATTATTATTTTTTTTAGCTATTGCTATATTTTTTCCTTTTGAGTTCCTCAAATAATGTTGCTATTTCTACCCAGGCACCTGGTCAGTCCTGAACCTTTTAACCAAACCTTGAACATACTGCATCATGTCCACTCATAAATCAAAAGTCTTCAGTATTTCAATGATAGGGATGGGTTTTACCTCTTGAAGACAAGGGTGACTGTAAGTTCACACAGCCACATTCTGGAAGGTGCTATGCATTCCTACTTCTTTTGAAATGAAGATAAGCTGAAGGTGCCATCATACATTTACACTGCCTAGTAACCTTTCAGGACCAATCCGTACTTCCCCTCCACAAGCCTCCAACCCCTTCATGTGCACATACCTTTCACAGGTTTGTGATTTCTGGTTGTTTTTATGGAAAACTAACGCAAAGTGAAATATGTAAGGTCCATCCTTAGCAGAGGTCAAAAAGCATTAATTCTAAGGAGGGCAAAGAGCTGCTTACTTAGGGGGAAAAAGGCAGACACTGGCATGTGAAATATAAGCATATCTTCTGGACCATTTTCTACAAATCTCAGTTAAATGAGTTAGCAATTTTTTTCTAACTATACATTCCTACAGGGTCAAGTCTTAAAAAAGCAACAAGTTAAATATTCAGCTCTGCTATATTTACACTCTTAGTTTGAGGAAATTATTTACTGTCTCTTCAATTCACTTGGGGCTTACTGTGCAACTTAAAATAGCATATGATCAGGCAGAATGTTGCATGTTGTGGTTCTGACCTCCCTGCCACATGCATGCCTCCTTTTTTCCAACACAGAACCTACAGTTAAGGAAGAAAACGGCAAAGTAAGTTCTGCCAGTCTGCCAGTGTTTTTCTGCAGAGAAGGAATCCTCAGCTGCTTGTTTGAGGGTTATTTAGTCTAGAGAAGAGGAGATTTTTGGTGCTTTGATAGCAGTCTTCAAATATATGAAGGGTAATTATAGAGGATGGAAATGGGCTTTGGGCCAGCACTTGGAGTAATGGCCTTAAATGGCAGCAGGGGAAATTTAGGTTGGAGATTAGTAGCTACTTTCTGCGTGTGTGAGTGGTCAGGCATTGAAACAGTCTAACTAGAGAAATTATGGAATCGCCATTCTTGCAAATTTTCAAAAGCAGGCTAGACAGTTTAATCAGGGATGATTCTGCCTTGAACAGGGTGTTGGACAAGGTGACCTTATGACAGGGGTGGGCAAAATATGGCCTATAGGCTTTAGCTGGCTTGCCAATTGATTTTATCTGGCCTGGTGGTGGGTGGTGCAGGTGATGGTGCTGGTGGTGGTAATGGCTCTGGTCTCTGATAGTGCCACAAGGAATGCTAGCAGAAGCAGCCCCATCTGCCCACCCACCTGGCAGAGTGCATCTCACTCAGGGCCTGCCCATAGCAATGGAACCTAGCTGCAGGCCTCCATACTTCCCTGTTCTGTCTCACTACCAGCACACCTGGGAGCTAGGGGTTGAGGGGGGTGTGCAGAGGCCTGCAGACAGGCTCCATTCAATACTTACCCCACCACCACCCTGCAGCAGCAGACAGGACCAGCAGATGCTGGCTCTGGGCAGACAGGGGTGGGGGCAGGTAGGTTGGCTAGGGAAAGCATACATGTGCATGTGTGTGTGTGTGTACGTGTGTGTCCACACATGTGCAAACATGTTCATGTGTGTGGCCCTCAAGAACTTGCCAAAACTTGTTAAGTGGCCCTTCAGCACAAATAATTGCCCACTCCTGCCTTATGATGTTCATTCCAGCCCTACTTTCCTATGATCCTATGAACTCATAATTGTTATTTTTTATTTACAATTTGAACAATATTTGAAAACAATTTTATTTGTTTTCAAATATTTTCTTTCATTTTTTTCAGTGAACAATATTTATATTTAAATGACACAGGATAGAAAAGGAAACCAAACCTAATGGAATGTCTCAAAGCAATTTCTATTTGCTTTTGAAAAGATGTTCATTATAAATCATTGCCATAAAAATGTCTGTGAAATATGAACTAAATGTCCATTTTTCATTGAAAAGGGGCAATGAAAACAGTGCAATCAACTCTGATTATGAACCACATGAAAAATTCCTCTATACATTTAATAATAGAACTATGCACTAATAGCAGAACTAAGAGCAATCTTTAATCTTATAATTACAGTGGACTTCCTACTATTTGTCACTTTTGCTTATATAAGTGGTATTTCATTTTAATTCCAGAAAAATGTGGATTTGGGGGTTACTTTTTTAACCAAAAATTGGGGATTATTTTTTTTCATCAGATAAAACCAGGATCCCTGTTTATAATAAAAGGTGAGCAGCTCAGCTGCTCCTCACCCATCTAGTGATTGGCATGCTCTGTTGCTTGCCCACTGCTGCACCTCAGCTCCTGAGGCTTCCTGCTGGTTCTTGGCTCCAAACAGCTGTTGCCTCCACCACACAGCTAGGACTTGTATTCCCTGCTAAGACAATGATTGGCTTTTGATTAACCAACTTGCTGCCCAACAGTAGAGCTGGCATGGGTGTCTGGCCCCGCCTCCAACCAGGAAACTCACTCATGCTGCCACAACAGCAGTCCTTGGCGGCATGAGTCATCCCCATGCAGCCAAGGTTGATTAAGGACCACATCTCAGCTTTCCTAGCTTTGTGCCAGTTTTGGCATTCAGGTACATCCCAGGCTCTCAGGCAGTTGGGACATGGGTGCAAGCGAGGCTTTTCTCCATTTTGCCCCTCCAGCTGTTCCACAGCCTGATTTCCCTCTGTCTTGCATCTTGCATCAGGATTTATCCCTATAGAGGTATAAAAATACTACTACACTCATTAGTTAAGTTTTATATTAATTTGTTCATTATATAAGTTGCAAACTCTGTGTGTGAATGTGTGTGTGTGTGTACATAAGTGCACATAAAATGCAAAAGTGACAAATAATAAGAAGTCCACTATAATTATAAGATTAAAGCTTGCTCTTAGTTCTGTTATTACTGCATAGTTCTGTTATTCAATGTATAGTGGAATTCTTCATGTGGTTCATAATCAGAGTTGATCGCATTGTTTTTATTGTCCCTTTTCAATGAAAAATGGACATTTAGCACATATTTCACAGACTTCTTTTTATGGTAATGGTTTATAACAAACATCTTTTCAAGTGCAAAAATAAATTGCTTTGAGACAGTCCATTAGGTTTGGTTTCCTTTTCTATCCTGTGTCATTTATACATACATACATACATACATACATACATACATACACATATATATAGTTCAGCAAAAGAAGTGAAAGAAAAAAGCAAATATATATATGTATATATAATTATTTTATAGATATAGATACAGATAGATAGATAGATAGATAGATAGTGGTGTTTCATTTTAATCACGGAAAAAATGCTAATTTGGGTTTTATTTTTTTTAAAACCCAAAATTGGGATTTTTTTTTTTAAATCAGAGAAAACCAGGATTCCTACTTATAAGGAACAGACTCTTAGGTATACATGGACCTAAACCAGGCACCTCCAGCTATGAGCCTCGGCGCAGACAATACTGAGAGTAAATATAACATCAGAGGTACAAGGTGGGAGTTTGGGGTTGGAGGAGCTCCCAAATATGGTCCTTAAGGCCTGCCAGTTGGTCCTGGAAGATGCACTATTGAGTAGGACAGGTGGTATTTTCCTGATACTGTTTTTTGCTTGGAGATTAGCTGCTCTCAGATGAAACATCCCCCCTGTAATTTCTCCATCAAAGTCATGGTGGGTAAGACTAAGTGAGAACAAGAGAAGCATCCCCTGTAGAAGAGAACAAGCCAAGTCACCCAGTCACAATTTAGGAATAACCTGATCCTAGGACTTATTAACCTACCATAGAAGGTGATATTGACCTAGTGACAAAGGCCCTTAACAACTTGATAACCAACTTTGTAGAAAAATTAAATAATCGAATCTTTGCTACACTGTATTATTGTAAAGCATGTTTGGCTCTATCTTTTCTTTAGTGCCTGTGTTTACCCTCACCATAATTTCCCCATAATGCATGTTGTTAGCATCATTTAAATGTTTATGAGCTGTATTCCTTCTAATTGCAGCATACTTTAATCTCTACAGGATATTACCTTTTCACCTGCCTCTCCAATATCAATATTTTTCCTCTTTATTTTGAATAAATTTATTTCCATTTTCAATCCTTCACTCTGAAGCATCTACATGTGAAATTCATTCTATTTAGTAAGTTCTGGTGCATTTCATGCCAGAGTATATTCATAGATTCATAGATTGTAAGGCTGAAAGGGACCTCAGAAAAACATTGGATCTAGCCCCTGGCACCAAGAAAAGATAACTGGGGTCCAGATGACCCCAGCACGATGACTGTTTAGTCTCTTCTTGAAGATTTCCAGGGTAGGTGATTGCTACTGGATACAGCATTTATGCATGCACCTGGGACTGCAGCACATTGAGCTGAGTCAGAGCAGCTCAACATGCTCTGCTGCCCCAGCTCAATATACATTGGAGGGAATGGCTGGGGTATGTAGGTGCTACCATACTGGGGTAGGTGGCAGGCAGCCCCATGCTGTAGCACCCTCATGCCCCAGCCAGCCCCAGTCAATGTCTACATGTGTGATGTTGTGGAGTAAATAACTCCACCATAAAATAATGCTTGTGTTGAGCAATACTATTTTATGTCAGAGTTAATGAGTTTACTCTGGCCTAAAATCATCACACTGTGTAGACCTGGATGCATTATTGAGGAACTAATTAGTCAGCTCCTCAATTAATGTCCCATGTAAACATGCCTTCTGGTATCTTTCATCTAACGTTCTCTTTCTCTTCATCATTTTCATCCACTTGCACAAATCAGGGATACTCAAAGCATCCAGTCTTTTGTTCCTCCTAGCTAGTCCCGATAAAAGAAAACATCATTTCTACTCCCAGCAGAGAAAAAAGGGCTTTAGCCTAGGTTGCCTCGAAGTGGAATATAAGTAACATTCCAAGGCATCAGGAACTCACTTGACATAGAAAATCCTGGAGTCTCTTGATCAAGGCCAGGTCTATATTGCATCTTGTTGGCGCAGCTGTACCCACACCAGCGGTTTTTCTAGCATGCATCTGTCAACTATGAAGCAGAAGTAGCTATACTAGCAAAATCCCTGGTGTGAGCAGTTATGTAAACACAAGAGAGCTTCTATCAGGTTAGCTTATGTCATTTTGAGAGATGAAATAACTATGATTGTGAAAATGATTCTCTTGTAGAAGCAGATACTATATAGTAGGGCTGTGCGAAATTTCACCAGCAGTTTCATTTTGATGTTGGTTTTAAATTTTATGATGATTACATAAAACAGAGCTTAGAAACAGCCTTAAAGTGAAATGAGGCAAGTCAAAATGTTCTGAAATTTTCAAAACGTTTTGACTTTCGAAGCTCAAGCTGGGCTTGCTTGCAGGGAAACAGAAACTAAAGTAAGGAGAGGGAGGGGGAATAGGGGGCAAGGTGGGGAAGGAGTATTCTCATTGTTGACTGTGTAGCTCACCAGTGACTGTTATCTTTTCCTGAGGTCCCTTCCAAACCCAGTGCTTTGGTGGAGGGATGGAAAACCTGCATAAAAGGCAGCATTGATTGAACTGCCCTGCTTTCTGTCATGGTGTCTGTTGAGTGAAGGCGCACCTTAACACCCACATAGTGTCACCCATTCATGTCGTGAGTTTTTTCTGACACCAGCTAGAGGTGCAGGGTCCCAGAACCCAGAGTCCTCCTGCACCTATTTCCTTGACAGCTGGCAGGCTTCATAGCCTCAGCAGCGGCTAGCAGACCTGCAGTTTTCACCCACCTGTGCCCCAAGACCGACACAGTCTGACAAGCACCCATGACATGAGTTTTTCCTGTCAGCAACCAGAGGTGCAGGGCTCCAGAACCCAGAAACCCCCCTGCACCTGTCTCCTGGAAAGCTGGCATGCTTCATGGCCTCAGCAGGAACTAGAAAGTCTGCAGCTTTCACCCTGCTCTACTTAACAGACACAGTGTCACCCATGTCATGAGTTTTGCTTGTCTGCAGTTTGAGGTGTAGTTTCCCTGAAATACCTGCACCTATCTCCTTCAAATTTGGAAAGCTTCATGCTCTCAGAAGGGGCTACCATTTCTGCAAGTTTAATCCGAATCAGGCCAGAAATGACAAAGTTATAGGGTGTTTCAAGCTTCCCCATTATAGCCTATGGGCGAAACTCAAAACAGCAAAACTGTTTTGACAAAATGAAACAAAACAGCAGTTATGAATCAAAATGAAATTCAAAACAAAACACTGTTCTGTTGAAAAGTCAAAATGGAATGGTGCCGTTTCACACAGCCTCACTATATAGACTAGACAAGCCTAGAATCCATCCTACACAAAAACTATATACTCCACGCTCAGTCCCTGGAAGATATTTAGTTAAAGACAATAGAGTATTTGATGCACAATCCCAACAATTGTGCTTCCTGTCATGATACATGTGTATGGCAGGAGACACAATTTTGGAATTGGGGATCAGATCCTGGGGTCCTCCTGCACTAGCCACTAGCAAGCCAGTCAGCTGATTTCCAGTCCCAATCTAAGGGACACATAGAAGTCAAGGGCTTCCATGTGCTCCCAAAGCTGGAAGCCCTGATTAGTTGATTCTTGTCCACGCATGCTAAACTAAATTTAATGCATATTAAGCTAATGTGCATGAAGTGATTTTTGGCAAGCGTTTACACATGCAGAGACTTGGCACAAAAGTTAGTCCCAAATCTCTACATTTAGCACTAAAATTAATCCCAAATCCCGGCAGCCCTAACATGCACCCCTGTGGCTGCCAGGGGGATCTCCATCCTCTGGCTACATGGCTTCCAGCACTTGGCAGCCATGTGGAAAACTCTTTCCCTGGCCAGCCTGTTCCCTGCCTAGAAGCCACATGCCCAGCACAGGACATTACAGCTCCCTATTTGCCTACTCTGACTCCCCATGCCAGACCTGCTTCAGCCCCTGCCCCTGTCAGTGATGCCCAGTGCCCCGCTGCTGCAGCCCAGCCCCTGCCAGCACTGACCAGCACCCTGAATACCTGCTGGCCATGGTGCTGACCGTGATGGCCCCAGGAGCCCCACCCAGGCCCAGGACAGTCATGCACCCACCAGTGGGGTCAGGGCACTGGCTATGGGAGGCCGTGCCCAACCCCCTCCTCTGCAATCCCTGATCCAGCCGAACTACCTTGCCACCCCCACCCCCTCTCCACACTCAGAACACTCACATGGGTGAAACAAAATTTTTATTACCCTTAAAATGTCCACCCCATCCCTCTTCCACCCCTCTCAACCAACAAAGCCCCTCTACCACCTTCCCCCACCTAGCAACAATTAAAAAATCCTGCTTACAAATGGAAACCTATTTACAACATTTTGGGTCTTTGAGCTTAAAGCTGGGGAGAATGGGTGTGGGGCTAGGGGACAGGGATCCATGGCAGGTGCCTAGCACCCCAGTCCCTGAATGTTCTCTTGGTCTGGGTTCAGGCTAGTTCCCTAGTGGCAGGGTAGACCCAGCACTAAAGCTAGTTCCAGGTCACATCTACATGTAAGTTAATGAGCATTAACTAATCACACTTAAATTTGATACCTGCATTTGTAGGTATCAAATTTAGGTGAGATTAGCCTAAGTTAATGCACATTAAGATTGTGCATGTATAGATGCACATCTGTAATGTGCATTAACACATCTCATGTAGACGTGCCCACTGGTTAATTATTTCAATAAGTGTAATAATGTCTGCCATGTCAAAAAGCTAATGTAAAGCTGTGTAACCTATGCAAATGATCAAGACTTGCTGATTTATGTTCGTACCTATAAATCTATTTATTTAAGTAATGTATATTGTATTCACAATCCTGATATTTGAATAACTGAGGTGGTTGTTAACAAATCATATATTTAGGTGGCTCAGAACCTTCTATTATAAAAGATTATTATATCTTCTCCAAAAAATATCAAAATGGTTCCACTGTTTCCAGGATGTTTTTGAAACTCAGCAGTCTGATTTATATGGTGTGATTTAAGGCACATTGGCCATTTTTAAGGCATATTAAGGACAGTGGTCTACACGTGTGTGCACTTAATACACCTTAAAAAGGCAATGTCAAGACTCACAGGGCTTATGGTTCAGGGCATCCTTCATTGCAGGGCTGACATAGAGCTTGAAACCCACTGAAGTTGCTCAGAGAAATTGACATTCTTAGCATATTCACTGCTGCTATTAGCAGTAAAACTGACAAGAATGTCAATTTCATGTAACAGCTGCAGGTATTTTTTTTTATTGCAATTCAAACTGACAAAAAAATCCTGATTTCATGTGAACCGGAAACAGTGATTTTCAGCCAGCTCTAGTCTCAGATTAATTTTCCTTTAAATTACTGCTTCCACTGATTCTCCTTGGTAATATTAACAGTCATAAGTAGCTCCACAATAAATCAAGCCTACCTTCCTTAATTATTAATTCTATTTTAAGCATTCAATTTAAACTGAAGGACTAGATGTCTGATTGCTTAGCACTTTGTTTTGTCTACTGACCAGCAAAAGTACACTCTTAATGTTCATGCTACTGTTTGGTGATTCACTTACTATTTTGTGTCCCTAAGCAAATAATACAATCAATTACATTAAATTAAAAAATTCTGAAATATGCAGCAAGGAAGCAGTACTATTTTTAAAAAACAATTATGCCAAATGTGGATTTGGGGTTACTTTTTTTAAACCAAAAACCGGGGATTTTTTTTAAATCAGAGAAAACAAGGATTATAAGCAGCCTATATCCCAGCAGTGACATGTCTCTAGTGAAGTAACTCTTGAATTACACTAGTACAAGAAGAGAATTGTGTGTGTAGAATGAAGGAACTAAGATGGGGCATGAGATGGGACTTCAAAAAAAGAATGATACTATAATTTTGTACTTGGGGAATTTTTCTCAGATTCAAAGCACTTGGGCTAGGCTCCAACTCACTTCCTTAGAAATTGAAAGAGCTTATTCTAGGAGCACTATCTGTGTAAATCCATACATGTCCATTAGTTTAAATGAAAATATATCTATTTTTGAGAGAGATAAATCTAGCCCACAGAGTGTACACTGTATAGACAGCACTCTGAGATTTACTTGAGGCTGAATCAGTGTCCTATATGTTTAAAGTGTTACACTGTAACTGGAGTTTAAGGGCATTTATACACATGCAGCAGGATGGAGGGAGTGCTTTAATTAAAGCATCTCTGAAAGCCACTCTAGTTAAAGCACCTGCAGTGCCATGTGTATTCAGCATCCCACACTTAAAAATGACTGCAGGGGCGCTTTAACCAAATCTCATTCGATGAGCTTTAATTAAGATGCCCATGCCACCATTTTGGAATGTGAGGATGCTGAATACATGTTACACAAAGGCTGCCATAGTGCACTAATTAGTATGCTCCAGCAGACTAGCAGCAGACTCAATCTGCATGTGTTGGAGCAGAGGTCTGTCATGTGTATAGGTGCTCTACAAGACTGCTTGTAAGGCACATTGACATTACAACCATAGTATAGAAAATAACTCTCCAGATATTTCCTTATGGAGGTGGAATGAAGAGAGAAGGTAGGTAGAATTTTCTTTCAAAAAGTTTGCTGGACATGAAAGGACATTATGTAATAGTCCAAAAATGTATGAAAAATTACATAAAATCAGCACAGAAAGAGTACCAAAGAATCACATTTATAATGTTGTAAATGTGATCATACATCTGCCCAGAGGTACAAAATTCTATTTCAGTTCAAGATAGTATAACTTATTTTCATTCCAATTCAAAATGAAATTCAAAATTCTCCATTAAAGAAGTTCTGGAGAAAAATACTTAGATCAAGAAAAATATTGTGTTTCATTAAAATCAAATATTATATGTGTTGTACAAAAACAATATGAAACATAAGAAATCACATCTTATTAAGAGGAAAAAATCTCCATTGTTCCCTGATAAGTATGAAAATGGAATGTTTGAACATTCTTAGATCTTTTCCTCATTGTTTTTCCTCTGCTATCATGTTTCAAAAACTAAGCTTATTTTTTTGCAAAGAACTGTAACTTTAACAGAACTACGTTTCTAACAGATATTTTTTTCATCAGTAATTTTTCTCTCTTCTATGTAGCATGATCTAGTCAAGAGAGATTTTGAAGAAAGCTGAAGACTTTTTATCTTTAGAAAGAAATATTTTTTATTCTTGAAAAATTGAGACTAACAAGAAAAAATGAACAATGAAATGTTCTTTAAACTATTTTATTTTCATAAAAAACTGTTTTTTCATATTTTTATCACTTAAAATAAAATGATAAATTTCAGCTGCTGAAAAATAAAAAAAAAATGTTTTTCACATATTGGAAGAACACATCCTAATACATTTTATGTGGGGGTGGGGCAGTGGAATTCCCAGCTAAATCTACTTGACCTACAAGATGTAGATTGACTAGTGAGTGACAAGAATAGACCCGTGAATCCTGATTTACAGTTACACACCTATCAGTAGACCCTCAGATAACATATAGGATTATAACTCAAACTGATTCAATATAATTATGATACTTTGGATCAATTGTCTGCTATTTTCTTTATACTCAAAACACATTTCATTAAGCATATATTCATTATTCTTTATGTAAAGCAACAACTTGTTTTCTGATTAATCAATGAAATGGCCACATATGCAAGTGACTTGTGTGTGTTTATGAAAACTAGAATAAGCAAAAAGTCATCTGACTTTATATATATATATATATATATGTATATATATATTTTTTTTTTTTAATTCAGAAGGAGCCAAATGCTTTATGTATGGAGAGAGAAATCTTTTCTGTATGTTTACCAGAAAGCATGTAAGCCCCTTGTTCTCTTTTGAATAAAATCACCTTGCATCAATACCTCTGATGCTGATCTCCCCACTAGTTCTAAGGAGAAAGACAAAGCTGGTTTGCAAATGAATTACAAGTTGAAGCTTCCAAAATGTCAGTAATCAAAGATGGAGAAAAGGAGAGCAGGTTTATAAAATTTTATGGGAGTCTTCAAGGTATACTTGCTTTCTTTTTATAGTTTTGCCATTCCTCTTTCGAGGCTTATTATATTCTTTGCTTCAAAAAGCAAAGACTTTACAAAGAGATTTTCAGTTCAGGTAGAACTAATGGAAAGCTAATTAATAGCAAAAGGCAAGCAGTCTATGTACTGTACAAGTTTATTAACAGGACTCTAAAATGCACTTACCCATAAAAATTGCATTTGCTATGCTACTTTCTGGGTTAATTGATATGTTCCATTATTTAACTTTTTGGATACTGGGACAAATCTTATGGACTTTACTTGAGTGAATATTTCTGTATAAAGAGTCCCCATGTCTCATATTTCCAAACCTCATGACTGAAATAATCAGATCATGCTAGAGGCTAAGTACATTGGGGCACAGACTGAACAGCCCACAGCAAGAGTTAGCTTCTCTCTAGCCCTAGTGAGCATTTACATGCATACTACATATATAGTAATATTTCATTTTAATCATAGAAAAATGTGGATTTTAGGTTACTTCTTTAATTTTTTTTTTTGTCAGAGAACAAGAAGATCCCTGATTATGTTATAAAACACATGGCCCACATTGATGGAAACCTACAAGAATAGGTTAGTGTAGTCCATTTAAATAAGACATAGGTTAGTGCCCATTAAGTGCAGCCCTGCTCACTACTGACTCTTTTTCTAGTCATGGTGAGCAGTGGCATTGTATAGAGTTCATCCAGAATCTCTTTGTAGGTACATGTGATTAGTATGACCCCACCTTCCATGAGGCAAAGCCAGACCGGGTTGCCCTGCTTCTTATCTGCATATATATTTTTGGAGATTCCCAGGAGTTGTGACAAGAATGCCTGGTTCTAGTCATGGGCATGAATCCTGGTTTACTCTTATAAAAAACATGCCAAACCCTGCAATTTTCAATTTAAAAAAGCCCCCCCAAATCCACATTTTCCATGATTAAAGTGGTATATATATAGTGGTGTTTCGTTTTAATCATGGAAAATGTGGATTTTGATTTACTTTCTTTAATCTGAACATTGAGGATTTTTTTTTTATTGGAGAAAACCAAGATCCTTGGTCATGAGTTGGGGGGAGGGGAGCTAATTTGTACATGCATCCTTTGTGGGTACACACACATACTGAACAGCGCTGAGCTGTGAGGTTACTGTGGCTTGAAATGCTGATGACTCTGGTGGGACCCAACCAATTATGTGGTAAATCAGGAGACTATGATTTTGGAGCATAGTGGGTGTATCAATACATGCATTAAGGTGCTTTTTCGAATGCACTTTAAATTTAGTACCTCCAATGTAAGGTACAAAAGAAATGTGCATTGGGCTGCTTTAATGCACATTAGTGAATTTGCACAGTTTTAAAATAATGTTTAATGTGCAGTAGTCTATTTTACTGCACATGAGCATAATCACATGATGCTTTAATCTGCAGTCAAATAAGCTACTGCACTTTAAAGCACATGTGTAAACACACCCAGAGAGAAGAAATTGTTCATCTTAGCATGTTTATAGTGAGGCCATGGCACCTGAGCTAGAGATTTAAACAAACAAGGAAACAAATATTATATATCACATGGCAACATAATACAAACAGTGGTACTGGTTGTAGCCGCGTTGATTTAAGGACATAGGCAGAGAAGGTTCTTTGGATGAATCTGATATCTTTTATTAGACCAACTTGAATAGTTGGAAAATAATTATTAAGCAAGATTTCAGGTTCAAAAACCCTTCATCAGGCTAAGGAAGTTTCAGCAGTTGGTGTATGTTCTTCCTGAATGGAATGAAAAGTAAAGAAGCCAGGGGCTGGGCTGGTATGCGTACAAGACAGGTAGTCAGTGAAAATGTAGATTGAAGAGTCAATGGGTGAGAGACAGGCTGGGGGTGGGGCGGGGGAGAGAAGTGGGATGAATAGTGGAGAGATACCTGAAGAGTCCGATGTCAAGCAGGTTATAATGTTTCATAAACCCAATGTCTATATTTAGTCCAATGTCTATATCTATATAAATAAATAGAAGAGACCAAACAACTGCACACCAGAATTAATGCACACTGGAAATCTATCAAAGACAGGAATACCCATTTATCTGTGGGGGCACATTTCTCACTGTGACGTTCGTGGACCGCACTCAATGACACCCCTTGTAGGTAGCCCTGCCCCCTTGTCTCACCTGCCACGACTTTGATGGAATGAGGTATTCAAAGGAGGGGTTCAGTGGAGATCTTATTACTGGAGGGGTCTTCCCGCCGAGGGGTACTCACGGTTGTGGTCTCCGATGTTCCACGGGGCTCCACCACCCCTACACCCTGTCCACTCGCCAACTGATCACTTGTCAGTTTACTGGGACCTCGATGTTGGACACAGGTCCGTCAGCCAGTTGGTGTTACTGCTTCCTGAGTCAGAGCTGATACTTGCTTCAAGTTTCAGTTTCATAGTTTCATAGTAACTAGGGTCAGAAGGGGCCTAGAGCAGGACATCTAGTCTGACCCCCTGCCAATGGCAGGAAACAAGTGCTGGGGTCACAGGACCCCAGCCAAGTACCTATCTAGTCTACTCTTGAAGACAC
>JAGPOW010003316.1:120328828-120358366 GCA_030014935.1 Caiman crocodilus
GCTTAGAAATCTTGTTTAGTGTGCTTGCTACCTTGCACCTTTATTGCTAGCAATAAAAGCTTTTTTCCTTTCAAACTTCCAACTGGCATTCATATATTAACACTCATGCATACCAGGCAACGAATTCAGACTTGAACTGAAGCATAACACTGATCCCCAAAGGAAACTTACAAAATACTTCCCAGAGATGAGTCTATGAACTCCACTTCATCAGCCTCCGGAATACTAAAAATCATGGACTAAATATAGACATTGAATTTATGACACATTATAACCTGCCTGACATCTGACTTCCCAAGTACCTCTCCACTATTCATCCCCCTTCTCTCCTCCCCTCCCCCAGCCAGTCTCTCACCCATTGACTCCTCAGTCTACATCTTCACTGACTACATGTCTTGGATGCATACCAGACCAGTCTCTGGCTTCTTTACTTTTCTTTCCATCCAGGAAGAGCACACACCAACTGCAGAAACTTCCTTAGCCTGACAAAGGGTTTTTGAACCCAAAAGCTTGCTTAATAATTGTTTTCCAATTATTTAAGTTGGTCTAATAAATGATATCAGATTCACCCAAAAATTCTTGTCAACATAATACAAACACATACATCTGAGAATATATTAGTGATATTCTGCAGTTTATACTTTGTTCCTTTTGTTTCATAACTGGTGTTTGATAGGTTTATGGGTTCTTTAAGGGGCATAATCCAAGCCATACTATAAAATGTATCAATAGACACTTTGTCGGAGTGTAAAAGTGTTTAATATTACATTGCTAAAATAAAATGCTTGCAGTTGGCAAATAACAATAAAAGAAAGCAGTAAACAGCTATCCACTATACCTTTAGATAGCTTTTCAGAGGCTCTGAATCATTTCAGAAAATATTTAAAGCTTCTAGAAATTTGATTCGGATTTGGAGATTCAGCCTCTGAATTGGACCGAATCTTATCCAAATCAAATCATGAACAGAAGCTTTGCACAGCCCGAATATTATATGGTGTGCACTGTTATATACAATGTATAGGTATTTTAAACATGTTCACTATCATGGTTTGAAGCATGGTAGGAATGATATTTTCTTCTGTCTTGCTGAAAAGTGAACATCAGAATAGTACACATATATGATCCTCTTTTAAATTAGCCTGAGAACCTTCTAATTTTCAGTTGGCTAAATGATTTAATCTTGTGGAGAGAGTGAATCATGTGTATAACTGTCTGCAGAATCAAACTCTAGCTGATCACTGTGTGAGGAAAATATAGAATTAATTTCCATTTGCTTTAATAACTGTAATGAAGCTTGACATCTCCAAAGCTGACTTTTATACTGAAGTTAATTTTGAGATAAATACATACATATTATGTTTATGTATATATACATAATATAAAATATTATATATTATATTTATTATATATATCAAATATGTTTACTTCACTATTTATGTCCATATATATATAAAACTATATACATAATATATATAGATATATATATTATATATATAAAACTATATACATAATATATATAGATATATAAAAAAACCCTAATATTTATTTATAGGATATAATTGTGAGCTAAACTTAATATCTTTATGTTTCTATATTCTTAACAAGAATTGTAGTTGTTATTGAGGATAGACTGAGGAGTCTTAAATGTGCATCCTTATTAAGTATTTCTTCAAAGAAGTAGATTTATCTCAAGTATTGCTTCATTATTTAGCAGTTTTATTCAAAACTGATGCTCTAGAGCATATTAATGAGACTAAATTGTGCAGAGAGCTGCACACAGAAGCTGATGAAAAAGTACTTGAAAATGAGATGCAATTATTGGTAGGTGCTTGCAATTAGCTTAGTTTTTCCATTATCTAAATAAATGCAAGTCAAAAGGCACTTACAATAGTTTACTAGATAATTTATGCATATAGAAATCTGCATCAGATGACCTTAAAATAACTACTGGAAACTTTCAGTTGTTGAGAATAATGTCATCTTTTTAAAAGGGACAAGACAAAATTAACCAGTTTCAAACTGGTAAATCTTTTGAGTTTAATATTTTTTGTACTTTCAATGACAGAGTCGGCTCCTGAGCTAACAAAGCGTGTACTGGAGTAGCGGACTTTCTCCAATAGACTTGAGTCATGATCAAGCTACTCCACTGTCCTGTCTCCAATAATGACTAGTAGTACATGCTAGGAATAAACTGCAAAAAAATTCCAGTGTGCACCATTATAAAGTAAACTTTCCTTGCAGACATTTCTTCCTGACCTTTGTAATTAGTAATTGGTAGGGTAACACCATCCAAATAGAATCAAGGGTAAGACAGCTAATGGGGATTAAAGTATATGCATCTACATGGTCTAAAATAAATGTTAGAGTTCTTCAAAAGACAATTCAGAAAGTCTGGAGATACTTAGAGGTAACCCATGGAGAAAACTAAAGCACAAGGGTGTATCTGAACACTTTACTTTCTCAGGCATTTCCACATCCATTTACTTGAAATGTATAATGTGTATTCATATTTCTAAGATGGACATGTTCTGGATCAGGGATGTCCAGCTTCCAAGCAGCCTAGTGATGCATGCTCTATGGGCCACACCAGTGAAATCTGTGTACTGTACAGGTGTACCAGGGCAAACCAAAGGCCCCAGGCAGTGTGGAAGCCTTCACCTCTATACTGTGTGCCTATACAGGCACCTCCCTGCACAAACTGCTACACCATGTACCCCCCTTCCCCAACCTCATTCCTGCACTATGGGACCACGCAGCCTTCCCCTTCCCTCCACTGCACAGTGTGCCTGTGCAGCCCTAGAATTACCCTTTGCTCCCCATACCATATTGCTCTGCTCCTTGGGTTATGGGTAGAAAGCAGCAACTAAAGTAAGGAGGAGAATTCTGGGAACCCTGGTGGCTTTTACAGTCAGAGTGATACGAGGAGCAGTGGTTGAGCATGGCAGCTTCAACTTAACCCCTCATAGGCTGCATTTGGCCCATGGGAAAGCAGTTAGAAAGCCTGGCTCTAGATAATTCTGAAGCAGCGATTCAGAATACTGCTGATGATCTTGCTCAGTAATTCAATAGTTAAGGCAGTTTGTCAAGATGTAGGAAACTGGATGTAACAGGAAGCCAGAGGCTCCTGTTACTTTAAGGGGAAATCAGCAGAGAGTTTCCCAGGTGTGGGTGAAACACTGCCCATGGTGAACTGACAGCTGGGAAATAGGCAGCCAGGGGAGGGGGCCACAGGCTATGAATGCCTATTGCAGAGTTAGCTGCTTTGCAATAAGTACAACGGGGCAGAGCCCTGCTTGGGCAACAGAGACACTGCTACAGCTGCTGGACCAGCAGCCGTAAGCTTCCCTGATGGCTATTCAGCAAGCCCATGAATCGATGGGAGCCACCTGATTGGAAGAGACAGGGCTTAAGAGGCATATAAGTAGCTAGGACAGAGCTGCTGGCTGAGCTAGGAGAGTTCTTCCTCACTCCACCTCCCTGGGCCTCAGGGACAGTCTGATTTCCCTCCCAGCTGAGACGGAGATGCCCGCCCAGCCAGGATATCTCCCCCCACCAGGGCTTAGGGCTAATCCCCCATGCCTCCCGCCTCACTAGGTTAACATCATATATACACAAACATTCTTCTTTGTCTTTGTCAGGTGGACTCCATCTCTTCCCAGTAGTCCTTCTTCAGCCCTGAAGTAGCATTCCAAGAAGAAGCCAAATCCCTGCTAGTGACACCATCTAAAGCCCCGTGTTGATCTCCAGGATATAGCTGCTCCTAGCTGTACTTAAATCTTTAATTAGAAGGATCGATAAGAATGTCATTTGGGCCTCTGTCCCTTTCACCCTTGTACACAAAGCCATATAGTCACTTTTGCTCTGTTTAACGTCATCCCTGGATAAGCATCATAGGATGGTAGCCAGAGGACCAAATGAGCCTTGGCAAGTTTTCCATGATGTCTCAGATATACATTTCTGGCAGGCAGCAGGCCTCCTAAGCCAACAGGTCAGGTAGTCAGCTGGATGCCTCCATGCCTGCAGGAGAGTGTTGCTAAAAACCACCACCTATTGCTTTGTCTTGGCAGCAGTGCTATCAATATTTCCTCTCCAAATGATTTATGACTTGGCCTCTCCTGGCTGTTGAGTAGGGTCCTTCTCATCCAATGCCAGGGCTTCATATCTGTTCTCCAGATAGATAGCTCCTGATTCAGAAGAAGAGTGCTGTTTCTTGCCAGAAGTGACAAGACTAAATACCAAGAGTCTTCCCTCCCAGGGGAACTTTGGACCCACAATCCTACTGTCACACTTCTTTTTATTCCTCTCCTATTTACATTTATCTTGCATACTAGGTCCAGTGCTGACCATTAAACTTTTTGGTAAAAGGCAGCAGCACAACCACTGGTTAGAGCTAAATTCAGTGCTGTTGATGTTAGTTGGCCTTTAATTTTGTCTACCAATGCTCCTCTGGCCTTATAGAGCCTCTTCACTTTGAATGAGGAATTTGAATCACACAAGAGCTTAGGCAGGAGTAAAGTGTACAGTAAGTTGTTCCGGGTTATGCTAGAGAGCAGGTGATGAATTACAAAATGGTGGTGTATCCTAGATTTAGGTTCATAATCTGCTTTATGGTGCTGGTGCCAAAGCAATTTAAATCACTTTTTAGGACTTAGATTTCCAATTCCCACCTTACTCCTGGTTATAAGCTTAATAAATTTGGCCTCAGCACAAGTATAAATGTATTGTTCTGACTTGTTTTTCAATAGATATTTAAACTGTATATATGCATCTATAGAAATTAACTTTAGGATACAACGGTCCATTTCTCCTTTCTTTTAAGCCAAAATAAATCATGAAAAATTCTTCCAAAGTCAGCAAAACTGAACCACTCTAGAACTGCTGTAAATTAAATCAAAATCAAGCCCCTAGATTTATCACTTTCAGCTTACCTACTTGTTTATGTACATTTTGTGCTTTTTCCTATATTTAAGTTTAAGAAGATTTTATATAGAATATAACTAAATAGAAGAGTTTAATACAAAAGCCAGGCCCACTTGGATCCAACAAAGATGATTCTCTACAAAATTAATCAAAGTCAATTTCTAAAGCAGCAAAAAATAGTATAGGCTAAACAAAACAAAAAAATCCTAATATGTTGGCAGAATGGTAAAGGATTCTCATTATAGTTCAGAAGCAAGACTTTGATCCCCACTCTAGCCTTATATCAAGGCTTACCTCAGGTGACCCAGGTATAAAAAGTTACTTAGCTAAAAGCTGCCAAAAATGAAGCTAGCCACATCTTTCCATTGCATTTCACTACAGAAACTGATACATGATCACCATACTAGCTCTCTAGGTCTTCTAGGTTCTGGAGATAAAGAGGAGGTGAAGTAACAAATTTTATTTAGTTTATTTTATTTTTTTTTTAGTTTTTATTTTTGATCCTATGCAGTAAAGCATGACTCAAAACACAATAAAATTACAAAACACAATTATACAGAGGTCCCAGACATATAATCAATGCTCGAGGAAACCCACCCATTAATCTCAACAGGTACTTTGCTGCATTAGTATAAGAAGAACAGGATATGACCTTTAGTGAACAAGAATGGCTTAATGGAGTATACTGTATTAGATGCTGGACTGCACAGGACTGGAAGACTCTGTTGTGCCAGCAAATCTAGCCTCCTGAATACATAAGTAATCATTTATCTAAAGTCAGACAATTTGTTCACTTCCACTCTTTCACAAATTGCACAGCACATTATAAAATAATACTAATAACCCCCCCACAATTTGTAACAGATAAAAAGCAAGTGAAACAGTAATTCTGTCATCAAACCCTTAACTTCTTGTTAAATAGGAACACATACCTTTCAGTGAGATATACAGGGGCAGATTCTCTACTGTCATAGTTCTACAAAAGTCAGTGAAGTTTTGACAACTTATACTAGGTGATGATCTGCCCCAATTTTTGTTTAAAAACTTCAAGTGACAGCAAATTTCACCATATCCTGTTGGTACATGGGTCAAATGTTTAGTTATCCCCATTATTAAAATATGTCCCTAATTCCTAATCTCAATTTGTATGCCTTCAGCTGCCAGCCATTGGATCTTGTTTTTTTCTAGTATTTTTCCACCATATATTGGTGTTCCATTTTAATCACTGAAAAATGTGGATTTTGGGTTACTTTTTTAAATCCAAAAATTGGGGATTTTTTTTTTCTTCCAGAGAAAACCAGGATCCCTGCTTATGAATATAAACAGGACAACATCAGTAAATGTATACTTTTATTTTTCATTTTATAGATACAAGATGGAGAGATGTGGCAGGAGGAGTGTTTTAGATTTTTAAGAAGATTGCATGCTGACAAGTAGTACTCTATGTCAAGATTTTAAAAATTACATTATTGTATAAATATATGATAGGGGTATTTAATTTTTATGTTACTGTCTGTTTGATAAATCTCAGTATAGCTCACTTCAGGGTACATCTGCAGTTATAATACTTATGTACTTGCAAAGTTTCTCTTTACAAAGATAGGACAGATTTCAAACAAATCAATAGAGAATAATGGACCATTACTTCCTCATAAACTTGCTACTTAAAAAAGCATTGAGATCTATAGTTACCATACAAATGTATGATGTACTGGCAAGATGATACCTTCAACTTTGATTTCACCTCAGAGAAGAGACACTTTATGACTTTCTTGCCTGTATATTTAACTTGGATACCCAGATGATATTCTTTTTCTAGAAAAAAAAAATCCAGTCTTTAGTTTTCCATATTATATCAGTCATCAACATAAAAGGAGTAATATGAGAAGAGTTATTTGAAACATAGAAAAACGATTCTGTCTTAATATTGCTGTTAAGGATTTCTTTAAAACTGTACTGTTCCAAAGTATGATACAATATTTGATTCCTTTCTGAGGTTCATCATCTTGTCATGGTGGAGAGGCTTGTGTGTTCCAATGACCCCAAGAACAATGCCATCTGGAGCTTATGCTCCTGGTAGTAAGAAGCATGGTGGTAAGGTTGTGGAGGATAGTCCAGGCAAAGAATGATCCAAGAAGTCCTCATTGGCAGAGCAGGTGGAGGAAATCTGCAGCCCCAATGGCTGTGAAGGTGGAAGAAGGCTGCAATGGTGAAATGGCCCCAGTCATCGTGGTTCACCATGCCACCTAACCCAGCTGCCAACCACCAAGACTATGCGAACCCAACTTTGCACCGGAGTTCCCACACTAAACATGTCACACACAGGCTTCTATCAGGACCAAAAGCCCTGTAGCGATGGAGGATCAGGCAACGGGGGCAGGGCTGTGATATCTGGAGGCCCCCAGCCAAGAATCTGCACACAGGCAGTGGATGCATGATGGTCATCAGGCACCTGTGTCAGGAGAGGGTGTCCTTCAGCAGGTACATCCAAGACTGAGAATCCCTGAAAATAGAGACCTTCAGAAGTCAACGAAGTTCCTGGTTTACAAGGCCATCATTCTGACCACCCTCCTTTACTGCAGTGAAGCCTTGACCATCTACCAACATCCCAGTAAGATCCTTGAGAGATTTCACAATGGTGCTTGCATCAAATCCTGGGGATCAAATGGGAGGACTCCTAGACCAGCACCAGTGTCCTCCATGAAGATGCATCCACCAGCATCGAAGCCTTGTTCTTGAGAAATCAACTCTGATGGATGGGTCACTGTGTCTGGATGCCTCCCTTGCCAGATTCTTTTTTCCCAGCTCTCCATTGGCCAATACTCAAAGAGCAGCCAAAGGAAATGGTACAAAGACATGCTCAAGGTCACTCTCAAGCACAAAGGCATTGACACCAATGGCTGTGAGGAGCAAGCTGCTGACCATTCAATGTTGCATCACCTGGTCCACCAAGGTGAGTGCACCACTTCAGGGCCAAATGACTCATTACTGAGGCAGAACAACAGCAGTTGTGGAAGGAGAAGAAGACCAACCTGGATCTGCGAATCCTACTTCCCCGTGGAACAATATGCCCCATTGCCAAAGAATGTGTGCATCCAGAATCAGGCTTCTCAGTCACCTGAGGACCCATCAAGCCTGACAGACATCATTCTCAAGTCTGAGGGTCCATTGATGACAATATTTGATTATTTGAAATCACCATGCCACAAAATATGAAGGAAAATACAGGCAGCAGTGAACAGTTCTTCTAATGCAAGGATGGGCAAAATGCAGCCTAGGGGTGGATGTGGCTTGCCAGGCCATTCTGTCTGGCCCACGGGGCCCCTAAAATGTTTAGAAAATTAATATTAATCTGCCCTGAGCTTCCTGTCATGTGGCCCTCGACGGCTTGCCGAAACTCAGTAAGCAGCCCTCTGGCCAAAATAATTGCCCACCTCTGTTCTAATGATACCTTTCCTATATGTTTCTATGTAGAATTATAAAGGATGGTTCAAACCAAACAGAGCATAATATAATAAGTTCTACGGGCTTTTAAACTGAGGAAGTACAATATTAACATCAATATCTGGGAAAATGAAGCACTGAATACACTGTGATGTATGACAAGGCATTGATCATTTTGAACAGACTCTCTTAACTATGAGACAGATAGACAGGAAAGACAAAGGGACAGACCTGCATACAATATCACCAGTATCTACTCCTTCCTTCTGGAACTATTTGCCACATCTGAAGTTTAACTTGCAGATCGGGTCAGCCTCCTCAGTTACCTATGGACTCCCTAATGACTTTCCTATCCATTAGAAGAGTGTCATTCTTGTATGAAGGGACTACCATTCCTGAAAACTGTAGAATCCTACTGGTGTTCTAAATAGTCCTAGTAAATTCTATGGAGTCTTTCAGAACTGATGTAACAAAACTGCATAGCAAAATGATCAAATTTGTGAGGCAGGACTAAAATAAAATGCTAACGGTAATTTAATGATATGCACAGGTATTGGGTTCTGGGGAAGCTCTCTGGGCATTTGTACGCATACTTGCACTGCCGTGCTGGGTGCATGCATTTGTATAAATGGAGACATGCATCAGCACTGAGAAAATGTTGGTGGCACACTTTTGAACTAAAACATACTAAAACACTAACATGCTAATTTATATATATATATTGTAGCAGAAAGCCCTCTTTGTACATTTCCCTTCTGGACATTGATATAACAGAAACCCTTTGCCTGTACCTCCCCCCACAAGTTTGTGTATTTCTTTTTCCTTCTAATATTGGCAAAGACCTAGCACACTCATTACATGGGTGTGGCAAGCCTCAGAGGAAGCCAGAAAACTGAAGTGGCTTTCTGTAGGACAAACCTAGAAACTACATCTACATATCAATCAAGCTCAGTTTCACTAAAGAAAACAAAAGAACTGAAATATCCAGTTCAAAGATTGTATATATATCCTGGTGCTAATAACTCACTTACTGTTCCCAGTAACCTTTGATAAGCATCTCACATTGCATTTTTATATATTTCTCACAGTGCCTTTTTTTATATTACATCTGTCTCGTCTTTATCATGGCATTTTGTATTTTATAATTTTAAACCCTTAAGGAATGTAGTCCCTGTAGAATGAAGTGATATCCTGGAACATTGTTAAAAACTGATTCATAAATTGTAAGACTGGAAGGGACCTTGGAAGATCATTGGGTCCAGCCCCCTGCACCAAGCAGGAAAGATAACTGGGGTTCAGGTAACCTCAGCAAGTTTTCATAGATTGTTAGGAGCTGCAAAGGACCTTGCAGATCATTGGGTCCAGCCCCTCCTTTCTAGGCAGGAAGCCAACTGGGATCAAGTGACCCCAGTGAGATGAATGTTCAGTCTCTTCTTGAAAACCTCCAGGGTAGGTGACTGAACCACCTCTGGAGGGAGTTTATTCCACAGTCTGGACACCCTGACTGTGAAGGAGTTTTTCCTGGTATTAAGCCTGAAGCGGCCTTCCAGGAATTTATATCCATTGGTCCTGGTCTTCCCCAGGAGTGGCCTAGTAAACAGTTGTTCACTGAGCTACTGATACACCTCTCTGATGTGGCCGTAAGCTTCTATCTAGTCCCCTCTCAACCTTCTCTCCTTTAGGCTAAAGAGGCCCAGGTCTCTCAGCCTTTCCTTGTATGTCTTGCCTTGCAAGTCCCTGATCATATTGGTGGCTTTTCTCTGGACCCTCTCAAGTTTTCCACATCCTTACTGAAGTGCAGCGCCCAGAACTGGATGCAGTACTCCAGCTGCTGTCTCACCAGTGCTGAGTACGCAGGAGTATCACTTTCTTAGTTTTACGTGAGATGCCTCGGTTGATGCATGCCAGAGTGTTGTTTGTCCTGCTTACCACCACATTACACTGATAGGTCATGTTCATGCAGTGGTCAGTTATTACCCCTATGTCCCTTTCAGTCATGGTGCAGGTCAGGCTGTCACCTCTGAGTCTGTTTGTGTGTTGAAGATTATTTGCCCCCAGGTAGAGCACCTTACACTTAGAAGTGTTAAACTTCATCTGTTTTCAGTCTGCCCAACTCTCTAGCCTGTCTCCCTGTATCAGCAACCTATCATCTGGCATGGCCACACTGGCCCATAACTTGGTGTCATCATGAACTTGTTCAGCAATCTTTTCACTTCCCCATCCAAATCATTGATAAAGATGTTGAAAAGCACTGGTCCAATCACTACTGGGACACCACTGGCAACTTCACACCAAGATGATGTGGATCCATTTATGAAAACTCTCTGGGAGAGTTCTGAGAACTCTTTGAAATGAGAACTGCACTAAAATGAGAACTGCATTGAAATTGTAATTCTAAAGTGATAAAATCTTATAATAAAATACCAGCGATATTGGGCTGGTCCCCCTTGAGTAAATGTCAGTCTATGATGATCAATGTGTAATTAAATGACAATAGCCTAGCCAGAGGAACTTACCATTACAAAACTCTACTCTACAAGCCATTTTAGGCTAATCAAGCTAAGGCACTGATTCATGGGACTGAGCATCCACCCTATTGACTACCCCTGCAACCCTTAACAATACCATTGTTAATTAATGAAAATCACAAACTAACTCCTGAAACTGCACTACCAAATAGGCAAAACCCCTGTGACTAACAGCTGTCAGGCACTACCCAAAACCTATGTGGGACAGTGATTTCCAGATTGGACAGCCAAGGTGATGCTGGGGGATCACACAAATCTGCCAGAAAGGAATAAAAAGCAGTTAAGCATGACCCTCAGTGGTGCCCTCTCATCCAGCACTTGACCTACTGAGACAGAAGGGCAAGCAGGCAATCCCCTTCTGGAGAAGACATTGCCTTGAAGGAACTGACCATCAACAGCAGACTCCGGGGCCTTGGATAGGTAGATATACTGATACCAGTGCTCTCACAATCACTACAGGAGCTACGATACACTATGCTACATGGGTTTAAATGACATGGGTTTGAATGAGTGAGTGTATGTGTTTGTGTGTGCTAAGGTGACCAGTACTCCCCATAATTCAAAGTTTGCATTTATGATTTTATTGGTAATTTCACATCCCACACAATAAATTAGAATGTATTATGATCCTGAGAATTGGTCCTTTGTAGCCAACATTATTAGTGGCATTTCATTTTAATCACAGAAAAATCTGGATTTTGGGTTACTTTTTTAATTCCAAAAATTGGGGTTATTTTTTTTCAGAGAAAATCAGGATCCCTGCTCATAAGTCAGGTTCCGCATCCCTCTGATCATTTTTGTTGCCCTCCATTAGACTCTCTCCAATTTGTCTACATCCTTTTTGCAGTGGAAGGCCCAAAACTATAAACAGTACTCAAGATATGGCCTCACAAGTGCCGAATAGAGGGGGAAAATCACTTCTCTTGATCATAGATTAATTTACATCAAATTATTATCAATTTAAATTAGATCAGCATCTTCTCCAAATGTTACGTATGTGTCTTCAGAACTTCAGATGTTTATTTAATGTGATCTGAACATGTATATTTTGAATGGCAGAATTATAACATTTCAAGGAAAAAGGTATTCATATTTGTAAATATAGTTATCCTGTTCTATTTAATATGTTATGTTATTGATTGAAGTAATTATCACAATATTATACTACTTAAGAACTATCTAATATTTTATTACAGTATCTACTATGACTGCTTGACCTTGAATTAATGTTTTGATTACTTATTATCAATAAAAACAATCTTATTATCTAAGCTCAATTAAACAATTTTAGTTTACTAAATTAAACTCCAATATTTAAAACTATATATACATCATGCTAAATGTAATGGGTATTGGTATAATGAATGGGAATACCATGGACTTATTAATGGTAGAATTATATGTGGCTGGGGATTTCCTCTCCAATATGTGCTTGGTTGATTATGTAGTTTCTGTGGACACATCTATATGTGCAATTTATGTGCCTTAATTTTCCTTGCAGAAAATTCAGGCTCATTGAAGTGCTTTCAGGCTTACATCTACACGTGTGCCCATGTCAAGAGCAAGTTGAGCCTGACAGCAGCCGCTGTCCTAGCTCTGCGGCAGCCCCAATCTGCACAGGGCAAGACAGAGATTGTTGTCCCAGCTCAGCAGACAGTTCTCTGCTAGTTGCAGGAAGGTTAGGGCTGGCTCTGAGCCCAAGGAGGCAGAGAGAGTTGTCCTGTCTCAGTGTGAAGATTCAACCAGCTGAGATCTTTGCAAGGTGGGAGACAGCTGTCTTGACTGAGCAGGGAGCTCCCTGCACGCTGTGCACAGACTGGGGCCAGCCAAGATCTGTGCAGGGCCGGGGAGATCTGATGTTGGCTTGGTATTCAGCTACTGCCAGCTGTGGGGAGATTGGGGCTGACTCCGAGTCCTGGTGGGGCAGAGAGAGCTGTCCTGGTTCAGCAGGCAGTTCTCTGCGCACCATGTACAGATCAGGGCCAGCCAGATCATGGCAGGAAGCTGTCTGCCAAGCTGAGACTGCTCTCCCCTGCCCTGCACAGAATGCAGCTGGCCCCAATCTGCTGATGGCGGGCAGGGAGCTGCCCTCTGGGCCAGGCCAGCTCCCTCTTCCCTCTGATATTTGTGCAGCTGGCAGGGAGCTGCCCGCTGAGCTAATACAACTCTCACCTGCCTCACAAAGATTGAGGCTGGCTCTGACTTGTGCAACACAGGCCAGGAGTTGCCCACCAAGCCAAGACAGCACCCTCTCCCTCCCTGGGTTTGTGGCCAAGCCCACTCTCCCTGCAGCTGGCAGGGATCTTCCTGCCAAGCTGGGACAGTTCTCCCCTGCCCAATGTGTCCTCTGCTCCCTAGGCTGACCAGAAGCAATTTGCTCTTGGTCAGTGTCTACACACGTGCTTTGACCCACTAGTTTAAAGTGCCATTTTCTAGCACCTCTATCTGTGGGTACTAGCAAACAGTGCTTTAAATTAATCTACTGTGCAGTAATTTCTGCACACATGTAGTTGGTGATACTTTACTATGCATTAGACATAGTAAATCTAATCTAGATTAGATTAGTCTAATGCATAGTAAAGTGTCCTGTGTAGACACATCCTGTAAATTTAAAATTAATCCTGTAAAGTTAAAATTTCCTCAGACAAAATTGCATTTTTTTCTGTGTTTTGTCGTATTTTTATGAGGAAAATAACATTTTAATATTTCCTTTTAAATTTGTTTGACCCAAATTAGTTTATATGATTTACTGAAATGGCTCACTTTTTGTTAAGTCTATTCAACACTGAACTGCATTTCCTTACAGTGCTGTCATGATCATAGGAATAGCTGGTCAGGACCTCATTCTTTCCTACAAGCTACAACTCATGAGTCATACAACATTTCCCTTAATGGAAAGCAAAGACTCTCTTCAATTAGAATGTGTGGTATATCATAGCAATAATATGATTATAGATGCATCATAATAAGAAATGCACTCTGAACATGGCCCATGGCTCATAAGTGGTATGTGGACATGAAGGTCACAAATTACATTTGCATCAAAGCATCATAGTGCCCCAAGATAATACAATTTAAAGATAATGAACTCAAAAGAAAGCATTGGGGGCCAGGTCAACAAAACCCATCTCAAAATTCAATCAAAACATATTTCTAATATTTTTTTCATAACATTTAGCTTAATTAATTAAAAAACCCATAATTTCAGCTTTTTTCCTCTCTTTTGTGTCATGTGATGGAAGTTCTGATATTTGCTTGGCTCTAATCAAAGTATAATAAATTGTCAGCAGCTTCAACCTTGTCAAACAAATTAATAAATGATATGCCAATCTTGGCAGCAAAGTTCTCTTTCTGCAGCAAAAAGTATGGATTCATTGCTATGACTGGCTTTTGTTACTCTGTGTTGAAGTGTCAGGAAAGGCAATAAGGGTGACCAGGACAAAATCAAAAGAAATGGCAGTTGACAGTAACCTTCATTTCCCTAGGAGCTTTGGGATTGACTGCAAGGGAAAAAAGTCCTTGGATGAATGGGAACATGCTAAAACAAAGAATCATGTGGGTATGTAATGCTGTTACAGTCACACACATATCTTACACAGTGGTTGCATCTAAACATGAAATTAGTGCAACACAATGAACTCCACTGCATATTGCTCTGGAGTTTATTGCTCCCATATGCAGCATTTACACATGTGCTTGGGACCACAGCATGTGAGCTGGGGTGGTTAAGCCCTGGCTGGCAGGGGACTTGGATTGGGGGGGGATCAACCTATTAAGCTGCAGCTACTCTGCTCCAGCTTGACATGCTGAGGGGCTAGATTTGATACAAAGATGCTACAGAGTGGGGCTAGCTGACACAGATAGCTAGCAGTCAGCCCCGAAAAGGAAGGACTAAAGCATGGCGTAGTAACAACGCCACTGTAGGACAACATGTAGACATGCCCTATTTGTACCAGCATATGTGAATGTAAGCAGGAAGGTTAAAGAACAGCTTTTATTCTGAAAGCTGGAAAAAATCAAATGAATTACTTACCTTTATTAGCATATTTGTTTCTTAGAATCTTGCTGAAGTGACATGAAAAATGTAGGTTCGGGAATATGTTTGTATGTTGTGGGGAAGAGCATGTCAGGAAGGTTTAGCAAAGCACAAGCCATTGTTAAAGTGGCAAATAAAATGTTTATTCCTATTTCTATGGTTGCAAATTGCATTTTGCTTTGGAGGATGCACTTTATCCTTATAAATATTCCTTCCTCATAGCAATTGTTTTGAATATTGAAAAAGCCCCTGGATATATTGAAAGGTTGCATAAAATGACAACAGAAAATCACTGGATTAACAGACAGTGATGGAATGAATGCTATAATAAATGAGAATAAATTATGCAGCATAAGCCTGACCTGGTGGTCAGCCAGAGCTGATAACTAGAAAACCTTGGAGCTTGCAAGCTGTGAATAAAACAAATGATTAAACAAACTAAACAGCTGGATCTGAGAAAGGAACAGGTGGAGTTGTTTCATGGCTTCTAAAGTCCTTGGGTTTTTGTTTCCCCTGCTTGTAATGACTAATCCTATTGTATCAGGCACAGATTTAAAAAAAACAATTCTTAAAGGACAGGGAAAGAAAAATGTAGGAGCAGAGGAGGAAAGGAGAAAGAAGTTAGTGTTTTGAATGAAGCAGTTGAAAAAGTCATCTGTCCTAGGCATCTAATAAAAGAGAAATGATGGGCAGCTCATCAGACATTGTGAACATACAAAAAAGCTTCCCAAAGAAAAAAAAAAAAAATCAGGTGTGGCAAGTGTACTTTCAGAGGAAGGTGTCACTTAAATGAAGATTTAATGGTGAAATAAAATGCTGTTGTCTGGGAAGAATAAACTGTTAGACTTCTTTTACATCATTCATGTTCAAATGAAAAAAATGCTGAATGGAGACTTTCAAAAGTCTTCAACTTGTATTTTCTCAAAAATGACTGGCTACTTAGAAATTCCAGATTAAACTAAGTATATTCAGGAGTGTGTCAAATGTTACTTAGAAGACCTCTGAGTCACTACACATAATTAACTAAGAGTATCAAGGATCTTTAATACATTAGTCTAAGAAAAGATTTCAAAATTTCAAGATTTTTCACAAGCAAAAAAGCTGAGCCGGAATCAGTTAAGTCTTAAGTCTTGTAAGTTAATATTTACCATCTGCATATATCTTGTGGCAAAACACAAAAAACAAACAAATAAGTAAGGGAGCTGTTCTATACTTAAATACATGAAATGGTATCTGTACAGGTTTGCACTGAAGAAGATTTGGTAAGTGCATGGTTCTCCAAAAATAAGCAGACTAATACTGGGGATAAAATTATGACCTTGTCAATGTAGCAGAATGTTTATGAAATTTGTCACAACATTGAAAGAGAGTTTGAAGGAACTGAGTGTATTAGGCTTGCAATTATTTCTTAGTAAAACTACATATGAGTCACTAAAGATAAACAATTAAGTGAAATGCATTTTAACAATCTCTTTTCCAATCCTCTCCTAATTTTTTGGCATGACAGCACTATCATTTAAAAACAACTACATATTCCATAATTAACAACCCATGATTTGAATGCATGGATACTATCAGTGGTTTAAAGACAAACACTGACATTAGATGTAAAAAATCTGCGATGTAAAGCATTGTTTAAAATGGAGTTAATTCTATTCATTGAGACAAACCTAGTTTTAAAAGCCCCAAGGAAAGTACATAAGAATAAGAGTAAATCAGATAAATGACTAAGTGGCGTTCAAATGGGAAGACAAAATTCCCTAAGGTTTCAATAAAGGAGCTCAAGTGTAGCACCTTTTCATCCTTGTATTGAAGAAGTGACATATACATCATTTATATTATAAATGTATCCTGAAGAAAGGCTAAGCTACCTCCACTCCAAAAATCAATGAGGTCCGGTTAGGTTTCTACAGTCCCTGCACATGCAATCATGAATGAAACACTAACTTCTATGTTAATAAGTTCTGAAGAAATGTTCATCTAATAATATATTTTCCCTCTAGCTCCAACACAGAATAGAAGGAGACTAGCTACATTCTGCCTGTAGCTCTTCATTTTGGGTATACTTCTTTTGAATTATTTATTTATGGTGAGAGATTTCTTACTATTGTTCAAGGCTTGTCATATTACTTCTCATTATTCAAAAATATGCTAAAATGGAATATTTTTAATTTATACTAAAGAAATTAATAATGTGTGCTGTCTGTGATAAAAATGAATTACTTTACAGACACAGCTGGTACAATATTTTGCTTTGTTCAGAAGTTATTTGATAATCTGCTTTGTTAGCTTAGATAATCTTAAATATTCTCGTTAGTTTCTTTGGAATTCCAGGTTTAAGACACCTGCTATTATAGTTGTGTCAGGGTAAAAACTGATGAGATTGAGATCAGGGCATATACTGGGTGCACCTACATAAGCCACAAATTGTGCAGTAGCCTAAAAATACTGCACAGTAGTATGTCACAGCACAGACAATGCTAATATGCTACTGCACAGTATTATTAGGCTAGTGTACAGTAGTGTCACATAAAAGACATTTGCCAAAGCTACTGAGCAGCTACGTACCATTTCCTCCACATTTATTTAGTACTTGCCTGTAGACACACCCACTGAATATTTGTCTCCTTTTTGTAGATAGAAATGCTCCCCTCATATTGTTTAGGCCAAGCTTGTTAAGAAATAAAACAGAATCATCAACAAAGATTTATTTTAATATTTCCTTTATTCTCCCTAGTGCAATTTAAAAATGTTGGTGAGCTCTTGACTTACAATAGAAGATGAGAATGGGGAAAACACACACAGTACTTTTTTCTCACTGTTCTCCTTTCAGGCTAGATATTTGCACTATTATTTAGCTTCGCTAGAATCTTGTTCCTTAATTATTTCCAATGCTAAAAAGACTATTTGTAGTCTAGGTGATAGTTAAAATGGATAAGCTGGTAGTTTGTTCGTTGTGGGCCAAATTATTTTCCATGTTCCTCAATTTTTAGCATTGAAATAAGAGTTTCCATATTTTTTTTAGCAGGTCAAATAAACCTGCTTTTTCCTGTTGTTGACTGCAACCCTTTAACCAGATACTATTGTGCTACAGTACAGCCAATGACTCATGTTTGTCCATGCGATTTGTGGATTAAGCATGTGAACTTTCAGGACTGAAGCTTCAACAATAAAATAGTATAACTATGATGAATACTTAAGAGATGCCAAGCATGAGTTTTTGGCACCAGAACAATACCAATAATATGTCTGGTATTTAACAGGCTGGACAAGATGGATTTGTAGATTTATTTATTTTTTATTTTAGTGTCTGATTACACTGTCAAAATTACTAGAGTGATTAGAGTAATAGAAAACTAAGACGACAAAAGTGGGGTTTCTGAGTAAAATATACTTTTACCCTGAGAATTCTGAATAAAGTTCACTAACTTAATTTTTATAGCAAAAGACAGTATGTTCCCCTTTCTGCCCCTCTCCCTTCCCAACCCTTACCCTTGCTCCATGCCAGCAGGCTCTCTCCATACCGCAGCCTATGTCACTAAGCATGTTACAGGGGCTGGGCTGGAGCCATGCTCAATGACTCTTGCCATAGGGTAGAAAGGAATGCAGCCTGCTGGTGTGTAGCAAAGGTAAGGACAGGAAAGTGGGGAGGAGAGACTGTGGGGAGAAGGGGAAGGGGTGAGCAGAAACTGCAGACAGAAGGAAGGAGAAACCAGAAGCTGGGAGGAGGGGGCAGTTAGGGGAGCAGAGGTGGAGGGAGAAAGGGGTGTTAAGGCTACGTGGGGAAGTAAGCAGGGGGGAAAGGTGACTTGATCTCCTCACATCATCTGCCTTCCCTGCAGTTGTAAAGGGGATAGATTAAAAGCAACCCTCCAATAATTAGATTCTATACATGGAAAATGTTAACAAACATTGGTGATGCATAGGTGTTGCATGCAGGTGCACATGCACTCCCTGAGATTGCTGGTGCACCCCCTGAGATTGGCCGCTGCTGAAACTGCCAGTGGCACCTGTGGGCGATCACCACTCACCACCTCCTACCTTGCCACCAACACCACTGGTGGCTTCTGCAAGTGATCACTGATCATGGGTTGGACCTCAACACCCTTCGCCCCCATACTGCCAACACTGCTGTGGCCACCTGAGAAAGCTCCCTGCTTGCCCCTGGCATGCCCCCACTGCCAACACAGCCTGCAGGGGGTTGCTGTGCACCCCCAGCCTCAGGAGGCATGCGGCTTTCAAAATAACAGATGTATACATTTTTCTACGTATATAATCTAATTATAGGGTGGTTGTCTTAAATTCAAGGTTGTTTCAGGGTCAGATAAATATGGTACAAATTTTTGCATCTTTGTTTTGAAAGTTCTACATGTATCTAAACGTAATATTTCATACATTAATAGAAGCATCCCAATCTGAGTTCTTTTTCCTGAATGCTCTGTGCAACTTTAAGCATTATATAATAGCAGCAGCAGCAGCAACAACAACAATAACAATAATAATGATTAGGGCTGTTGTTGTTATAATATAATGTTATAATAATAGTGCAGTCTAATGGAGTGGAGACATCTGAGATGTAATCTGTATTCCGTGAACAACAACAACAATACTACTACTAGTACTAATTATTATTACTACTACTTCTGTTACTATTTTTGTTGTTGTTATTATTATTGTTCAGGGAACACAGATTAGAGCTTAGATGTCTCCACTCCACTTGACCATGACTCTTGCACTGTAGCCTGCACAGCGGTGGACCTTTGAGGGGATGAATGAAGGCTGGTGGTAAGGGTTCTGCTCTAGGAAATGGAAGATGTGGGTTTCAGTCCCTTAGGTTGAAGGGATAATGAAACATTGGTCTGACTTCCTGGGTGAGTACACTTATCACAAAGTTATAAAAGATACGTAGCAACAGTAGCACAACTATTACTGTCTTAAAAAGAGCAAGATCTACTCTGTTGGGATTAAATTACATACAGTAGTGCACTTAGATGATTAAAAATATGTGGAATGTTAAACATTGTTAAAGTTAGAACGTGCTGTGAACAGTTGCACTTTAAGGATTGCCTGTATAGCTCTGACATGCCCCAATGGGCTGGTAATCAGGGATGTGGCTAGCAAACAAGAAAACTGGGTTCTATCCCTAGTCTGGGATGAGGGGTTGAGTAGTACATCCTGGCATGCTGAAAGTCTGCAAATTGTTCATTCCTTCTGTAGAATAACAAAAGCATAGGCTTGACCCTAGACTGATATATGTGATCCTATTATTTACCAAATTGACTTTTAATTGAAATAATTTTGTTATATTGCTGAACACCAAGCAACGTATGATAGGAGAAAATTAATTGTACTCCCAGCAATTAACTCAATAGATTTAAACAGCTACCTTCCCTTATCCTCTGGTACCGCATTTAAGAGGCAATTAAGCTCTCAGAGTAAATGACAGCTAGTGGTAATTCTCATCCTAGATAGAAGAAGCACAAACTTTTGAGTTTCTCTGGGTGTGTCCACATAAGAGGCTTAACTGCCCAGGAGTTTAGTTTACTGCACAGTAAGTGTACGTCCTACATATGTGCATGCTTATTGTGCAGTAAAATGCCTTACCATGAGTAAATTTACTACATTGTAATTAGTCTCTGTGTAGTTACACACATATAGATGTGACCCAGAAGCAAATTTGTCATGAGGGGGCCAGCTTGAGGCTAGCCCCAAGGCTCTGGGGTTGGGCTGTATGGAAGTATGATCTTGATGACTGGACTGTAAGGTGGATAGAAAACTGGCTGAAGTATCAGGCTCAGTGAGAAGTAATCAACAGGGATCCAGTTTTCTATAATATAACCCCCCCTTCCAATTTTCAGTTAAAACCCCAAATCCACATTTTCCCGTGATTTGCATGAATCGCCACTATATACATTTTTTCATTTAAATCACATAAAAATGTTAATTTGCGGTTACTTTTTTTTAAATCAGAGAAAACCAGCATCCCTGGTAATCAATGGCTTGATGTTTATTTGGCAGATGGTATAAAGTTGAGTGCCCCAGGGGTTGTCCCTGGGGATGGGTTTGTTCAAGGTCTTCATTAGCAACCTGGAAGATGGCATAGAGTGAAACCTCAGCAAGTTTCCAGATGACACCAAGCTTGGGGGAGTAGTAGATATGCTGGAGGGTAGGACTAGGATTCAGAGTGACCTAGACAAATTGCAGGATTGTAACAAAAGACATTTCACAAGGTTCAATAAGGACAAGTGCAAAGTCCTGCACTTAGGATGGAACAATCCCATGGACCAGTACAGACTGGGGCCTGACTGGCTGGAAAGCAGCTCTGCAGAAAAGGAACTGGGGCTACAATGAACAACAAGCTGAATAAGAGCCAGCAGTGTACCTTTGTTGCCAAGAAGGCTAATGGCATACTGGGCTGCATTAGTAGATATATTACCAGTAGGTCAAGGGAAGTGATTCTTCTCCTCTATTCAGCACTGGTGAGGCCACATCTGGAGTACTGTGTTCAATTTTGGGCATCCCACTAGATAAAGGATGTGGACAAATTAAAGAGAGTCCAGTGGAGGGTCATAAAAATGGTGAGGGGGCTGGAGGAAATAATTTATGAGGAAGGACTGGCGGGGACTGGGCCTATTTAGTCTAGAAAAGAAGAGGTATATTCCTCTACTATAATCCTCAGATCCTCTTCTACTGTATTTCAAGCTAGCTAGTCATTCCCAGGTCTGAATTTGTGCAAGTGATTGATTAATCCCAAATTTAGGACTTTTCACTTGCTCTTATTCAATTTCATTTGATTAATTTCGGACCATTCTTCCACTTTAAAAAGGTTATTTTGGATCATACGCTAATCCTCCAAAGTGTGTTGGACTCCACCCAGTTTGATTTCACCTGGAAATTGCTAAATGTTCACTATATTCCATCCTCCAAATCAGAGAAGATATTGAACAGTATCACACCTATGACAGACCCCTGGAGAACCCCACTCGTTACCTTCTCCAAATAATTTAGTATTTCATATTGAGCCATTGATGGTACCCTTTCAGCAGATGAATCTTCAGTAGCAAAGAAGGAGCAAACAATTTCCCAATTGCATATTCCAACAATAATCTTACCTATCCAACCACACACTCACCCTGACTGAGGAAAAAGGACATCCATATTATCCCACGGTCTTTCTTTTTTGCAACACCAGCATTCATACTAATCATGGCACTTGATCCAGTGCCTACAACCAAGCTTTACATTACAATTTATCGACAGAGATCCTTTTGACCAGAATTCTCACCTTAAGTATCTGGAGCACAGATTCATAGAATTGCAATACAATTCCAAAACTGAAGCAACTCAAATCAACAACTTTAGGCTCAGAACTACTATACTACCAACCCAGTCTCAAGAACAACAGAGTCTCTCTGGTTTTTGTAGTAGTAAAGGTTAACTCCCTTCCTGAGGGCTGACATGATGACATCAACAGGGATTTATTTGTCAGCCATCTTTGTGTGTGTGTTAGTTATTGCAGTAAAGTCCTTTTAGCAAGAAGTCTTGCTGATAGCAAGATGTCTTCCTGCATTTTCCTGAGGTATGAGATGGCACAGTTCTCACCCAGAGCCCCTGGCTTGAACATCTACATCATTAATGACCTCCAAAATCTTGTGAAGAAGTATAACTGTGACCAGGGACTGCCAACAGGGGAGTAGTTTGCAGGCATTTCACAGGCCAGTTGTGGGCAGGAATACTTTAGGTAAGTGAATGAGGAGGGGGGTATTATGGGGGTGGTGCCATGGAGTGCAAACAGAACCCCTGCCCTGTTGCTCCCTCTGGCCCAGACCTCCTGTGAGACCTCCACCCACACAGGACCCTTGGATGGCTCAGCAGTGCCCTGGACCCCCGTCTGCAGGGGTTGCCTGGACGGAGCTCTAAGGCCTGGGGGTAGCATGGGGACTGGGGTTTCCCTTGCCTGTCCCACATGTTCCCAGATTGAGGCCCTGGAGGGGCAGGTGAGGGAACTGCAGGCAGAGGTAAGCAGACTGTAGGGGATATGGGTAATTGAAGAAGGGATTGATGGTTACTTTCATTCTCTGCAGAAAAGAAAGAAATCAAGTTTTTCAGTTACATGACTTGCTCTTGATGAATCAAGATTAGCTGTCTCTGATTACCAGGGTTCCTGTTTTTCTCTGATAAAGAAAAATCCTCAATTTGGGGATATAAAAAATAACTTTATCTATAAATGGGGAGATAGATAGAGAGTGGTACTTCATTTTAATCATGGAAAATGTAGATTTTGTGTTACTTTTTTATATCTGAAAATTGGGAGGGGAGGTGTTATCAGAGAAAACCAGGATCCCCGCTGATTACTTAGAAATAGATCTCTTTATGACCTGTATCATAATCTCTCCAGGTGTCAAAATGAGGCTGACTAATTATATTACCTCCTAAAGTTTAAGTTACCCCCATTAGATCATCATTAGTTCACTTAATTTCTTATTCAGTGAATTCTACCTTTAAAGGAATGTTGTGCTTTATTAACTTCTAACTTAGTCGTATACCAAAGGAATATTATTCATTTGGAAGCAATTATTTCTCATTTAAATCCATACAAGAAGAAAGTCAGGCATGACTTTTATTTTGATCATTATCCACAGTAGAAATTATAATACAAAATAATTCAGACTGTCACCATAAAAAACAGAGGTTTAAAATAATAAATATTTGCAATGACCAATTTATTAGAAATGTTGTTAAAGAGTACTTGAAGATTAATAGCTCACCTGAAATCTGCTCCTGTAGCATGAGATTCCCCAAGGATTGTCAATACAGACAGTTTGATATTGTGTTCTTGTCTCATGAGAGATTCCAATAATAACAAAAATACAGCTGGTAAACAAGTTGTGTGAATAGAACCATTATATGATAGCTCATATCAAGCCTTCAAACTACTCAAGTACTTTAAATAACCCATTTATTAAAAAAACCCTGAAAAAAAGAGAAAGTTAACATGCCATTTATAATAAACTTGAATAAACTGGATAAATGTGAATATTAATTGGAGTGTCTTAGTGACTAGAGGAGAAAATGTGTTAATATCACCAACATTTTGGCCATTATTTAACATTTTTATAGATTATCCTGTCATAGGGCACTTAGGTACCTGCTCCTTGAAGAGCAGAAACTGCCTGGGGAGAACCCAAAGAGTCAGACAGGAGCCCAGGTGCAGGTTTCCATGGCAACCAGTGGATGAGGCAATTAGCCTGCACCTGCACCTGGTCAGATGGCCAGAAGGGGCAGGGCCCTGGGCCCATATAAACCCCAGGGCAGAGATTAGGGAGTTCAATTCTCTGCCGGTGGCCCAGAGGGAAGGAGCTGTTCTAGAGTGAGTGAAGGGAAGATGCCTTACTAAGTTCTGCTCCTAGTAATGTAAAGGGGCAGAGCACACCTTCTGCAGTTTGTGTTATATGTTATGCTACAGCCCAGGGGTTTATGTTTTCTTTGTCGTTTCATAACAACTGGTGGCTTGGGTGAGGCTATTTGGGGAAGGAGGAAGCCTCAGTGAGGGCCCACAGCAGTGTGGGGACCCTGATGCTAGTGAGGGTGTGGCATTTGAGGTGCACAAACCCTGGGACCAGTGAGGGCACAGCATTTGGGATGCACAGACCCTGGCACCTGTGAAGGTGTGACACAAGGGGCTCAGACACAAGGGCTGCAGAGAGCCCAGCACTGAGGGGGCACAGAGACAAGGACTGTGGAGAACCCAGTGCCAAGGAGCGCAGAGACAAGTGCTGCAGAGAGGCAGCAGTAATACCATCTGCAGGACTTGGGGTGTGGTAAAGGGATGGTTGGAGCCATGCATATAGCCCATAAGGCTGGGGACCCACAGGGTCCAGGGAAGTTCATTGGGACTGTGTCTGACCAGACATGAAGGCAGCCTCCCTACATTACTTTTACATCAAGACGTGGCTGACAAGAATAGAGGATGCACATTGGGCTGAATAGGCATGGTCGAGGAGCGTTAGGAGATCAGAGCCATCCTTAGGGACCCCATCCCATGACATATCCCTTTAATTTATTGTGCAACTGGCTAAGACATATGCTATAAAAACCAACAGAGTATATGATTAGAGGCTTTTATTTTGTGTTATTAAAATGCAACATATGTTTGTTATCAAGTTTCCTGTTTAGCATGACATGTCAAACCCTATATAGTTAAAATGTTCACTACAGTTATCACTCCTTGAATAAGATAACAAAACAGAAGACCCCTTCAGTTGTCTGTGCACCTGATTATGATCCTACTTCATTGTAACCAAAGGATAACTCAAATGAAGAAAAGAGAATTAAAAAAATATGAGATGAATATTTGGTCCAGTGCCACAATAATTAAATGCATATACATTCATATTGCTTCTGACACTTTCCAATCAACAAAAAGGACAGATAGCCCCTGAGAAAAACAAAACCCTCAGGAAAAACAACACCTAACAAAGTGTGACTGAAATCAATTACAATCTTAAAGGTTAATTGTTCTCTCAAACTATGAGTCTAAAGCAAGAATGAAAAAAAATCAAATCTCTTCCAAAAGAGATATAGAATTGAGAGTGTTATCTTCCTTTACCAAATCTGTTTTCCTATACCAAATATCTGTGTTACATTTCTTTGAGACATTAAAGAATTCCTAAATTTAATTATGCCATATGCTAATATCATTATATTAGTGCAGTTCACTGGCTTTAGCCAAGTTGCTCCTAATCAACATCAACATTGTTGATGGCAAAATTTCACTTATCAGCCTCAAATTATTGTTGATACTGAAACTTAGTTTTATAAACTTTATACAGGAGTAAGAGCTTAGCTGGGAACCCACTTTACTTTACCTTAGGGGGTCACCCCTATTAAAATTTGCACTCCTCATTGGCATATACATAGCCAGCTAACATAGACATCTGCTCAGTAGGTTGCACTTTGAGTACATAGGTGCTCAAGTGGAATAGTATTGCTTGGACATGACATTTTGGTTTCAGGAAAAAATCATGACTACCAGGTGCTTGATGCCAGAGGTGAGTGGCCCTCTGACTTTTCAGCCCAGGAATTTTTTAGCTAGGTCATTCGCCTAAGCTGAACTGGAACAGGAACCAATTTTTAGGCCTCTCTCATTAAGAGAGAAGTTGAGCTTTTTTTTAATCATTTCCCACTCTAACCATTCAGGCACAGGTTAGGCATTGCCCAGCATTCTCTCCAATACTTCTCTCGAAGTTGGTGTACTGAGAAGCCAGGAAAGGATATGCTTGGACAAGAGAAAAATAATGATCTAAATAAAAGGTAGCTTCAGTGGGGCAGAAAATATCCCAAGACCACTTATCTGCGCTATTAAATATCAAATGCAAGGTGCTGAGGGCCAGCTTCAACAGGTGATCACCAGGGATCTTGGTTTTCTCTGATTGAAGAAAATTGGACTTGCCCCCCATGCTTTGCTCCCTGCAGGTGATGAGGATGGAGCAGAGGAGAGGTGGGGCCACCAGAGCTGGCCTCGTTCCCTCTTGCTCCTTGAGGGTGACAGCAGAGATGCAGGGGGGAGCAGGGTTGGGGGGTAAGGCCATCAGTGGTAGCCTCAGCCCATCCATCCCCCCTTCCATCATCACTACCTGAGGGGCCAACCCAGTGGTGGTGTGGGGAGGAGCAGGCATGCCGCAGTTCCAGCAGTGGTGGTAGGGGAAGGGGAGGAGTGGGTCAAGGCCTGATGAGGGATGTGAATGAGGCTGCAGTGGTGGTGAGGGGGAGCAGCGGGCCCGGCTCAGTGGGGCCTGATGCAGCAGCAGCTGGGGGAGGGGAGGAGCAGGCCTCCTTCCCAACTTGGGCCCAGGCCCACTCCTCCCTCATCCACCCTACCCCACATCAGCCCTGAGCCCGCTCCTCCCATCCCCCTGCTCCCACCAGGTTGGACCAGACCCACTGCTCCCCCTCCTGCTGCAGTAGCCCAGCTTCTCCTTACCTTTGGGCCTGGTCCTCCCCTGCATTGGGCCCAGGCCTGCTCCTCCCCTCTCCCACTGCTGTGATGGGAAAGAGGGGAATGGGCCCAGACCCCAAGCAGCAGAAGGGAAAGCGGAAGTGGGCCCAGATGGAGGGGGCAGGAGCTCCATCCCCACCTGCTCCCCCACCATCATCCTTGATGGGCAATTGGCTAGTATATGTATATATTAGTGGTGTTTCATTTTCATCACATAAAAATGTGGATTTTAGGTTACTTTTCTTAAACTGAAAATTGCAGAGGGGGGATGAGTTACCAGAGAAGATCAGGATCTCTAATGATCACTCCAGCTGATATGTAGACTGATCTGGTAGTTTGTGCATTTTCCTGTAAAGGAGGAGACACAGGTTTATACCTCCAAATTATACATTCTCTGGATTACTAATTCCCTGAGCAAGTGCTGTAACCAGGTGGCATATGAGACTGTTATGGAAAGCAAATACCTAACTATATTGAAATGCCAAAATGTGACACTACATGACTATATTCATGCCACAGAGGCCTATAAAAGTGAAGGATTCAGAAACCCTTCTTCAGGCTAAGGAAGTTTCAGCAGTTGGTGTGTGCTCTTCCTGAACCCAAAAGCTTGCTTAATAAATATTTTCCAACTATTTGGGTTGGTCTAATAAAAGATATCAAATTCACCCAAGGAATCTTGTCTGCCAATGTCCTTAGACCATCACGGCTACAACCTAAACCCCTGCAACTTGGCAACTTGGAAGAGTTAATGCTTTTCTACCCTTCTGCCACAACATATTTGAGTATTTGGGATGGACTACATTTCCTAGACATTTCTGTAAAAATCTTTTCATGGAATGATTCATCTTTTTATTTTGTTCTGATCTTCTATTTTGGCTTGTCTTGGACCCCAGTATTTTTTCAAAGAAAACCATTTAAAAACAGTAGATGCTTCAGGAACCTAAAATTATACAACACTTGTCTATTTTGGAATCCATATACCATCCCCAATGTTTTTGTTCAACATAATATAATAAGAAACAGTGAACTACACACAAAACATGTTCTTAGCTGATACATGTTCTTATGCACAACACAAGTCACTGAAAGATCAGTGAAAATGGAGGGATTTACTACTCTGAATTGTAGACAAAAATAGCAAAATGAAATTGTGGCACTCACATCTGTTAGACCACTTGGAAAGATGTATTCTTCCCTCAAAGCATAGCTAAATCTCCTTTTAAATGCAGATGCCATGAAAAAACAGACCCTAACAGTTTCAGATTATGTTGTACCATATACAGATACTGCAGCCTTTTGTGGTTTTGTGCATGTCTTGTCGTATGCAGATTGATTGTAGTTCAGAAAAAGAAAATGTTGGGCCTAGATCCTATTTCACTTCTAAAGCATCTAAGTTTTGCTGAGTAGCTTTTAGATGTCTTGGGCCCAGCAACAATGTATTTATCCCAATATAATACACCTTTGTACCAATGGGAAAAGGCACAGGCACACAACATATATTCCTATACCAGTGTGATTTTTTAGAATCCAGTACAAAGCAAGAAAAAATAAGGGTTAAAATACATCAATTAACCTGTTTACCAATACTGGTGTTATTTGTCTGTCTTGGGATAACTGTTTGCTGAAAACACTGGGTTCTTCTGATTGTTCTCAATGCTGTTTATTTTGTATGAAGTTGTGGTTGGATAAAACTGCTTAAACAGAATTGGGGGCAGGGACTAGCATACAGGATTTAGTATAGCCAGATGGGGCTATTGCTTATAAATTCCTTCTTGCTTGTGGCCAAAATTCAACAAGAACAGAGGAAATCCTTAGTTATTAAATCATTTACCTGTGATATAGAAGATATGGGTTCATCCCTGAGAGCATAAATATTCTTAAACTCTAGGTTTCTCTAACTGGATGAGTGTCCCACGATGCATTCCATGATCATTAACTAATAGGTAAACCTGGATGAGTCCAGGTCCTCTTACATCATCAGCATCCTGAGATGATGGTAGGTAATATGTAAACCTGAGTTTACCCACTCCTGCTAATAGCATTTTCTATTGCTCCAGGCTTACATACTCTGAAATTGCATTGCCAGTACAGGAAAGTTATGATTCTTCATATAGCAGATTAAGATTGGCCTTGGAATTAGACTGGCAATTAGAAGAATACAAGACTTATGCACCTCCTATTAGTTGAATTCCACTAAAATGGAATATATTAATTTTTCAGAGATATATTCTAGCCAAGTAGACATACACGTTTAGATATATAACAAGAGGAATAGGATCTGAGCCTAAATTCAGATACTGCATAGGTTTATTTTGGTCAAGATTATTTGAACATATTCATACACTTCCAATCCATATATCAAACATATAGAAACCAAGGCCAATTGTTTATTTCTTTGTCTGGATTTTTCTTTCTATCTGAACTCATAAGAGATGTTCTGGGCTAAGGACAGACATTCAAAAAGCCTGAGCCTGAATTGATTCAACCTTTGTAAGTTAGTCTAACCTAGGTAGGCTGTGTGGCAGAAATGCCACCATGGGTGCCCCTCTCCAGAAACCTCTCCCTGTGCCAGCCTGAGAGGCTGCTGGTGAATCCCTCAGGGCAGGGATCTC
>JAGPOW010003316.1:120358466-120368891 GCA_030014935.1 Caiman crocodilus
CCCCTTAGGTCTGCGGACTAAGGGATGCTTTCCTGATAAGCCCCTGACTCGGGGAGAGTAGCCCAAGTGCTGGTATTGGGTCTAGGACCCAGTGGACGATCAGGCCTGTGTTTTCCAAGGTGCACAGGGCCAAAAATAAGTCCAGAGCCTTGGATGGTGGCAGTGGAAACCCCAGGCTAGCGGGTGTGCTCCAGGGAAGGGGTCAGCCGGATGCGAGGCACCCCAAGGGAGGCACTCGGAGCCTGGAAGGTGGGCGGGCGCAGGGAGGTGGGCGGCTCAAAATGGGAGCGCCCCCTACTGGCCCGCCACAGGCTGGATAAGTTTGTAACTGGAGAGACATTTTCTCTGAACTAAGGAAATTCCAGTACATGCCTACAAAGGCTAGAACAGCCCTCCCTTCCTTCCACTGTGCTGAGTGGAACAGGGTGTGTGGCCAGGCCCTGGCAGGATGTTCTGATTGGGGAGGTCTGCCTTAACCAGCTCAGGCTTTTCCCCACTGGCTGCTCAAGAGTTGCGAGTGTTACCACACACCAGTCTCCTGCTTATACCCTGAGGCAAGGTGAGCGTGCATTGCATGCATCTATTGATGATACAGAGCTTTTCAATCTTCCTCCATGTTTCTTTATACTGTCTGCAACAAACTGACAGGGGAGCAATCTAGCAGGGTGATGATAACAGTGTTTATCACCTCATCAGCAAAACAACAGCCTTTCTTCATTAGTTCAAACTCTTCTTAAACAGTTTACCAGCTGACCTGTTGATTTGCTCCAAAAGCCTTAAGCAGTCACTGTTCTGTCTGCCTGTCCCAGTAAAATTGGAGACATCCACAGATACCTCTCAGCATTAGCTAGCATAACACATTCCTATGGTCCATGGGACTGGGGTCCATGCTGTGGGAAATAGGAGGGAGGGGAGTGGGGGTGGATCCCTGTTTGTCCAGCAAGCAGCGTGGTGGGTGGGGTACAGCCCCTTCCCAAGAGGGCGGGGGAAGCCAGGCAAACAGGGAGCAGAGAAGAGATGCCAGCCCTTATGTAAAGCTGAAAGCCGTACCCAGTCCAAAGAGCATGCTAGGATGCAGGGGAGTCTGGTTGCTTAAACCAGTCTCCTTGCTTAAACCAGCAAGGAGTCTGGGACAGACATTGCATAAACCGGTTGGAGCTCAATCAGTTAAGCCTGATACTACATTCAACCAGGTTTATCTCAAACTGGTTTAAAGCATTTTCAAACTGGTTTATGTGGACTGAACATCTGTTCTGTTACAGGTTTAAGCCAGTTTCTGATCACTTAAACTGGTTTATGTGTAATGCCTGTCCCTAGCCCTGAAGGTAACATATATTACTATTATTGGAAGCTCATTTCAGCTTCAATTCACCTTTTGAGGATTTTCACCGGACTATAATACAATTGTATGTTCTTATTTCTCGTCAGTAAAATTATAAACTTTCTTATTTCCTTTTTCTCCAGATAATTTGTGTCCTGAAATTCAGTTTCACTGTTATTTTTCCTCAACTTTTTTTTAGTCAAACTCCTAGAATTGCTATGTTCATGTTAAATGTCAGGTCTGAGTCTCACAGTAGTCTAACAAAAAAATGTTTCTTCCTAAAAAACAAATACGTCTGATTTTCTCGAAGAAAAAGTTTTATAGGATATCACTAGGTTATAGAAAAAATATTGTATTAAGCAGTCAAAATAATATGTTCAATATCTTTTTTGTCCTGAATTACATTTTTTAGCAAACTTCATCTTGCACTTTCTATAGAAATGATTACATGAAACACAAAAGTGATATCAAGCTACAAATATAGGGAATAATCATCAAGCTGCTTTCACAGAAAAGCCTATCTTTCTAGTTCTTAAATAACTATGAAGGAAAGGTATTTCTATCTAAAGTGACTAAAATAGAAAGTTGTGTGGAAACTTGTATTTTTTACTAGTATTTTAAATACAGAATACAAGAAGGCAAAATTAATTGAATAGTGTAGTCATGACCTATTTACAGTACTGTTATTTACATCAGTTTATACTCAGATAATATTATATACCAGGATATGGATGTTGACAAAGCAAGGAAAGACTCCCACATTTCCCCAGACTGGGAACCCTAAGATTTTCCTTTTTGACGCTAAATCTTTCCCTGGAAGAAATTAATTGAATGCTTGTCCACTCATAGTTTCTACTAAGAAAAAGTCTGTTCTTCTGGTAGAAATATAGGCTGTGTCCAGATGAGTGCAGCTGTATGGTATGTGGTGCTGCAGTTCCATCTGTCCTACCTCACCCAGGGTAACCAGAGGATGTGCCACTGCTTCTTGTCCCCCAGGGAAACAAACATCCATGAAGTCTGTTTGTAGCCAATATCTTGCTTGCCTGAAGCAATTAGTTACCCAAGGATAATTCCAGGCACATGGTTCTTATGTTGGGTGCTGTGTAGTTTTACATCTGATTTTTTTCTAGGATGATACTACAGAGGATTCAAGTAAATTATGCCAGAGGAAATACACATTGGGCACATCTACACATGCATCTAGGCATAACTAAATGTAATGATAATTAAGCTAAAGCATGTTAAGTGACTTTGGCAGGTGTATACAAATGCAGAGACTTAGCATTAAAGTTAGTGCACATGGAACTTAAGTTAGTGCATTTGGCACAAAAGTTAGTGCCAAGACCCTGTATTCCTGCTATGTACACCTAGTAACTAAGCAGACCCAGCACTACAGTTAGTTCTGGGTTGCATCTACACATGCTTTAATGAGCTTTAACTAATCACATCTAAATTTGATACCTGTATTGGCAGGTATCATGATTAACCTATTTTTGCCATTTTGAATGTGTGTTAAGGGTATGCACATGTAGACACATACCCGTAATGCACATTAAATTAGATTAATGCACAATAATGCACATTGTGTAGATGCACCCATCATGGTCTACATTCTAATTCACTTAGTAATTATGGAAGTAGACTTAGATGCATAAGTGTCATTCCATACCATTCCAGAAAACAGTTGAGCCCCTGAAAAACAGGTAATGCAAAATCCTCTTCCTCACTGGGGACATCTACACAAGGTGTTTATGGTGGAGTTGCCTAATTAGCTTTGCAGTAAAGCATTACCCATCACATGAGTAGTGCTATTAGGCCAGAGTAAACTAATTAACTCTGCCATAAAAGAGTGCTGCCCAACAAAAGTAGTATTCTATGGCAGAGTTATCTACTCTGCCACAATGCACATGTAGACGGTGACCAGGACTGGCTACAGCACAAGGATATTACAGTGCATGGCTGCCTGCTGGATGGCACAGCACTGTAGTACCTTTGTGCCCCAGCCAGCCACACTGTAGCATGTTGAGCCATGGTGTAGCAGCTCTTTGCTAGTAGGCTGACCCCTGGACTCCCTTGCACCTAGGGCTGTGCCATCCTGGCTCAATGTGCTATGGTCCCAGGGGCACATGTAAATGCAGAGCCTGGGATCAATACACTTCTGCATGAACTCCACTGGAGTTTTTGTGTCAAATTAGTTTCATGTGTAGATGCATCCACTAGGTTTTTCTGAGTCAGTCTTAAGGGTAAAATAGTAGCATATTACAAAATCCATTGTTGGCTTTTCAGGAACTTGAACAAGGTAGAATAGTGTCACATTTAGGAGCCTAATAGGTAAAATAGTATTTTGCCCTATGAGCATTTGTAGATGTGCTTCGGGAGTGGGGAGGAAGTGATTTAATAGAGCGACACTGAAAGCTGCTCTAATTAAAGTGACCAGATCATCCTCTGTATCAGTGTTCCCACAATAGAAAATGGTGGTGGAGGTAGTTTAAAACTCATAAAATGTGCAGAAACACTGATACAAGTGACCCTGCAGTTCAACGGATCTCAGCAATTAACACACTCTGGCAGACTAGATTAAATTGAGTCTGCTCTGATGCACTGTAATTACAGCACATTAGAACACCCTGACTGCATGTCTATAGACATCCTTTGTGTCCATTCCTTATGCCACTGTAAACATGGTGTGTGTCCTAATTTTTTGCCCCAGGGAGGATAGGGACTTCTTTAGCCAGATTTTCAGGAACATCATATAGGATACAAGCAGGAGATATAGCCATATGTTTCAGAACACTGCTTATGAAAAGGAAAAAAATCATCTGAGAGAATGGACAGCACTGCTTAAAAGGATGAAGTGGCATCAGCATTCCTATTACACATCTGAGAGTATTCAGAGCCACTCTACTTCCTGTCTTAACACTATCTCCTGGAACTCCCCTGAGGTCAAGGAAGTTTTACACTGATACTTACTGTCAAATGTGTCTTTTAAAGGCTTGAGTTTACCCTTACTGTAGTGTTACAGAAAAGAGGGGTTTTTTTTAAGAGAATGGAAAAGTGCGAAAGTGTAGCTGTATTCTAAACTGAGAGAGACAGAGGAGGAAAATAAAATTGAGAGACAGGAACAGTACATACAACAGGCTGCTAGGGTTATGAATTGGAGTTTAACTGGGTGTTATAGGAAACCACATTTAAGATATTAAGGCTGAGGGTAGAATAGGACTCCTACTAAATGAGCAGAAGCAATTGGTGATGAACGGGGGGGACAAGGATGAACTCCTCAGTGAGTTCTTTGCCTCAGTGTTCGGTGGTCACCTGGGAGACAGTGATCACCAAATAATAGAATTCACCATAAGAAGTTGAGTGGGTAAAGTAACTAGTAGGGTGAAACTGATAGACTTTAGGAAAGCTGATTTCAATGAACTTAGGCGGTTAGTCAAGGACACACTGCATAGTAGGAGTTTTGAAGAGATGGGAGCCCAGGAAGGGAGGCTGTTCCTTAAGGAAATGATCCTTCAGGCACAGAGGGAGACGATCTCGACTTGAGGAAAAAGAGGGAAAGGGGCCAGGAAGCTTCCTTAGCTGACCAGAGAAATCCAGGGCACCCTACAGGCTAAAAGGGGAGCATATAAAATGTGGAAACAGGGAGAGATTACCAAAGAGGAGTATACCTAGAGGAGTATACCTCCTCTGCTCATGCTTGTAGGGAGGCAGTTAGACAGGCCAAAGCTACCATGGAGCTGAGGATGGCATCCCAAGTAAAGGATAACAAAAACATGTTTTTTATATATAGAGAGAGTAAAAGGAAGGCCCAGGGTGGAATAGGACCCTATTAAATGGGCAGAGGCAATTGGTGACAGACAGGGCGGACAAGGCTGAACTCCACAAAGAGTTCTTTGCCTCAGTGTTCCTAAGTTAGGGGCAAGACAAGTCTCTCACTGGGATTATAGAGAGGCAGCAGCAAGGCACCAGACTGCCATGGGTAGACCCTGAGATGGTGCAGAGTCATTTGGAGGAACTGGATGCCTTTAAGTCAGCAGGCCCGAATGAGCTCCATCCAAGAGTATTGAAGGCACTGGCTGACGTCATTGCACAGCCACTGGCGGGAATATTGTAACACTCATGGTGCATGGGCCAGGTCCCGGAGGACTGGAAAAGGGCCAATGTGGTCCCCATTTTCAAAAAAGGGAGGAAGGAGGACCCGGGCAACTATAGGCCAGTCAGTCTCACCTCCATCCTTGGCAAAGTCTTTGAAATAATTATCAAGACTCACAGTTGTGAGAACCCAGCAGGACAAATTATGCTGAGGGGAAACCAGCACGGGTTCATAGCAGGTAGATCATACCTGACTAATCTAGTCTCCTTACATGACCAGGTTACAAAATGCCTGGATGCAAGGGTAGGCATTGATGTCATATACTTAGACGTCAGAAAGGCCTTTGATACAGTATCCCATACCATACTGGTGAACAAGTTAAGAGGCTGTGATTTGGATGACTACACAGTCTGGTGGTTGGCAAATTGGGTAGACAGTCGCACCCAGAGTGTCATAGTGGATGGGTCGGTATTGACCTAGAAGGGTGTGGGCAGTGGAGTCCCGCAGGGCTTGGTCCTAGGACCAATACTCTTCAATATCTTCATCAGCGATTTGGACGAGAGAGTGAAGTGTACTCTGTTCAAGTTTGCGGATGACAGAAAACTGTGGGGAGAAGTGGACATGCCACAGGGCAAGGAACAGCTACAAGCAGACCTGGACAGGTTGGACAAATGGGCAAAAAACAACAGAATGTAATTCAACAAGGAGAAATGCAAAGTGTTGCACCTAGGGAGGAAAAATGTCCAGCATATCTACTGCCTAGGAAATTACCTGCTTGGTGGAATGGAAGTGGAAAGGGATCTTGGAGTCCTAGTGGACTCCAAGATGAACATGAGTCAGCAGTGTGATGAAGCCATCAGAAAAGCTAATGGCACTTTATCATAAATCAGCAGATGCATGACGAACAGATCCAAGGAGGTGATACTCCTGCTCTATCGGGCACTGGTCAGACCACAGTTGGAATACTGTGTACAATTTTGGATGCTACACTTCAAGAGGGGTGTGGATAACCTGGAGAGGGTCCAGAGAAAGGCCACTCGTATGGTTAAGAGCTTGCAGGCCAAGCCCTATGAGAAGAGACTAGAGCACCTGGACCTCTTCAGCCTCCTCAAGAGAAGGCTGAGAGGCGACCTTGTAGGTACCTATAAGTCCATCAAGGGACACAGAAGGGAATTGGTGAGGTTTTATTCACCAAGGCGCCCCTCGTGGGTTACAGGAAATAATGGTCACAAGCTAGCGGAGAGCAGATTTAGACTAGACATTAGGAAGAACTTCGTCACAGTTAGAGTGGCCAAGGGCTGGAATGGGCTCCCAAGGGAGGTGGTGCTCTCCCCTACGCTGGGGGTCTTCAAGAGGAGGTTAGATCAGCATCTAACTGGAGTCATCTAAACCCAGCACTGTTTCCTGCCTATGCAGGGGGTCAGACTCGATGATCTATTGAGGTCCCTTCCGACCCTAACATCTTTGAATCTATAAATATTACCTAGAATCTAAACCATCTGAAATAGTTTAGACACATATTGAAGACAAAGAGAGTTACAAATTCTGTCAGTACTTATATTTGAGAAACTGGGATACAGGATAATGCGACCACTTAAAAATAAGGAAGGAATGGCATTTCAGTGGCTGCCACTCTTCTGACCATAGATCATGCTTTTATCACCTGATACATCCCCTACCAGTAAGAAATTGTTGAAACTCAGCAAATCTGTCAATGCTCACTGAAAAGAACATTTCCAGAGCCTTCTCAATTTTAACTCAACTGTTGATGAAGATAAGTTCAACAACTTTCCACAAGAAGCAATTGGAGAGGATCTTGGTTTGCTGCCTACCCTGGCAGAGGTGAGATTTTCAAAGAAGGAGAACAACTTATGTGTCAGCTTCATGTCCTCATCCTTAAAATCTGGAACAAGAAAGAAATCCTAGCTGACCTAAGGGATGCTTTGATTGTTACCATCTTCAAGAAGGGGGACAGAGTTGATTGCATAAACTACCAAGGCATCTCATTGTTGGCCACTGCTGGGAAAGTGTCCATATCCTTGCAACTGGCTTCTCCCACTTGCAGAAGAAAATCTTCCGAAATTTCTGTGGCTTCAGACCATCTCAAGAAACTGTGGACATGATCTTTACAGCATGTTAAATCCAGAAGAATTGTTGTGAGCAAAATCAAGCTCTGTATTTGGCCTTCATCAACCTCTCTAAAGCCTTTGAATCTGTAAACAGTGAAGTCCTAAGGAAAATCCTGTCCAAAATCGACTGCCCAAACAAGTAAATCAGTGTTCCGAGACTTCTCCATGACAACATGTCATCAAGCGTTCTCAGCAACGGGACTCAGAACCATCTGAGGTGAAAACTGAAGTGAAACAAGGTTGCGTCATCACTCCAACTTTGTTTTTCATCTTAATCTCCACCATAATGCATCTCATTGACAGAAAGCTCCCACCTGGAATTGAAATGATGTATAGGATGGATAGAAGATTTTTCAACCTCAACAGATTCAAGTCCAAAACAAAGACCACAACAACATTGATGATAGTGCTTCAGTGTGTGGGTGACAATGCTGTCATTCCTCAATCTGAAATGGACCTCCAAACCATTCTTAATGTACTCTTGGAAGTCTACAAGAGCATTGGCTTCACTCTAAATATCAGGAAAATGCAAGTCCTTTACCAAGCTGCTCCAAATGGAGAAACAAACCCCTTCTCCATTCAAAATCAATGAAGAATTACTGGAGAACGTGGATCACTTTGCCTATCTTGGAATCTATCTTTCATCAAAGGCAGACATTGACAAAGAAATACAACATGGCTTATAATGTGTGAGTGCAGTCTTTGGACAGCTGAGTAAAAGAGTCTTCTTAAATCATGACATTCCTGTTGAAATGAAGCTCCTGATTTATCAAGCTGTTGTCATGCCAACTCTGCTGTATGGCTTGGAAACTTGGACCGCACACACAAAACATCAAAAAAGCTTGGAAATGTACTACCAACAATGCCTTTGCAAGATCCTTCAGATTAGCTGGGAGGATACACGCACAAACATCAGTATCTTAACCAAAGCAAATTCCAATAGCATTGAGGCCATAATCTTTCGAAACCAACTGCGCTGGACAGGTCATGTTGCTCACATGTCTGATTCCCACCTTCCAAAGAGAATCTTTTTCTTACAGCTGAAAGAATGTTAGCGAAGTAGCAGAGGGCAAATAAAGTGCGTCAAAGACACCCTGAAGGCAAACATGAAGACATCAACACTTGGGAGACCTTTGCTCAGGGATGACCAAAATGGAGGACAACTTTTTGGGAGGGACCTCAACACTTTGAAACAGCTAATTGACAAACAGAAGAGGAAAAGAGGAACAGGTGAAAAGCACATCAAAACACAATGCAGCAACATAGTGCCCATCCCTCCTGGAAACACCTGTCCTCACTATGACAAGACATGTGGATCTAGAATTGGGTTATGGAGCCACCTGCGGACTCATTATCAAGATCCTTGGAAAACATTCTTACTTATTTGACAGTGATCGCCCATCATGAGCATGATCAGTAAGATGTTGTTTACCAGAGCCATCATTTCACAAGTCTCTCATGTGAATATCCTCCTGGGCCTTGCTGAACTGAAGCACAATCAGGATGAGCACTACCTAAAATGCTATGCTTTTTACAGCTGTTCAGTGGATTTTATTTTTCCTGGACCAGTTTCTTAAACAACTTAGACCTTAGTAGGGCAAACTGGTTGAATACTGTTGAAATTACTGCAAGTCTGTGAAAAAATATCTATTTTCCTTTCTCTTTCTAGCAAAGCAATTGGTAGAGAAAATGCTTGGAACATAAATTCTGTTTTTCTCACATCAATATTGCAAAGGTATCTGTTTCTCACTGTTTCCTAGTGCTTGTGCTAGCTTATTAGTTATATGTGTTGATTCACCCAGACTGCATATACACAAGATGTTGACTGCCCAGTTGTTACTATAAACAAGTACTAAATGACTGTGCAGTAACTGTTCAGTAACTGTACAGTAGTGTCACTGAATAGTGTTTAGGTAGTACCAATTGTTCAATAGCTTACTACTACTGCACAATAGCATTGCAACACAGTAGTAACAAGTAAAGAGACACAGCCCAGAAGAGAACCCAGTACATCTACATTGTCAGACCTATCTATTTGTTCGTGAATCAGTCATATTTTCTTTGAAAACTAGTGCAGCATTTCTCCTGGATAACACATTCTCTGTAAATAGCATAATTGACTACAGTGTCCATGTTTATTCTGTAAATTACACCAAACTGATTCTTTCTCAATAATTCAACCACTATGCTCTTTCTAGCTATTAGTTATTGATGTTACAAGAGCCTTGCACTATGCCTCACACTTACATATGAGTCTTCTTGCATAGTTCATCTCAACCAAGTTTGAGATGTCTCTAACCAAGTCTCTAACCAAGTCTCTAACATTTTTCTATGGCACCATCCACAAACTGGACTCTGAGGTAAAAAAGTCAGTTAATAACATAAGCAAACAGTGTGATGAGTCACAGAATCCCAAGTCTTCTTTTATCTAAATTTTAAATAAAGGAGACAACAGACAATATATAGTAAGCTTTAAAAGGTGATTTTCAGTTTTATTCAAGCAGTATGCAAATACAAACAATAAAAAGCACAAAAGTACTTTCTATGATAGTAAAAAATCTGTTTCTGACCAGATACCAATATTCATATTTGTTCTCATTCTCCTATTTTTGCTAAAAGTAAATGGACAAATTGGGTCTTTCTTTTCTTGGGCATTGTTTCTGCCTTCTAAATAAAAAAAAATATATATATTTTAAATAGGATCATAGTATCATATCATAGTATCTAGGGTCAGAAGGGGCCTAGAGCAGGCCATCTAGTCTGACCCACCGCCAATAGCAGTAAACGAGTGCCAGGATCACAGGACCCCAGCCAAGTACCTATCTAATCTACTCTTAAAGATGCCCAAGGTAGGAGCAAGAACAACTTCCCTAGGAAGCCGG
>JAGPOW010003316.1:120368991-120399744 GCA_030014935.1 Caiman crocodilus
CTCTCGGACTTGGCCGACTGCTCCTCCCAGCAGATGTCCAGGTAATTGAAGTCACCCATGACAATGACATCCCTCGTCCTAGCCGCCTCCTTAAGCTGGACAGCGAATTGGAGGTCCAGCTCCTCCTTCTGGTTGGGTGGTCTGTAGCAGACACCCACCATTAAGTCCCTTTCCCCTTGTCCTCCTTGCAGCCCAAATCGCTTCCACCTGGTCCTCAGTCACCCCCAAGTTGATGCCCGATGCAGAGAAATGCTCTTTAACATAGAGCGTTTGCGCTCTATGTCATTTATACAGAATTTATACAGATCATTTATACAGAATTTGATTTGTGATACTTTAGTTTATAAACTATGTTTGTATTTGATACTAGGTTTTTGTTTTGTTTTTCATATATGGAGGAGTTGATTTGATGACACAATTTGATATTGGATACTGGGTAGAGAAAAAAATGTTATATACAATTTTGCATTTAAAAGGGTATTTTCACTGCTAGGTCGTAACTAGCTAAACTCCATTTGTTAGCTGTTCAAATATTTCTGTGTTTCAATACAGTATGTATAAGTGCCATTCAATCATTGAAAATATACGGCAAAGAACATGGAAGGATACATGGAAGGAAGATCAACAGAGATCCTGGTTTTCTCTGAAAAAAAATCCCTAATTTTCCAATTAAATCCCAAATTTTCAGTTTAAAAACAGTAACCCCAAATCCACATTTTTTCCTGATTAAAATGAGACCTCTCTCTCTCTCTCTCTCTCTCTAACAATCTGTGCCTGGCACAGCACCCCAGAAATGAAACATCTCCGTTAATGTCAATGACCACAAATGTCAGTGGTCAACAAGTTTGCTGATCTAGGCAGCATACTGTCCCATGCTGTCCACATAAATGATGAAGTCAACGCAAAGCTAGCAAAGCCCAGCGTGACTTCAGCAGACTCCATAAGTTGCTTTGGGACTATAGAGGTATCAGAATGTCCATGAAACTGAAGGTCTATGAAGCCATCAGTCTTCTGACCCTTCTTTATGCCTGCAAAACTTGGGCCATCTACCAGTTTCATGACTAGAAACTAAAACACTTCTACCTGTGCTGCCTGAGAAAGATACTGAAGATAAAGTGGGAGGACAAGGTTCAGGACACTGAGATGCTCAAAAAATCAGCTGTCCCTAGTATTCACACCCTACTGAAACTGGCACAGCTAATATGGGCTGGCCACCTTTCAAGAATGCATGACACTTGCCTACCAAAGAAAATTTTCTCCACTCAACTGTCCAGTGGAGTACGCTTTCGCGGCACACTAAAGAAGCAGTACAAAGACACCCTAAAGGTGTCCCTAAAGAGTTTTGGCATTGACCTAGAGTTGTAGGAGCAATTCACTTTTGACTGTCCAGCCTGGAGGTCATCAGTCAAGAAGTCAAGAGTGGAACACTGTCCTTCAAGCAGTAGTACACAGCAGAGGCAGTGAGGGAGCATGTGGCCAGGAAAACAAGGACGTCCTGTGCCCAGTCCTCATCACTCTCCTGCCCATGCTGTTGCAGCAGATAGGTCAGGGCAAAGATCGGGCTGACAAATCACCTGTGTAGTCACATGACATGGCCCTCACCCCTCCCGTCTCTTTTTCTTCAACCTTCTTTCTCCTTTTCCATCTTTTTATCCCTTTCTTTTTTCTCCCTCCCTTTTTCTTTCCCACTTCCTTTCTCTCTTCTCCTCCCACCTGCACTTGCAAAGGACAAATAGCATCTATCTATCTATCTATCTATCTATCTATCTATCTATCTATCTATCTATCTATCTATCTATCTATCTATCTATCTATCTATCGGGCTATGCAAAACAGCACCATTTCATTTCTACTTCCATTTTGCCATTTCAAAGGGACAGTGTTTCATTTAGTTTCAATGTTTTGTTTAGTTTTGAAGCTCCGTTCCATTTTGTTTCATTTAAACTGTTAGAATAACAATAATTTTGATTATTGGAGAGCATTGAATTTGCAGCTGAATACAAGGCATGACCTGTGGCCTAGCAGAGATGCTGACCACAAGGCAGAATGATAGCTAAGCCAGCCATTTGCTTATGTTAAGTAACCATTTTAACTGTGTCAACCATTTTCTGACAGAAAAGCAGCAAGTAAATCTTTGTGAGTCTGTGTGCTGTAAGCCAGCTACATCAAGGAACAAGATAAAATACAGAGACCCCAAAAGGGTGGAAGATGGTACAACAAGAGACAGAAAAACAGACTGGAACGTGAAAAACAACATGTAATTGGTAACAGAATCCCAGATGAACATATGTAAAAAGGTGAATGGTAATTGGTGAAGAAGCCTCCAGAAGCTTCCAGGTTTTGATCAAAGTCTGTCCATTGACTGAAGAAGAGAAGTCAAAGTCTTAGACATGCACTTATAGGAAAAAGACATGTAAATGAATCAATTCCATGTTAATGGTGCAAACAGTAAACAGAGATGGAGCTTGAGATGGGAGGAGAACTGGGTGGAAGAGAAGGTGGGACAGAGGTGGGGTGAATGTTAATGAGTATAAACCAAAGTGTATAAATATGGGGACAAAACCATTGTTCGGAGCAGGACCCCATCTCTTATGCCACAAGATTCTTGTCTGAAGCTGTCTCCATTCTGAATAAAGTTATTGTGAGAAATGTGTGCTGGTGTTTGCTCCTTGCTCTGCTTTGCTCTGGCTAATGAGAAACAGGATCCATGGATAATTGGACCATCATCTCCCTAGGCGTTGGGCGCTGCATGGAGTCGGGTTCTAACAGAAACTGTTTCACTTTTTCGACTCATTTTAATGTTTTGCTCATAGGCTATAATGGGGATCACAAAAAAACTTTGTCATTTCTTACCTGATTAGAATGAAAACAGTAGGCATAGTAGCAGCTGATGAAGCCACAGAGCATGCCAAGTTTCAAGGAGATAGGTGCTGGGGTTTCTGAGAAACTGCACCTCAAGCTGCTGACAAGCAAAACCTGTGACGTGTAACTTTGTGTGTGCATTAAGGCATGCCCTCGCTTACTCGGGGGCCACTGCATGACATGGTAGTGTGCCCCAATGAGGTATCCTTATCCCCTACAGTCTAATACCAGTGCACCATTTTAAATAACAGGTAAGCAGTGCACTGCAGTACAGTAGCACTAGCAGCTCAGGCAGCCAAACTCTCACAGACTAGAACCTTTCTTTCTTTTCCTGCAGGAGTTGCTTCTCCAGCAGCTGTCAGAGAACTTTCCCTGCCAGTCCCAACCCTCAGGCTTAGATGTACCCAGGGCCTTGCAGCCTTCCATTCAGCTGAGTGGGGACAGGTGCAGGCCTGTATGTTGTAGTTCTGTTTGTCTAAAGACATGGCACTGGCAGACAAGGTTCTTTTGCTCAGTCTGGTATCTTTTAGTAGACCAACTGAATAGTTGAAGAAATATATCTTAGCAAGCTTTCAGGTTGAAAAACTCTTTGTCAGGCTGAGGAAGCACCTGTAATTTGTATGTGTGCTGTTCCTGGATAAATGGAATAGAAAAGAAGCCAGAGGCTGGCACGCAATGGAGGCAAGGAAGTCAGTCAGTGAAAATAGAAATAGAGGCATCAGGGGGTGACGGGCAGGCTGACAGGAGGGAGAGGGATGTAGCAGTGGAGATAAAAATGGAGAGGTACCTGGGATGTCAGATGTCCGGCAGGTTGTAGTGTGCCAAAATTCCACCGTATATTTTGAGTCCATGATTTTCTGTACCTAGCAGGTCGATGAAGTGCAGTTCATAGGCTCTTCTGTGAACAATGGGTTGTAAATTCAAACAAGCACCGAACTTCACTAAATTCATCCCCAGAAGCCAGCTTCCTACAGCCCAAAACAAACCAAATGGATCCAGACCATGCCATGACAAGACATGCAAAACCTGCCAACAAAATCTCCAATATTGAGATATCTTCACAATACAGACCTCCATCAGAGCACCATGAGGGTTGGCCAGAGCTAGGAGGGCCTGGGGGTTCTGACTGGCCTTGCAGGTGAGGCCAGGGCTTGTAGGGACAAAGGTCCCAGGGGGACCACACTCAAGAGGGGAAAATAGTCTCAGAGAGCTAGATAGACTGATTGAATGTGAGGTACACTGCCAGAATGGCAGGATCTTAGAGGGGTCCTGACTGGAAAAGTCTGGGGCCCAGCGTAGGGCCAGTGACTGTAACAACTATGAATGCCATCTACGAGGCATGGGCTGTGGTGTTTGGGAGGTACAGAGCTGCAGATAATGCCCCCTGGCATCGGGGCAAGAAATGAGCAGGCTGCCGCTTAGTTAAGATCATTAATTAAGAACAAGGCATGGCAGGTGGGAAGGTGAGCGATTGGCCCAGAAACAGGTGGGCAGGCCAGAGGGAAAATTGGTCCTGAGAAGACCCCTGTTACACTAAGATAATAATAATGAAAATTAATACAACTAAACAGGCAATCATGATTATCAAATCCATTTTTCCTAGACATGGTATAACTGACACAGTGAACAGTGGGGGTCTACTACAGGCCACCCAACCAAGGGAAAGAGCTGAACCGGAAAATCTTAAGTCAGCTCATGGAGGTTGTTAGGTCAAAAGAAGTGGTCATCATGAGTGACCTGAACTTTCCAGACATCTGCTGGGAAGAGCAGTCAGCCAGGTCTGACTGCTCATGTAGGTTCCTAGCTGAGATACAGGACCTCCATCTAACCCAGGAAGTGCATAACCCCACCAGGGGAGATGCTTTGTTGGATCTGGTTTTGGTCACAGGCGACGACCTCATGAGGGGGCTGCGGGTACTCAACCACCTGCGTGACAGCAATCATCGCCTGCTGGAATTCACCATCCAGTGCAAGGTGGCAAAAGGCTGAAGTAAGGCAGCAGCCCTGGACTTCAGGAGGGTGGATTTCAATAAGGTAAGAAGAATAGTTGGGGAGGTACTGAGGTCCCAGAGAGGAGGGGAGTCAGGTGTCCAAGAAGAGTGGTCGTTCCTTAAAGATACAATCCTCCAAGCCCAAAGGGAAGTAATCCTAACAAGGATCAAAGGGGGCAAGAGGGTGCAAAAACCCCCACAGCTCACCAAAAGCATACGGGAATGTCTCCTAGCTAAAAGAGAGGCATACACCCAATGGAAGGGAGGGACCATCACCAGGGAGGACCTTACCTCGGTTGCTCGGGGCTGCAGGGGGGCAGTCAGGAAGGCCAAGGTGGAGATGGAACTGGAACTAGCTACCCAGATCAAGGACAATAAGAAGACTTTTTTTTAAATACGTAGGGGGCAAAAAGAAGGTACCCAGTAACATGGGGCATCTGCGAGACATGCTACAAAATCTGGTTGTCATATCAGATGACAAGGCTAACCTATTTAACAATTTCTTTGCCTCTATTTTCCTGAGCAGGGACTGGATCAGCCCATCCGCCGGGACCACCTCAGGCCCTGAGGGAGGCACACCCAGGCCTAGGTTCAGTGAGGATCTAGTCAGGGAACTTCTGGAGGGACTGGACATATTTAAATCAACTGGTCCTGATGATCTCCACCCCAGAGTGCTGAGGGAATTACCAGAGGTCATTGCGGGACCTCTAGCGCAGCTTTATGAGCACTCATGGTGCTCTGGTGTGGTGCCAGAGGACTGGAAAAGGGCCAATGTGGTTCCTATTTTGAAAAAAAGGGAGGAAGGAGGAACCAGGAAACTAGGCCAGTTAGTCTTACCTCGGTCCTGGCTAAACTTTTTGAAAGAATTATCCTGACGCACGTCTACGAGGGGCAAGCAGGGGAGGTAATGCTTAGGCGCAACCAACACGGGTTCATTAGAGGCAGGTCCTGTCAGACCAACCTAGTGGCCTTCTATGACCAGGTCACAAAATCTTTAGATGCAAGGGTAGCAGTGGATGTAGTCTTTCTGGATTTCAGGAAGGCCTTTCAACACTGTCTCTCATCCCATTCTCATTAAAAAAAAACTAGGTGACTGTGGCATCAACACCTACACAGTCAAATGGGTCACTAACTGGCTGGAAGGCCGCACCCAGAGAGTGGTGGTGCATTGGTCTTTTTAAACCTGGAGGGATGTAGGCAGTGGGGTACCCCAGGACTCGGTCCTCGGACCCGCACTGTTCAACATCTTCATCAGAGTCTTGGACGAGGCGGTAAAAAGCACCCTGTTCAAATTTGCTGATGACACTAAAATGTGGGGGGATGTGGGCATGTTAGAAGGGAGGAATAGGCTGCAATTGGACCTAGACAGGTTACAGAGGTGGGTAGATGAGAACAGGATGGGTTTCAACACTGACAAGTGCAAGGTGCTGCACCTAGGGAGGAAGTACCAGCAGCATACCTACAGGCTGGGGAACTCCCTTCTTGTCAGTGCAGAGGCAGAAAAGGATCTTGGAATCATTGATGCCAAAATGAACATGGGCCGACAGTGTAGGGACGTAGTCAGGAAGGCTAAGCACACCTTGTCATACATCCACAGATGCATCTCAAGCAAGTCCAAGGAGGCGATCCTCCCCCTCTATGCGGCACTGGTCAGGTTGCAGTTGGAGTACTGTGCCCAGTTCTGGGTGACACATTTCAGGAGGGATGTGGACAGCATTGAGAGGGTGCAGAGGAGGGCCACCCGCATGATCAGGGGGCAGCAGGGCAGACCCTACGAGGAGAGGCTAAGGAACCTGAACCTGTTCAGCTTCCACAAGAGAAGGCTGAGGGAGGTTCTAGTGGCCTGTTACAAACTAGTCAGAGGGGACCAGCAGGTATTGGGGGAGTCCCTGTTCCCCCGAGCACTACCAGGAATGACTAGAAATAACGGTCACAAGCTGGCAGAGGGTAAATTCAGACTAGACATCAGGAGGCACTATTTCACTGTCAGGGCAGCTAGGATCTGGAACCAACTTCCAAGCAAAGTGGCGCTGGCTCCTACCTTGGGGGTCTTTAAGAAGAAGACAGATGAACACCTTGCTGAGGTCGTTTGACCCTAGTACTTTTTCCTGCCATGGTAGGGGGTCGGACTTGATGATCTGCTCAGGTCCCTTCCAACCCTACCATCTATGAAACTATGAAACTATAAGTCTACAATAGGCCATAGTCCATTGGGTATGAGATTTAGCAACATGCACTAAAGGCTAGGTTTAGATGGATAATCACAAGTTCCCTTCACCTCTAATCTAACAAAGTCATGGAAATAACATAATACTAATGTGCCTATTAAACAACATGTGGAGAGAGAGACTGGTCCATATTTCACAGTGGTAAACTATAAAACATGTGATGTTACCAACTGTCTGACATAGATCAAGTCATCCCATGATCAAGTCAAATCCAGCAGGCTAAGGCATTCAAGGAAACCCACCGCTATCCCAGCCTCAGAACAACGTGCAGGGAAAACTAAGGCCTCCAATGGGACACTTATGTGTCTGTACAACAATGCCAGAAGCTTGGGAAAAAAAACAGAAAGAACTGATCCTCCTGCTAAACAAAATTGACTAAGATCTCATAGGGATAACAGAGACCTGGTGGGACTCCACCTATGACTGGGCCACAGGTATGAATGGCTATACCTTGTACAGGAGAGATTGTGTAGAAAAAAAGGTTGGGAGTGTAGTTCTCTATGTCGAGGAAAGCTACATATCTCTGCAAGCTGATATTGGCATCTAGGCTGGACCGTGCTGAACATGGCACATGGTAGAAGTTTATTACAAACCTCTTAATCAGGATCAAGAGCTCAACCAGGAATCTGCCAAGGAACTGGCTGAGGCTGCATGCTCTCACTGCATCGATATCATGGGAGACTTCAACTATCCAGACATATCTTGGGAGGAGCACTCAGCCAAATCCAAACAGTTGCAAAGCCTCCTCACATGTGTGGACAAGCTCTGTCTGACTCAATAATTCTATGGACTGACAAGAGGCAAAGTGCTGCTCGACTTGATACTGGTAATGGTGGATGATCTAGTCAGCTACACAATGATCAAAGGGAAGCTGGGAGGCAGTCACCATGAACTGATCACTTTGACTATCCACCATAAAGCTGGCAAGTCAGTCAAACATGTAGAAGTCCTCGACTTCAGGACAGCTGACTTTGACCAGCTCAGGAAGCTTGTTGGCCAGGCCCTAGGGACCATGATCTGAAGGGGGGGGAAGTTTAAGATGTGTGGTTGCTCCTCAAGGGACCGATCCCTGGAAGCACGAGCAATGTCTATCTCCTCTTGGAGAAAAGGCAGCAAAAGGGCGCTGCAGCCCCCTTGGTTCTGCAGGGAACTAGTGGACCTCCTGCATCTAAAAAGAAACACCTATAAAGGATGGAAGACTAGATCCACCTCAAAGGAGGAGTTTTCTGCACTGGTCCAGACCTGTAGGGAGCAAACCAGGAAAGCTAAGGCTGCAACTGAACTGCAGCTGGCTGCACATATTAGAGAAAATTAAAAGTTCTTTTTTAGATATATGGGGAGCTAGAGGAAAAGCAAGGGTAACACTGGACCTCTGGTAAACCAAATGGGACAACTGACAACTGACACCCAGGAAAAAGTCAATCTGCTTAATGGGTATTTTGTGTTGGTTTTTCACGAGCCCCAAGGGACGGCCCTGCTCAATACAGTACAGGATGGCCAGGGTGAGGGAGAATAGTTACCATACATCAATGTGGCCTTGGTTGCATCACAGTCTAATGGCTGGAGAATTGACTCCAAGGTCAGACCCTGAGAGTGGTAATAGATGGAAGTAAATCATTGTGGCATGCTGTGACCAGTGGGGTACCTGAAGGGTCTGTCCTTGGACCTAAACTCTTTAACATCTTTATTAATGATGTGGACATTTGTATCAGAAGTGGACTGGCCAAGTTCACTGATGACACCAAACTTTGGGGTACAGTGTCTACATGTAAGGATAGGATGGTGATCCAGGATGACTTAGACTGGCTCAGAAAACGTGTGGATGAGAACCTGATGGTGTTCAACACCAGAAAATACAAGGTACTCCACCTTGGGGAAAAAAAACCTGGCAGCTCACTTATAGGCTTGACAGTGCTACACTACAGCCGAAAGGGACTTGGGGTCATGATGGAGCAGAAGATGAATATGAGCCGCCAATTGGATATCACAGCTGGTAAAGCAAGTGAACCTCTGGCTTGTATCCATAGATGCTTCTCAAGCAAATCCCAGGATGTCATCCTCCTGCTGTACTTGGCCTTGGTGAGGCCACAGATGGAGTACTGTGTCCAATTCTGGACTCCATAACTTAAAAAAGGATGTAGAGAAGCTTGAGAGAGTCCAGAGGAGAGCCACACACATGATCAGAGGGCAAGAGGACAGGCCTTATGAGAGGCTGAGAGTCATGGGATTCTTCAGCCTGGAAAAGCACAGGCTTAAGGGGAACCAGGTGGCTGCCTATAAGTATATATCAGGATCTGGGGGAATGCCTGTTCACCAGAGTGCTCCAAGGGACAAAAAGGTCAAATGGTCACAAACTCCTCCAAGACCATTTCAGGATGGACATAAAGAAGAACTTCTTTACTATCCAGGTCCACAAGGCCTGGAACAAACTGCCTCCAGAAGTGGCAAGCACCTACTCTGGACTCCTTTAAGAGACATTTGGACATTTATCTTCCTGGGATCCATTGACCCCAACTGACTTCTTGCCCCTGGGGTAGGGGACTGGACACCATGATCTTCTGAGGTCTCTTCCATCCCTTATGTCTATTAAATGCTGAACACATAGGGTGTCCAGGAAGTGTGGTGTCTCAGGAGACAGCCTGTGTAAGGTGAATAAGAGCTTCCATATGACAGACTCAGAACAGGACAGTCATAAGATCTTTGAAAGCGCTATAATAGTAAGTCTGTTGTTATCTGTAAATAGTTGTACATACATTTCTGTACATAACTAAGAGCTGTTTCCATATCACGATCCTTAAGATACTACAATGACATTTTGTGCAACTGAAAACAAAATCTTGCCCTATTAGAAACTCAGATATAGTGACTGAAGGCTTCAATATAGAGTTGGAGAAAACAAAACAAGAGGAAGAAAATATTTCACATATATTTGGAATGCCAGGAGTTGCCACCAGATTGTGAGGATGATCCTGTGCCTATAAAGGGAAAAAGTACTCATAGTCACAAATAGTTTTGTCACAAAAAGTACCCCTGCAGTTACATTGTCACCCCTACCTCTTGAGGGACAAACAGAGCAATAGGCAACACCTTCTCCTCACTCTGGAAGGGTAGGAGATAAACGGCAGTGTGTCTATTTCTTGTTTTTGCATGGTTGTGTGTGTGGAGGGGGGGCTGGCTGGTTGTTTTGTTGTGGTTATTATCAGAGAAGATGGCGGAAAATAATGATCACAGAAGTCTAAGATAGCTAACATCCATGACATACAACAACAAGAATTTAATAAACTTATCATGACTTAACAAGAGTAGTGTTGATGTCTTTCATTTTTGTGTAACACTGAAGCATACCTCAGACTAAGAGCTGAATCCTATTACACATTATATACCTAAGGGCCCCACCTCACATTCAGGTAAAGGCATAATGAGATGTAATGTGTCATCCACAGAATTGTGCCTTCTGCCATGACACACATGCATGGAAAAGATGTGATTATGGACTTGTGCATTAGACTCCATCACACCTTATTAACTGTGAAGAATGTACTCAATCCCTGGATCTACCTGCCCTGGCAAGAAGCAAGCTCTTGCAGCTAGGTACCCCCTTATCTGAGGGGCACTATGGCAATGTAGCATCTCTTGTAGACACACTCAGTGATTTATTATATTTTCTCTTTGTCAAACATATTGGTGTAGATAATATTCATTGTGCTGCAGTAAAATACAATTCTGAAGAAAGCATTGTTAATTTTATCCTTATTTTTCCTCTGCTTTTCTTAAGATTTTAAATAATTGTTATTTATTTATCTCACATGAAACCTTGTCACCTACACAGCTTATTAGTACTTGGAAGAATTCTGTACAGACCTCTGGCACTTGAGCTGGGGAATACCAACAATAGAGCATCATCCTCTGTTTGGATCAGTATAGGAAGCAGATAAGAAAGATATTCCACATATTTTTGCTACCAGAAGAAGAATGACTAGAATCTTTATATACTTGGTATAGCCTCTTCTTCCTGAAACTTATTGCTGAGTACAGGCACTCAAGAAGCCTGAGGCAGAAGAACTCTAACTTGTGAGCTTTATCTTAAGCATCCCCATTTAGGTCAGAAGGAAGCAGAACACACCTTAGCCTTTGGTGGGAGGGGGTGGCCACAGGTGGAGTGCAGCAAGTAGTGGGCTTTCTCACACAACCCAATATGTCCCATGCATGGTCTGGACTGTTGAAGACTCCCAAGTGAAGCTGAACAGCCATGTCTCCCATGACTGGCTAGTAGGGACATTACAGCCCCCTACCTGGACCTGATGTGGCAGCAGATCTTCATGGACATAACCCACTCATCACCAGGGATCCTGGTTTCCTCTGATTCAAAAAAATTCTCAATTTATGGATTTAAAAACATAACCCCAAATCTACATTTTTCCATGCTTAAAATGAAATACTACTAATATATATATTAGTGTGTGTGTGTGTGTGTGTGTGTGTGTGTGTGTGTGTGTGTGTGTGTGTATATATATATATATAGTGGAGCTTCATTTCACAGAAAAAATGTGGATTTGGGGATACTTTTTTAATCCCAAAATTGGGGATTTTTTAATGATAGAAAACCAGGATCTTTGCTCATCACCCCCACAATCCTAATCAGGGGTCTGGCCTAACCCTCCTGCCCTGTCTCATTAGGTCTTATGGGAAGCAGCTGGACCACTAGAAGGAGCACTTCAGCTATAGACTGGGCCTGTCACCACAAGCACACATGGTGCAGGGATGGGAGAGAGGGCAAGCCCCACACTGATGTATATGGCCCTAGCCCCACAAACAGCAGACTGCCCAGATCCACAAAGCCCTGACCAACTGACTGCTCAGCCATGTGGACCAGGAGTCCTCCCCACAAGAGTAGGGTTGGAGGGCTTCAAGTATCCACCCCCTGGCACTGGGCCATGGGTCACCTACCTTAGGTTCCTGTGGCCCTGTGTTATGGGCACCACTGCCTATAACCCAGGCTGCACAGGCACCATCCCCCTTCCTCTCTCCCTCCCAAATCCCCACCAGAAATTCACAACATGGTGTAGGGCAGGGATGGAAAGGTCTGGCTTGTGGGCTGGATTTGGCCGGCAGTGGATTCTATTCCCCAGCAGCCCCTGCCTGCATGGGTGGCGGTGGTTTCCATGGAGACCCCAGCCACAGCTGCACTGTGATAGCACAAGACTGGGGTTGCCTTAAAGACTGGTCCCAGCTACACTGGCAGGGCAGAGCAGGGGGCTGCTTTGGAGCCACTGCGATCTTGCAGCAGGAGCAGCTTGATAGTGGCCAGGGCAGAGCCACAATCTGCAGCCTGCACACTCCAGGCAGGGGTGCACAGGCAGTGGATCACAGCTCTGTCCCAGCTCCTTGCAGCAGTGACAGTCTGGTCTGGAGCAGGGACACAGCTGCAATCTGCTGCCTGAATGCCCCTGTCTGGAGCATCCAGGCTGCAGATAGGAGTTCTGCTCCAGTTCCTTGCAGCAGTGACAGCTGATCTAGAAGTGGGGCAGAGCTATGATCCACTGTCCGTGCACCCCAGCCCAGAGTGTGCTTGCTTCTGATGGTGGCTCTGCACTGGCTTCTCTTCCCTTGAGATCCAGAGTAGCTCTGGGGCCAATCTCCATGGCAACCCAAGCCTTGAGATATCACAGTGCTGCTGTGGCTGGGGTCTGCATGGAGACCAGCCCCAGGCATGCAGACAGAGGTTGCTATGAAATGGAGTCCAGCTGCCAGCCAGATCTGCCATTTTGCCTACCCTTAGGTAGGGGAATGTGACATGAGGAAGAGATGTGTATCAGTTTAAAATGTTGTAGTTGCCAAACTTTTCCTGGGTTTCATAAAGAAAGCCTGTTGAACATTGCCTGTGTCTATGATCAGGTCCTCCTCCCAATTAACAAAGCACAGCAAACCTTTAGTTGGGGGGGGGGGGGAGTTAAGAACAGGGGAGCCATCACCATTTGAGTTAGTTAGGACAGAACCTAGAAGTGGTTCAAGTGCCTGCTCCAAAGCCTGGGGAGAGAAAAGGGCTTAAATCAGATTAAAACAAAAACAAACAAACAAGCTAAATGACAGATTGTTTCCTTAAACACCACTTCCAAAAATAACTGAACTATTTTTGCTTAAATTAAAGAAAAACCAGCCTGAAGGAAATGACCAGCATAACCCAAACAATTGAAGTTTTACAAAGTTATAAGCAACTAAAAATGAGGTTTTATGGTATAAAATATCAGGAAATCTGGCCAGTATACACACACATTTCAAAAAATGGGACTGGAAGACAATAGAAATGTAAGTAGAATATGGTTCAGATTATTAAATAAGACCTATTAACCTTTGATTTTTCACATCTAAGGTATTCAATGGCAACATGACAAAAAGGATATTTATACAGTTTTAAATGGACAGAAGTCCACATTACAATTATCTTCAAGATTTGGATTATGAAGATAATGCCACCCACAGTCCAATTTATTTTAATGGCATAATTTACAGCCTAATGGGCTAGCCAGAAAGAATGCAAGTGCCAGTCTCTGGCCCATATTCTCATTGAATTAATGTAAAAGAAAGAATGGGAAATTAAAATACTTTTATTACAAAATTAAATTTTAAAAGGAAAATTGCATAGATATACATTTAATAATAAATATAATCAATGGCTATATGGCCAGCTTTATTTTTGCACTTTCAAGATAAAGAAAGGGTGTTTTTATTTTAAATAATATTGAGACTAGTGATAAGGGAAATCTCAAAGGCTCAGGATGTTCAGGTAGGTTTGAAAAAGTTCCTCAGAGATTTTATCAGAGTTGTTTCCAAAATCACACCTTTTTCCAAGGGAAAAGTACAGTAAACATTTTTTTCTTTTTCAAAGATTTCCATACTATAATTATTCATTTTCTTTTATTTTCAATGCAAATCTGAAGTATTTATGGAAATTTTCAATAAAAATAAAAATATTGCATTTTCTTTCAATTTTTTTTCTGTACACTTCCTGGCACACTTTATTCTTTGACTAGCTCTGGTTGATACAGTACAGCCCACGTTTTGAAGCGTATTTAGCTGCATACCCTGAAATGTGTGGAACCTGTCACTGCAGAACAAAAACAGTCAGTAAGACTCTTCTATGCCTTCTTAGGGCTACACAAGTTCTACACCCACTTCAATAATACACCTTTCACCAAGAAATTATGATGGAAATAAATATGCTACCATGTCTCCTACAACCGACAAATTCAGAATACAGTGTAGCAGTCATATACTAACAGTTTTCCTTTGTTTCACTTTTAATCTATGTTGTTTATATTTCACCATTAAAGATATTTTATTCTGAATATCGAATCTGAATTTGTATTTAGGTGCACTGAGTTGTGCAACATTAAGACTAATTAAGGCTAAGATTTTCAAGGAAGCATCTAAAGCTGGATTTCAAAGAGCCACATCTATTAAAGGGTTTAGGCATCAAAGTGGGCCTTAGGCATAATTTATCGTGTATGTCCAACATCTTTATCTTGAAAAAAAATCAACTGTTAATGGGTATCTAAACACCATTAGTCTCTCACTGTTAGACTTTAACATTTCCCAAGTGTCTAAAAGTTCACAGTGACTTAGTTCCTTGATTCAAAATTCAGGAATGTATCTGACCCCTCAGATGCCTGACGCTTCGTTTTTGGCATGCTTAAATGTATCTAATTCCTGGAAGTGATACAAAGCACCTCCTTTCTCTATGTAGGCAATGGGGAACTAAGTGTCTCATAACAGAGAAGTTGAGATTGGCATAGTGGGACTGGCATATCTATGTGATGCTTTGCAAAGAGGCTTAGGAGTGGTTTATTGCACCACTGCTTTTCTACAAACAGGTAGCCTGGGAGAGCACATATATCAGCATGCCTCAAGATTTCTCAAGAATATTGTAAGGCAACCATATGGATATCTTGTGGGTCACAGCAACTGTGGGTAAACTGTTAGTAGGTCTTGTTGCAGAAACATTTTTGGACATTTATCTCACGATAAGTGGCAATGAAATCTGTACACTCACATTTCATCCTACAATAAAACATGTTCTGCTGTGACATGGGTGATGTCTGTTTGCAGCTTAAGTATATTTTTTGTGAGTTCATCAGAGAAGCCATAGTCATCTTCCAGAAACAGGTTATGCTTTATTAATACAATAAAAAAGAAAAGGGATCTATTTGGGGACAACATTATTGTGCAACTTCTTAAAGTCCTCTCTCCTAGTTAACTGCTCACAGTTCTCAACAACTAACATGGTTATAAAAGGTAGATTTGTATCTTGTAGACTAACTCAATCACATATCTTTAGCATAAATTTTTGGTAGAACAGTCTCATTTCATCAGATCCTGATTATATGTAAGGTAGAGAGGACTAGCATTACCACCCTATCAATCCTGATCACTTAGGCATGTAGGGTGCCTGAAGCAGTGTAAGATGTGCACTCTGATGCACTGCAATTATACAGCCTCAGAGAAGATGTTCTACAAGTCTATACGGACTCCATGTGCCTAAGTGATCAGGATTGATAGAGTGGTAATGCTAGTTAGCATGCTAATTAGAACTCTCCAGCAGCTTCAGCATCTCACATATTCAACATCTCAGACTTCAAAATGGTGATGGGGGTGCTTTAACTAAAGCTCATTGTATGAGCTTTAGTCAAAGTGTCCCCATTACCATTTTGAAATGCAGTATGCTAAATGCACCAGATGCTGCCGGCACTTTAATTAGAGTGGGTCCTGAGAGCTGCTCTTATCAAAACACCCCCCTTCCCCTAAAGTGTGTGTAAAAGACACCCATAGGGACAGATGTTAGTCTACTTAGAATGAAATAAAGGGTCTTGTCACACATTCACTTAAAATAGTTGCAAATCAATGGAATGCAGTAACTTATTAAAGTTAGTATGTGTTAAGTGATAACCCTTGCCTGAAAGTGAACAACTTTGCAATGCCAGGAGGGTGCTTAACATGTGGTACACTGCTTGAGCATGCACCTGTTTGAGTTTTAACAACTCAACTCTCCTGTTTGAGTTCAAACTCTGTGCCTAATAAATGTTAGACTGAACAACGATACCACCCAAAATATGGTTCTATTCCCTAATAAATTCCCTGGGAAAAAAACCCAAACAAACTTAGTGATGGATCTTCTCCTTAACTACTGCAATAGCATTTATGTTATCTCCTCCTTTGGTTGTATTTTTTAATTAAAACAATTAGGTTAGGGACAGACATTACACATAAACTGGTTTAACTGATTAGAAACTGGTTTAGACCTGAAACAGAACAGACATGCAATGCACATAAACCAATTTCAAAATGGGCAAAACTGGTTTGAGATTAAACCGGTTGAATGTAGTTATCAGACTTAACTGATTTGGCTCAAACTGGTTTATGCAATGTCTGCCCAGACTCTTTGCTGGTTAAAAATAAAACAGATACCTGCAGCATCCCAGCATGCTCTCTGGGCTGGATGGGGCTCTCTGCTCAAGCTGCAGGGCTGATCCCACTCCTCTGCTCTCTAATCAGAGCAGTGATGGGCCCTAGCAGAGACACCGTCTGTCATGACTCAGTTAAAGCAAAATGGGCAGGGAAGGGGTTAATTTTTCCCTCTTCCTTCTTCCCTCACCACAGCCCTGGTCAACCTGACTACTGGGGAGGAGATGGAAGGGGTCTGCAGTGGTGGCCCCTGGAGCTGGTAGACCCCGGCTGCAGGGAAGGGATGGAAGGAGGAATTAATTCTTCTCCCTGCCCCCTTCACCTTAATGGAGACATGGTTGTCCTGCCAGATGGGGAGGGGGCCTCTGTTCCATGCTGGGGGAGCTCTTCCCCCTTCTCCTCCTCCCAGAGTGGGGAGCGGGACTCTGTGAGATGCTGGATAGGGACTCTTCATCCTTTCCCCTCCCTCTCACCCCCCGACCCCATGGAGCTGGGAGTGGGGAGGCTTCATGTGAAGCAGCCCAACCCCAGAGCAAGGGTGGAGAGCATGGGGATGCTCTGTTCCATGCTGGGGGGAACTCTTCCCCTTCCTCCTCCTCCCTCCAGAGGGGCAGTGGAAGCACAGAGCTCAGCTGGGCAGGATATGGGTTTGTGGGGTGTGAGGAAGGGTAGGGGTGGTGGAGGGACCTCCACACCCTCCCCTCCATGGTGTGCAGCCCCCATTTCCTAGTGGAAGAAGCAGGTGTGAGGGTCAGGGTGCTCATGCCTGGTGCAGGTATGGCTCCAGTCAGGGCTGTGTGGAGGAAGGACGGAAGCCTGCCTTATCTCCATGGCTCTGCTCCCTGAGCCTAAGACTGCAGCTCCAGCCCTGCACTGAAGCCAGCTGCTTTCCCCACTCCTCACTGTGCTGGTTCTGGCACTGTACTGGGAGTGAAGGGAGCCCTGCCCCCTACTATCCTACAGAGCCAGGGTGAGACTTCACCATGGAGTATGGAGCTGCAGGCACAGTGTGGAGCCATGGGGATAGAAGCAGCCAGGCAGGCTGCATGGGGCTGTGCTCCTCGCCCCCAGTGCAGTGCTAACTGCCTCCATTGCAGCTCCACACCGCGCTTGCAGCGCCACACTTGCAGCAGAAAAGGCTCATGCTGGAAGCAGGGGGCAGGACTCCCTCCAATCCCTGCACAGTGCCAGGACCTGAGCAACAGGGAATGGGGGAAATAGCTGACTACAGTGCAGGGCTGGAGCTGCATGCTCAGGCTGAGGCTCAGGGAGCCTCAAGGATAAGGCAGGCTCTGCTCCCTCTGCAGCTTAGACTAACCTGCAATGACTGAATCTTTTCAGGCTCAGACCTTTTGAATATCTGTCCCTAGCCTTACTGTTGCAGTGGTTTGTATTCCATGTTGTTGCTATGTGGTTAAGTCATTGAGGTGGAAAGGGAAATTATGGTTTCCTGTGTCTTTGCCCAGAATTATTTATGTTTTCATATCTCACTTGATATGAAATATCATATTTTGTGAGATATGAAGGCTTTTTGGATTGATTCTAACCGATGGGAAAAGATGGTAAATGATCACAATGAGTGTCATCATCATCTGCACCAGGTCTTTAAATTCCATGACAGAAATTGGCTCCAAATGCTTAAAGAGAAAGAGTCCACAGGAAGCAAGCAGCTCCCAAACCACCCAACCATTATACAGATACTTGCAGCCAATGCCACAGAGCATGCAAATCTTACATTGGATTATTCAGTCACATGAGACACTGCAAACCATCTATGTCATAGGCTGCAATATCCATCATCTCTTGAAGATGAAACGATGCCACATATATTATGTCTGTGTGTACACACACACACACACACATACACACACACACACTAGCCAATTGCCCATCAAGAAAGATGGGGGAGGGGTATAGGCGGAGACAGATGCCCGCATCTGGCCCCCTTCCCCTCCTCACCTTCGGGGCTGGGCCCACTCCCTCTTTCCTCCTCTCTGCCATGGGGCTAGGCCTGCCCCCCCCCCTTTCTGCCGCTGTTGTAGGACCAGGCCGCCACCTGCTGTTGTTTCTGGGCTGGGCCAGGCTCTGCTTGGCAACCCCCCAACTCTCCCTGCCACCATTGTGGGACTGCATGATCCCCCCACACCCTGCCTTCCCCCCCCACCATTTTGGGGCCAGACCCGCTTCCCCGTCTGCCCACCCCATGTTTGCCGGCCTCCCCTCCCCATGAGTGATGGGGGGGCATGGACAAAGCATTGCCACTCAGCATTGCATCCAGGGAACCAGGGGGTAGGGGGTGCAAATCCAGCACTGCTGGCCTCATTCCCGACTCTGTCCTCTCCATCACTGCTGCCTCCCAGAAGCAGGGCAGAGGGAGGGGTGAGGCCAGCACAGCTTCTTTCCCTCTGTCCCTGCTGTCATGGAGGCATCAGAGTCTGCTCTTTCACACTCTGCAGTGGGCCCAGGCCCATTCCCCAGTCTTTTGTGCTGCCACTCTGGGTCCATCACTGCTCCTCAACCCCTTTGCACTACCTCTGTCATCTCCAACTCCTCCATGCCCCCCCCCCCCATTCCCTGTCCCTGCTGAGGGACAGCCAAGCAGAGTGCAAATAAAGCATTATGGATTGACAGACAGACTATGGATTTTATAATATTAGAATGTGTGTGTGTGTGTATGTAATGAATATTTAATGTAAATGCATAAGCTGTTCTTGGAACAGAGACATTAACCCAGGCAGCAGCCCATAGTTTGATGGCCAAACGACTAAGCTACAGGGTAAGGTTCCCTTTTGCTTATTCTCCTTTTGTCCTATGAATCTCACATGATTTTCTTTAGTAACCTACTTTCAACAAGAGAAGTGGAAGTATAGCTGTAGTCAGACATTTTGGTACCTGGTGCATAAAGTGTGCAGAACTACTACATAATTACATCCATTTGATCTGGTGCCTCCCATGCAAGTGAGGTGGCTAATCAATAGTGTTTTTTGAATCATAATTTTGGATTTGTATACAGCCAGCCTCAGTTCTGCTTTGGATCTAGCTGTATATCCACATTTTGTAATTTTCTCTCAGTTCAGTTGGTGGTTCTATGTATTTTGAAAATCCATACCAGATTTAGGATCCTAAATGAAGATTTAAAGACAAGATTTGCAAACTCAATTACTACTTTAAGGGTTGAAGGGGACAGCAGGGCAAGGGGGATCTCCAATGTGTGACTGGAGATACCTAAGAGGCTTGCTTTTTAGAAAGAGGAGAGTACACCCCATCTAAAATGAGAATGATATAAAAATGTGTATTTTTCTAGGCACCTAGGAATGGAGACACCTGGTAAAAGTCAGCACTCTTAAGACTTTAAACATAGGACCCAAACTTGAAGACTTTATTTCTGAAGCTTTTGGCTCAAAGCTTTATCCATCGCTGAGGCTAGTAGAGATTTTTTTTTTCATCTCAAAGTCACTATACCAATCTAAGTTCTGTTTGGTAATTAAGTCAAACGGCTGCAAGTTTCATGGTGTTGAGATGATTTCTTAATCATGTGGGGAAAGGTTAGTTTTGTGGGCTCCTTGGTAGGCTGAATTTAGGCACAATGTAAGACTTGAAAATATGCTCTCCCCATATTAAAATAGATTTTACACTGTTATGACTACCAAACTTACTGGCGGTATTCCTGATTTATACCATCTGTCATCAAGAAGAGAATCAGATCTGTTGAACAACTAGGGGAAGTTGTGTCAATTCCATCTTTTGTTCTGTAACCCTAAAGACCCATTCATGCATTAACATCCCTATTAACTATAGAGAGACTCTTCCTCCTGCATGTTCCCCTTCAGCTGTGCTACATCTAGACAAATTGCCATAATAAAAGCCACCAGTGAGTGAGAAAATATGGCAGAGGAAATAAAAGAAAAAGGGGGGGGAAAGGATAGCTCATCTGTGCCTCTATTAGATCCTCTAAACAGATTTTAAAAGCCTGTGACATGTTTTTCATTCTCATGGTAATAATATTCTATCATGCAACTAGCAGAAAACATCACTCACATGCTTGACAAAAAGAGGCAGCCAGCATAAAAACAAATCACTGAATACTTGCAGTTAACTCTCAGGCTGCTTATATAATCGAACACAATGAATAAGCAATATGAGTTTTAAAAGAAAGAAACTAAAGTTCCATGATAAGATTGTGTACCAAATTCAATAAAATGACTGTGATTTAACATATAAATTAGATGTGTATAAATGAGGAATGACTTCTCTTAAAATATTGGGGGGGAGGGAATAGGAGACAAAGAAAATAAGCTTCATTGAAGTCATCTGTATGATTGCTCTTTTTATATCTTTGTTCTGAACAGTTCCAGCTTAATGAACACATTTGTTTGTGCGCTCATTCTAATTGCAGTGTGCCCAGGGAGCAGGCATCCCGTTATTTAAAATGCTGCTACAGTTGTAATGATAAACTGCCCACATATAATAGTAAAGTCTCGGTGCTCTGTTTTATTGCAGCCACACTCACTTGTACTGCTATTGTTATGGGGATTTTGCAGGCTGTCCATTAGAAAACCTATTTTCAGTCATTTATAATGGCAATATTAAACACAAAATATACAAACTGCAACTGACTGACACCACAGATAAGTCCCTTTGCTTTTAAATGAGATTTTTGCTATTTCATTTGACACCGTGTGGTACGTGTTGACAAACTGAATTATAGCAGGAAAGCTGAGTCTTTTTGTGTCATTTCTTTGTGCTTTGTTTCACTTTTTAAATCTCTCCCTCTTTTTGGTTTATGGAGAGGCTGAAGAAGAAATATGGAACTAGAGCCACAGGTAATGTGAACTAACATACCTCCACTGAAATCAGTTGTACTATAATGATTTCTATGAGCTGAAGATATGGTAGTTAACTTTAAATTATGTGTATAGAAGGGATTTCAACACTGTCTTTATCAAAGTGCCCAGCTTTTATTTAGGTAGTATTAATATGTAATATTACAATCACATGTCCACATCCCATTCTCCCTAAGCTAGGCCTAACTAGCTCTGCTGTAGCTGCCTATGGGGATATTTGCTCCTTTCTTTGTATGTCACAGGCACAGTATACACACTCACACATGCACATGCTCTGAGGAAGTACCCCATATCCTGCCATTTGTGCAGAGACTGCCCCCCTGCTCCCCAGGCTCCAAACCCCACACATACAGCCACAGCCCCCCATACCTTCACAAATACCACCCTCCTGCCCACACACACACAATTCACAGATAGCCTCTCATGATTTATATACCAAATCTCTTGATTTTTAACAGCTTGTCTCATGATTTTTGACAGGGTGGGATTGTTAATACTGCATTGATTTTATGCCCTTCCCCTTACCCCACCCCCAACCTGCTTGACATCTGATACCTACAGGTAAACAGCCTGCTGTTTCCTGGAGTCGTTCTAAATTTGTATTCCTATAGAACAGGTTTCTAATGACTGTTTTTTCATACCTAAGGAATGTCTGACCATCTTTCATCTCTCTGACCATTTTAAATTTCTTTTTTTTTGCCTGAAAGAGGATGTGGGTGTCCAAAATCTTGAAAACAGCAACTTCTTTCCAACTATTAATTTGTCTAATAAAAGATATTACATCTACCCAAAGACTCCAGCTACAGGTCAACATTTCCCCCCTCCACGCCTACCTGTTTCTCACCCATTGTCTCATGGTATTTTCATTGACTGGTATTCTTAAATACTGGCTTCTGAGATAAGTCATCCTGAAAGAAGAATGAAACTGTCCAGGAGCCAGGCTCCATTACTTGTAGCTCAATACACAGCAAATGTAATCAGACTGGTAAAAGCACCACTACAAGCTATGTTTTGTTAGGTCAACTAAAAGAGTTGAAAAAATTCTGTTTTGCAAGCTTTTGGGCACAAACACCCTTGTTCAAGCAATGAGAGCATCTGCATATGTTTTGTGCTCTTCCTGGATGATCCAGGAAGGTGGAGGGACAGGGACATTGATCTGTAACTGGAGCCTTGGGCTAGATGTGAAATTTTTTATTAGACCAACTAAATAGTTGCAAAAAATTGTTATTTCCATGCTTTTGGACACCCACACCTGTGGGGGCCGAGAAACGCTGGCAAAATGGGGCCGCTGATGGAGTGGAATTGAGGCGCTAGACATGCAGGTTATTGGAAGCAAAAAAAACTTTACTTACAGTCCTTAGGCTGTAGGCATGCTCCTTGAAGTTACAAACTTAAACAGGAACTCAGGCACACAGAAGCTCACACTCACGCAGGTTATGGGGCGTCGGATGAATCCGGAGGGGAGTTGTTGTCAGTTGATCAGGCCATCTTCATGGCTTGGAAATGCACGCGGGATCTCTCCTCATGCATGTCCAAGCTCTCCTCCGGTTTGGGCGGGCATCGCCCAAACCTCTTATTCGGTCAGCGAGCCAATTGCCGACCGATATGTATGCATAATTTAATCTGAGCCAATCACAACCATGCACTCTCTGGTGCAACTGCAAGGTTCTGGTGGGCTCTGACCGTGCACTGAAACTTTTCCTGCACTACAGGGGGAAATCCCTGCATCTGTGCTCACAATGTGCTCAACACAGCTGTGCCGAGGCATCTTTTAACTGTTTTGCACAGACACGCCCCCTTGCCGAAGGCACAGTGGTGTTTGCAGCACATTCGGACCTGTTACATCGCACTCACACTGTTGTACAGGTTTACATTGCAATTGGGCATAGACAAGAGCGGACAACGAAGCAGGTTCGGACAACGAAGCAGGTTCGTTCTCCAAAGATCTGATCAAACAATATCCTAACAAAACACAACTACACATTCGTACATGCGTGATGAACAGTTCGATCATCAAAACTTCATTGGGCATCATCACGTCCCAGTTCTCAGAGGTTTTTCCTTTCTCTCAAAACGCTTTCTCTGGTCTGGTCTGTACACACCTCCTAGCGGACCCAAAGAGACAATTCGCTCTTCTCAAAAATCTTTTTCTTCTCTGATCCAGTCTGCACACGTTCCGGCAGACCTGCACAGAAAGAAATTCTCAGGGAAAAAATTAATTAGCTTATTGACAGAAAAATTAATCATTATCGCAAGATGATTTGTCGTCTGGTTCATCTTGACATTGGAACCCCATCTCATAGGCCAGGTTCCATTGGCCCTCGTCACCTAGCACTCTCAACTGCTGCTTGGTGAGCCTGGAGTACCGCATCAGGAACCCAAACATTTTGCATTTCTCTGGTGTCCTCTGTGTTGGTTGAAATCGTCACAGGGTTGACTTGTGTGCTCGATGCTACTCTGGGTTGCTGAACTCTCTTTGATCTGGCTTTACTAAGGCTTGCACTTGCGGTAGTTGCCTCAAGAAATCACTTGCAGGCTGTCCAACTAAGGGATTCAACAAAATTCGGAGAATAACTGCATCTCTTCCTCTGTATACTTCGACACAAGCATTGATACTTGCCAGCGTAATTGGAACTTGCAGGTAACAGTGAGGCCACAGTTCCTGCTGCTGGGCTGGTGACAGTCTCAGTGCATGTTGTCTCAGGTTCCACGTGCAAAAGGAAACTCCGATGATTGCCTGTAAGATCTGCTCCACGCTGACCCTCGATTGTCCTCCTTCATGCCACGCATAGGCTCTCTGGCTGGCTTGACCTGCAACAAGTGCTGGAAGCAAGATTGGCCACTAAAAATTGTACCTCACCATGCTGACATCAGCAGTATGTCCTCCACTCCACAAGTTTCATCTAACTAAAGAGCTTGCCTCATTTTGATCCACAAATCGGATCCGAACTCCATAACCAGGCATCCAATCCACATAGCTAAGGTTTCTGCTGTTCTTATTCTAGATCTTTTACACAAGGCCTGAATCTCAGTCCAGGTCCGAGTGTGATAGGTGCTGGCAGTAGTGCAGGCCGCACTCATCACCTGACCCTCTGTCGCTGCAGGGTGAATGGCTGCTCGAGCTGTCACTGCATCTGATGAGAGACTCATTTGCAGGATGCTTTTCATTGACTCCTGGTTACAGCCCAGGGCTAGGCCCGGAGGAATGCCTCGAGGTGGAGTCTCTACTTCTGCCCCGATGCTCTGGGGTGGAGTCGCTACTTCCGCCCTGCCGTTAGCTCTGCCATTTTCTTTTTCCCGTCTGTGGAGGTATTTCTGGGGTGGAGTCGCTACTTCCGCCCCACCGTGGGGAACTCCGCCCTTCTTCTCGACCCTTCTGTGGTGGCCCCCTTCCATTTTGCTGCCATCTTGCGATGACGAGGGACTTCGGCTTTTTTCCACAGCTGCAACCTGCTTAACCGCGTGTACGGCACGCAATCGGGTTTCCAACTCAGTCCTTTCCTGAATAAGGGTTGTGACTGTGCTGAACATTATTCGCAGCATTCTCCCTTTCTCTAACACCGTGCCAGTCCCTTCAGATATGAAGCAGCTTTCCTCCGCTTCTCCGTGGAGCTCTGAAAGCTCTGGCTGCCCCGATTCCGGTAACAGCGCGTCTACATCTATCAGCGCTGGTCCTTTGCTCTCCCACACACAGTGCATACAGCGAGCGAACACCCGACTGAGAGCCACATCTTCCTCGCTCGGCTTCTGCTCGGATGAGGACTCGCTGCCCCCTTGCTTCCGGGGTTTAAACCGAACCCGCTCGCTCTCCATCACACATCCGAAGGCTCTCGGGTGGAGGCTTACTTCCCACTCTTTCGCTGGGTCCCCTTCTCCCTCGAGCAAAAGGCAACCACTTACAACTCTTCCACCCATTCCACCCACTTGATGGTAAGCGATTTGTTGGAAGCAAAAAAAACTTTACTTACAGTCCTTAGGCTGTAGGCATGTTCCTTGAAGTTACAAACTTAAACAGGAACTCAGGCACACAGAAGCTCAAACTCACGCAGGTTATGGGGTGTCGGATGAATCCGGCGGGGAGTTGTTGTCAGTTGATCAGGCCTCCTTCATGGCTTGAAAACACACGCAGGATCTCTTCTCATGCGTGTCCAAGCTCTCCTCCGGTTTGGGCGGGCATCGCCCAACCCTCTTATTCGGTCAGCGAGCAAATTGCCAGCCGACACGTATGAATAATTTAATGTCAGCCAATCACAAGCATGCATTCGCTGATGCAGCTGCAAGGTTTTGGCGGGCTCTGACCGTGCACCGAAACTTTTCCCGTGCTGCAGGGGGAAATCCCTGCATCTGTGCTCGCAATGTGCTCAACACAGCTGTGCCGAGGCATCTTTTAACCGTTTTGTACAGACAACACCGTCTCTGTTTGTGAAAGTGTGGGGAGCGGTCAGCATATGTGTGGGGTTTGGAACCTTTGCCAGGGCCCTGTATCCCCTCCCTTGCCTTTTGGGCACAGTGAAGGGCCCCCAGATCAAAGGCAACTGTGTAGAGAAACCTAAGACAATACTAGTCCAAGCAGTTGGTCAAATTATTTTAAAAGCTCCATATCTGAAACTAGGGATGTATTGGTAGCCATGTTGTTCTGAGACAAAAAGGAATGCAAAAATCTAGAACTCTTGGTTGAGAAATGATACCTTTTATTAGGCCAGGTAGGAAATCGCAAAAAAAAAAATATTTTTCTGAAAGCTTTCAGGCTCAAAGGAGGGACCTTTGTGTCTCTGAGCTTTTCTGAGCTGTTCTTTGTTGTGTAGATCAGGTAGGATTCCTTCCACGGAGACATCCCATGGCAAGCAGGGATTTGTAAAAAATATTTCTTATATTTAAAATCCAAAATTGGGTAAAATTTGGCATCTTCCATGTTTCAGGGATGTATTTGGTAGCCATGTTGGTCTGAGACCAAAAAGAATGCAAAAATCTAGAACTGTTGGTGTACTCTTATGGACCCAGAGGGACAGATTTTCCATCTCCAGCTCCCTTTGTGCAAAAATGAGGTTGATGCCCCTATGGGGACTTTTTACCATCTTTAATTTTCCCAGAGCCTGATGAAGGGCCTTTGAGACTGAAAGTTTGCAGGGAAAAATGTGTGTGTGTGTGTGTGTGTGTGTGATTTCCTAGTTGGTCTAATAAAAGGTATCATTTCTGAACCAAGAATTCTAGATTTTTGTATTTTATATCTAAAGCTAGGCTTTTTGTTTAAAAAATGCAGACATACACTTTAGCTCTAAAACACATAGCCCTAAAGCTAGGCTTTAAAGGCTTTGGGTATCTAGGTAAGTGGTCTGAACATTTTTCCAATATGCTAAGTACCCCAGTTGCTTAGGAGCTTAGCTTCAGATATAGAGCTTTTCAAATTATTTGAAAACTGCTTGGACTAGTATTTTTTTGGGTCTCTTTGCTTTTGCCCCAGGGGCCCTGCACTCTGACAGGTGGGGCAGGGAGGGAACCCAGGGCCCAAGCAAAGGCAGCAAGCATAGACTGGGGAAAACAGTCACAACAGTCTGTCTCTGCCCCTGCACAATTCTGGGGGGCACATGCCCTCCCCCACACCTCTTCTGGCCTGGGGTGCATGCAGCAACAGGGAGTGGCTCCTTCTCCCTACAAGTTGTCTTGTGGTGCCTCGTTCCTTCCTGCCACAGTCATGCACTCTCTCCCCCACCCCTTGTTGGTGCCCCTCACTCCCAACCCACAGGCCCCCGCCCCCCAGCCCTGCTACCTAATCAGCTCCCACTCTCTCTCACTCGCCCACACATTCCCTGTATATACCAGTCTTGCTGGAGCCCACAAGGGTAGCACACAACCCGTGACAACCAAACACCTTGCTCGCTCCCAGCCTGCTCCTCTGGGCAACTGCCCACCTTGCCCGAGCATTAATCCGCCAATGTGCAGGGGCCCCTTGTAGCTACAGGTTTTGCAGTATAGAATGGGCCAGCCATGCTTGTATACAGGGCTGGACACCGGCATAGGTGAATTGAGTGGCTGCCTGGGACCCAGACAGAATGGAAAAAAAAATATTTCCATTGTCCAATTATTATTATTATTTCTGGCAAAGGAGGGCCCAATCCTAAAAGTTGGTTTGGGGCTGCTAGGAGTCTAGGTACAGCGCTGCTTGTATACATTCAACACCAACTCATCACCTGCTGCAGTTGAATAGACAGTGTTCCATATCCATCTTGAATCTCTTATTGGATCCATCAGTCTGGTAGGCAAATACCTTGCATATTTATCAAAAGGAATAGAAAAGGTTCTGTGCCCTCCCTTATTCCTATTTTCCACCTTCTTAAAACGTCCACCTCTTTTATTCTAGAGTCCCAGGTAATATGCAAATTTAATATTCTGCAAATAAATTAAGTCACTAACAAATCACCCCCAGATACTAGCAAGTACTGAGTACATTACTAAAGCATGTTATCTTCACAAATGCTACTTAACAAGCACAATGCATTATCCCCTAAGTTGACTAAAAGGAGATAGAGAAAAAAAAGTGGCTGCAATTTATTAGCGGAATCAGACTGAGGTTATTGTTTCAGTGGAAAAGGTCCTCCCAACTGCATTTGAGGGTTTTGAGCTGAACAGAGTAATGGTATCTCTCCATACACAACAGCTTCAGCTTCTTATGATACTTACTATCAGAAACATTTAAAAATAAATGTTTGCCTAATTTTATAATGCTGTAAGTTATTTGCCCTCTTGGAGTCATTTGCTATACAAGATAAATGAACAGCAATATAGGAAGCATATTTTTTTATGAAGAGCAACAGTGTGTTTATATTAAACTCATAGAATTTATGATATTGCATTTGATATATTAATATTTTATTGGCTTACGGAGAAGAAAAACCACATTAGATACAATTAGATACAGTCTTTACACTGCAAAACATCCAATAAAAAACATATGCAGTGCTGATATGTAATGCTGTGTTAGAAGAGGTTTTGTATTAAAAAAACCATTTTGCTTATGATGTAACCAGTATACCAGAAGTCTGAGCCCATAAGAATTATTTAGCTGCTTTTCTTTTGGAACAAAGATTTTAAACCAAAACATAAAGTAATAGTAGTTAGCAAGCATACACCAATATGTATAATTATACTTTAATATTTGAGCATATACACTGCCCAATCCATGCAATGTAAAGGAAGGAAGACTGGTCATATTCTCCCCTGCGATATATATATCCTAGTATATTAAAATTGGTATGTTGATGCAACTTGGTCTATTTCAAACATTAAACATTAGCTCCTAAGCAGTAATTTTAGTACAGCCAGGGAAATAATTCATTTCAGGCAAAGATGATTTCTCATTATGAACAAAGACAGCAAATTACATCAGAGGCAGGAAAATCACCCTAAGCCTCAGTTTAATTTTATGATGGACTTTTAACAAGAGGCTCCTATGAGTCCCCTCCCCTTCTACAACCCCAATCTCATGCTGCCTTACTGCCATCCATTATAAGCTGAAAGCACTGTGAAGGTGTCTGATGCCAAAGTATGATGCAGAGAGATGCAAGAAGACATTTCATTTGTAGCACAACAAGAGGGAATTTCCCAGAGGCCTTCAGGATATGTCATATAGAAATGCAGTTTACTACAAGAGTTGCCGTAAACTGTTTGCTTTGCATGAAGAGTTTTTAATATTTATTTTTGCATTGAATTTATTATGGCTAATAGCTAGGCAAATTTAAAAAGTGAGTGTTACTATGTACTAGGAACTTGAAATATTACAAGTGCTTGAGAACATTCTTGATAAGGACATTACAAAAAAACAAATTGATAAAAATAACAGAATTCCTATTAACAGGAGATCATTAATATTTGTTTAAAATATTAGAATTGAAATAAACATTGTCCAAAATGTACCTGCTATGTGTATGTGCTATAAAGATTGGAGTGGTAATTACCTTGTTTAGTGAACAATATAATGTTAAATCCCGTGTAAACAGACAGACAGTAAATTAGGCTCTTTTCTTCCTCCCCAAGCAATTTCAACCTCTGCACCAATAATTTAGGAAATTAATCTATAAATTATATGCCATGAATAGGCGACATTTGTTCTCATTTGATTCCTTCACATCCTGTGTGTTTCCTCTACAAAGGCCACATTTTCTTAAGAGATGGGTTAATTGAAGAAAAAAGCATTTTTTTTGTTGGAGTATTCTTTAATATAGGCCCTGTTTCCACTAGTATCTCTTGTTCTAGGACTAATCCCACTCGAAGGAGTTATAACAAGGTAAAAGCAAGACCTTGGTATCCTAGAAATCATCATTATCATTATTTTTATGTTTTCATGTACTTAGAAAAAGAGTTTATGTTTCTTTGTTTTTTGTTGTTGCTCTGATTGTATCTAATTCTAGTCACCCATATTCAAGGAAGATGGATTCAAACTAGAAAAGAAATAAATGCCAGCAATTCAGACAATCTGAGACATGGAGACCTTATTATAGACGAGCAAAATAAGGACATATTTTTGTTTATTACATGAGAAAGAAAAGTTATTTAAGCAAAAAAGCAATGCTGACTCAAGAAAAAAAATGGCTATAAAATTGCTATTTAAGCTTGAAATTAGGAGAAAGTTTTGAACCGTCAGGCTAATGAAGTATTGAAATAATGGGGAGAAAACAAAACAAACTAGCTTCAAGATGGTGTCCAGAGATGCTCCCTTCAGGTGGCGGTGGAAGGGCGCTCGGGGAGACGCACCGAGCGGAGGCCCGCGGGACAGGGCCTGCCCGGATGCATTCTGGGCCCTGGGCGGGGAGGGGAGAGCGAGGACGCGTGAGACGGAGTAGTAAAACGAATAAACTTTTACTCACAACAAACGAAGAGGTAACTTATATACAAAGTTAAAGTAGTGGTCGGAATGAGTCAGGCAGGTACAGGTAATCGATTGGCATGAAAACAGTTACAACTCGATGCGGTGCGATATGACGCGATGGCTGCAGCCTGGCGGAGGCGTACTGCAGTACTTTTCTGTCATGCGGTGATTCCTGTCAGGTCGGTAATCACCGTCCATCACTAACCGCCCATAATAATGACTCCTTCAGGTCGGTAATCACTGTCTGCCACTAACCTCTCACCCCTTCATCTGAGGTGTGGATGGCTCAGTGTTCACCGTCCGTCATTAACCACCACACTACTCCCCTGTGGAGAGCTCCTCCGGTGGGGAGCCCCTAAGATGGAGAGAGACTCTGAGGTGGAGAGGTCCCCCAGGTGGAGAAGTCCCCCCGCCTCCAGGTGGAGAGGTCACTTATATTTCCTCCTCCACCAATGGGGTGGCTAGCTTTGTCAATCAAATTAACTGGGTCAGATACTTAACCCTTA
>JAGPOW010003316.1:120399844-120436835 GCA_030014935.1 Caiman crocodilus
GAGAGGTCACTTATATTTCCTCCTCCACCAATGGGGTGGCTAGCTTTGTCAATCAAATTAACTGGGTCAGATACTTAACCCTTACTGATCTCTTATGACGGTTCTGGAACTTGCTCAGATGTTCTGTTAGTTCCAGCTATCTGGGTCATGACTGCCTGTCGATCATTATAATATAGGTCAGCCACTTAACCCTTTTTATTCTCAAAAGCTTTGGCTAGTTCTCTGCTACCACTTTCCATTACTTCAGTCAAATTACTTAACATGTAATGAACATTACAAACAACTTGGTTTAACAACAATTATAGACAATAAACGAGTACAAGACCATTAACAATCTGGAAGGGGGTCACAATTTTAAACTCTTTCATGACAGATGGAACTCGATAAGTTTACAAAAAGTGGTGTTATAAAGGCTTCCCTTGCCAAGCATGGTTTTGACAACCATGGTTCTGAGTATCCACACTTAATATTCTATATACCATTTTGGCTACCATGGTATACAGTTTTGAGGAACCACTGTTTTCCATGGCCACACATCACTCCACCGCCTGCCATTTTTCCCATAAGCCTTTTGTCATGCCAACCACAGTTTTGCCAGCCACAGGGATTTTCAGGAACTTAACCTCAGAGATTGGTGAGGGAAATGGTTTCTGTATAATAAAGTTGTTCACAATAGCAAGGAAATGTACTCAGTGACCCAGGATGTCACTTCCAGTCCTTTGTTCCTGTGTGTTCTTATCAAAGGAGAAACTGATTTACCAATTATACCAATAACTATACAGAAATTGTTAAATGCACAGAATAAACAACAGGAAAAAGTGAGAAAAGCCCCACCTCTTTCTGACATCTTTAAATTGAAGGAATCTTCCATGATACTTGTACCTATAGGAAACAATTGTACTTTTGCCTTAATTCACTTCCCCTCCTCTTCCCACCCAAAGTGACTGTTTAAAAAACCCTTTGCAGCACTGGTGATGTGAAAACAAGAGCAGGGGCAAGCAAATACTGAAATATTTATTGGGAGAAAGGAAGAAAAGAGGATTTTGCTCTTAAAAACCAGACAGAATTTCAAATTATTTCAACCTTTCTTTAATTGGCCCCACACATGAAAACTAAACCCTTCTTCCTTTTGTTGTTGACCGCTTCACTTCTTTCAAGGAAATTTTGTGATACAAGAAAAAAACTCATGAAGCAGGTACCTAACTCAGCACGAAGGTGGGCAGGGCATGACATTGACAGAGAGACTTTGTTTCAATACTTTTTATGCCACTGAATTTGAATAACATATAAAATCAGAGTTCCATTCTGTGTTCTAGCTTTTGTGGGCCAAATTCTGCTCCTACATACACCACTGTTAATCTGTGTTAATGCTACTAACTTCAGTAGAGGTATTCCAAATTAATGCAAGTCTAGCTGGAGCTATATACTTATGCCAATTATTTATAGTGGTTGTAGTGGGTATGTGCTTTTGGTATCTAAAAAACCACCAATACTTTCATTTCTTGCACTACTAAATTTAGTTACATGATCTGCAGGTTTTTGCTGCAATGAGGGAGGGACTGAAGTTTCATTAAAATGTATTGGCTATAACACAGGCACTGCAGAACTAGCAACTTCAGTTATGTTGCTGTATAGTGATATTTGCTCATTTTCTATGTCATTGAGATGTACAGTCTAGATTCCTGGCATTTTTATGTAAGTGACAAAAATTCTCTGATCTTCAGCTATGAAAGGCTCAGAAGAGAAATGGTAATGTACAGGGATCCTGGTTTTCTCTGTTCACATAATCACAAATTCTTACATTTAAAAACCCCAAATCCACATTTTTCTGCAGTTAAAAGGAAACACCACTATATCTATAGGTGTCAGTTGAACACAAGGTTTTAATGATATATTTACAATTTTAAAGCAACTTTAAGCCTACCAGTGCCTCAATCACTATAATAAAACACATTCTAAATACTTATACATTTTGGCATTTGATTTGGGGTTTTTTATCATGGAAAATCGGAGCTCCCTCTGCTCCTCTTCACTCACTAGCTGTATCTGTCCCCCCGATCCCCCCACTGCTTTGCGCATGCCCTTGTCCCTCATTTCCAACCCAAAGTCCCCCTCAGCCTTGCCGGTGCCCCTCACTTGTGATCTGCAGCCTCCTGCCCTTGCTGGTGCCCCTCACTCAGGACCCCCAGGTCCTTGCAATGGCCCTCACTCCCCACCCACAGCCCCCTGGCTCTGCCAGTGCTTCTCAGTCACCACCTATAGCCCCTCACATCCCTTCAGCCCTACCACAGGGAACCAGCAGTTGCCAGGACCCTGGGCCCAGGGACCCAGGTCCACAGCCCCCTGCCTCCCCAGCAATGCATGAGCCTTGGCTACCACTTGTTGGGAGGTAGTGGCTACTGCAGTCTGGGTGAAGCGGAGAACCTGGGTCCCCTCCCCCATGGGTGGTATGGCTGGAGCAGAGCCTGTGAACAGAGGAACAGATGCAGGCCAGGAGCTGTGGGCTCAGGACTCCCTGCTCTGCTGTCCTCCCCCTGGGCCTCCGTGGCCCAGTGGGTGGAATCCATGCAGCAGGCAAAGCAGGGTGGTACAGGGAGGCTTGCTGTAACCACACCACCTGAAGCCCTCTGTTTTCCATAGTGAGGTACCCCCTGCCTGCCCAGCAGTAATAGGGATGGTGGTGCAGAGTTGTGCACCCCACTGCTGTTGGATGGGTAGGTGGCATCTTGCCATGAAAGTGCAGGGAGGCCAGTGGCAGAACTGAGCTTTGCTGCCCCACCCACTCTGCTCTGCCCTGCTGCAATGGGTCCCACCTGCTGGACTGAAGAAGCCCTTAGGGGGAAGGCAACAAGGCAAGAAGCCCTGAGCTCACAGGTGCCAACCTGCATTGCCCCCTGACCCCACATAGATATCTGAGGGGCATATGCCCCTCATTCCCCCCAAGATTGCATACCATAGTGTGGAGCCAGGCACCCTGCCACTGCACAGATGATCCACTTGTGGCTCCATCCCACTCTCCACCTGGGTCCTGTGGCTGTACATTCCCACCTGGACCCCAAACCCCAGGCCCCATGCACCGCTCCCACTGGGCATCACCCCCTGCCCTACCCTACTGCCTCTCTCCCTTCTTCCCTCAATAGGGGAGCCTCAATCACCCCCACCTAGACCTACCTGCTGGGAATTTCAAGAGCTACCCTCCATGCTGCCTGGCTGCCACATGCATGTGTGTATGTGCATATGCATGTTGCACCCCCTGCCAGATCACCTTCTTTCTGCTCCCCCAAGCCCCTTACAGGCCAGAACTCTGCCAGCCTGCAAGGGGAGACCCACCATTTTCTGTGTTTTTCTCCTGAACCATGGAGTTCTGTTGCAAGGATCACACCTAACTGGAGTGAGTCATGCACAAGGACCTTCACCCACACATGTACCCACCTATATCCTCACCCACCAAAACCCCTTGAGCACTGCCATACACCATGCTGAAGTTAGTCTTGTGCTTCTTTAGTACTCAACCCAAAGTACGTAACTGGACAGTCATGGAAACGACTCATTCTTCTGGGGCAAGCAGGAGATCCAGGAGCAACTCTGCAACTGGCAATGCATCAGTGAGCTGTTTAAGATGATTAATGAAAAGATGTGGGCACAGAGCCATGACAGGGACTGGGTGCAATGCCAGGCAAAGATGAATTGGATGCAAGTGCAGTACAGATGCACTCATGATGCCAACAAGACCTCCACTGGCAGGAGGCACACCATGCTCTTCTATAAGGATCTGTTTTACTTCCTCACTTCCAATGGGGATATTATTACTCCTCACACCTTTGCACCACTGAGATAAGAAGGGACACTCGCCAGTAGGAGGTACACCATGGTAGGTGGTGCAGGAGAGTTCCAGGGAGACAGGAGGACTGGGTGCCCAGAAGCATATCCCTGAAGATCTTGGAGTGCAAGGTGTGCTGCTGCTGGTCCCCAAGGACCCAAATTTATGGGCATTGCTGCCCCATACAACAGAAAAAACAATGGCAGAAGTGTGTCTGGAGCTGGACTACAGATTCCCAAATTTCTTTCCATTCCCTGAATCCACAGACCCCCTCCATGGAAGACCCAAGAGACAGCTACCACAGTACTGTCAAGATCCAGGACTTGGACCCTGATGCCTTGCTGTATTCTTTGCAATTGGTCATCCATCCCTCACCCTCAGTCCTTGACACTGCTGACTGTAGATGAAACCATGTGCCCAAGCACACCATCTCTTGTGTGAAGGCTGTGGATATTCTGCTCTCATTCCTCCAACATCTCCTTGGTGGCCTTCTCACAGATGCTGAGACCACCCACCAGTCTTTGTCCCATTTCAAGGAGCCAAACAGCACCTGCACCCATCCATTCTCCCAATCCTGGCACTGATTCTGAACTTGAGTAACAAAAGCCTGCTGTCTGGGTAAGGATAGAGCTACCTCACACCATGTTGCTGTGACAGGGACCCAGGCAACAAGGGAAATTCAAAGCCCCCATAGGAGGGTGCAATGACAGATGGTGAGATGCACTCATGGCCAGTGAGGCAGGGAGGCAGTAGGATGATAATGTCCCATTGGCTGCAAGTCCTCTGTACAAACCTGTCACCAGAAGATGGTGACCAGGCCCAACTCCTGGTGAGATGAGTGTCATCTACAAGCAATCCCCCCAGTCAGAACTCATAACCATAACCCCCAAACTAGGTCCTGAGGCATAGAAAGAGAGGGGTGGGAGAAGTTGAACTCTGTCTGCTCCAAGTATCAGGCCCACAGTGCCAATTGTTCAGTTTATGCTTCAGCACTAAGCAAATAATTCCTCCCATCTCTTCTCTTCCTCAAGCACAGACCTGAGGCACCAAGCTCACAGCCCTGGGCATTTCACACCCAATCAGTCAGCATGTGAGAGTGTAAGTCTGTTTTACTCAAACTTCCCTCCTAATCTCACAAGACTATGATCACATACCACTCCTCTCGCCTGCCCTAAAAGCTGGCATAAAACCAGACTTACTGCACTACCCTGAGCTCCAAGGTAGGAGGTACGGTGTTCTGCTGCCCCTTCCCATGCTCTGAGTTCAGGAAGTGTCATAGGTGTCCCTTCTTTCCCCCCTGAATCTTTTACACGACCCCTTGCCTTGAGGTCCCTACCCAGACCCTATCTTAAGGGCTGCCCCACCACCTGTTCTGGAGCCAGATGGCTCTGCATCCCCCATTGTGACTCAGAAAATTATCAAAAGGGTTTCATTCTGTGGGAAAAGTATAAGAAATAGTTACAGGTGTCTGGGTTCCATATGCCACACCCTGCCATGCTCCATAGGGCCAAGGGACCAGGTGGGAGCAAGGGTTTTCAGGTCAGGGATGTTTGAAAGCACACATTTCTCAGAACCACTGGAACTGCATTATGGCACTAATTAGAAACGATTTCCACTCTGCCAAACTCCCTCTCTCCTCCCTCCCCAAAATTTTGAGCGGGTAGGAATCCTGAGGGTGCGGGGTGGGAGTGGGGAATAATTGCAAAGAAACTGGTCCAAGAGTCAGAGTGACTTCCAGGTCAAGCATCAAGGAAAATCTTGCAGGTGAAACTTGAGCATTCCAGTCCCTGTTTCCAGGCAAAAGTCCATGGGAGTGAGGCAATCCTGAGTCTCATGGTACCATCAGCAGGGATGCTGGTTTTCTCTAAAAAAAAAAATCCGTAATTTTTTATTAAAAAACGTAACCCCAAATCCACATTTTCTCATGATTAGAATGAAAATCCACTGTATATTAGTGGTGTTTTATTTAAATCATGGAAAAAATGTGGCTCTGGGGTTACTTTTTAAATAAAAAATTAGTTTTTTTTTTTTTTAAATCAGAGAAAACCAGTATCTCTGACCATCAGTAACTTTACTGAATGTTCAAACCCCAACCACCACCATCCATCATATTCCCAAACAATTTACCCTCAACTCCACAAACTAACCTTTCCCTCCCCACAGGAAACTTTTAAATAGAGGATCATAGCATGAAAGCCAAAAGAGGAATGTGGCAGAACTTTATTCCCATGGTATAGGGTGGTGAGGGGAACTTTGCTCAGGCAGGTCATCATGGATTGAGGTTGAGTGCTGTATCAAAAATCTCTCTGATCAAGAAGGTGTCCTCAGGCATCAGGTCATCATAGCAAGATATAGCACTTGAGCTTGATTCTTATGTTGAGCACTAGCCTTGACTACTCAATCATGTCATCAAAGAAAGCAGCCCCCTTCCAGGACTCATACATGTCCCAGGAAACCATCTCCTGCAATATAAGTAGGGGGGACAGGGCAGAGTTCCCTTGGGAATAGTGGTAAATCTCATGTCTCTGGCACCAACTAACTTTCACTAGGAAAATATTGTGGAGAGAATACCACTTCTGTAAGGTCAGGTGGTGGGGGCTGTTGAGAGCTTCCTCATGTAATGAAAGGGTGTGAGGGGAACTGAGAGCTCTGTTAGCTTCCCACAAGTGGGAAGTTCTTTTCCAGTGCCACGAACACCAGAATCATGGCAGGGCCCTGGACTTGCAGTGTGGGGAAAGCAAGTTCCCACTGCAGTTTCTCAGGAGGAACCACACCTCTTATCCGTAGGCCGGGGCGGGCAGTTTTACCTGGCAGAGAGCTGCTTACCGAGTTTTGGCAAGCTGTCGAGAGCCACATCAGTAGCCCTTCCCCTTGACAAGTGCTCTTCCCCCTGGTCACCATCTTGTGACCAGAAGTCCTGCACCACAACCCCTGACCTTTGTCATCAGAAGTTCTTTCCCTTGCCCCCAGAAGTACTCCTTTCAGCACATTTCAAAACCAGAAACATGCCATATTATATTTTAAAAATCAAACATCTACATTCATTAATTTGATTTCAAAAAATATTTTTGTCCTGATTTACATGCATGTAGCATACATAGAGGTGATTGCACAATAGAGTAAAATGAAGTCTTTTGTATATTGTTGGGGGGGGTGGGCATAGGTTTGTGGGGGGATGTGTGTGTGAGGGTATGAAGGATATGGGGGTATGAGTGTGGGGTATGGGAGCGTGTGGGTGTGTGTGGATATGTGGGGTGTGAGGATTGTGGGGAGAGTTGGCTGGGGTGTGTGAGGAAGTGTGAGTCTGGGGGCCTGCATGTATAGCAATGCAAAGGGGAGAGGTGCATGTATATGGTGGGATATGCATGTGGGACCCTCCCTATGAACACACACAGACATACACACATTCTATCTTGCTCCCTCCTTCCCTGCACACACACACACACATAAGCACATACAGAGTCTCTCCCTCCCCCATTGCTCTCTCTGTCTCTCTCTCCCCTTCCTTTTTTGCAGGGACACACATACATGCACATATGCACACACACAACTTCTTGCTCCTGACCATGGGGTATACCAACATGGTCCCCATGATCTTGCAGTCTGGTGATGCAGCTGGGGGCCATGTAGTGCTGGAGCAGCCAGCTGGTGTGTAGGGAAGCAGTGAAAGCTGTGGCAGGCAGAGTCTTCCAGTTGCAGGGGTGGGGTTGGGAAGGGGCTGGGCTGGCATTGTTGCTGTGTGCTGCTGGCTGTCTCTGCATCCTAATGCCCCTGGCTCCTGTCATCATTGACTGGCAGCAAGAAGCAGATAAATATACATTTTCAGAAAATGTTTATGGGCCCCATGGGCTGGATAGAATGGCTTAGAAGGCTGGGTCCAGCCTGGAGGCCATATTTTACCCACCCCACCCTAGGCACACTTTCAAATATTGCTGCAGAACCAGCTGTCCATTCACAGCACAACCAGGAACCCATTTGCAGGTGTGCTGGGTGGTGAGCTTCCACATGGCTCCCAAAGGGACAGGTAATGAGCAAAAGGGGGTCTTAGCATTGCCAGCATCCCATCTCAGTGCAAGTAAGTTGTGTCTCCAGCTGTGTCCTGACATGGGACAAATCTTTTGCATGTATGCTCCATTTTATCAACAAAGTTTGTGACATTACACAAAGACAATGTTTCCCGTAATTGCAGAAACAGCACCTGTAAGTAGGAGATGAACATGTGGAAGACACAATAGTGGCTCAAATCCTGACCACCACACAGCTGCTGGGTATGTGAGAGATGTCCAGGGGAAGTAATGAGGTAGCAAGGAGAATGTCCTGTAGGCACTGGTAGTTGCCTCTGAGCATTGGACACACACTGCAGATTCTTGCCACCTAGAACCACAAGGCACAAGCATGAGCAGAGTGGGCAGAAGTGGATATGGGATACCCTGAGGCTAGGGAATGACTACATCCAGGCTGCCAAGGTGCAAAGGGGCCCAAGATGGCTACCTGCAGGTTTGAAGAGGCTACCCACTCCTCAGCAGAGCTGGCAGGCTCCTAGCACCAGGAGAGGACGATCATGATCAGGGTTCTAGATTGTTTTTCAACTATGTATGAAACCATTGATTGTCATCAATATTATCTCCCTATGAGACTCCATAATCCTGGGTTACATGAATAAGGAGACACTGGCACCAAGCATGCCATGTCCCATTTTAGTGAGCTTTTCTTGGTCCAGAAGGAACAGGGATCCTATGGGTGACACCTTTGGAAGCAAGGTGAGGGGAAATGAAGCCCCTGACTGAGAGTGGGAGAGGTAGGGAAGTAGGAGACAGAACCAGGACAGAACTGGGATGAGGGACCCAGTGACCTGGCAGCTAGTAGAACAGAAAGGCCTCCTGAAATGCCTGACATGCCACCTCCTGACAGATGAAGGGACTGGGACTTTGGCACCTCTGGCCCAAAAGCAGGACTATCCTAAACACCACCATCCTCCACGGGCCAAGATGTCTTCCCCACACCACAGTCCTGGAGTTCACCCTGTGAATTCAGGCTCCCCCACAAAGTATATTAGGACATCCCCAGCAAGGCACTAGAACAGTCAGGTCAAGATGAGAAATCCAGGCACACCAGTTTCCCATGCCAGGTTATCTCTGGGATGGCAGCTAACAATGGAGTCTCGGAAGCCAAGCTCCTCTACTCATCATGCATGGGACCCACAAGGGGAGCTAGTCCACTCCATATGATCCTGATCCTGGTCCTGTTGCAGGAGAGTGATCCAGTCACAGTGGAGATAGGCACCTGCCAGCCCTAGTCCCGGAGTTTGAGGAGCACCCCAGACATGTTGTGGATGGTCTTGCTTTGAGCAGGGGGGTTGGACTGTATGGCCTCCTGAAGTCCCTTCCAGCCTTAATGTTCTGAGTCTTTGTCAAAGGGTCATGCAGTCAGGGTGTCTGCAGAAGGATACAAGAACCCAGGGGTTGTGGTTGAGGAGATCCAGGACCCTCAGGAAAGTATGAGGAACTCACAGCCCCAAGTGTTACTACACCTCTCTCCTTGCAGTGCTCTCAAGCAGATAGTGAATACAGCATCACCCCATGGCCTTCCTCTACATGAACAAGTCCCTGGTACGAGAATTATTTGCCAAGTTTAAACCCCATTCTTCTCCAAGCTTGTTTTGGATGATGCCCCTGTGGCATTTCCTCTCTCCCCTCCCCCCCCATTCATGATCCTAATCATCCTTCCAGGTGATCTCACCCCTTCCCCCCTCACCCCAAAGTTTTCTGGTTTTTGTCCATGGGAAAATGGACCACTTTCTGACATTTTATTCAATTGGTTTTATTAAATGCAGTATAAGTTTGGCAACTAATAACTTGTAAACCAAGGCAAGCCTGTCCCCTGTTCTAGATTCCCCTAAATTAAGCTTTACACTCCTCTTGGGAAAGATGTCCAGTCAGCCAGGGTTGTGGGCAACCCCAATCACCTTGCAGAGCTTGAGGAACCTGTGGCAGGATGTCCTAGCACTCATGTACTCTGGGATTCTACTCCCCTTAGTCTGCCAGACCTACTCATCTGGGGAGTGTCTCTGGTCCCTATGGGTAATCATCCCAGGATTTCTGGACCAGATCAGCTGGCTGGAGTGTGCATTCTCTAGTGGCACCCATATGCTTGATGTGCCATGCCTGGTTACACATCCATCACTCAGGCCTCACAAATCACTTCCTTCTCTCTGCTGGTCTCATAGATGTTGTGAAGGATGCAGGTAGCAGCAATGTGGTTTGGCAGACTTCTCTCCAAGTATGGGCACACAGTCAGGGATGATGAACAACCTACACTCCTGGAATATGCCTTGAAGCACTTGAAAAAAAACTCCAGTCACATAGCAGCTACTCAGGTAGTAGTTAAAGTGTTCTTTCCTATGATCCAAGTTCCTGTGTATGGCTTTATAAGGTAAGGAAAGAGAGGGTAGGCCAGGTCCAGGGGGATGAAGGGCAGGACAAAGAGACTGCCAATTTCAATGCTGGTGGCCCCAGGGGCATAACATTCATTCTCCTTCATCTGGAGGGAGGAGGAGTTGCAAAAGATCCTGCCATCTTGGGTATTGACTTCTCTTCCAGTAAAGATGTGGGTGAAATGACCTAAGTGGTCATTGATGCTCTGCAGCATGATGGAGAAGTCCTTCTGGCTAATGAACACTTGGTCACCTGGAGTGCACAAAGCATGGAAATATTGGTGCTGTCCACAGATCCCACACAGTTGGAAAACCCATTCAGCAAAGCCAACAACAACCTCTTCCAAGATGTTCTGGATGACCAGGAACACCTCCCAGATGGCCTTTCTAGACTTACCCATGCCAAAGTGGTTGGCAATAGTGGAGACTGTTAGTAGTAGTGAGCTTCCAGATGGCAATGGGCACTTGCTCCTCTGAAGTTAGAGGTCAGGCGATATTGATGTCTTGGCATTCAATGCGGGGTGCAACCAGTATGATAATGTCCCTAAAGGGGTCCCAGCGCATCTGAAAGTCCCGGAGCCACTCCTGGTTATCTCAAGGGCCAAGAACAATCCAATTCTATTGGTCTGTACTGGTGGTTTGGGCCTACAAGTACTGCTCCACCATCTGAAGGTGGTGCCAGAGCATCCCAGAGTCAATGGCACCCTAGATAGCTTTGTCCTCATCAGCATCATAAAAGTCATTGGCTGAGTCCAAAATGGTTGGTGGGGTAAGTGGTCCTGTGCAGGACACTCAGCAGATGGCTTGTGGGTAGGGTGACCACCCATCCCTAATTGGGCTGGACAGACCTGGAATAAGAACTTCAAATCCTGGTCCTAGGCTGCATGACTCTGGGACAGCATTTGTCCCAGGTTCATGGTATTGTTCAGGGATCTGGGTTTGGGAAGCAGTGGTTTTCCCCTTGCAGGCTGCTTGGGGCTGTTGGGAGCAGGATGAAGGGGGTGTCACGTGCATGTGCATGTCCCCACGCATGCATATGGCCAGGAATATAGCCAGGCAGCATGCAGAGCATCTCCCTGAAAATAAGTCTATTGAGGGGAGGGGGCATAGGGGAGTGGTGGGGGCAGATTGAGGGCCCTTACAGTAAGGGAGGGAGTAAGGCAAGGGTGGTCCATAGAGCCCATGGCTGGGGCAGGGAGTCAGATGGAATTACAGGCAGTTCGTGCAGAGGATGAGGGGGGATGCCCTGCCACTGTGCATATTCCCAAGGGAGGAACAGGGGGCACAGAGTGGGGTGGGGAGAAGGGGGTAGTGGATGGAGACTGCCCGCTTGGTTATTAAAAGTGAACTAGCAAAGTTTGCTGATAACACCAAACTATGTGGAAGTGTGGTTATGCTCGAAGACAGGTTGGCAATACAGGCCTGGCCAGGCTAGTGAGGAAGGTGGGCTTCAAACAGTTGTTGTTTAATATGGAGAAATGTAAAGTGCTCCATCTGGAGAAAAAATCCACAACACACTTACAGGTTTGGCAGTGCTACACTTGCTAGCACCATATCTAAATGAGTCCCGGGTGTTGTGATAGACAACAAAATGAACATAAGCCACCAATGCAATGCCATAGCTGGCAGAGCAAACACTGACCTGCATCTACCAAGGGTTCTTGAGCATGGCAAAGGATTTCATACTCCCTCTTTGCTCAGCCTTGGTGAGACTGTAGCTGGAGTTCTACATCCAGTTCTGGGTGCCACACTTCAGGAAGGATGTGGTAAAGCTCAAGAGAGTCCAAAGGAGGGCCACAGGCATGCTTAGAAGCCTACAGACCAGGTCATATGAGAAAAGGCTGAAAGATTTGGGACTGTTCAGCCTGGAGAAGAGAAGACTCAGAGGGGGCTGGTGGCAGCTTATAAGTATATCAAGGGTGTACATCAGGGGTTGGGGGGAGCATCTGTTCATCTATTCACCAAGACCTCCCAGGGGAAGACAAGAAATAATGGGCACAAGCTTATTAAGGACTGCTTCAGGCTAGACATAAGGACAAATGTCTTTACAAGTCAAGTGCTGAGGATGTGGAACAGGCTCCCCACAGAGGTTATACAGTCATCCACCCTGGCGATCTTCAAAAAGCATCTTGATGTCCAACTGACCCCAGCAGTCTTTCCTCCCCAAGTGCAGAAGGGCTGGACCTGATGATCTGTAAGGTCCCTTCCAGCCCCTAACAACTATGAAATGATGAAACTTCACTTGCTGCCCTATCCAGGGAGCCCTGTGCTGGCCATACTGCTATGGCAAGGCAGGGGGCAGGAGTGGCACAGAGTTGTGCCCCCCCACTGATGCTGGGAGGCAGGGGAAGTGTAGCCAGTGTGTGGCTCCTGGGGGAAAGGCTGCTGCCTTTCAGGTGCACCCCAAGCCTGCAGTGAGCAGACCACATCTGTCCCTACTCCACTTGGCTCTGGTCTAGCCATGCAACTGGAAGAGGCAGGAGGGGAGGAGAGATGGGGATGTGTCCCATCTTTCCATTTTAAAAAAGTGGTCACTCTACTTGTGGGCATGAAGGTACATGAAGTGGGACCCTCTGGTGGACCATCACCAGATATTGCATGTAATGTCCCACAACCTCCAGTGAGAGTCAAGCAGGGTAAGAAATAAGATCCACCACAGCTCCTGGGTCCATCAGCTTGGTCATAAGTGGTGCAGCACCATGGCAGGGTGCAGGAACTTAAACATGCAATGAACAAGACAGAACAAATCTTCTTCGTCTTCTGAAAGTCTCTTGATGGGATGGGAAGGAGGTGGTAATATGAGGGAGAGTTCATCTATGCTCAGCAATCTCTAGCAGCCTAAGGAATCTGAAGAGCATGCTGAGATGTATACAAAAGGGCATCCTGTCTGCAGGCCTTTGCTGGCAAGGTTGTCCATGCACTCTACTTTTCAACCCTGGGGTATGAGAAAATTTCCAAAATACCTTGTATACAAAACCTTGACTAGCTTTACCCCAACTTCACAGTTAGTCCAATAAAAGATATCATCCTAGAGAAATCCTTGCCTCACAGATAATTTCTGGACCGTCATGACTCCAACATCAAGATTTCAAAAGTAAGGATGGGAGCAGCTGCTTTATCAATGCTGAAGTTTATTTGGAATTTGAAGCACTGAATTCCAAAGCAACCTAAAATCATTTTGAAGGCTAGAATCTCTGAGTGAAGCTCTCATTTAGATTTACAGATGCATAAAGAGTGTGATATTTTAAGTTAGTTTGGAAAAAAATATCTATTGAATAGCTGTCAATTTGATCCTTTGATCTTTACATTGGGGCAAAAGTACAAAACCTATATAGATTCTATTCATTCTCTCCCCTCCCCCACCCATCGAAAGCCTTTTCAGTTATATATTTGACATTTTAAAAAAAAGGAGATAAAAAATGTTAAAATGGAAATGTGTAAATCTATCTGCAGTAGGTCAAATCTAGTCACTTGAGTTCCCATTATTGCATTCAAGGGGAAAAGATCCAGTTGAATAGTCAATGTGTGAAGTTTCACACTGCGGTCTTCACAATTCATGCCGGAAATTCAATTGAAATTAACTGGAAATCTCTCACACCAACAGCATACTAGTGACTTGACTTTATTAATCTTGCAGTTTATAGAGAGCAAAACTGCAGAAGTGTCAGCAGTGATGGGTAAGCCTCAAAGGGTTGAGTGGGTCAGTTCCCATAAGAACCTAAAAATTCAAATGCTTATCCAAACCTTTTATGAATAATCCAGACTCCTTGATTATGCAAAACTGCACTTGAAATGTAATGAAAGCAGGCTCTGTGAGACTTCTGGTACATTACGTTTCTGGTCTAGCATACTATTAGCATGAGAACAGTGTTTCTGGGTCTTCCACTATTGTATCTACATGAAGACAGGAAATGCAGCTGTACATGGAAGTCAGGGATTTATATATTTTATTTCAAGTATTTATTATTTCTGTTACAATGCCCCAAAAGTACTCATCAGGAAGGATCCTGTTTTTTTCAGATAAAACAAAAATCCCCAATTATGAAAGATAAATAAACTTTCCATGAATCAGTATTGTACTTTAGAGTTTCAAGCTGCAATACAATCCTAATTCAATAACCTTACTGTAAGTGATCAAATTCTTTCTTTAAACATATTTATTTGGGGATTTATGTATGATTATGCCTTTGATAATACTGAAGGCAACTACATTCATAACTGATTTAGAAAAAGTGAAAAAATAATTTTGCTATCATCTTTTCTAATACCTTTGCAAGTTGCAGAACATGCATGACTTCTAAATCTAAAAAGCCCTCCTGAAAATAAATTAATATTTAAGATGTAATTTAAAGAGGAAACTAGAAATGTGCATATTGGTATGGAAACTGAAATAACAGCTCAAGTCTGTATTGATCACTTGCACAGAAACTAGAAGTGAAGTGAGCTTTCAATATCATAAGATAAAAGTGTGAAAATGGGTATTACATTTTTACTCTGCCTCCAATTCATTCCCACAGTCTCATAACTAGGGTTACTTTGTCTGAACCAACAGAAGCAAGTAACCCTGTGGACCCTTTAAGGATTGCCCATCACTTCTATTTTTACCTCTTGAGTGCTCAGACTCCCCAGGGGGTTGAGAATGGGATGCTCCTTGTTAGAATGGAAGCACAAAAGGATGCAGGGTAAGCCTCTTGACTTCAACGCTCACATTATAAATCTCCCTATATAAGGGTAGGTCATATTAATATATATTAATGTATTGGTGCTTGACAGAAGCTTATTTACTGTGGGGTTTGCATTGTTGATAAAGTAACATTTGGATCAGGACTCTAATATCTGGTGGCCTCTATTATTTGGTGTCTTGTATGGCCATCCCTTGCCATATGAGTGGGAGGAGAACGTGTCATTTCTCATGACATCTCTGTATTCCATCCTTATTAGTAAGATCTGCTTTAGCTTCTTTTTATTCAATTACTGATTGCAGCTGGTCAAAAATGCAATTATGACATGAATAAATAATAGACAAACACATTTTCTAATGGAAACAGGACCAATCTGACTAGAATTTCTTGTGAAGGAAAAAAAGCCCACTCTGTATACATGCCTGCCTTGTACAAGGGTCAGTCAGAGAGTAATGCCTGATAACTTTTATCTCCTAAGCAAGCCACGGATATGAAGGGTGTTCTTTCTGTGTAAGGGGGATACACTGAACTCAGAGGTCAGAGAAAGATGAAGAGGAAACTTGGTTTCTTCCAGCTTTGTACCCTTGAAGAAACCTAGGGTACAAACAAGCATTTCTGGAACCTGGTTAAGTTTTAGGTGGTTTAGCGTAAGTCTTCTAAACCTGAGTTGGAATTCCATGCATGCGTTTGCTGCTTGCCAGGAAGAGGCATGGATAGCTGAAAGACATAGGGGAGAATGGGCTGGCTGGATCTGGGGAGGCTGGAGGGTTAGTGGGGATGCTGGCAGGTCTGGATGGGAAAAATAGCCCAACTGCAGCCTGACTGGTGTCGCATAGAGGGGGAGGATCACCTCCTTGAACCTGCTTGAGATGCATCTGTGGATGCATGACAAGGTATGGTTGGCCTTCCTGACCACTTCCCCACGCTGTCGGCCCATGTTCATTTTGGCATTGATAATGACTCCAAGATCCTTTTCTGCCTAAGCACTGACAAGAAGGGAGTTCTCCAGCCTGTAGGTACGCTTCTGGTTCTTCCTCCCCAGGTGCAGCACCTTGCACTTGTCAGTGTTAAAACTCATCCTGTTCTCATCCGCCCACCCCTGTAACCTGTCCAGGTCTGATTGCAGCCTATTCCTCCCTTCTAGCGTGCCCACTTCTCCCCACATCTTAGTGTCGTCTGTGAATTTGAACAGGGTGGTTTTTACCCCCTCGTCCAAGTCGCTGATGAAGATTTTGAACAGTGCGGGCCCGAGGACCGAGCCCTGTGGAACCCCACTGCCCACATCCCTTCAGGTCAAAAATGACCTGTCTACCACCACCCTCTGGGTGCGGCCCACCAGCCAACTAGTGACCCATCTGACTGTGTAGGTGCTGATGACGCAGTCCCCTAGTTTTTTAATGATAATGAGGTGAGAGACAATGTCAAAGGCCTTCCTAAAGTCCAGAAAGACTACGTCCACTGCTACACCTGCGTCTAAGGATTTTGTGACCTGGTCATAGAAGGGCACCAGGTTGCTCTGACAGGTCTTGCCTCTAATGAACCCATGTTGGTTGCCCCTAAGCATAATCTCACTTGCTGGCCCCTAGTGGACATGCACCAGGATAATTCTCTCAAAAAGCTTACCTAGGATCGAGGTAAGACTGACTGGCCTATAGTTTCCTGGGTCCTCCTTTCTCCCTTTTTTGAAAATGGGAATCCAAATAAATTTGGTGGTGGTGCTGGCATGTCTGGATGGGAAAAATAGCCCTGACAGGAAGGGGGCAAGGAGTTGAAACTTCATAACCTCTAGGCTGCAGAGACTGAGTGCCTGGGCTTTTCCAGTCCCAGGGCTATACTGTAGGGGTGTAATCTCAGAGAATCAATGATTTGGCCATAGACACAGCTTCACATGCTTTTCCTACATACCTTGAGATACCAGGCACAAATGCTAGGGTGGGTAGAGAGTCCCACGGGAGCATGGGGGAGGGTCCCCCACGTGCTTGGCAGCAGACCCAGAAGTGGACCAGAAGTACTTCCAGTCCACTTCAGGGTCTGCCACCAAACATGCGGGGGGGCCCTCCTCACACCCCCTCCAGCTTGGCAATTGGCTGTAGGGGGACCCCAGGTGCTCCCCCAAACCCAGGAGGCACCAATTGCTGAACCAGGGGAATAAAGGGGTTCCCCATGCACTCCATGGAGGACCCATAAGTGGACTGGAAGTTACTTCTAGTTCACTTCCAGGTCTGCCACTGAGTGCACGGGGGACCACCCCCATACACTCCCATGGGGTGCTCTATCTACCCCACCATCTCAGTGTTCATGAGCTGTGCCTGGTACCTTGAGTTACATAGAAAAAAACATATAAAGCTGTGTCTGTAGCCGAATCGTCGAATCTCTCCTAAGCAAATTGGAGGCTTCCAATCTGATTCAGAGAAATTAATGGAGCTCTTGATTTGATTTGGATTTGTAGTTTTGGTCACTGAATTGAGCTGAATCTTCTTCAAATTGAATCAATGACCAAAACTTCACACACCCAACCATGCTGTGAACATGTGCAGGCATTCATTAGGCTTGGTTAACCCTTGCTGGATTGACATATAAAAAGAAACACTCTAAGCCCTGCACACACTCTTGGATAGAGATGTTTTCTTTCTTACAAGTTAGGGTTTAACTATTGCCATTTTAAGGTTGATGGTAGATCACCCTCAAAAATGTTGACAAGCTGTAAGGGATCCAAGTGTTTTTTACTTCAAGAAAAAAATGAATCTAGACTGCAGCTGTTGAAAACTGACTTATTTTATGGGGGTAGAAAGATTCTAGCATAAGTTGCATCAGATCTTGCATCAGCTAATGTCCAAAACTCCCATCAGTTTCAGAAGAAATTCAAAAAAGAATTAAAATATGCTTATTGCTGGATTTGGTAAAAACATGCAAGCTTTGGGGTTCAACATGAACAACAAACTGCAAGTCACAAATAATTGTTTACAAGGGTGATACCTATACAGCAGCAAAGATGATTTCAAGAAAAATGAATCAAAGGCAGATGCTCCATCTGCCCTCCACAATCAACCAGAAATGGAAAATAAATATCTTCTTGCTAAAGGGCTGTTTATGAATCATTCTTGTTGAATGGGGTGCAGTGAAGCAAAGAAATCTTGATACCTGTATATCAAAGCTACTGGTTTGGCTATCTGTATTATTTATGTTACCCACAAACTGCATTCCTACATGGATACATGAGTTAAGATGAATATTATTTGCAGGAAATTCAAAAAGGCTGTTACCATTAAAATGAAATTCATGGATTACATTTCCAGCCCTTCTATCTGTTAGCATATTATTCATTTCATTACACAGGAGATTACATTTTTTAAAAGGTTTTCAGGTTTATTTTAAGAAACAAAAGGCATTCAATATTCTTCATGTTTAGGAAATACTTGGAGGTAAATATAGTGTTGCCAGATGCATTGACAATCCTTTCAGAATGGATGTAGTAAGAGGGCAGCTGAGGTCCTTATTATCTGTGTAGTTTAGGTTGGATGCCGACTTTGGGTTTTTTTATTTATTTATTTTTCCTATAAGGTATGATATCATTTTTGGGGCTGAATCTATAAAGATGAATGATGTTACTATGTCTATAATCTTTTATAATGTATTTTAGTCTCTTAAATTAAAATTCAGAAAACAGCTGAGCCCAAGAAGAATAGAAGGCAACTGAGCTATAAAATCTAAGATTTGTTTTGTTTTGTTTCTAATAATCTCTTTTGGAGCATTACTATTCTTATTGCTTTGAATTTTTATTGCAGACAAAATTTAGAGTAGAATTAAATTTGTGTAAATAACCTGGATTGTACAGACTTTCATACAATATTTCTTGTGACATCAGCTGAGAATTACCTGGGTTTAAAGACTGTTTCTACATTCTAGCTCCTTATTCTGCTGATATTTGTGTACCTGAGGAAAGTTATGCATGTGCTAATCAAATTGGGCCTAAAATAGGGACTACCTTGAATGTAAATATGTGGTTAGGATAGAATTTCTAAGGCTAATTGTTAATTGATAGTCATTGAAGCAAGATTTTGGTTAACAGGGATGGAACAGCTATTTAATTAGGCTGTGTTTCTATACTTACATGTGTAGAAATAAGGAAGCACAAGAACATAAAATATAATACACATCTTATATGTGTGGGGACCGAGGAATGCCCGCAGAATGGGGCCACTGATAGAGTGGAATTAGTTGCAGAGAGGCAGCAGTGGTTGTAACAAAAAAACTTTACTTACAAGCTGTATATACGAGTGTAGGCACAATCCGTAGTCAAACACAAATGAAAACCGTAGACAAGCACACTGACGTTCACACTCATGCGGAGTATAGGGTACGTCGTGGTAACCTTGTCGGGGAGTCATTGGTGGTTGATCAGGCCCCTGCGTGGCTCCGAGGTACACGTGGGGATCTCCTCCAATCTGGGCGGGTACCACCCAAGCCTTTTGTACAGCCAGTGACCGCCACATGGGCATAATTTACACTGAGCCAATCGTGACCTCTCACTCGATGGTGCAGCTGCCAGCTTTTGGCAGGCTCTGATTTTGCACCGAGGACTCTTTCCCGCCTTACAGGGGAAATCCCTGCACCGGGGACTCACAATGTGCCTAAACGCAGCTGTGCCGAGGCATCTCTTAACTGTTCAGCTCTGACAATATGAAATACAATATAATAAGAATCATTCTTTATAAAGTGCCTTTTTAAGGAAAAGAAAGATGGCTGGCATTTTACATTTAATGAGAATACTATGCATATGTGTAAGGGAAAGGAAGTAAGGAGAATATTGTATCCATTTGAATCTGTAGTGGTCATTCAGCTAGAAAGCAGATAACTAATAATTATAGCGTTTTGGTCTGAACTTCAATGTTAACACCACAAACAAATTGAAGTTGACAGGTTTCATGGAGGATTAGTCTGCTTTTTCCATTCTGAATATTTCCCTGTAAGAAATAGTCCAAAGTTATGCACACAGGTGACCTCTGTCAATGGGTTCCTATTCTGTTTCATTGATTTTATCAAAGACTTAGTCATGTGCTCACTGTACACACATGAATATTCCCAATGAGGTTGCAGAGCTTTTGTCATATTTGTATAATCACAAATGCAGTGAAAGATGATCATTTCTGGGGATTTGTCTAGGTCATAATAATTAAATACTGCATAATAAAATTTCAAAATAGAATTTTCTCTACTTTTGAATTGAGCACTCCAGTTAAAAAAAAAAAATCTTTTACTTGTTGTCAACATATTTAGGGAGCTACATTACAGAAATTTAGAGGGTATCTGTTTTCAATGTGTAATAAGAAATAACTTTTATTTAAGAAAAAATGAATTTTAATTCATATGAACAATCGCATAGCAGTTCACCCACATCTTTTTTCTCAATTAAAGTTATCCAAAAGCAAATGTTATGCTTCCTTTAGTTATATTATTTATTTAAAACAATTTCAAAGGCATTTGTGATATGTTTTTTCCTAGTTATTTAAAGATTATCATCCAAAGGATACAGAGGGTTTTGTTTGTTCTTCATCATTTCTAAATTTCTTTACAACCAAAATATCTAGGTAAGAAGTGGTGATTTATATTCACTGTCTAATTACTATTATATCACATCATTTTTCTGCATATATATCCAGCCAACTGAGGCTACAAGATTGTAAATATGTATTTATATATATATATATGCCTAACTTTACTCACATAAATTATCTCATTGAAGCTTTAAGCACTAGCCTCAGCTGTATGTGTGAATCTGGTAATCACTTTCTTGAATGCCATAAGGTACAGAAATTGGACCCTCTTAACTGTACTAACTCAAAGGTCTCTTGGGTATGGCAAGTAACTATAACTGTAATAGACTGTGTTGATGATCTATGTACAAATCTCACTTCACTTATGTAACTATTTTTTTTGATTGTGGCTAAGTGATTCTGCAAATATGTATATATCTCATTGCATCTTTGGGTATAGACAAGCATTTGAGGGAGCCAGTGTAAGTTTAGGTTGCTTAGGTTAAATCACCTAAACTGGAAACAGTGCATACCGGTGTTGTTTACCACTTGCTGGGAATGGTGCAGGCAGCCAGAGGTAAGTAATGGGGAGGGGAGGGGGGAGTGGGAAGCTGGTTGATCCAAGGGGAAGCTGAGGGAGGTGTGTGAAGGGAGTCAGCAGGTCTGCAGGGGAGGGATGCCCAATCCAGGGGTTACAGTCAGGAGGCTAAAAATAACCCAATAAGAGCTGGAGGGCTAAAAGCAGTGCAGTCCTGGCGCTGTGGTAAGTGTCCGGACTTTCCCACCCCTGTGAACATGTGCAGGTATTCACTTGGTTGGGTTAACCCTTGCTAGACTAACTTAACTCTCTATGAAATCTAAACTTAGTTACCTGCACTCACCACACAGGGCCCTCCCCCCTCAGCTCTTCCACTGGCCCCTGTCACTGACCCCCCCATACCCTCAACCCTCCCAGAGGTGGCCCTTAGCTGCCCAACATCATGCAAGCCCCACTTACCTCAAAGGCTCCAGCAGGGAAAGTGAGCCTGAGCTGAGCCCTGGCTGACAGTCTTAGGCCCCACTCCTTCCTGTACTCCCTCCCTTTTGGGACAGTGCTTAGGGTTTTCTGCCTTTTTTGCAGGATGCTCTTGCAGGCTGAAACTTTGCCAACTTACAAAGAGGTCTTTGTAAAAGTAGAAAATGTGTGGGTATCTTCATTTAAATGAAAAAAAATCTGCTTTTTTTTCTCTGTTAGAAGGGAAAATCTTTGGATTTTTCCTGTTTTTCCATGAGGAACAGAAAATCTGGATCCCTGCTCAATAAGGTCCCTTCCAGCCCTACTTTTCTATGATCCTATGATAGTAGTGAGAAAGAGATAAAACAAAATAACTATGTCTTCCAGCCAAGCAGATGAAGAAGGCTAGGACGAAGCAAGAGCAAACAAAGACTGAATAGATTTACCAAAAGAGTGCATTAAAAAGCCACACAGAATAAGCAAATGACCATTTATTTTCAATAAGGAAGGTAGCAGTTGTAATGAATGTAACCTTCAGAAATGCTGGTTATGTCACTACCTCATTTTCCTTATAGTTTTCTCAATGTAACAAACTGCCAGAGGAAACTCTGAAATCACCTTTCCTAAGTAGTTTCAACTTTAGGTTGAAGCCCCTTAGGTATAATTTATGGATAATAAATTCTTCTGATAAGATGGCAAGGGATCACCTAGAGCTCCTCTTCAATCTTAGTGATTATATGGTAAATTTAGTTTCTTTTTCTAAACATGAGCAGATACATTCCAAACTCAGCCTTTGTCCTCTAAGATGTCATTACTAATTCAAAAGTTAAAATGGGCTTTAACGCAGACAGTTTGAATGCATGCATCATCCCAGGTTGTGTGCTAAAAAAATAAATGACATTTTTTTGGTCATGGCTTTGAAATTGCAAAGGTAGATCCTAAGTATTGCATTTGGAAATACTCCCAGTTAAAAGGTTTTACTGTTTCAAACACAAAGTGATAATGTGATCCAAAAGTCAACAGTTCACCCTTTTATTTTTCTTTTAAACTTAAAACAACACATTCGCTATGTGCTGACAAGTATCAACTGAATGTGAAAAAAGCTTCTCACACTCTTATTGAAAGCTGGCCTCCCAGATCCACAGAAATACAGATCAGATCAGTGAAAATTAGGTAAGTATTATTTTTAAAAAAATGCTCTAGACTTACTTTGACTGATAGTACACACATTTCCATAGAAATAAGCATTTGAGTCAATTTCAAAAGCTGCAGCAAGTATTTTAATCTGAAGTAATCCATATTGCTGAGTACAAAAAAGTTAATGCAAAGAAAGGATATAAATTTAATTAAAATTTCAGTGTGTGAATAATGGAAGTATGTTGCTGGATCTGAATGAGGAAGGCATTATAGAAAAAAACAATACATATGCCAAGTGACTAAAGATTGAATTGTAATGCATGTGCATGGGTGGCAACCTTAATTTTGGGCATAGCCTGAATTTTCAGTATTTGACTTTGCAACCATACTCTTCTTTTAATGATATATTCTTACGGTTTTACAAAATCAAAACAAAAGTTCCATTGTGTAAGATCTTGTTGATTTCATAAACGGGTTGGAGATTTTTGGATATGTTCATTTTTATGCCACCTGTCCTGGAAAGACTAGGGTGCTTACAGAAGAGAGCAAAACACATTATAAAAAGAGAACCAACACCCCCCTCTCTCTTCCCCCCCAGAACAGGAGAAACATAGCAGCTTATAAATGCCAAGAGAGTATTAAAATAAACTATATAGCAGAGACCTCATAAACAACATGCCAGCTTTATCTTGCTGGCTAAAAGCCTGCCCAAATAGAAAAATCTAACCATTTTGTTGAAAGATGTTCGGGCTCCAGCTCTAGCAGGCCTCAAGAGGTGGGGTGATCCAGAACTGAGGGGCAACTACTGAGAATTATCACCAAACTTGGTGTTTGCACCAAGTAAGCTATATCTGCAATAAATAGTATTTGCAGGAGATTGCTCCTGTCTGATCTTAGAGATCACCGAGGGGCATACGGGCCCAGTCCTCTTGGGACCTAATTAGTCAAAAACAACACCTTGTATTGCACTCAGAAAGCTACTGGGAACCAGTGCAAAGCTAGAGGACTGGAATTATGTGCTCCTGGAAATCCACCTCTCTCAGGAGTTATGCCATCACATTCTGCACCAGCTACAATTTCCAGATGGCCTTCAAAGGGCAGCCCCAGATTTCAGCACATTTCAGTACTCTAGTTTAAAGGTTGCCAAAACATAAATGATGCTGGTTCTGGTCAGATGAGAATCTAAAAGAAAGAGTTGCAGTTTTCACACCAGATAGAGCGAAGGTGTTCCTTGCTGCTGCTGCCCCTGGATGTTGAAGTGCAGTAAGGGATTGAGAAGTACCACAAATCTGTGAACCTGATTGACAAGGGGAGGCTGAAACCTACCAATGATAGGATATAGTCCTCTACCATTTTAGCAAATAGAGTATATTTAATTGGCTATTAGCTTCTATAAGAATTGGCCTTTAAAAGGAGATGAGAAACAGTTTGCAAGTGTGTTTTGTAGCTAATTGCTTAATTCAGGATTCCTTTTTTAGTCCCCCTCCCTCTATTTACCTATCTGTATTTTTACCCTCTCTTTATCCTCTAAGTTCCTATTTCTGTGCCTTGTCTCTAGCCATGATTCCCCTATTTCTCTTGATCTCCAATCCTCTTTCGAACTATACACCTTACAACTATACACCTTACCTTCTACATTTGAGTGAGGATAATTCCTTCATGTTCCCTGGGCATGGGTTTCAGGCACTGAGAAAAAGAGAGAGATTTTCCTGCTGAAAGTTTTGCTGCCTGTCACTGCACTGGTGACTGGCAGCTTGAAGAAACAGTGCATTTATCACTGCCCTGTGCTGAGGAAGCATTAACAGTCTGGTTGATACCAAAAGTTGTAAAGGGATAGAAAATCCTCAGTCTGGATATTCTCTAAAGATTTTGTTTTCTAAATACTAAGCTTCTACCAAGCATGGACAAACAATGATTGTATATAACCTTATGTTTGTCAAATCTGGGTGAAGTTTCACAGGGATAAAACAAGATACAAGATGCTAAACCTGACAACAGAGGTATCCTACTACAATTCAAATCCTAATTCCAGAGAAGGCGGCAGTAAAATATTTTGACTTTAACAGCTAAAACAGTTTTAAGAATGTTTTAATATATGCAAACAGAACATTGTGTCCCTAACAGGACCATTTCATTAAATTTTTAAGTCATCTCTCTCTTTATAGTGTTTTCTGATTGTGAAAAAACTCTACCTAACAAGAACCAGCTCTTACTCCCAATGATAAATTGTTTCCATATATAAAGCGGCTACACACACACAGGCACATCCTCAGACCCTTCTTCCTAACCTAGTTTCTGAGTAGGGCAAAAATATCTCTACCTCCCTAAAATGCTCATTATTGTTCTCAGAAAGAAAAACCACCTTGGTCCCTCACAACCACAAACCTTCATGCAACAAATAATAAATATTCCTCTATATAGTGTGAATTCCCAAATGCTTCACTACTTATCTCAAGGTTTCTTGGTCATAGTAATTTTACAGAGTACTATTTCACACATTGAGAATGAGCTGGCACAGGGTATCATGACCGCCACAGGGAGATATAATTGGTCTTAAAGTACATATGTCTTTTTATTTCTTTAAGCCTTCTAAAAATCACAAGTCACAATATTTCCAAAGTGCTATGAAACTAAGCTATGCTGTTGAAAGCAAATGATGTTGAAAGCAAATTTGGCAAATGATGGATGGATACACTGATGGACAGATGGCAGAATGTGTAACAAGTGCTTTATCTGCCACCTACTATTTTTTAAATGGCAGCTAATACAAAGAACAATGAATCCCAGTTGTACACCAAAAGGATGGACAATTAGATAATATGACACATGGTACTGGGCCAAGCACCATCACAATTCTTCATGTATTATTTTAATAAAAGGTGTCACTATCTCCTTTGCCTTCCTTGAAGACTAATAAAACTACAAACATTTGCTGCATAATGTAGCTTCAATTTCATAGGGCGATGCTAGTGACATTATAAACAGTATGAATAAAAACAGTCTGAAACCCCAAGGTGGAGATACTTCTCAAAATAGGTGTAGCTTGGAGGTAGAAAAAGTAGTACTCAAGGCTAACAGTGTTTATTTAGTGTATTGTGTGGTTCAAAGAAAATTAATTCTTAGAGTGAAGCAGTTATGGGGTTTTTTGCCCGTTTACTGCAGTTCACTCCAGTGTCCTTTTACCATTGTTTCTTTCATTCATCTCCCCTTGAAGCCCTGAGGATTACTGATGTCATTTGGTCCCCCATATTTAATTTTTAAAAGATGTCTATATTCCCTAGGCTATTCCTATTATGCATTTCAAGGCACCATTATCCTATTACGTGTTTTTATATCAGTTTTATTATGTTATTAAAGAGGAGTGATATTAACACTATAAGCACCTTCTTTCCAGAGTCAGGCATTCATTCATCATAATAGTCTGATACAAAACATGTATTATAGAGGTGCATGCTCATAAATAGCTCCATCTCCTCTAATCTGAACAAAATCCACAGAGACTGCATATCAGTCTTCTTAATTTTTTGGCTCAAACTGCAAGGCTGTTAAGACTGAATTTATCTGATTATAGTTAGAATGAATGGGATAGCTGGAATGAACAGGCAGGATAGTTTTTGATCCCAGTGGTTATTTTTTATTCATACAAGACGAGTCAAAGATCATCTTCATCTGCTGGCCTCATTCACAGTGCCAACGAGTTTCAATCTGCGAACATCAGTTAAATACAAGCAATAGTGAGTAAGGTGTTTTTCTCTTATGTTGTTTGTGTGGAATTCATGATGCTGGCTTCCTTGGCAATGTAAAATAAATAAAATATAAAAGCACTAAGATGAGTGTGATCTTGGCAGCCTTCAATACTTTTGTTCCCTCTTTTCTGTCTTGTGACATAAAGTACTATATTTATTTAGCATTCTTGTCTTTTCCATGAGATACTGTCTATTTCCTGAGTACTACTATTTTTTTATAACCTTCCCACTGATAGGGAAACAAAGGTAATATTGTAGTGTATTAATCAAGTAAATGGATAGAGCTTTCCAGAGCCTACCAATCACTTGATAAGGAAAACAAAGAGAGAGAGGGAAAAAGAGAGAGAGACAGAGAGAAGATTAAATTAGAGGCTGTTCAAATGTTTTATACTAGTGATGAATAAATGTCAGCTTTTACTAAAATCTGTTGTGAAGTGTTTGGGTTTTGATTAGCACAGGACAAGAAAAAGGAGAATTAAGACCATAAATGTGATGCAGCAATACAAAGATATTGAAATTAGGAAGAAATATTAATGTGACAAGTGATATTCTTTAAATGGTGAAACAACTGATTCCCTTATAGCCAAAGCAGGCATGGAATACTGTGACTAATGTGGATGTCCTTGGTAAATGGATAAAGTCATCTGCCTGTTAAAGAGATATAGTTTAAGCTGGTAGTGTGGGAAACTAACAGACCATCAATGAAGCATGACCACAAGAAACAATCCTTGCATATTTGTATTTACCCTAGGGTAAACAGAAATTGCAGCTTGATCAACTGATTGTAATCCTCAACTGGGAAATCTGAAATCACCACCTGTTGTTTTCTTTGGATGGCAATGTGTTATACTCCAGTTGGTTTCAACAGAATTTAGAACATCAGTTTATTCTAGAGGGTACATTTGGAGCTTCACTTAGTTCAATTCATTTCCTTTAAGCAACCAAACCACCAGTTAGCTCTGAGGGCTATGTATATGGCTTTAATATGATATCTACATTTGAATTAAGGTATTTGTATATCTTAAAGCAAACAGAAAACACTCACCCAGGTTGTTGGAGATTGCATTGGTACTTATACCTGTGAACTACTGGATTTAATATCCTAGAATAAGAAGATTAACAGTTACCACTACTCCCTGCTGCCCATTCCCTGCTGAACAGCTCTGAAACAAAAATCAGTTTCGTTAATGAAAAGATTCTGTCGGGTTAATCACAGGGTGCCGACAAATGTGCAGGTCCCTGCTCTAAATCATAGTGCTTTACACAAAGCGCCATGAGTCAGAGTACCTTCCTAACCCAACAGACATTTGCCTGTTCAGCTGGAGGGGGGGGAAGGAGGGGATTAGGCCTACCTGAAGGAGCCTCAGGAGCCCGCTTGCAGATGAGGAGCTGCCCATCTCCTCCAACCCTGACACCCCTCCCAACTCAGGGACTGTCAACAGGAAGGGAGGGTGGAGAAGGGAAGGGGAGTGAACTGCCGGCTGGGGTTTGCCTGGCTTGGAGGGGGCTCCAATTCACCTGCCCCCCATTTCAGCTCAGGCCACAAAAACCACAGCTGACAGCTCACTCCCCTTCCCCTGTCCCTCCTCCCTTTCTGCTGACAACCCCAAGGGCAGGGCCAGGTTGCATCAGACAATTCCTGGTCACATGACAATTTCATAACCCTAGGGAACACATGTTCCCTAAGATGCCGTAAAGCACAGTGTCTTTATCTGATTCCTCATTTGATGATAGTTCATTTGTCATGCAATCAGCCACTTTAAAAGTACCCTGCAGCTGTGCATGTGTGTCACAGCATATCTGTATAAACACTTTCAGAGAGCCAACTGAATGAAAAATTTAACTTCTGTTCATGTCCTGTACAGTGATTAGATTCAGCTATCTGATGACATTTGCTTCATAAAGAATCTATGATTGGTAGGGCTGTGTGAAGCTTCAGGTGCTGATTCAATTTGGAGGAGATTTGGCCTGATTTCATGACCAAATCTCCAAATCTGAACTGAATCAAGAGACCAGTTAAAAGGTCCAAATCAATTCAAAGTTCAGAAAAGATCTGGAGAGCTTCAGCGATTTGAGCAGTCTCCACTTCTGCAATAGGAAGCTAGATCCAGACTCCATGCTAGTAAGAAGGGGGCTGAAGAAGGGGGGAGGAGACCATGGGGGTACCCCTTCCAGGCCCCATCCCCTGCCTGCTCCTCCAGCTCCCCTGAGCACCCTGACCTCCGCCCACTTTCCCAGCCCCCCTACCATGGCTGCCCCACCCACCCCAACTCTTTAAAACAAAGCTCCTTACTCACTGATCCCCACTGCCCCCCACTGTCCCACACCATGTGCGGGGGCTCTACCACGAGCCCAACACCCCTGCCTACTCTCCTACCCCCCCGCATGGCTGCTCCACCCAACCCCAGCTCCCAGCCCATAAAAAAAAAAAAAAAGCCCCCACTCATAGGCAACTGCAGCAGCCTCAGGGCTTCTGAGGGCTCATGACAGAGTCCCTCCCTCCCCCACACAACATGGGGCAGCATAGGGCAGCAGGGTCACCCCCTGCTTGGCAGGATCCAGTGAGTTGGGGCTTTTTTTTTTTTTTAAGGGCTGGGAGCTGGGGCAGGCAGGGCAGCCATTGAGATCAGGAGAGCAAGTGGGGATAGGGCCAATTCAGGGATTAGGCCCATTTGGCAGTGGGCAGATCTCCAAATCAGATTTGGCCAAATCGATTTGTGACAGTGATTCAAATCACCAATTTGAATCACTGTCCCCTGAATTGCCTGAATCCAAAATGAATACTAGATGGACCTTGTCTAAGATGAAGTTCTATTCTCCTCTAACATTCCCTGTTCTATCTGTCCACTTCTAAAGTTAAACTTTATCTGTCACTTCTCTCTTTTTTTTATTTTCTTCTCCCTTTAATGCCCCCATACAGCATTAGATGCAAGTGAACTAGGGGTCACTAAACATTATGCACCTTTGTTGAGTTAGTCCATAAGGTGTAACTGACCACCCACCCTTTTCCCTTATTTTTATCATTTGTTGTGTAGTTTTTTATTAGGGTTAGTATAAAATTACTGCCCATTTGACAGATGGATTAGAAGTAGCTAAATATCATAGACAGCATTTAGTCTTAGGTAAAGTAGCCTGCTGCATTAAAAGCTCAAACACTATCATGTCAACTGCTATAGAAATAAATATGTAATGTCTTGGCATAAATACTTTCGTTTTCTGTTCACTTGGGATAATTTTAAAGTACCCCTTGCAATAACAAAGCATAATAGGAAAATATTTGAATTAATAATTTTGAGGGATGAATAATATGCACACTCTTGGTAGTTAAAGACTGCTTTCAGTTTTAACTAGAGTGAACTGCAGAATAGAAAGCTACTAGCTGAATTCTGTTGTATAACCACTACATACATCACAATTCTGTTGCCATTTCTGTTTGAAGCAAAAAGATATGCAGCCAGGAATGGCTTAGGGTAAAGACAAATGAGCCAAGAGAATAATGTGCTTTCAACTAGTCTCTATTAGTTGTATCCTTCTCTTTGTAAATAAGCAAATTATGTTTTAAGCATTTACACAGCCAAACATTAAATCTGCAACACCACAGTAGAGGTAACAGATGTGCTGGGTGGTCAAACAGAGTAATCAGGAATGAATAGATTACATCTGAGCTTCAATAAAACAAATCAAAACAAACCAAAAAATTAAGCAGATAACATATATGTAGTTATTTATATGCTTTATCTTGGACTCGAGGCAATCAAGTATATCTAACCACTTTAATTTAGTGGTGAATAAAGATTGATTGTGGCAAAGAAAGGTCTTTGTCAGTTTGTACTTTGTGGAATTTTCTGTATGTATGATTAATGTGCAAAAGGTCTATGAGACCAGAGTCCAGAATTACTCCTAGCCGTTACTGCCATCTACTGACTATGCCAACCACATTTAAAAAAATTAAATAAAGGTCACTACACTCTGTTGGTTTTACAGCTATAGTCATACCTCAAAAGGATACTCTCTTCACCTTTCTCTAGAGATTTAAGACAAACCAGTGATAATCAAGGTCAGTTTAAAGCAAAGAGCACTGTTAAAAAATTAGCTGCTACCCTGCCAAAGTCAGGTAAAGACAGAAACATTCTTAAAATGGGGAAGACAGTATATCTAAAGCATGAACAGAATAGGTAAAATCTTTAATGTATATGACCCGCATAAATCAAGATCATAAGAAGATCTTTATTATTTGTGAATTCTGGGAACATCTACATGTGCAATTAGTACACCTGAATAAACTTCAATGCAATTCACACCAGAGTCATCTGCTCCCAGGCACAGCATCTTCATGTGTGTCTGGGACCAAAGCAATTAGAGCCAGGCCAGAGCAGCCTTGGGATGGTAAGGAGCTTGGAGGGAGTCAGTGGAGAGTGGCCACTGAAGCATCCCCAGAATGCAGGACATCACATTTGGTGAGGGGCAGGACCACCAGTTCCCTTGGCTAATCAGCAGTGAGGGGTGGGGTTTCTGCCTCCTTGGACAATCAGCTTTGAGGGTTGAGGCCACCAGGCCCCTTAGCCAATCAGCAGCAAGAGGCAGGGTCACCACAATAAGGTGACTTCCTTCCCTCGCTCCCTCCCTCCCTCCCTCCCTCCCTGGCTGGCTCAGAACCCTGCTCCTCCTGGCTGTATACCACCCTACCTGTAAGGTTAGCCAATATACTTGGTGACAAGTGATTGACATGTATTTCCACCAATGAACTGAAAAACAGGACTTTTTGCAGTCTGTTCCCCATTATGAAACAGACACGGGACAAGGGTTTTCAAAAAATGACAGTTTAGTATAAAACAGGACCAATGGCCCCTTAAGTCAGGCCTGGGCTCTAGGTGGTGGTGTTGGGTGGCAGAGGGCCTCACTGGAGCATGAAGGTGCCAAAGTGATGGGCTGAGTGGCAGGCAGCCTCTGCTCTTTTGCACCTTCATGCAGCCAGGACAGGCTTAAAGTAAAGCCTTTCCCAGCCAGCCTTGGTCATCATCTACATGAGTTTTTTAGTGGAGTTAATTTATCTACTGTGCCCTAATACCAGTGATCATACAGACAGTGTCAGTTTACTGTGGAGCTAATTAGTCAGCACCATAGTAAAGCTCACATGTAGATGCACCCTCTGGCCATGTCTGGCCATGAGCAGGGATGTTTGTTTCCCTGGGAACAAGAACCAGCACCACACCTTGTGCCACTGCTATTTGTCCTTGGGGAACCCCTGTGCCACACACCCTCTGATGTACAGCATGTTACCCAGGGTGGGGTAGAGGAGGGTGGGGCAACTGTGCTAGCCGCAGCAGATTTACCTGGGGTTCCCAGGTTTGGAGAAGCTGTAGCTGCAGCAATCCTGCTGCTTGGAGCCTAGCCAGCAGCTTGAATGTGGCTGCAGCCAGCCAGGTTCTGGTTTTGGGGGCCCCTGCATATGCCACCCCACTTTCTTTTTTGCACAGGTTTTCTTGACCCCAAGATCTCTCTGTGGCACCATACCATATGGCCATGCTCATCTGAATCTAGCTTCTATGTGTTTAGCAAACTAGTATTACTGTAGTTATTTCTCTCTACATCAGGAATAACTAACTTAAATTTCTGTTTTACACATTATAATTAAAAAATTGAAGTGATTATTTGATAGATTGCAAACAGAGGCCTATTTTATTAATGGACCTGAACTAGTGTAGAATTACAACATTAAGCAGTATTATACAGTTGTGAGCAGAAAAGGATTTGAAAGTTTTTGAGATATCTGGAGGACATAGCTTCTGTTTTGAATCCAAACACCATGATGTAATAAAAACATCTTTAAATGAAATCCATTCTAAAATTCTTCTAAATTCAAAGGTGATCTTGCTCATTGTTTATTAACCCTCCTGAGAGAAAGGCAACATCTTCTAGTACAACTGTCTGCAAATATTCTTTAAGGATCTCCCTGAAAAATCACAGTGGTTTCTCCACAAACTAAATTTGAAGAAGACTCTCCATATTTCCTTTTGTGGGGCAGGAAGGCTAGGGGTGTTAAGGAATTGTCTATACTTGAATGGAACTATTAATACATTCTCATAATATAAGAAGTGACAGTTCTTTAACATCTAACTTCTATAGCTTCTCTACAGATGATGATTTCCTTAATTTTAGTTTTCAAATGTTATATGTATGAGACCTATCAAGCCCTTTCTGAGGAAACATGAGGGGCTTTTCCGCTCTTAGGGCACATCTACATGTGTGCACAGTATCCTATTTTACTGTACATGAAAGCAACACATTAACAAATGCACTTACGCTAATGCACAGTAAAATTGGCTATCATGCATTACAGTTTACCGAAAAAGCATGCACTTGTACTACTGCACATAAGGCTAGCCTAATGCACATTAATTTAGTACCTCCAATTAGAGGTACTAAATTAATGTGCATTAGAAAAAGTGCATTAATGTACATATTAGAAACACCTTCAGTGGGCAACGTTTTCAATCATATGAGGAAAGCTGTGAGTGCTTTCTAAAGGATGAAATGAAAAGAAAACTACAGAAGGCTAGCTGAGGCCAATTACTTGGACATTATAGTATTTGGAAAGACCTCAGCACAGCACAAAGAACATTTGATACCTTTATTTTAAAATGAAGAGAGAATAGTTTGATTTTAAGTACCACTTTAAAAAGATAAAACTTTATAACAGTGACATCCCACAGGAAGCCTGGAAAGTGTAATCATCATGCAGACTTTCTGAATGATCAATCTGTATTCTTTTCTGGTACTTATTGCCTGCCATGAGTATTGCAAAGAGTATTTGCTGCCAGTTTAGCACTCCTGTGTGCATAATTATGCAACAACTTGTATTATCATGGGAAGACAGACAAGATGCAAAGAATATGATTTAACTAAGCTGCAACTTTCTAAAGCAATGAATTTGGGAATTATTCAGCAATAGCCTATCCAGTACAGATAATCCTACCTGTGCCATCTGGACCACCTGGTAGAGAGCTGATGTCATCCCCTGCATCCATTCCACAACTCTTGCTTGGACTCTGCTGTTCTCCTATGCATGAGTGGGAAAAGAGAGCAATTTCTCATGTTATTGTTTCTTATTAGAAGTTCAAATCCCATTGCCCCCCTTCAGGAGATGTCTTCAAATCCCATCTCCTATAGGAGATATCGTCTTCAATTCCTTTTCCAGTTCTGGAATATTAGTGGAGAATTGCCCTTTTTCTCCCCATCTTGAATGAAACTAAGCAAAGTGACTACTGAAGCTGCCCCCATAAATTTTAGAATATAACTTACCTACTGGGCCACTGGCCTGCTGACAAGTTGGCTAAAAGCCTGATCTGACAGTGAAGGAAAAAAAATCCTTCCTAAACCTTTAAATAGGATTATCATGATGCCATGGCAAAGCCTCAAAATCCAGTCCTGCTCTAATTACAAGGAGAAGAGCTTCTCCTTAAGGACACAATAAAGTGCCCCTGAACAAGGAAAAGGACTTACCTAAGCCCTCCTCTTGGGAATGTAAGGGCATGTTTACACATGCTCTGGGGTGGGGGCACTTTAATTAGAGTAGCTCTCAGGAGCCACTCTAATTAAAACACCCACAGCATCATGTGTATTCAGCATCCCCATGCTTCAAAATGGCAGTGGAGACACTTTAACAAAAGATCATTTGATATGCTTTAGTTAAAGTACCCCTGCCACCATTTTGAAGTTCAGGGACACCGTTGAGGCTCCTGGAGTATGCTAATTAGCATGGTGCAGCAGACTTGATTAATCGAGTCTGCACTAACATGTGCTAATTAGTACATGTTGGAGCAGGCTTCAGGCATGCATATAGATGCCCTAAGAGGCTAGGGGTTTAACTCAAAAAGATTATTCAAGATAGAAAGCTAAAGGCCTGCCTTCATATTTCTATACTCATTTATGCTAATCATTTGTACTATATGAACACTCACAGTTGAACTAAATGTGGTAATACTTTGCAAACTATTTGAGCTGTAAAAAGTCTCTATTTCATTCTTTAGAGTTATGTTAAATACTACTGCAAGTGGGCTTAACTTTTAGAATGCTTATAGTGAAGCTAAATATGCAAAAGTATGTTTAATTTCATTATTCACAGCACACCGTATTTCTGTAAGGTATTCCAAGTAGTAAAACAACCATTTATTCTATATTCTGATGAGCTACGTTCCAACTCTTTCTCTAGGTCTGCATTTTACTTATAAAATTCTGTTTTAAATTGAAACCACTCAAAGCAAACATCAATTCATACTTAAGGCTGAAACTTTCTCACTTATAAACTGTCAGTTTATTCCAGAGATAGAGTACTGTGGACTAAATTCTTTGCCATATGCAATAACATAGACTTGTGAATATTAAGTGTAAATAACTTTCCTTGTAAATATGATGGAAAAGTTTGGTTGAAAACAAGAATTCCATTTTACAAAATCTTTCTAAGCGTTCAAAGTTTATTTCTGTTCAAAAGCAGAAAGAAAAAGAAACCCTATGTAATGAAAATTTGCAATTTTTTGTTTGTTTACTTTTTGGTTTGGGGGATTTTTTTGCAAAAAAAATAAGTGAGATTCACTCCTCTGTGGTAAATAATCCACTGGTTACAGCTTTTACTTAGGAGATAGAAGACTCCATTGCCAGGTACAGACATTCAAAAATCCTGAGGAGGAATTGATCTAATTTATGTGGGTTTCTGTGAGTGCCCTAGGTTAGGTAGGTAGAGAACATAACACGTTTGCCTTTTTGTTGGGGAGGGACGAGATATGCAAGCTGCCTGCACTGGCTGAGGGCAGCAGGTTAGGTACAATCCTACCTGCTGGCCTCCATCAGGCTCCTCGGGCTATCAGAGACTGTCAAGCATAGGCAAGCATCCAGGCCACTTCTGATTGGCTGCTGGGCATGGACCCAACTCCCTGCCAAATCAGCCCATGTTCTACATACTCCAGAAGTTTCCTGGGGCATCTGCCTGGTTTCCCTGGCTTGGATGCTTGGTTCCCCTCATCCCCAACAACCCTCACCACCCTAGTATTCCAGAACCCTATAGCTATGGGTCACAAAAGCTTTGAAGCACCCCAGGTTCACATGGCCCAGGTACCTGCAAGCAGTGGCCAAGATGTGGTAGTCACAGGGTTGCCTCTGTGCAGGCTCAGTCATGATATTCTTCCTCCCTGCCACCCCATCTCACCAGAGATGAAGCACTTGCAGGCTCCTGCTCAGTAGGCAGCTCATAACAGGCTCCAGGTGGGAGGGTGCCTGGCTCTGAGCACGGAGATATGGTGTGTAGGAGCCGGGATTGCAGTCCATGGGGCTACATCTATAAGTGAAGGCATGGCGAACCCTAGCTTGTTGTGCAGGAGCCAAAGTTAGGGCCCACAGGACTTTGCCTATGTATAGGGACATGGGAGTCCTTGGGTGGGTGTGCAGGAGCCAGGGTTGCCATCCATGGAGTTATGCCCAAGCACTGGGGTTCTTGTGGATGCTGTCTCAGGTCTGTGTGTATATTGTGAAGTGATTTGTGACAGGGTGCAGAGGCATGGGTACCCAGGTCCTGAGTTTCATGCAGGGCACACAGATACCTCCCTTCACACGGGCTGCATGCCTGTGAATGACAGATAGCCAAAGGCAGCAGGTGGGGCTGTGGAAAGAGCCTATGCTTACTCAGTTCTGGGAAAGCTTGGGGGTGGGGGGCAGGCCTGCTGGGGCTCAACCAGAGCAGTCAAGCATTGGCCAAGTACTAGTGCACTTCCCTGTGAAAGGAGGGAGGCTGCAAAGGAGCAGGGATGCTGGAGGACAGCAATCTAACTTGAATCAATGGGGGACCTGGTACAGAAGTTCAATTCACCACTCTAACCTAAATCAATTAAGTTTGAGCAAACATCAATCCAGGTCTATCTTAAAAAAGGTTCTGCCATTCTTACACCAGTCTGTGCGTGCCATCTTTCTGTATGATTGCAGTTTTAGATCAATTTCCAATCACTTAGACTGGTTTATGTGTAATATCTGTACCTGGCCCATGTTCAAACCCTGACTGATATGGGCAAAAATTAAACTTGAATCTCTTATAACTTGTTCAAGTGCCCTAACTACCAGTCTATTAGCTTCTAGACTGGGTCTCTATTTCTCTTCTTTTTATTTTCTGAGGCTCACTTGTTGCCTATTGATTTTGTGAATGCCTATTTAGGCAGATTTTTTTTTTTTGTGGTTTTATTATAAAATGGAATTTGCATGCACATCATTTGAATTCTTGCTTCTGAAACAGAAGTTTTTAAATTTATGTCTCTAGTGGCTAATAGTGGAAAACCTAGTGAAAGGAGAGGATCAAATACTTCAGTTCTCAAAGCGGTGTCTCAGTAAAATGGCAAAGGTGCCCGGAAGCCCCCGTGACTTAACAGGGATATTCAGGGGACCCTGAGGGCAAAGCAGGAGGCTTACTATCTTTGGAAGAAGGGAGCAACCTCCAAAGAGGAGTACTCTTCTTGTTCTCGGGCATGTAGGAGGGCTGTTAGGAAGGCCAAGGCGGGCGTAGAGGTTCGCCTGGCGACTAGGATCAAGGACAACAGGAAGTCCTTTTTCAAGTATGTGGGGAGCAAAAAGAGAGCCCCGGGAAATGTCGGGCCCCTGAGGGACT
>JAGPOW010003316.1:120436935-120511683 GCA_030014935.1 Caiman crocodilus
GGAACCGGCTTCCTAGGTAAGTTGTTCTTGCTCCTACCTTGGGCATCTTTAAGAGTAGATTAGATAGGTACTTGGCTGAGGTCCTGTGACCCTGGCACTCATTCTTGCGATTGGCAGGGGTCAGACTAGATGGTCTGCTCTAGGCCCCTTCTGACCCTAGGCACTATGAAACTATGAAACTACCTTGGAAAGAAGTGCAAGGGGAAAATGCATCTTCACTACTATCTGGTTTACCCAATGACTGTTAAGTATAATATGCAGAAACATCATTGTGAAAGGAGCCAGAACTTGTATTCTGTTACTTAGGCCACTATCCAGCAAAGCTTTTAAGCCCATGCTTAACTTTAGCCATGCAAGTAGTTAATTTGAAGCCTACATTCTTGTAAATAAATGCGAGTTTAACTGCTTTGCTACATAGCAGCCCTACGTACAAAATGTACAAAACTCACCTCCACATTCCTCAGGGATAGAAACCTCTTCCAGACTACCTCTTGCCAACACACAGACTCCTACTCCTGCCTAAATCTGCACTAGGAATCATTATTATTCAATATTGGACAATTACTAATAGTCACTGTTGTATCTCATCCAGAAATTCATCTAAAAAAGTAGATTCATCCCATCCCTAGATGCAAGTACACCCCATTTAGATGAACTCTTTGTTGAAAGTAATGTCAGGGAACACAATTTAAATTTCCCAACTGTAGCCAAAATGTCTGACATTAGAATCAAATATAGGTTTTAACATATATTCCCTGTGGCCTTCAAGTTACATTGAGCAAAGGATTCATTTAAATGTGGCAAGCCTTGTGCTTGCCTCTTACTGAGTTACACATCCTTAAATTATTTATAATAGAAACACTGACACCATCTTAAGCAGAATGGTAGGAACATGTTTTTGTAAAAAAGATGATCCTGTTAAGATGTTAAACTGAATACATTTGCCTAAATTCTAAACTATTTTACTTTTAGTCCACAGGTAATAATATTAATGAGATTACATTCTTCTTACATGCTGTAAGCATTATATTTACATTATGCTTTCACATATATCAAGGCAAAACTTTTAAATCAGATGCAACTCTCCAATAGGCCAAACGCGTTACCCCCCTAAATAAATGGGGGAAGCTGATTTTCTGCCTGGGATGGAAACACCATGCTTTGGTTCCTGCTCTACAGTGTAGCAGCTGTGGTATTACTGTTCAAGCAGCTGAGGAAATCAATTAACTTAATGGATCATTGTTCTCTATGCCACAGCTATTAATTATTGCCTCTCCTTTTTAGTGATCTTGATATTTCGGTAATCAAGCTAATTTTTAGAGTTATTTTGCCCTTTGCTAGCTGGCCCTTTTCTCTTATTTCACAGCTGAAGCAGGAAAAGGATAATACGAGAGCAGAAGATTAGGTTCTGTCCCTGCTGTTTGCAGCAATGGCTGTGCTCTGGAAAACCTTTCAAAAACAAGGTATGTATTATATTTTGGGGTGTTGTATGCAAGAAAATCTGGCATTTTGGGTGCATGTAGATGTGTGGAGATGCTGCTCCAACACGCTGTAATTACAATGCATTGGAGCAGACTTGATTAATCAAATAAGCTTTAGTTAAAATGCCCTTTCCCCCACATTTTGAAGCATGGGACACTAAATATACAAGATGATGCAGGCACCTTAATTACAGCAGTTCTCAGAGCCACTGCTCTAATTAGAGCCACTCTAATTAAAGCACACCCCCACCCCTTTGCCTTACCACTGGAACACATGTAAAGATGTGCACATCACTTTTCTGTGCACATCACTAAAACAGTTTTGACAAGAGAGTTTCTTAGAAAAAAAAATTATTGTGGTGCCACCAGTGGTGATTTTTATCACAATACTTGTGAAACTCCCTTAGAGCCAACTGTGGCAGATTCCCTAAAATTCCCTAATGCAGAGGGATTTAGGATTAACCCCTGGTCATTCACTGAAAATCTGCTTCAAGAGGTCTTTCTGGATTCAAGGTTTTCCTTTGTTTAAACCATGTCCAAAATCATAAAGATATATTCAGATAGCAAACATACTCTGCACAGTGATAAAAATCAACATAGCAGAATGCATTGACTTTTCAGTGAGTGCAGATGTACCACATCAGTAAAACAAACAAAAAACTGCATAACATCCCACACAAACTTCGACTTATATCAGGGCTTGACAAATGCATCTGGCAGTCTCGGAGGCTCTTCAGGTACTCCATTATAGCTCTTCAGGTAGGTTCATATTTGACTACAAATTGCTTGTTTTTTCTTTGTTTGAACTATACAAAGACTGTAGGCAGGAGACAGAGCTAATGAGGTACAATCTTTCCAAAATGTAAATAATTGGAAAATAATCATAAAGATGTGTATGTTACCACATGCTCCATTCACCTTTGGGTGCAGACAGAAGTAACAACTGAAACATTACATCTGTCTTTGAAATACTTAAAAGGGGCAGCTGTACAAACATATATACCCTTTGATACATTCCAGACAGGACTTGGTATTTGGCTGGTCAAATAAAGTTTGATCTATTGAATGATTAAATATTTGTCAAAATTTTAAACTAGGTTCAAGTAATAAGCATGAAAAAGCACAAAAAATCCATTAAGAAATGTGTCAAAAACAATAAAAAATCATATTTCTGTCAAGAAAACTACAAAAAAAAATGTAGGGTTTGTTTGGGGGTTTTTTGGCTAAAATTGCTATAATCTTTGACCAGTCAAAAAATATGCTATCAATTAACTGGTCAGTTGAAAATATTTGACTGGTCAATTGACTGGCTTACCCATTCTAATACCAGAAATGGCTAAAGTGAAATGAAGTACTGATTTGGAGCAGTTCACTTATTGCATGTGCACAAGGAAAAGGGACAAACAGGTCCTCCGGAATCCTACACTGCTTTTCCTCCCACCCAGGGAGGAAGAAGTTGGGGCAGGGTACAACAGAAGCTCCAAGCTGAGATGCTACCCTTTTAAATTTTTCCAAGCTGTATGGCCTTGGAAATTTTTCAAAAGTTATTTCTGTCCACAACTTCAAACTCATTGCTTCATACACTTTAATGTTGTCTTGCAACTCACAAACACGGTAAACAGAAAGCAAGTAGATGTTGAGATACATTTACCCTATTTGCCTCCTGAAGTTCCTTAATGCTGCTTTGTCGAGTAGTCTCTGGATATATCTGGTTATACTATTTTAAAGAGACCATAGTGCAGCAATAATTTGACAGAGTATTAGTGAGTTAACATGCAAGAATGTACAAAAAATATTTTAAAAGCAAGTTGTTGTAAAAGTGTTGATGCCTAATATTAGTCACTTATATGCTACAAGAAGGTAAACTATACTGGGTGCATCTACACGTGCAAATAATACAGCTCAATAAACTCCAGCACAGTTCACACCAGAGTTTATTTCTCCCAGGCACCACATTTGCATGTGCACCTGAGACTATAGCATGTTGAGCTGGGGCAGAATAACCCTGGATGGCAGATGGGCTGGGGATCAGCCTGCCACATCAGAGCTGCTCTGATTCTGTGGAGGGGCTGGCTGGGGCACGTGGGTGCTTCAATGCAGGACTAGTCAGCAGGCAGCCCCCACACTGAAGCACCTTTGAGTCCCAGCTAGCCCCATTACTGTTTATATGTGCGTTGTAGTGGAGTAAATAACTCCACTGCAGGATAGTACTTGTGTCTGGCAGTATTATGATATGGTGTAACTAATTAGTTTACTCCATCCGAATAGCACTGCATGTACAGATGGTGAGTTTTTACTGCAGAGCTGGTTAGTCATTTCCTCAGTAAATGTCTCATGTAGATGCACCCACTGCAGTGTATCTGAGCTTCACAGTCATTAATAGATCTTTTCCTTGAGGTCCAGTAAAATTAGGAATATTTTTCCCATTTACAGAAGGAGATGTGAACTGTACATGAAAGAAATTTGCCCAATATTATTCAGAAAATCCATGGCTGAACTGGGAACCAGAAAAGATGATGGTAACTGTAATAAGATTACACATTGTATAGTATAAAAACATGCATAACTTGACTGTTCTGAATCTTTTAAAAGTGTATGGGGGTTTTCTTTTTATTTGTTTTTTTTTGTGGATTAGTCCTTTTTCTCTCCACTGGGTTAAGATTGTGGAGATAGTGGAACAGAGACCAAACACCCAAACAAAATTTCTAGGAGGGGACTTGGTTGTGAAGTGTGCTTCCATTGTCTTATTTCATCACATGAAAAGTTCTTTACTGAAAAATATTTGACACAAGTACAAGGACAGTAATGTTGATTTGAAAAGGATGTTTAAGACAGAAGAAGTAATACTATGCTTTCTTGTATACAACATGCACCTTTTCCCCACCAGAAAACAGTGATAGAAATCAGAGGTCAGGTCTACATGAGCAGCAGCACAGATTTGTGCTGCTACTTTGTGCTCCAGTGCAGGTCCCTGCCTGTGTGTTTTGCAGTGGGTCACATTGTCCCACTGGTCCATGTGCTGCAGGAGTGGTCTACCTGGGGCACAGGGTGTCTCAGCAGGGGCTAGCTATCCCCTGCACTGAAGCATCCTTTGTCCTGGCCAGTTGGGGAGTGGCACATGGAGATGAAGGAGCAGGCTGCCTGCTCCCCCATCTCCATGTGCTGTGGAGCCTTCACTCTGAGGCCCTTTGTGCCCCAGCTAGTCAATCCCTACCTGGCTGGGGTATAGTGTGCCTGGAGGTTGGGGAGCAGGCAGCCTTGGGATGGCTACTCCCCTGTCTCCTTGTGCTTCAGTGCAGAGGCATCATTGCGGAGCCCCTGCGCTGAGGCACACTGAGACCCAGGCAGGCATAGAGCAGCTGGCTGGTGCACAGCATACCCTGAGATGAGGCAGCAGGCTGCCTGCTCCCCCATCATAGAGCAGCTGGCTGAATTGCAGAGTGCCTCAGTGTGGAGAGTAGACAATGCATGGAGATGGTGGAGCAGACATCCCTGGGCTGCCTGTTCCCCCATCTCTGCATTTGTCCGAGCACTAACTACATCGGCATGATTTGCACTGCTTTTTTCCAGGGGTTTGGGGTTTTTTTGTTACCAGGAAGTCACAGTAGCAAACTTTGCCCTCGTGCTGCAAATGAGCAATGCCAAGCATTGATTAATGTGCAACTTGTATGGTCTGTGGCACTGCAAAGAGGTTTGCAGCACAACAAACTACACATGCCTGCATGTCTGGATCCAGTCACAGAAGGCATTATATGCAAAAAATATGGTAATATCAGTTTCTGCTGTTCCAGGTGAAACAAAGTAAAACCTGCAGCAATCAACTGGGTACAAAACAATAAGCAGGTTCAGGTTTCTAAAGGCTGCTACTTCAATTTTTTTCTTTATTCTACTTTTCCAAAATAAGATGCATGTTAGAAAATATGCGGTACTAGTTGAACCCATGCTTATTTTTTAGAACCTTTTGTCAAAATCAGCATCATCTTCACTTTATGTTTTATGCATCATTGCCTGTTCCACCTTCAATAGCTTTCAGACCATTGTTTCCATCTGGTTTCTTCTCTTGTAGACTAACTGAATTTTTTGACATGGTTGAGCTTCCAAACCTCAACACTACCCCCAACCTGGAGGACCAGACCAGAACCCCCTTAGCCAATATTTTCACAATTTCCTGGAGACCTTCATGGCACTTTAGCAACATAGAGTGAGCATTATTAGATGCACAGGTATCTAGGCAATGTTGAATCTTGAGCAAAGTGTTTACTGAATGGCTCTTCTTTGCTATATAACTATATACTATTAGTAGGCCAGGGGAGGGCAAAATACGGCCTGCCAAACCCTTTCATCCAGCCCAGGGGGCCTACCAACAAATTATGCCCTGCCCAGCCCTTCTGTCCTTCTACTCACGAGGGTGGGAGTGAAGTGCCGACATGTACACACAGCACCCAAAACATACCCCTTGCCTGGCTCTTGCTCTCATGGGTGGAAGGGCCCAGCCAGCCAGCGTGCAGCTTCTGTGTGGTGCTACTGCTGCTGTTGCCGCAGCCTGCAGGGCCTACTCACTTCCCCCGATCTCCTTTTGGCTCTGAGCATTAGTTAGGGAAGCAGCAGGGATGGGGCTGCTGCTGAGAGGGAGCCTGAAACATGAGGCTGAGGATGGTGGCAGCATCAATCCCATGCCCAGGGGGATGAGGGGTGATGGCAACATGGAGCTCGGTTGGGCAGCATGTGGGTGAGAGAGAGAGTGGGGGATGTGGGGACCCCCTCCCCCCGCAGAAAGCAGTAGCAGCTGCAGCAGGCTTGACTCTCAGGACACAGGCACCTGGTGAGGTGTGGCTCCAGCCAGCACCACACATAGCAATGAGGGGTGCAGCCTCTGCACTGCTGCCTGTATTGCCAGTGCTCCCTGCCACTCATGCACAACACCTGCACTCACACAGTAGGGAGGGAAGCTTCACATGGCTGGAGCCAGTTGTCTTCCCTGCCAAAGTCGCACAGCACTAGAGGGAAACTTCAGGCTCTAGAGTTAGCTGCCTTCCCTTCCTGGGGCTTCCCTCCCTTGCAGTGCAGCCCCTGAGGGGAAGGCAGCCAGCTTCAGCACCTGAGGTTTCTCTCTCGTGCTGAGCAGGCCCAGCAAGGAACGCACCTGGCTCCCTCCCTGGTGTAGTAGTACAAAGGCTGCATGTGAGTGGGAGAGAGAACTGGCAATACAGCCAGCCATGCAGAGGCTGCACCCCTTGCAGCAAAGTGCAGCACTGGCTGCAGGTGTGCTCCACTGGGCGCCTGTGCCCCAAGCATCCCGCCTGCTGTGGCACCATAGGGGAAGTGTGGGCAGGTTCCCACATCCCCCACCTTCCCTAACACCCCACCCCTACAATCCCCCACATATATAGAACCCTCTAACATACCCTATGCCCCCCCACACAGCCACACCCCCTCACAACTCACCCACATACTCCCCACATCATACCATACATGCATACCCACACCCCCCACTCCCACCATACACATTCATCATACACACACATGCACACCACATCCACACACATACCACACACCCCCACACACCACATGCACACACCCTCCCTCAACAATATACAAAATTAAGAATTTATTTTTGAGTTATTATGCTATCACCTCTATATACACTATGCAAGCACAAATCATAACTATTTTTTTTTATAATAAAATTATTTTGGACCAATGTTTTCTCCAACATTAACTATTGTTGACAAAGGCATACCAGACAAAACCCCTCACAGAAGTTGGGGGGTGGAGGGGAAGAGAACCAACAGCAGAAACTTCTTGAAAAGTGTTTCTCAAACCATGGGTCACAACCCAAAAATGGGTCACAAGAATATATGAAAAGGTTACAAACTTTAAAAATTGATCAACAAACTTTAAAAATGCATTTTCCTTTAAAGGAGAAGAATGTGGGAAACTGGCTTTTCCCTTGTAAACTGGCAGAATTCAAGTCTGTGAGAGGCTGCTTGGGGCTCTTCATGCCTCACACACCCAGGCCCTTCCCCACACACTGAGAGGACTGGGGGCAGAGGGCAGAGGTTCAGGAGTGAGGGGTACTGGGTCAAGTTTGGCCATCAATGTTTATAAATTGGGCATGGTACAAAAAAGGTTGAGAACTACTGTTCTAGAACACATAATATGATAGGGTTTCTGGTGCCTTGCTAACTAAAAGTACTGTTAGTACTTGTGCATTACTTACAATGATTCACAGAGGGAACTTCCTGATATTTAAGGAACTATAACTATACTGCTATTCACGCTAGCAAAAAACAGTGTAGTCAAGAGCTTCCAACTCATAGAACTATAATCAGATGCCATTTCCAGAGCCCCTAGGAATAAAGAACAATAGCAGGTCTCTTACTACTTTAAACAAGAAGCAAATGAGAAGGAGCTGCACAATTTTAGTGGTGAAAAGCCCATTTTAGATAAAATGGAATTGGGTTTTGCAGCATGTCTTATACACCATTCCAATGCATTTTATAGAAAAGTGTTAGGTCCTGATAGCGCAGTAGATGGGCAGACAAATATAGAAACTATTATGCACTCAACAATAGTTCATATATAGCACTATAGTAGCACTAAAAATTAAATTTAGAGTTGGATGAAAAAAAATCTAATGACACAGTTTTCTAATAGAAAACACCAATTCAATAAATGAGTATGCTTTGCATGCTATTTTTTCCTCATTTTTATAGGGAATTAATGACACATTTTTGTTTTGATAGTGGCAAAATAAATCATTTCAGCCATTTTAATTTAGTTTATATGAAATACTTTGAGAAGGTAAACACATTTTTTTTTCTTATGCAAAGAAATCTGAGATTTTGCCTTTTCATCTTATGTCAGAATAAACCCATAATTTGAAATCCCAGGGTTTCCCATAGAAAAGATATTCCAAATTTCAGTAATGCCTAATGAGGACCTGGAAAGCATCAGTGTGGCTATGGGGCCACAATTAATGCACTTGGGTGATTTTTTTTTCTTGAATGAAATAACTATATTTTTTTGCACTCTGCCCCTCCATTCAAATATGCTTTAATGACATTACAAATTATATTCTATTTTTTCTTCTCAGAAAGTACCATCCACAATATTCATACCATTCTGTTATGATGCATTTCACACATTTTTGTCTGAAACCAAACCTTTAAGCGATTCTTCTATGCCACTAGATGTGGTGTAGAAGACTACTAGTATATGACTGCTAGTTGCAGGGCAAATAAAACCTCAATACAGCTGCCTTACAGGGTGCATCTACATGAGACATTTACTATAGAGCTGACTAAATAGCTCCATAGTAAGGGTCTCTGTGTCTACAAGCATCCGTATTAGGGCCCAGAAATCTAATATGGTAGGGACAGAAGTTACATATAAACTGGTTTAAGTGATTAGCAACTGGTTTAAACCTGTAACAGAACAGAAGTTCAGTGCACATAACCTGCTTTCAAAATGGTCAAAAGTGTTTTAAGATAAATCTGGTTGGATGTAGACTGATTTAGGTCAATGATTTATGGAACTTCTATTCACAGATTCACAGAAGTTTAGGGCTGGAAGGGGCCTCATAATTATCATTATGTCCAGCCCCCCTTGTTCTGGGCAGGAAAGACTGCTGGGGGGCAAATAACCCCAGCAAGGTATGCATCCAATCTTCTTTGAAGATCTCTAGGGTAGGTGCTTGCACCATCCCTGCTGAGAGTCTATTCCAGAATCTGGTCACACTAATAATGAAGATCTATCTATCCCAGATCTCTTCCTGGTTTAAGTTAATTCTCTGAGGCTTTGCAGCCCTGAGCTACCCTGCCTTCTCCAGTGGAGAAGGAACATCCTCACCCCTTTGCTCCTTATTCTTCTTCATGCCTGTATCTATCAGCCCATATCCCCAAGACTGGCAGCATCTAAGGCAAGCAGTTCTGGGGTTCTGGAGTGGAGGAATTTCCTTCATCCCCCTAGGGCCCTGGGCTGGGGGACCCTGGGCTGTGGTGGTACTCCTTCTCTCTTCCTCCTGTGGCAGTGGTTGAAGCAATCGACAGCTGGGAAAGGGGAGAAGGGGAAATTCCCCTCAATTTCCCAGGGCTGCCTGGGCTGATAAACCCAGGCTGGGGAAAACCTCCTGAGGAGATGACTCCCCCAAGGTGGGCCAGCACCAGGGAGGGGGCTTCTTAAACCCCTGTGGTGGGACAGCAGGGGATTGGAGACACTTGGCTGGGTTGGCAATGGCCAACAGACCGGGAGATGTGCCCTAGTGCCCCCTGCCTACTGGCCTGGATCAGTGCAGGCATCCCCCTGCCTCTCCCAATTGAAAACAGAACATCAGTTCAGTTGGCTACTAGTTCACCTTGTGCATCTTTGAGAAAGTTGCCTAGATTGAATCTATTCTGCCTCAGGCTTTTTGACTTGGTCATAAATTTCACAGCAGGGTTGTACTTATGAGTACTACCTTTTTGTGGTAGTTTTTCATATGCAGCAGTGCTGTCATAACCAAGTCAGTTAAGTGACCCTGCCACAATAGAACCACCCTAAGCAACTGCCGCCATCTCCAAATTTGGTCATGTTCCGCCTTATTAGCTATTCTCACCTGGCAGTCTGTCATGGGCTACTCTAAACATATAAAAGTCCATGCATCTTCTGCCCAAGTTGGAGAACTCTGACGAGACCTCTGAGCACACTGCAGAGTAACCTCGGAGAGCTCTGAACACATGGCAGAGTAAACTTGGTGGACTGATCACCCACCAACGTCTCCTTGTCACCGACAGGCCCCGATGTACCCTTTACCCTTTCCCGTGTGCTTGTTTCGTCCATGAACTCGTCGACTCATTTTGTTGCCGTTACCTGTAACTACATAAGCAGCCTTATTTCCTGTATCGCCATCCCAGCAGCGTAAGTAATAGTTATCCTTCAACCAATACCTTGTTCTGTCTCTCCATCTGCCAGCCCACCTGACAGCCGATTAATCAGCGCTCCTCAAGTCAGCTCTAGCCATCTGAGACATGGTGTCACGAACAGGATACAAGGGCATGGTGGTAGAGAAGATTCTAATTGAGTGTTGCCCCTGGTGCACCAGGGGGTGCCCTGTGGCTGACTCAAATGAACGGTGGGCCCATATCGCATACCATCAGGTGGGCGACCCGGGGAAGAATCATGTCAGCGGCTACCTTTCACTGAAGGGGAAGAGGGAATTTCAGAGGAATGGGAGGCACACCTTCACTCTGGGGTGTTTGAGTGCGTCATGAGCAATGAACGGGTCCAATTTAAACCCCAAGATGAAGTAAACACCACGTCCCTCACCAAAGTCAAACCAGTGGGTGGAGCAGACCCAACTCTCGCCCAGGAATACTCCCGCTGTATAAGATATGTGTGGGAGGGCAGAGAACTGACACCAGTCAACCGGTTTAATCCTCTGACCATAATGCCTGGGTTGAGGGGTCACAAGCTCCTCTCGTATCTCTGGGAGAAGTTGGAGTCGGAAGGCTGTACTGCGACACGATGGGAAGGCCTGAAATGGAACAAGGGAAAAGTAATAAATGTGCTATTCCGCACCGTAACAGCTTTACTGTGGGAAAACACAAACTTAGAGGCCCAGCTGCTCACAGCCGCTCAGGCAGTTAAGGAGGTGGCAGTAAAAGAAAGCCCTGAGCTGCTGGAAAACCCTGAGCCACCGCCATTCCAAGATGGCACCAGAGAAAAGGGAGAGCGCGCAAAAAGTCCAGAGCGCGAGAAAAGTCCCGGGGAAGAAGAGGCGGTTACGCAACACACAGCCCCACCCTCCGAGGTGGCACCACCCCCGACATCGCCGCTCCCTTACGAGGGAGAAAGATTATACCCAGCCCTCCTGCCAGACACGCCTGCTCTCTTAGCAGCCACTTACCCCATAGCCTTGGGGAAGCAAGTCACCGATGCGTGGGGTGCAAGCCGCAACACCACTACATACCGCATCCGCATGCGTGGAGAAATGCAGGAATTGTGCCAGGGAAGCTTGTGTGGAAGTTTATGGGGGGAGACACACTATAATGTTTCGGCTTCTTCTCAACCCAGTGGCTGGCCAGCCTGCGGGTAATCTCTTAAGCCAACTTCCATGACTGCAAGCCCTCATAAAGTCCACAATGGAGGCCTCGATTGATGCGACGAACCACCCCACTGTATATTCAATAGAGACCCCAAGGCCAAGGCACTACGAACCTGACCCTCGGCGGGAATTATGGCTGATGCCGCAAAGGACACCCGAGGAGAGAGCCATGATCGGGTTCCTCTTGAATCACTCCAGGCTTACAAAGTGGCAATTGCGCATCCTGGGGGACGAGGGCCAGCAACACCTGGCAAATGAACTGAACTTTAAGTTTGATGACTAGAAGGAAACGATGACCAATTACCAACCTTAATTCATCGCAACTGGCTAACTCACCGCTCTATGGTTTTCCTAGTTTTCTTTTTCCTTTTTACATTTGTGTTTTGTCCTCTTACAGGCCTGGCAGTGATGAAACGACAATCTGCGGCTGCTCGACTGCGATGACCACCAGGTACCAAGCTGCAGCATACCATGGCTTGCCGACTTTTCGGTTAGATGAGAGGGGATGCCTTGTCTTGGTTAATTCTATTGTTGACGCCTTTAATTACCTTATGTTTGCCATTAGTTGCATTAGTCGTTGTAGTATGTATGGGATGCTATGTGTTGCAGCTCATCAACCCCCCCCCCCCGCAAAATGTATAACTATGCTGTCTCCTTCTGTATATACCCACTTGCCACCTAAACTTTGTAATAACAACGAGTTCCTGGACGAAAATTGTCTTTAATTTAAGTTCCTTATCTATTATGTCATGGCCAAGGTGGCATGTCATAACCAAGTCAGTTAAGTGACCCTGCCACAATAGAACCACCCTAAGCAACTGCCGCCATCTCCAAATTTGGTCACATTCTGCCTTATTAGCTATTATCACCTGTCAGTCTGTCATTGGCTACTTTAAACATATAAAAGTCCATGCAGCTTCCCCCCAAGTCAGAGAACTCTGACAAGAGCTCTGAGGAGACCTCTGAGCATGCTGCAGAGTAACCTCAGAGAGCTCTGAACACATGGCAGAGTAAACTTGGCAGACTGATCATCCACCAACGTCTCCCTGTCACCGATAGGCCCCGACGTACCCCTTCCCATGCGCTCATTTCATCCACGAACTCGTCAACTTGTTTTGTTGCTGTTACCTGTAACTACGTAAGCATCCTTATTGCCTGCGTCACCACCCCAGCGGCGTAAGTAAAAGTTATCCTTCAACCAAAACGTTGTTCTGCCTTTCCATCTGCCAGCCCACCTGACAGCCAATTAATCAGTGCTCCTCAAGTCGGGTCTAGCCATCTGAGACAAGTGCATGTGTAGATGTTAACCCAGCTGGCTGGGACACAAGGGTGCATCAGTGCAGGGGCTGCTTACTGTTTAGCCCCCTCACTGAAGCACCCTAATTCCCCAACCAGCTGCTCTGTGGTACATTGAGCCTCAGACCAGCTCTGGGCTGGCAGGCTGACCTCCAGGGCTCCCTGCCAGCCAGGGCTATTCCAACTGGGCTTCACATGCTGCACATGAATAACCACTGGAGCTGACTAGTCTGGAGTGAATTGCTCCTAGGTGCACATTCAAACATGTGCCCAGGAGCAAAAATTCTGGAGTTTATTTGTATGCAGTAATTGCACATGTAGACACACCCACTGGGTATATTTTGATAAATGTTTTAGAAGTAACTACATTGCCATCTGTCTTTATTTTGCTAAGCCACTGTTTGAACACTATAAATATAAGTAATTACAGCAATGGGAAGATAACAACTAAGAAAGTTGTGCCAAATCCTATTCAAAGAACAGCAATAAATGATCATCCAGAATTAATTGCAGACCTCTAATCATGTTAGGTCAAATTAACTCCTATTGTAAACCCTTTGAGCTTTATGAAGTTTAAGCTGGGTTGAATTTTGCTTAATAAATTGTTTAGCAGAGAGGTAAAAAGAAAAGTTAATTTACTAATTATTAACATTTACAAATATTCCTTACGCATTCATTTACATACTAATGTTCTCTTCCCACTTTAATTAACCTAGAGCTGTGAAAAATTGTTAAATAAGAGAGATTTATTCTGTTTTGTCTATAATCTGTTTTATGGCTCTCTATTTGTCCTTCTTCTAAAAATAAATTAATAATAAATATTTCATACTCTTTTACTTTTCATTTTTCTTGTTTTTTCTCTCATGAATTCTGTGCAATATGCTTACATCTCTACTTTCTCTAATTGAGCTGAACAGTCTCACAAGAATTCTTTATATTGAACTTTCTTAATTTGTGAGAGGTTTAAAAGATGCTGCTAGCATTCTAATACTCTAATCAGTATGAATGGCAGTATTCTATACCAAATATATTGTAACCCTATCAATTACTCTTCGTGACATGGTTTATATCCTACCTACAATAATAAATTACACAAAGTAAAATCATGGAACACTCAACTTCTTCTTAATGAATTATGTATTCTATTACTGGTGACAATAACACACAATAAAGCAAAACTATAGACAGTGTTGACATTCTTATTTGTACTTCATTTAAATTAGGGTCCTTTACTTTCAGATGCTACAGAAACAGCTGAATCCTGAGTTAAGCTATGGAGCCTTAAAATTGTCATGGCAATTCACTTTGTACAAATTCACTTTGTACTGATTTAAACAGAGCTAAGTTAGCTGCGTTAGTCTGAAATCATACAGAAGGCAGTGTAGATTTGCACCTTACAGACTAACTAAATCAAATACACACACCACACACACGTGTATGTGTGTGTGGGGGGTGGGTGTATGTGTGTATGTATATAAACTGTCATTAATTCGAAATCACGTCATCAGATGCTGTGAAAGGACACAAAGAGCAGTGTATAAAATAGGAAAGATGATTTGAATATAAAAGGCAAGAAAGGAGTCCGGGAAGGGAAAGTGGGTAGAGGGACCACTGCTGGGAAGCAATAAACCCATATGAACAAAGGGATCATAAAAAATAATCCAGGTAATGAGATGCACATCCATAGTCCCTGTTAAAACCATACTGTGGTTTTGTATCCCATTACCTGGATTAGTTTACAGAGTTGTATCCTGTTACCTGGATCAGCTTTTTGTTACCTCTTTGTTGCTATAGTTTTATTGTTTGTTTGTCTTTCCTCTATTTATCTATACATGCATGCACACACACACATATGTAAGTATGTAGGTTTATACATGTGTATATGTGTATGAAAGGCAGGTGAGGCAGACTGGTCAAATTAACCTCAGTCCATGGAAAATCATGGATCAGGTCCTCAAGGAATCTGTTTCTAAGCACTTGGAGAAGAAGGTGATTAGGGACAGTCAAGATGGATTCACCAAGGGCAAGTCATGCCTGACCAATCTAATTGCTTACTATGATGATATGACTGGCTCTGTAGATCCAGGGAAAACCACTGGATGTAGCATACCTTGAGTTTAGCAAGGCTTTTGATATGGTCTCTCACAATATTCTTACAGGCAAGCTAAGGAAATATGGGTTGGATGAATAGACTAAGATGGACAGAAAACTATCTGGAATGTCAGACTCAAACAACAGCAGGACATGGCTCCATGTCTAGTTTGTAGCCGGAATCCAGTGGAGTGCTCCAGGGATCAGTCTCATGGCTGTTGTTTTCTAATATTTTCATCAGTGACCTGGAAGATGGGATGGAGAGCACCTTCAGCAAGTTTGAAGATGTCATCAAGCTAGGGGGAGTAATAGATACACTGGAGGGTAGGGTTAGGATTCAGAGAGTCCTAGAGAAATTGGAGGGTTGGACCAAAAGAAATCTCATGAGATTCAATAAGGAGAAGTGCAAAGTCCTGCATTTAGGACAGAACAATCCCATGCATCAGTACAGACTGTGGACCAACTGGTTAAGAAGTAGCTCTGCAGAAAAGGACGTAGGGGTTACAGTCTTCATGGTAAGGGTGGCCAAAATTTGGAATGGGCTTCCAAGAGAGGTGGTGATCTCCCCTACCACTGGCATCTTTAAGAGAAGGCTGCATAGGCATCTGGCTGGCGTCATCTGACCCCAGCACTCTTTCCTGCTTAGGCAGGGGTTGGACTCAATGTTCTGTTGAGGTCCTTTCCAACCCTAGCATCTATGGATCTATGGACATAAGCTGAACATGAGGCCAACTGTGTGCCCTTGTCAAGAAGGCTAACAGCATACTGGGCCACATTAGTAAGCACATTGCCAGCAGATCAAGAGAAATGACCCTTTCCTTCTATTCAGCACTGTTGAGACCACATCTGGAGAACTGTGTCCAGTTTTGGGCCTCCCCTACTACAGAAAGGATGTGGACAAATTGGAGAGAGTCCAGTGAAGGGCAACAAAAATGGTTAAGGGGCTGTGGCACATGGCTTCTCAGGAGAGGCTGAGAGTACTGGGCTTATTTAGTCTGAAGAAGAGAAAAGGGGGAGATTGAATAGCAGCCTTCAACTACCTGAAGGGTAGTTCCAAAGAGGATGGAGCTAGACTGTTCTCTGTGGTGGCAGATGACAGAATAAGGAGCAATGGTCTCAAGTTGTAGCAAAGAAAATTTAGGTTAGATATTAGGAAAAACTCTCTCACTAGGAGGGCAGCAAAATGCTAGAACAGGTTACCCAGAGAGGTTGTGAAATCTCCACCTTTGGAGCTTTTTAAGACCCGGCTAGTCAAAGTCTTGACAGATGATTTATTTGGGGATGGTCTTGCTTTGAGCATGGGGTTGAAGTAATGATCTCCTAAGGTCCCTTACGATCCTAATTTTATGATTCTATGGTTTTATGATCCTATGATTTGCATTAGTAAAACTTATCATATGTATAAGTCTTTCACATACACAGCACGGATTCAGTAACACGCTACTCCAATTGTTACAAAGAAAAACTATATGCAAATTTTGCAGATTTTGAATCATTTTGTGGTATGAAATAAATGATATATAAGTGCTATCAGAATGTGCTGCTCAACACCCGTCTTGCCAAAGTGACAGTAGCATTTTTTAAAATTCCAATATGCATATGGGTGTGATTAGAGATACCTGAAAATTACGGTTTATTTTTAAAACACTGAAAAACGTTTGCTATAAGAGGTGTTTGCTTATACCACTAAATAAATCACGGAATCAGTTAATTCAACACTTTATTCATAGAGAAGGATAATCAGCCACAAGTTTTTCCTCTTCCTGTCAGGAAGAATAAATGTCCCATTTATTTCCTGGGCATTTCTAGAAGTACCAGACACCTGTACTGTTTAAATCCCGCATTAATCATCTTGCCACCTGTGCATCTCATTTACAGCATAATCCTCCTGTTTGATTAAATCACCATTGTTGTTTTCTACAATGATGGTCATCAAACTATTGTTCAGATAGAGACCTGTCCCTTGCATATTTAAACAGAGCATTTAGACTTTTAAATTATTTGAACTTCAGATTGTTCCTTTCACATTTCTAATATGCAAATGTTTATTTCAGCAAATTTTCTGATGAATTAATAAAGAGAACTTTTAAAATGTTGCCAAAGGGCTATTCAATTAAATGTGCTATCAGACAGGTTTTCTGAGTATTGGACTGGATTCTGCATGCATTTCATATTCAGGTGCCAAGAGAAAGGGAGAATGTATAAGAATGTGGCAGAGTTGCAGTCTCTGTCTCAGTGAGCACTGAGATAACTCCCCTGTCTTGTAATCCTAGCGGTCTGGTGATGGTTTGGATGCAGAACCATACTTTCTTCTCCTGCTCTGCACTAACCAGCTGCAGAAGAATTATTCAGCATCAGACATGTTAAACTTTCCCCAGGTACACTGAGTATTGCTGGTAGAATTTTTTATACAAAGAATAAAAAGTCAATTAGAAATCAATTCAGAATTATAAATGATGAAGGAAATGTTTGCATTTCACCTTTGCTTTTTTAATGCATTCGTCATAGTATATAGCCATTTAAATATTTTCTCAAGAGGCAGCATTGTCCAGCAATCCGAGTATGTAGAGAGACTTTATTATGCAAATTATTTCTTCAATGATATAGGAAGGTTGACTATTATGTAGGAAAGGAAGTCTTATAAAATGTATAATATCTTCATTATTAAAACAATAGCAGAATATTACAAGGGTTTGTTCCAAAAAAGCAAGAGATAAATGTATATATTTTAAATAAAAATAGGTATGACTAGACTATAACATCAAACTGATACACTGCGGGCACATTCACATGAGAAGTTTACTGTGGAACTGTCTAATTAAATCTGTAGTGAAGTCTCAGCATCAACATGTGCTGCCTTATTAGGCTACAGGAAACTACTTAATTCTGCCATAAGTTAGTACTTGTAAATACAAGTACTGGTATCTTGTACCAGTGTTGTTTAGTGCTTGGCAATTCACATGTAGATGCTGATGGGGCTGGCTGGGGCATGAAGGTGCTTCAGTGTCCAGGGCTGCCTGCTGGCTAGCCCTTCACTGGAGCATGCTTGTACTCCAGCCAGCTCCTCCATGGCTTGAGCCATGGGAGAGAAGCCCATTGCAGTTAAGAGCTGGTTTTAAACCTAGTGCTTTAAGAATTGACACAACACTCAGTTGATTAATAGCAGAAAGGCTTACTTAAATAACTGTCAACAAGCTATACAACTAAATGACAGATAAAAAACTCTTTCTTAATATTCAATACATGAGCTATTACTGTCCCTGTATTATTTTACCTGCAAGACATTTTTACCCAAGCATGCAGGAAGCAGTTCTTATCTTTACAGCTTTCACTGAATGTGGGTCCTTCACTCACGGGCTGAGTGCAGGATGACTTCTTGATCTTCCCTGGACTTTACACCTTGTTGGCAGTTCTGTCTTGCTCTTATACTCTTTAATTGTATAGCTTCAAAGCATTTTTCCTCTATGGTTATTCGGTTACAGTCCACCCAAAGGGTGACCAACCCATTGCCATTGTTAAATTGCTTGGTTCCTGTTTATTGGATTTGTCCAGTTGTGAAGATTTGTATTTCTTGCAGCTACTGAAGTTAAATGTCAATTAAATGTGATGGGTCCTAACTTGCTAAACAGGAGCCATTGGTTACCAGACCTGTCTTTGGGTATTTGTTTAACAATGGGGCAAATGTGCAACAGCTTGTACAAAATTCCAGACAGACATTGAACAATTGAGACATTTGTAACACCTTAGACATCTGATGCCTGTTTTGAGAAATATGAGGCTATGTTTCATGTACAGGATATCTTTCTTGTATTTAGTGCACCTTTTACAGGTTTTGTTTGAAATGTACAATGAAATGAAATGTCTTTTGTCTTCTTTAGTTGCCAGTTCAAATGAATGTAGATGTAGTTTCCCTGCCTTCTCTAGTTACACTAGCTCAGCCTTCGTCTCTTGCTTTCTTATCTTGGAGATAAACACATGATGAGTTTGTCAGGTCTCTGCCAACAATTTTTCCTTTTAAATTAAAATTACTGTTATGATGTTATGGCATGGGTGTCTGGTATCGGATGCCTCAAACTCCAATGTATCTGTGTCTTATTAGGTTGCATCCAAGAGATACTGTCCAAGCTTTCACAGCCATCACCCCAGACTGGCAGAATGACCTGCTAGGCCCTCTGCCTGCTGAGGCTGGTCCACCCTGGCTCAACATGCTGTAGTCCTGGGTGCATTTATAAATGCAGTGCCCAGGAGCAATAAACTCCAGGACAATATGGTTGAGTTTTTTGCTGTGCATTAATTTTCCATGTAGAAGTTAGAAAGTAGTTATTTTGGGGAGTAAAAATAACTTAAAGCTGTTACAATTATTGGCTGTATTGCTGAGTAAGTGGTGGCGTAGAAACACCATGTTCAAGGGAGAGGGTTAAATACCTCATTAAAACTTTGCTTTCACCAAGATTTGGAACATTTTTTAAATGCTTTGATCTTAACAGGCATACATCAGTTGTGAGATCAGCTATAGGGAAGTGAGTTTATAAAATGTTCCAACCATAGAAATATTGATGAGAAGGGTGCAAAACAGAAACAAACTGAATTAGTCTAAGTAAAAAAGGTTAATGTTTTAACCATTTTTAACCTAAAGTATAGTCCTGATCAGCCGAAAGATTATGTGGCAATCATTTACAAACAAAAGAGGTGTGGAACACAAAATTAATAGAGTAAAGATATGTTTCCCCCAATTAGGCCTAGTTGGTGAGCAACATAATCAGAGGACAGACTCTTTCACCTCTACCTCTTTTTGCCACCTCTTAATAAAGTAGAGTGTATAGATCATGAAATGAATACTTAAAGGATTTCTGGAGAAGGAAGAAGGTGGCAGGGGATTAACATATCACTACAAGGACTTTGACTTTCATTCTTGCACCACAGGTACTATCATGATTTCTTGGCCTTAGCATATCACTGAGAACACCTGAACATCACAACTGCCTTGATCCTAGTCTAAGCAACAGATTAATGTTTTCAGTCTCCCTTTCCTTTGTGTAGTCTGTTTTGACCTCCACACCCTTCTTCCCGCCATTGCACTGTCTCTTTATCTTATTTTCTTAGCTTTTCACTTGACCCTGAGACTAATTGTACTGCGTAGCACTAACAGAACAAGATGAGATGGCCCACCTAGAGAGAAACTAATCCATCCAGATTAGAGACATTGCTAAAATACTCCTCCAAACATATAAACCCCGAGGAAAAAAGGGATGGCCTCCTGAGAGGGGTGTGATTGTTGGATGGGAGCAACAGCATCATAGTTCTACAAGGGAATATGATCTGTATAATAAAGGTTTCTGCTATTTTGCAACTTATGAATACATGGATACTTTAGTCATTGCTCTTCTCCTAAATTTATGCCCTTGATCCAAAGTGAGGGAGCAACCTAAAGTCCAGCTGTCATGGCTGATCTGCTAGTCCCGAGCATAAACAAATTGATGTTCATTTAAGCATCAATAAAAAGTCAAATACCGTCCTTTTCTATCATCATTCATTATCCTCTTTCCGTCTGCCTGTATCAGTCTGTGATTTCAAAGGCAAGAATAGTAATGACTTTTCCTAATTAAGTCATTATTTAATTAAATGGCAGAACTAACTCTTTCCTTCCCTCTAAGGAGGATTACTTTATAGAAAAAAAAATATTTAACTGATATTTTTCCTTTGAAGAAAGGACTTTGATCATTTTATATAATTTCTTAACTATTCTTTCATAACTAATCAGTTTTCAAATATTTTTGTCTTCTTCTGTTTCTTTCTTTTGTGTGCTTAATCAATTAATTTCCAAATGTTTCCAAAAATGTCCTACTTTGTTTCCCCTGGTGCTGAACATGGTCATGTTAATACCATGAACTTGGTGGGTTTGTTTATTCTGATAAAATTAACACTTACTAAGGCTAGGTACAAATGTTCAGGGAGGTTCGATCACATTAAAAATGGCCACCTGATCTAACTTAGGTGCAGGTCTTGCACTTAGCTTCCTAGTTAGGTCAATCTAAGTGCAAACTGTACAGAAATTCAGGAAGGGTAGATTAATTAAAAACTGGCTGGCCCAATCTAAGATAACTGTACCTTAGAGGTAGTCTAGCATAGTTCGAGTTCAGCAAGACCAGCCTAACTGAATTTCTGTACAATTCCCAATGCAGCCCTGGGGATGAGAAAGCCTAGTCACTGGCTGCAGCCTGGGGGCTGCACTTTTTTTAACCCTTCACCACCACCTCACCCAGCACCAAGCTATTTTTAGTGCCCCTCTGATCCTACAAGCCACTCCTAGTTCTGGCTTTACTGGAGTTCACTGGTGTGGGAGCTGATGGAAGTTAAGTCAGGTTGGAGGGAGAGGTGGTCAGGATCAGGGGGAATTGGTTCACTGTGGAGAGGTTGCTTATCTTAGGGTGGAGGGAGTCTGGGAGCCAAAAATTAGCCCTTTTTCCAGGGTAGAGGGCACCCCCATCCTACCAAATAGCCCCACACAGACCCCCTCCATCCATGAATCCTGCCAGATCCTCTCCCCATCTTGACTTATTTGAATCAGGCTCCTGGTTTCAGGGAACATTAGCAAAACTGGCACCAGGAATGGTTTGCAGGACTGGGGGCAGTTCAGTGGTTCTGTGGGGAGCTTGTGGCTCTAGGGTGATTTGACAAGATTGGACAGGCTCTCTGATCTCCTTCAGTTCTCTGGCTTCAGGGTATACTGGAAGAATTTGGTTCCCCCTTGAAGATTATTTTTTAGTCCATTGTAATCTGATTACTTTCCATCTTAAAACTGGTATCTGTACAAGATTATCTGGCTTAAGCACCATTGCCTTTAACATGGTAAATCCTTCTATTGGAGTTAGTAGCTGGTAGTTGGAACTGGTAACTAAAAACTTACACAATCTTTTTATAGTCACTGCTTCCTAGGATACTGACCCTTGCAAATGTATGTAAGATTTTTGTTCCTTTATGTACAATCCTAAATGTGCCATACAAATACATATGTAGTTTGTTTGTACCCAGCTGACCGAGCAATCCATTGCAGTAGCTTTTCCTCTTCATTATCCTCAGGCTTGGGATACTTTTCAAACATTAATATCAGTAGAATCAATTCTGTTTCCTGACACACCATTGATAAATAATACCAATCATTGGAGGGACTAGAAGTGATCCACTTGGGATCCTAGTAGAAAAAAAGATTCCTTTGATCATAATTCTCTACATTTTGATACTTATCAGTTAATCAAAGTTTGATTTAATGGGTAACATGTTGATTCTTCTTTACGCTATCTTCATAATCGAAATGTTGACTGTTAGAACATCAAAGGCCCCTGTACATATGCCTGACACCTACTCCATCAGTCACATTCTAATTAGTTCAAGTCAGAGCAGACTTGATTAATCGAGTCTGCTGGAGCATGCTCATTAGAATGCTCTAGCAGCCTCAGCATCACAGGTATTGAACATCCTTGTGCTTCAAAATGGTAGTGAGAGTGCTTAAACTAAAGCTCACCAAACAACCTTTAGTTAAAGCACTCCCACCGTCATTTTGAAACATGGGATGCTGAATATGCATGATACTGTGGATGCTTAATTAAAGCAGCGCTGAAGAGCCATTCTAATTAGCACCCTCACACACACACATCACAGGGCACATGTAAAGATGCCCCAAATACCTTAAGAATGACTAGTTAATTTTCACTCAATGTAGAACGAAAAAGAATATTTATAAGTGAAGGGACACAGATATAGAAATCAACCTGTTGTAGGCTGCCAAAATTCATTTTATGCTACCTTTCCTTCTACTTCCTTTGCAAATTTGGGAATCAACCAGTGTTCCTTGCTTTATTTTTCTAAATTGGTTTCTGTCATAGAACTTTCCCCCATGAATTAGTCTATCTGCAGTAGAACCAAGATCTCCAATCTGTAACAGTTTATGTGGCCTAAGATATTTTCTTGTAAGGAAAGCCCTGAGGAAAATATTTTTTTATAAATGAATTCAGATAATATTATTTGTGTTTATCTAGGAAACAAATGCAGCTGATAATACAAAGACATCTTGTTGTATTATTTTCTGGTTTTAATAAATGATATTGCATTTGCAATTGCATATTAAAATACTTTGATTATCAGCTCCGTTGTTTCTTCATCAGATTAAAACATGTGCTGCTGATTACTTTTTTTTTATTACAGTAAAAATTAGATTGTTTCTGAAACAATTTATTTTAATAGGATATCTTTATTATGTGTTCTGCTTTGTACAGATTGCAGCGAAATGTGTTTTTCCTTGTAGAAAGGGAGTTTAAAAGATTATGGAGTCATGACATCCTTCATAAAATATATACATTTTTATATCATTTTATTGTCCCAGTGATATTTTAACTTTAATGAAATTATATACTTCATTTAATGCAGTAGCTTTTATGCATCAATTACTAAGCATCTATTGCCATGTATTTATTGAGAGCCCAGTAATTTAACACATAAGTATATACATATACACATGCAACTTCTGGATAAGGTGCTGCACATGTAGCACACTACAATAAAGCTAGCATGAACACATACATAGTGGGTGTGTCTACATGGTCATTTACTCTGACTTAAATTTACGGTGCAGTAAATTTCTGCACCGTGAGACTAGACCAGCATCTACACATGCAGGCAACATGGAACTAAATTTACTCCCAGGTCTGAGCAGCCCGCCAGGGGGAGCTACAGCTTCTGGCCACATGATTGCCAGCACATGAGACTAACTTTAGTCCCAAGATGAAGCCAGGAGAGGTAGCTAGTAGATTTCAGTTTTCAGGAGAGGTAGCTAGTAGCTTCAGGTAGCTGGGCTTAGGCTGGCCTCCTAGTTGCTAAGCAGACCCAGCAGGGAGGCCCCCTGGGTTACTATGCAGTAACACATCTACACATGTATTACATGCATGAAGCAGGTATCAAATTTATGCTGAAGTTGGTATATGTCACCATATTTACTGAGAAGTGTGGGTGTGCATGTGTAGACACACATCTATACTGTGCACTAATTTTGGTTACTGCACAGTAAATGTGCATGTGTAGACATTCCCAGTGAGGAGTGACTGGTTAGGCTGCAGTACTATGGGAAAAAAAAATACTAGATGGGTTAGAGTGGACCATAATCAGAATATGAGTCAACACTGTACTTTTGTTACAAACAAGGCAAATAGCATGCTGGGTAGTATTAATAAGACTTTGACTTGCAAGTGAATGGAAATTGGATTGGACTGTTTGGCGCTACTGAAACTTCATCTAGTGGACTATGTCCAGTTTTGGGCCCCACACTTTAAGAAAGAAGGACTGAGTAGAAAGAATCCAGAGGAGAGCAACAAAATGTAGTAGTGGGCTAGGAAAGGCCATTTAAAAGGAATAGCTGAAAGAACAGAGATTATTTAGTCTACAGAAAAGAAGACTGGGGCAAGGGAGAGGGTTGATAACATTCTCAAATGCTTGAAGAGTGTGGAAGTAGACTGTGGTTGCAGAGGACAAGACAAGTAGCAATGATCTCAAATTGCAGGTAGGGAAATTTAAGTTGGATATTAGGAAGAACTTTCTCACAATGTGAGTAGTTAAGCTTTGGAACAGGCTACCAGATAGTTTGCAGAATCTCCATCTTTGGAAATTTTAAAGACCAGGTTAAACAAGAACTGATTGGCATAGTTTAGTCAGGGATGATGCTGCCTTGAGCACAGCATCACAATTTCCTTGCACATTAATAGATGTATTACCTCAAATGCTTAAGGATTTCTGTTTCTTTGATTCCCTACAATGCTATAGTCTTAGAAAATGCAAATAGGTTTCTCTTATGTATCCATCATTTTTATACTGCCTTGTAGCAAGACTAGGCCCCAGTCATGACACCCCTAGTGACCATGCAGCTCCTGTTCAGCTCCAGCTCTAGGTACCCTCCCTCTTTTGCCCTCCTTTCTGCTATATCTTACTGTTATTGTTACTGGGATAAAGAGAGATTGCCCAGGGTCCCAGAGAGAGTCCTAATCTACTACCTGTTGGGTTCCAGTTTGTCCACATCCTTTCTGTAGTGGAGGGCTCAAAACTGACACAGTACTCCAGATGTGCTGAATAGTGGGGAATAATCACTTTCCTTGACCTACTGACAACACCTACCAATGCAGCCCAGTATGCCTTTAGCCTTCTTGGCAACATATATCTAAGCTGATCCCACCCTTCCTGAGCTACGGGTCACGACCCCTGTTCTCACCTATCCAGAGCACTTGTTTTACCCTTCTTATAATGTGGGCTCCAGACCCTAGTTCAGGCCTTGATCAGGCCCTGTCTCTGCTACACTCATAGCTTGAGTCCCAGACCTGGCTGGGTTCAAGGCAGTTGCATGCCCTGCAGGAACAGCTGGGACCTCCACCTCCCTAATAGCTCCGAACCCAAACTACTGGTCAAATATAACAAACTAACAAACATTTTAACCATAACAAACTCTTCCCATATTGGGTTTCAACATAAACATCAGCTCCCTGGATGTACCATGACACTCCTGCCAGTACAAAGTCCTACTTCCCTACATGCTCTAAGCATCTTGTTTGTAGATCTCTGGGCTTCTCAAGTCATCCAGGCAGTCGTCTTCAGCCTTCCTGTTTAGGAGCTTCTTTCCCTTTCAGTCTACAGAGCCAGACTGATTGACTGGACTCAGACACTGTCTTTATGTGTCTCCTAAGTCCAGTCCAGTCTGGTCATATGACTCAGCAGACAGTCCCCTCCTGTGTCTGAGGACCAGTCTGTTTTCCCTATAAGGGTTTGGCTCAGTTGACTACATCTCTGGGCTTCTGAGATAGCTTCTGACAGACCTGTCCTCTTTGCAGCTTACTACTTTGTGACTGTCATCTTGGGAGGGATACTGTTCTCAGGGCAGCCACTACCCATGTAGCTACAGGTCTGCCTGGTAGTTGCCAGCTGGTTTACAAGTAGTAAACTTGTGTATCACAGGGCCAGCTAAGTTTCCTGCAGTAACAGTAGTCCTCTGGTTCCCTTTTCCATCATTCATTTGTTTCTATAACTTGATTATTAAAACCCAGATGAAAAGTAAAATAAAAATGCAACATATCTATTCCCTTAATGAAGAAGAAATGGAAGTCACAGGAACATAGTTAATGAGACCTTGCAAAAAGTAGTTGCCATTAAGTTTTGGATCTAAATAGGCATGGAAACATGGTGCTCAAAGTGGAAGAAAGGGCTGAGGTAGTAGCACAGAGTTCACTTTTCAGTGGCTCAGATCAGAGCTCTCTGTTGTAAAGCAAGTGTGGCTACACCACTTTAGCATGCATGGATCTGTCCCTGACTAAAGTAGCACAAAAATATGTTCTTAAAAGTGTAATTCTTTTGCTCCTCTTTAACGCCCACCATTAAATTAGGCTCCTCAAGTAGCCTTTGGAGGGACTCTTGTTATCTAATAACATTGTTCTCAAGACTGTATGTTTTGATTTACATTGCAACGCTGTTCTAAACTAAATCGACATCATAGAAGAGAGTCAAACTAATTTCACATTAGTTTGGAGCTATAAAAGAAATGCTAATCATCAGGTGGTAGACTTCTCAAAGCTTGCTTTTCTGAATCTATTCTATCATCTACCCTGATAGAAGTATTAATAATATAACTCCAAATCTATGATAAGTCTCCAGAAATATCCTTTGGATAAGCCTCTAAAGCTGGACTTTCTTTTGATTTAGTGATTGGTCAACAAGTAGCTACAGGACAAATACCTGTAGCACCTATTACAAGGTAATGGCAACACAGAGGTGATCCTAAGTTATGATAGCTGGTACAGAAGGTTTATGAACCCGGCCAAAAAAAAATCTAGACTATTTTTAATACTGTAAGCATATGTTAAGGAGTGTGAAATCTCATCATATATTTTGTCCACATGCCAGTCTTCAGCTTTTATTTTACCATAATGACTGGCAACTTGTAAATCTGGAAAGGAAGAAACTAGGAAACTGTTGTCAAAAAATTAATGTAGGTGTAGATTTTTCTGTTTCTCTGCCTTCTCATCAATCTTCTAGTTAAGAACACAGCTTTACATAATTATATTTACCTGTTTGCCGGCAGCCAGGATACTCTCACTGGACAGCAGCTACCTACACTACGCCCACAACAAATTCAACACCTTCCCCACTTCACATAATTTGAGATAACCAGGATCCCTGCTGGTTTTCTCTGATTTAAAAACAAATCCTTGATTTTTGAATGAAAAACACTAAGTTTAAATCTACATTTTTTCCATGATTAAAATTAAAATGAAACACCACCAATATAATATTATAGCTATAATATATATAATCGAGTCTGAAATTGGCCTTTTAGAAGTTTGTGGCTGTTAGACCTAGTCATCTCTTGGGGACCCTTAGTGGTGTTTCATTTTAGTTATGGAAAAGTATGGATTTGGGGTTACTTTTTTAACCAAAAATTGGGTAGGTTTTTTTTTTTTTTAAATCAGACAAAACCAGGATCCATGGTGATAGGTAATTGCTCATCTACATCCAGAAAAATATCCAGGTGCAAAAGGATCATTTCCTTTCCCCAGAATAAAATGTTTTCTTTGGAAAAAATCTATGCCATGTTCTCTCCACAAGAATAGAAGGAATAGTCAAGTTCACATGTATATTGTAATTGACTTGAGTATTATTTGCATGTAATAAAAACTCCCTATTTAATAGCATTTTATTTTTTTCTTTTTATTAGCCATTACATTTCATTTGTTAAAAATTAAACATTTTAGATGCATGGAATGGGTTAAATCCTTAATTTCAGAACTTTATTTTCATTTTTTTTTGTCTTAAAAGGGAACAGTTTTTAATGGAAAAATCTCTTGACTATTTCTGGTTCAAGCTGATAAGTGCATTTTCCCCCCTTTCTTTGCTCTTGGCAATAAGCAGTTGCATTTGCCCAAAATACAGCATTAATGGCAAAAAGCCAAGCCATTGTGTTGTTTTATCTTTCTTATATTTATTGTAAGCTCAGATTTATAAACAAAATGAAGGTATACCCATCAAAATCCATTTATTTCCCATGAAAATAAAGCATATAAACATGGAAGCTTTATGATAAATCCTAACTGCAAAGACCCAAATGTCCATCTCATAAGGTTACTAGTAAGAAAATAATAAATCTAGTTGATTACAATCTAAAACAAGTTATTTATTCAAGTGGAAAACTTTTAAAAAAAACTTAGCATAGACATGATAAAATGTTCTCTTTGATGGAATAAAGTACAAGCAGGGTGCGCAAAGCTAAGAACATTTACAGATGTGAACTCACAGCAATCTCTTCCTTGCTTCCAAAAGTAGCACAAATGCATGGAAAATATGTTCCTCCAGTGTACATTTAATTTCCAACACAAATTTTCCAGCTTCTGGAGAGATCTATCCCAAGAAAAAAAAATTCAAGTATTAATATTTGTGGTTATGCTAATAATAACACAAAGTTGTACTGAATAAGACTTAAGGGAAGCAGGATGGTTGTTTCCCAGCTCAACTATTGACTTACTGTCTGGATTTTGAAAAACTGACGAGTGGAACTGATGAAAAAGTGTTGTATATTTGTCTTTAAAGAAAACAATTTGAGGTGTCTTAGTTTTCTGGACTGCATTTGATATTAGAAACTTTTTTTTACCTGGAAACTCTGATTTATCAAAAACATTTTACCCTATTAACATGTTAAGCAGATAATATTTCTTGGACACAAAACACATGGACTTACTGGTCAAAAAGAAAGAAAAAAGGTTACCTAACGATATCCAATACGCTAGGGGAGAAGTCTTTCACAAAGAACTTGAGTCTCACATTTCAGCCTGTCTACATCAGGGTTTTTTTCAATTTTTTTGAACAAGTGTACTCCTTCTATCTCAAAGTTTGAGCTCATGTACTCCTTTACATTTTTTCTTGTATTTAACATTACCTATTATGTGATATAAGGCAGATTACACTAATTAACATTGAATGCATTATTAATATATGTGGTGTCTGGCTGGTAAGTCGGTTGTGAAAGAAGGGGTGAGGAGAGAGGGAAAGAACATAGGGGGTAGATCAAGGCCCCCTGCAGTGAGGGAGGGAGTGGGACTGGGGCTGGGACATAGGCAGGCACTGCACAGCCATAGCAGAGCATGGGACTGATCTGTGTGTGGCTCATCTGGGGGGTAAGGGAGGAGGGGGCAGCTCCTGCTGCTGTGCATACCCTGGAATTTGATAGGTTAATAGACATCAGGGGCTGGAAGAGACCTTGTGAGATCATTGGGTCCAGCTGCTGTGCTAAAGGCAGGAAGTCTGCAGAGACAGATGATCTCAGAAAGATAAACATCCAAATACCTTTTGAATGAGTCCAGAGTAGGTGTTTGCACCATATCTAGGGGGAGTCTGTTCCAGACCTTGGACACTTGGACTGTAAAGAAGTTTTTCCTTACATAGAGTCTAAATCAGGCTTCTAAAAGTTTGTGGCCTTTTAGATGTAGTTTCCCCTTGGGAACCTTCCCCCAAAGTTTAGTGTTGTTTTCAAACTTTGCTAGTCCACATATGACACCCAAATCCAGATCATTAATGAAGATATTCAGGAGTACTGGCCCAAGCACTGAGCTCTGGGGGACTCCTTGCGCCATGTTGATTTATTCCCATCTAGTAACCTTTGCGTCTGACCCTGGAACCAGTTCCCCAGCCATGAGACCATGGGAGGGTTGAGGCCACAGTTCCCCAGCTTGGTCACGAAGACATCATGAAAGGACAAGTCAAAGGCCTTCTTGAAGTCCAGATAAATGATATCAACCTCATCTCCCTTGTCCAGACAATGCATCACTTGGACGTAGAAGGAGATGAGGTTGGTCAGGCAAGACCTTCAAGTAATAAAATCATGTTGGCTGGCATTCAATAAGTTGTCTTCTGTTAGCATCTTTCCAGGGATGGACGTCAGACTGATAGATCTGTAATTCCCTGGATCTTCTTTCTTCCCTTAAAGATGGGGGCTGCATTGGATCTTTTCCAGTCTTCTGGCACATCACCCAAGTGACACAAGCTTTCAAATATCTTGGGCATAGGGCATGCTATGATGTACACCAGCTCTTTTAAGACTCTCGGGTGTAATCCATCTAGGCACATGAACTTACAGATGTTAAGCCTCTCAAGGTGTTCTCTCCCTTGATTTGCATCAATTGTGGGCCCATCTCTTGAGCCCTGGTTGCTTTGAATCCTGTTTGACAACATGGGTGGGTAGAAAGCTGATGCAAAGTAGTCATTTAGGAAATCGGGCTTTTCTTGGGCATCAGACAACAACTGCCCCATTTGATCTTGCAAGGGGCCAATGTTGCTTTTGTTCTTCCTTCAACTTCCCATATATCTGAATGTAATGGGGCTTTCTAGGGGCCAGTCCGCCAATGGCTTGGCCACCTTTTTCTGGACTAACTGCCTGCCTTAGTCACCTGCCACCCCGTGTTGTTTCATAATTTGTTCTAATTAAGTGGGAAACTACCCATTCTTGCCCCAATGCCAGGGGGCGCTACCTGCAGCTCCAATCCTCCCCTACACTACAGCCCTAGCCTTGCAGATGGCATACAGGTGACACAAATACTCCCGGCCTACAGCCAGACCAAGTTTAACCCTCATTATCAGGCCTTATACACACACAGACATTCAAACCACCCTCCTCTCACTAGGGCCTCTCACGCTCCACCCCCTCTCACAGGGTCTCTTTCATTCATCAACAACTTATATTTCCTTGCTCCCTCTTGGCATGGGCCCCTTCTGCCATAGGCTTTATCTAGCACACACCTTGGGTGGCAGACTTACCATCTTTTGGTCCTCTCCCACAGCCCTCATTGAGGTAGTGGCCAGCCAATTACCTGACCAGGGCCAGGCTTGCCTTGGCCCATCTTGGGGCAACTTTACACAAACTCACACATACCAGGCTCCCAGCTCTCTGGTTTCCCTGTCACTGGAACTCCACATCACCCCCTCACTGGGTGATCACCCCCTCACATCACCCCCTCACTACAGCCACATTTCTACCCCTTCACTGGGGCCATGGGGCTTCCTTTCCCAGTGGGGGCTCAGGTGGCTGTAGCTGTGCCTAGCACCAACTGCTACCCACAGTGATGTGGGGGGTTATTGAGATATTCCGATCCTCCTTCCACCAGGGTGGTAACTGGTCTGGTATTTTCCTGGAGGCTCCCACACCACTGGGAGCCCCACCAGGCCACTCACACCTGGCAGGGTGCAGTTTTAGTCATTCCCAGGACCAAGTGCCTCCTGCTCCTACCTGCAGATGTTCTCATACAGCAGCTCATGCAGGAAATGTTTCTGCCTGGCCTGCCAGCAGGCTTCTGCTCTGTTTATATAGGCAGCCAGTGTCTCAAAATGACTGCCACAATCAAACACCTGCTGGCTGTTTGCCTCATCCCTTAAAGTGGCTGGCACCTGCCACACTGAAGAACAACATTTTGTTATCCTTGATTCTGGTGGCTAGCCTGAGTTTAATTGCTGCGTTGGCTTTTCTAGACCTCTTCCTACAGGTTTGGACTAGTACTGAGTAATCCTCCTTGGTGCTGATTCCAGTTTTCCATGTGGTATAGGCCTCTCCTTTTTGTTTCAAGAGACTCAGAAGATCCCTTCTGAGCCAAAGGGGCTTCCCTACCTTCTGACTGCATTTCCTGCAGAAGGGGATGGACTTTCCTTGTGCTTTGAGGATTGAGTTCTTTAGGAACAACCATTCCTCATAAACTCCACTTCCCAGGGGACCATGGTCTTTTGGTACCTGACTGACCAGTCTCCTGAGTTTGTGGAAGTCAGCCTTCCCAAAGTTGAGGATTTCTGTTTTACTGAGGGATTTGCCCACCCTGCATTGGAGAGAGAAAGTAATCAGAGCATGGTCGCTGTCACCAAGCTTACCCTCAATTCTTAGATCACTCACCAGATGATTCTCTTTGTCCAGAACCAGATCAAGCAGAGGAGAGGCATGTTTCCCCAGATCTCTGAGGGGCAAGGACAGCCTGCTGCTGTGGGCTGAGGCTGGAGTGGCACTGGGCTCTTCCCAGTGGGGGTGGGGCTGGGCCAGGCTGTAGTCAGGGAAGGTGACAGTGGTGCTGGGAGGGAGGCTATATGGGGGCTGCAGTCACCTCAAAATTCACTATAGCCCCACTTCCCAGTGCTTAACCCCACCCCCACTGGGAAGGGTCCAGTGCTGCCCCCAACGCTAGCCCACAGCAGCAGCCTACTCTCACCCTGCATAGAGATCTGGGGGCACATGCCCCCCATGCCTTCCCAGGGTGTGCATAACAGAAGGAGCCACCCTGTCTCACACAGCACCCTGGCTGTGCAGCCCCTGCCCCAGCCCTACTCCTTCCCTCACTGCTGGTGCCTCAATCTGCCCCCACCCCTTTCCCTCACAACAGATTTACCACGAGCCATAACCAGCTGCTCTCCACACTGCCGAGTTGTGCTCCTGCCCACCTGCATGCTGTGCTGCAGCTGAATATATGCATGGGGCATTTATTGGTCACATTATCAGCCACATCAGCCAAAAAAAAGCCAATTGGCAATACTGTCATTTTTCCTTTATATTGGTGCTGATCCAATGGGACAAATGTATTGGTGCACGTCTAGTAATTCGTTCTGCATATTCGTACCCCAGTTGACAACCATTGGTCTAGATGATTCAGACCAAAACACTTAAACCTGACTTTCTTGAATCCAATTTAAGTTTCCAGACCCTTTTGATTACTCTTTTTATATCTTATTCTTATACCCTCCCCCAAATAATACAGAAGGGAAAACTGTTTCATGCCTATTATTTAACAGGCCACTCAATGCCTGATAGTCAGATCTGTGTAGGTAAGCCAGTTTGAGAAACTAAAAATTACTAGTCACTCCCATAAAACCTGGACTCAAAAGCATAAAAATATTAGTTGAAGTAAATTAACCAAAGATTCTTAAATGGACAAAAGCTAGGTATTTTTAACAAATGGATTAGTTTCTAGTGGAAGTAGCCATAATACTCAAACAAGTTACAATTTTAAAGTAACACATCAGGATGTTTGGGGGGTTTTACATTAAAATCGCAGAATCAGAAAAAAACTTGAAGCCACATAGCCCAGGCTTCTGAACATGCTATTCTGAAACCATCTCAGACTGATGCCAATCCAGTGTCTTCTAGAAAGGAAATATCCCAGCTACTGTAGGTCATATATTTCTTTAGCCTAATGTTTTTAAACATAGACAGGTATTTTTTTCCTCACATTTAATCTAAATCTGCTTTACTACATTTTAAGTCCGTTGCTTTATTTCTTATCATCTGTGACAAGGAAGATCAGTTGTTCTTCATCTTTATGGCAGCCTTTCAAATATTTGCAAATTGCTTTCATATCCTCCTAAATCTTAATCTTCTTTTCTGCAGACTCTCACAAATTTTTCTTGCATGGGTTTGCATTTTGACCTCTTTTTGGTACTTGAACTTGGATCATCTCCATTTTTTCTACATCCTTCTTAAAAAACAGAGCCCTAGAGTGAACACAATCCTGTAGCTAAGGCCGAACTAGTACTCAGTTACAGCAGTTTCTATTCCTTGCCAAAATTTGCATACAATGCTTTTAAAATGCAGCCCAAAATTGCATTAGCTGTTTTATGAAAGCATCACAAAAGCATTATGTTGAGTTTGTGATTAGTCAAAACCTCCCAGCTCTTTCTTGGCAGTACAAATGATAAGCCAATTTCCACCAATCTTGTGTGTATATTTAGTTGTTTTTTCCCTACATGTAACACCCTACATCTGTCTTTAATGAATTTGTTTCTATTGTTTAGTACCAACTTTTCCAATGTATTAAGATCCTTTTGAATTCTATCCCCCTCTTTCAAAGTTTTTTCAAGATTTAACAATTTTGTGTCATCTGAATACTTGATCACTAACTATCTATTACTATATCAAAGCCATTAATTAAAATGTTAAATAGCACTGGGCTCAGTACAAACTTTTAATAGAATCCCATTTGAAACCTCTTCTACTATATCATTAATCTATTAAGACCTACCCTCTGTGACTGTTATTCTATCAATCAAATATCCATCAAATAGTAATTCTTACTAGCCCATATTTCCCCAGTTTGCTTATCAGAGTGTCATGTTGGACTGTCAAAAGTCAGCTAGGTATATTGCATCCACTGATTTTCCTTCATCTTCCAAACTAGCAAGGAAGGAGAAGAAAATGATTTATAGTTTAGCATGATTTGTTCTTAACAAGTTCCTGCTGCTTGCTAGTGATCATCCTCTATTTTCCTCCTTCAGGTGTTTACAAATACACTGCCTGATCTAGTAAACTTTGCATGTATTGATATCAATCTCATCAGTCTGTAATTCCCCAAGCTCTCCTTCATTTTTCCTTTTTAACCTTCATCCATTCTTATTAAACTGTAACCTTTATTGTTCTTATGGGGCAACTTGTTACCCCACCCGCATGAACAACATGAAACTAGTGACAACAGTATAAATGTTTCAAAAACTATTTATTAAACAGAGATTGTTTGAAAGAGTATTTATGATGATTTGAACTCAAAATATTATTTAACTAGAACTATGAACAGAAGTTAAACTTCTTTTAGAGTTTTAAAATGTTAATGAACAATTTGCTAAATCTGCAGTTCACACTATCTTCATACTAATAATTACTTCCAAAAACATTTCCTGTTTTAACAAAATATTGCATTCCTCACAAAGCAGCAGTGATATACTGTGGTGCACACAAGCAAATTGCTTAAAATTTTTGCAACAATTCTGGGTTTTGCGGTCATCTGTCCTTGGAAAAAAAACACAATGTCCACTCATGCTTGCAGAAGGTTCTACTTGGGTGTGTTGTGGCAATTTGTAATTTAAGACAATCATACCAGACTTGACAGACTTAGACAGATTCCAGGTGTCCATCATTCTTTGTTTTATTTGTCCGTTGATCAACTGTTCTCCAAGTTCCTGAAAAAAAAAAAAAAGAGCCATCTTCTTAAATGTGATATTTGCCTCCAGCTTTGGTTGTAGCCTAGCCAAATGATAAGGCTGGCAATGGCAGCCACATCCAGCATACTGAAAAACAGTGTCATTGGCCACCTGTTGATTTTCCATCTGCAGGTGGTCTTATGGACTAAGCGACCAAAAATATCCACCCCATCCTTATTTTCATTGTAGTCATGGATGATGTCTAGCTCTCTTTACTCTTCCCCCACTGACAGGTCGTGGTCAACAGCACAATTTTGGGGTTTTTTTGGAACATAGGAAACTAACATGAGTTCCCCATCAAAAGCAAAAATGGATGAAATAGTTTCCCTTTTTCCATTTGCTTAAATTTTGTTTGGGATACCGACCTTGTTTTCTCAACTCATACCCATATAGGTCAAGTCCTGCTGTCGCAGTCTTTCTGCCAGGTCAGTACTTGTGAAGAAATTGTTACCCACAATATTCCTTCCTGTCTTGTATCAGAGAAGAACCAGTTTTTCAATGACCTGAGTACCAAGATTACCTTTGCATGGAGCTTCTGGTCGCTTGCCCAGGTGGATGTCTCCAGACGAAGGGAATGATGTTGCTACATCACAGCACCACCAAATTTCCAAGCCATATTTGGCAGGCTTGCTGGGCATATACTATCTAAAAAGATGGGGACTCCTGAATTCAGTGAGCTGCTCATCAACCATCACGTGTATTCTTGGAATATACCAGTCCCTGAGCTGCTCCACAACTTATGTCCAAACATCTCTGAGGGCAGCAAGCTTCTCCATAGCTCTCCTTTCTTCATGTGTCAGTTTGTTGTCAAATCTCAGGTAGTTGGTGACAGAATCATTTTAAACTCATGATGACATTGAAGCAAAGATACCCGATCCACAGGTCCCACAACTCCTCCAGTGCTTCATGACCACCATGGTATAGACCAGCACTAGGAGGCCAATGTAGGCTTCCAGCTATATTTTGTCCGGCTTTTTACACTCCTTTCTATTTTCAGGATGGTTATCATTCCACTCCCTGAATCTTCTTTCTGCCTCGTTGTTTATTTCTCTTATGATTATAGTCTGGATATCTTGTGAGAGAAACAAGTGGAACATTTCCACCACTGTGTCTTTATTACTTTCTCTTGTTGGTCCAGCACTTTCCTGGACTATGTCCTTGGCTATTCTCCGATGATGGATTTTCTTCTCCACACTGCCATTCCTTCCTTTAAAGGTGTCATCATCTGCAATGTTTTCTGGGGGTAGTGGCAGTGATTCTGCTGTATGACTTGCTATAGCTCTTCTTGGTCTTCCGTGGTGACCCCGAGTTGGTCATCTTCCCTTTCCCATTAGAAATATTGGCATCATTTCCACTTGTGGCACCAACTCCTTCTCATCTGAGCTGGATAAACTTCCATAGACACACAGTCTTCTTGCTCTGAACAATCTCCCATGTCTGCAACAAAGTCATCCTCCTCACTGCTTTGGAATAAAATTTCATCAGTGGATGTGTCACCCTCATCCCCAGTTTCCTGTACAAGACAGGTGTCAGCAATGAGTATGTGCTGTGGCAGAAGGCCACCTCTGTTTTTCCCCAAAAACACTGCTTTGTGACCATTTGGCTTGGATGGGACCAGCAGAGGATACACACCTTACCCTATCTCTTTAGGTAACCTAAGCTAGATACATTCCTGAGGGAGTGGGGAAACCTGCTCCCTCTGCCTACGTGACTGGCATCACAGACCTGGGCGAGGGGCTTGCACCCTGGGGAGCTAGGAAGTGCCAGTCTGCTCAGCAACTAGTGATGCATTTCAAATTGGTTGGCTGACAACCAACAGGTGCTGGGCTCCATTGGACCAGGTAAATGAGGTCACAAGAACTATATAAGTTAAGGACTGCCCAGGAGGAGGAAGCAACAGCCATGAGGAAGATTCAGAGAGAGAGAATAGCTGAACCATTTGAAACTTGCTGTCTCTCTCAACACTCATGATCAAGAAACTGCCTGCCTCCAGAGGGAATCTCCATCTGCCTCTGGGTGATATTTGTGAATAAGCTACTTGAGATCTAACTAGATATATAGCTTACAGTAACTCAGAAGCATGAACAAAGGCTACCCAGCCACACCAGTTTTCACTATGGGATTTCTCTGATATTGTTCTACCCTGTACCCTATTGCAACTCTACCCCTTGTAACCAATAAAGTTCTCCTTTGTACCTGGAATGGGGCACTTATTGGGTGTGAGCTTTGGGGTTTGCTTGGTTTGGCTGACTAATGGAGACCACTACTTGTGCTTCCAACTGAGAGAAGCACCTCCAAGTGCTTCAAGTGTGTCAAGTATCCTCGAGGGCTAATAGACCTGTGTTTCCCAGGGTGCACAGAGCCCGAATAAAGCCCAGCCCTGGCTGGTGGCAGTTTTTACCCCAGGCTAGCAGGTGTGCTCCAGGAAGGGGGTCAGCTAGATGTGAGGCACCCCCAGAGAGGCACTCAGAGCCTGGAAGGTGGTTGCATGCAGTGAAGTAGGTGGTTCAATTCAGGAGCACTACCAACTGGCCTGCCACATGTGCTGCCTTCTTGTCCTGGACTGCAGAAAAAACTGATTACTACTGAATACATATAAATTATCATCAAAGACAAGCCTGTCTATCTATGCTGTCAGAGAAGCAATTCTACCTTGCCCTATAACAGCACAGGTAGCTCCCTGTGCTCCTGGGCATAGAAGCCAGAGATCAGCATTCACCCTTTGCGGGCAAACCAAATGTGGGTGGATGGTGTTTGAAAACCACACGTGCAAGGGATTATTGAAAGGTAAAAGGGGCATGGAGGGATGTCAAGTCTTTGACACTGAAGGGGACTCTGTAGTGTATGCTGTATTGCAGTATGATGTTGTTATATTTCTTCTCTGCTGTCCCTTTGCTCCTTGTCCTAACTTCCAACAAAGGCAGGGAAAACTAGCTTGTATGTTATGAAAGGCAAAACTTCACCTCACCTGCCTTGAGAAAAGAGAGCAGAGGTGGATTTGGGTGTAACAAAGGGTTTTTTTGTTTTTGTTGGCAAAGGACAGTGTGTTTTGATGACCTTGCAGCCTGCAAAAAAAGTGGTTAGTAAAAGGGATCGCCACATCTTCTGCAAAAGCAGAGTGGAGGATGACCATTCATTAGTTACCATGGATATTTGAAGTAAACATGAATGGGGTACGAATGAATGCTGACCTTTCAGATGCATCCACCCATAATGGCCAAACAGATCTAGGCATGTCATGTATACAGAAATTGCATTGGGGTAAAAAGTTAACATGGGTTTGGGGTAAGCTGTTACCTCATATGGAAAAACACATTCATACCTGGGGTAACATGTTACCCTGGGCAGGTTTTCATCCACAGAGAGCAAGCCATTTATGTAAGCTGGATGTTTGGGGAGTATGTGCACTGCGGTGCCAGTGACAATGTCCTAAAAAGAAAAAAAAATAAAATTAATTAACTTCAAGATAGTGCACAAAATATTTATCTGGGTTAGGAAATTACCCTATGGGAATGTATGAAGGTTGAAGACGGACACCAGAGTATCCCTTTTCCAAGTCTTTGGAACTCAGTTATCATCATTTTACAATTATTATTTCCTATGACTCAAAGATTTTTTCCATTAATTCCTTCAGTACTTTGAGTTCATTCTGCAGGCCTTGACCATTATGTCTCATGTTTTTCTTTGCTCCCCTCATTTTTCCCATTAAAAAATTCTACCCACAGCTGCTGTAACATCATTACATCAAAAACAGATAGTACAGAAGAATGAATGCCAGTGTTTCAGCCCAAGCAACTACCACCAGCATTGAAGACACATGTATATAGCACATTTTCAATTGGACAGGACATGTCCTAAGTATTCCTGACAATCAGCTTCTAAAACAGGTCCTATACTCCCTGTTCATCAATGGTCACTCCTCTAGAGATGGTCAAAAAAGATATTTAAGGAGACTTTGAAGGCCAGTCTGAAGAAATGCAATATTAATGTCAATTCCTGGGAGACTTAAGCACTAAATCATCCCATGTTGCACCATGATGTATGCCAAAGCATCAATCATTTTAAGCAAACTTGTCTTATTACAGAGGAAGGTAAACAGCAGAGATAGAGATAAAACTGTGATTTGACATCACCAGGATCTACTACTTCCTATTTTTTACCACATCTCTAGTAAGACATGTGGATCTCAGATAAACCTCCGTAGTCAGCTATGGACTTGCTGATGACTTTCTTATTTACTGGAAGACCATCATCCTTGTTTTGTGGGATGGCCAACTACTGCTAAAATGAGGAAGAATACATCTTTGTTTATAAAGTTACAGAAGTGTCACAACAGATTGTACGATAAACAATATTCATGAGTTTGCTACCTAATTATAATCTCTCCCTCAAATATTACAATTCTCTTCTGGAATCTGTGTTTTGTTAAGAGTAAGTTCTAGTCATTAATTTATAAAGGTGCACTTTTAGTATCCATAATTCTTAAGAACAGTATGAATATTAGGAATCAATATATATTATGTCTCTGTCTCTATTAGGGAAATCCACATTATACCACAGTGCTTAAAGGGACACTGTTTTCGAACATTTAAATCAACATTACTAAATATTATGCAAACAAATAAATCATTGGAACATGGGATAAAAGAAACATGCTTATTTCATCTTTTCTGTCTATAAGAATTTTCAAGTGTGATCAGTACATTATATGTGGAATATACAGTGAAATGCAGAGCCACAGCTGTTGTAAATTGGTATAGGCCTATTGACTAGAACGAAACGACACCAATTTATAGTGGCTGAAGGATATGCAAAGACATAACAGATAAGTGAACTGGGTATACCATAGGCTGTTCTGAGAGTTTATTTCAGTGATTTATTCCTTTAATATATTTTCATTGTCCTAGTTCAAAGATCTCCTTGAGCCATAACAGCATAACTGATTCCTTGCAGGCTCCTTTTCTCCTCGATCTCCAGTATATTCAGCATTTATAACCCATGACTGATCAGCAGTGCAAGTTTATGTCTTGTGACTATTAGCTCTTGTTTACAGCTGTGTATATATTATTGACATATACTATTATCCACCATATTTACATGTCTTTGGGTAACTGCATTTTTATTTCTGTAAATATACTGAACAGATTGAAGTTTACTAGAAGAACAAATGTGTTTGGGCTGTACAATGTATTAATATGCATGCGGTATTTTATGAAGCATGCTTTTCATCATGATCATAGTGAAAAACTGCATAAAATTCTTAATGAACTATAAAAACACAAAATGTGCTACTATCATAAAGACAATTGAAAAACTGCTTGGCAAGGTGGCCACATAGATCCTAGATCCTTTACTATGTCTAAAATGCCCAAGTTATACTTTATGGACTTTTAGGAGCCTAAATCATTCCTCTTCATAATCCTAGTCCACTCTTTGCAGTGATTACAAAACCACTAAGCTATCTAGATTGCTTATATTGCTCCTATTTTAATCTGAATATCTAGACTTGAGCTACTATACCTGCTCAGGAGCAAACAGAATGTTTTTTTACATGTTTTACTGTATGGAAATTCTGCTGCAATTCATTCCTGTCTGGGAATGGATTGGAGACAGACCCATTTACTATCTGTGTTGGTGTCAAGTAGGGCTGCATTATTGCCCCTTTTCTCCATCTATCTTGCTGTGATTTTGATTCTCAGCTGTGACTGCCTTCCTCCCAGAATTGGAGTTAAGTGTTGAATGGACTTTCAGCTTTTCAACCCTGTGGCATCTCCACAACAAGACAAAAATTACCAAGACTGGCATCAGTGCTACAAGGATACCTTGAAAGCATACCTTAAGAAGGGTGGCATCAACCCTACAGATTGGGAAATGCTAGTTAGTAACAGGTCTCAATGGCACTGTACCATACATCAAGCTACAGCCCACTTTGAAGAGAATTGTCTTGCTCAGGAAGCTAAGAAATGGCAGATGGAAGGAAAGCACACAAAATCTTGGACAACAGCTGTGCCCCGACCCAGACACCACCTATCATATCTGTGGAAAACTTGCAGAGCACGGACTGGACTACACGCATCTACATGAGATGCTAAGTTGCCATAACAACATGCTATGGTGAAGTAGCATCAGCAAGCAAAAACTGTGGTGCCACAGCTATGTCACCATAGTAATGTGCTCCCTCACTATAGCATGTCTCTATGGCAATGTAGTGGCTAAAAATAACCATTCACTACCAGCACAGCACAATAGCATCTGTTACTGAGTCATCATTTAGTACTTCCTTAAGGAAGTACTAAATAAGGGTGCAGTAAAAACAACACCATAGAGCCACATGTAGCTATTCCCACTGACCAATACTGTTAATGTATTTTACTAATGCAAGATGCATAAATAGTTTTAAGAGAAGTGTCTAGTATAAATGGAGCTCTAAACCCCAACTGGGATCTCTAGAAACCATAGTAATAAAATAAAATAAAAGACTAAGGACATGAGACTTGGCTGTGGTGCCTTACTTGCACTAGTTATTAGGGGTGTGCAAAGCAAGCAGTATTTGATTCGCATTTGGATTTGGCCAGATTTTGAGGGACAGTAATTCAATTAGCTGATTCAGATCACTGTCCCAATTCAATTCAGCTGAATCTGAAGATTCAATTCAAATTCAGAGAATCAGTGATTTGGCTATAGAGGCAGCTTTATATGTTTTTTCTACATATCTTGAGGTACCAGGCATGGCTTGTGAATGCTGAGATGGTGAGATGGATAAAGCATCCCACAGAAGCGTGGCCCCCTCCTCCCCCCGTGTGCTCAGTAGTGGACCCAAAAGTACTTCTGGTCCAATTCTGGGTCCACCACTGAGCACATGGGGGATGACCCCTCAGCTTGGCTTTTGGCTACAGGGGACCTCAGATGCCCCCCCCCCAGACCCAGGAGGCACCAGTTGCTGAACTGAGGGATAGGGGGGGGTCACCCTCCAAGCACACGGATGATTCCCTGCCCATTGGAGGCTTCCAATTCAATTCAGAGATTAATGGTTCACCTGATTTGATTCAGGGAGTTGGCTACTGAATCGGGCCAAATCTCCTTCAAATCGATCATCGACTGAAGCTTTGCACAGCCATCTTATTTATCAAACTAGCAATTTAAATGTACTAGCTATTGAATAAATCTATCATTTAACTTTTTATCACAATTTACTATTACAATTTTATATAATTTAGTCCATTTTTGATGTTTGAAAAGTAAAATGAAGGCACCCTTTATAAAATTGTTTTGGATTACACAAGAAATATTTATACTGAAAGTAAATATATTTCACAGAAAAAGAAACATAGTGCACTAAGATCATGGGATAAGGGTACATAATACATTTAGGAATCATGGAGGAGAAATGTGGTTTAATTTGAGTAACCTAAGTTTAGATCTGGAATGCACCATACAGACATTCACCCATGGAGGGAGGAGGCACACAGGCAACCTAGGCTGATGAAGGCTGGCAGACAGGCAGCCCTTTTGCGTGCATCTAAGCATTTCAGCATTCATTACAGACTCCCCAGGATACCAGAGATTGCTAAGTGCAGCCAAGTACTGGGGCCACCCCTGATTGGCTGGCCACCATGGGGAATTGCACCCCATCCTGCCTGCCAGGCCCACACTTCCAAAAGAGACCTGGAGTTAGTGTTCTTTCTTGTTAATTGTACATCAGTTTCTCTGCCTGCCTACACCCTGCTATGGTGCCCCACTGTACCTACTCAAGCCCACAGACCAAAGAGCTGCAGAGTGTCCTGCTTGTTACACTATCCAACTCTCACCAGAAGCTGTGTTACATCACATCTTCCTGTCTGAAGATGGCTTGGCAGATGGTCAGGATGACATGCTTTTTCATGCCTATGATTCAGCAGTCATGCATTCCACTCAAGGTCACTTTCCACACCCTACAGCCATATAGCATCCTGGACTAGGCCAATGACTTCCACATAGCCAATGAGGAGGCGGCCATCCAGGAGGCCACAGATGCTAGGGTGCCTTGGAACCAAATGGTGGTTCTGGGTCCATGCCACCAGTGACAACTGGTAGTTGTGGATCATTCTGAGCACTTAGGATGATGAACCATGGCTCCACATTTTCCAGATGTGTCAGACACGTTCATGGGCACTGTTGCCTAAATGACCTCTCCCCCTCCACCCCTTAGTTAAATGACAGAAAATCAGCATCAGGAAATCCCTCAAGCTGGAGAAGCAGGTGACCACTACCACCTGGAAGCTGGCACATCCATGATATCCTCCAGTCTGTCACCAAACACTTTGTCATGGGCAAGTCCACAGATGAAAAGGCTAACTGGGAGGTGTGAGTGGTCATTCAAAATATCATTACCAGCTGCTTCATCTTCCTAGACAAACTTCAGGAGGCAATTTCCGGCTTCCACCATATAGGCTTCCCCAACTGAATAGGGGATATAACAGCACCCACATCCCCACCCTCTACCTGCCTCTAGGTATCCAGCAGCTTATCAACTGTAAGAGCTTGTTACTGGTCATCCTGCAGGGCATTGTTAACCACTGGGGCTGCTTCACCCATGTCTTTGCCAAATGCGGAGTCAGCACCCATGATGCTAAGATTTTCTACAATTCCACTCTCCTCTCCATAATGGAGAACAGATGTTACACCCTGGGAATGCCCAGCATCAACATCAACAATGTCCTTATCCCAACTCTTATCATCTAGGATCTGGCCTGCCTTCTCCTGCCTGGCTCAGGAAACCATACACTGGGCAGCCGGACCACAGTATAAAGTACCTCAGCTACTGCCTGTGGTGGATGGCATGGCATCAGGGTCAAGGTCCTGGGTCTCAATGGCTATCTCCTAGGTGATCCATGGTGGGGTCCATGGAATTTGGATCCAAGAACAGGTTGAGTGAGCTGACATCTAGCTCTAGCCACACCTCCAGGCCTGATCCCCCTGATGTATTAGGGGCCAGCACCATGGATCCAGGATCCTTGGGGACTATCAACAACACATTGTCCTCTGGGATCCCTGAGACCTGCTTCTGTGCATCCAGGCACCTGCTCCTCTTGGGGCCTTCCTGCACCACCTGCTGGGGGTGGGCGGAGCAGGTCATGCCAGTGACTGCTTCTCCTTCTCCACAATTGTGCCAAAGGTATGTGTAGTGGATGTGGCCCTATCAGTGGTGAAGAAGTAAGAGAGCTCCTCATAGAATGGCAGGGCGTATCTCCCTCCAGTGAACATCTTGTTAGAACTGTAAACACATCTGTGCTACACCTTCATCCACTTCTCCTTCACCCAGCACCACACTCATCATCTGGCCCTACAAAAACATGTCTTTGGCACGCCCTATTGTGGTACCAACTACAGAGCTTCTCCTTCTTTCTCCTGCTTACACTGGAGGAAGATGAGATCCATCATTTCCATAAGCACCCATTTCTGTTCCCAGTGTTGGATACCTAAGGAGAACAGGATGGGCTTTGCCGTAATGGGTGCTGGTAACTGTGGGGTCTTGGTGTCCATGGATGGTTGTAGTTGGTTTCTTGGGAATGTTAGGGCATGGCCTGAGGGCTCCAGTGCCTGGAGGCCTGGGGCATGTGCAGGGGATATAGCTGCATAGCTGTCCTATGCTTGTTTAAGGCCTACAGCTGGAGGCAGGGCTAGAGAGAGGAGTTAAACTTCTTTGGCCCCAAGACAGATCAACAGATTAAGGGTGGGTTTTGATGAGTGCTAAGGTGGGGCATCCAAGTACAGGCCAAGTGCCAGCATGCTTCCCTGTGAGGAAGGGTTGTGCGTGGCCTCAAAGCATTCTGAGATCCCAGAGGACAGATGGCTAATTTGAATCAGTGGAGAGGAACAGTGTCGACATTTGACAGAGCAGCCTACCCCAAATCAATCTCAACTCAGTACACCTCAGACACTGTGGGGGCCAAGAAACACTGGTGGAATGGGGCCGCTGATGGAGTGGAAGCTCTAAACACGCAGGTTGTTGGAAGCAAAAAAACCTTTACTTACAGTCCTTAGACTGTAGGCACGTTTCTTGATGTTACAAACTCAAACAGGAACTCAGGCACACAGAAGCTAACACTCACGCAGGGTATGGGGCGTCGGATGAATCTGGCGGGGAGTCGTTGTCGGTTGATCAGGCCTCCTTCATAGCTTGGAAATGCACGCAAGATCTCTCCTCATGCGTGTCTGAGCTCTCCTCTGGTTTGGGCGGGCATCGCCCAAGCCTCTTATTCGGTCAGCAAGCCAATTGCCGACCGACATGTGTGCATAAATTAACGTGAGCCAATCACAAGCATGCACTCGCTGGTGCAGCTGCAAGGTTTTGGCAGGCTCTGACCGTGCACCGAAACATTTCCCGCACTACAGGGGGAAATCCCTGCATCCGTGCTCACAATGTGCTCAACACAGCTGTGCCGAGGCATCTCTTAACCGTTTTGCACAGACAAGACACAACCTAGGTTTAAGTCATGTACGCTATTTTTAGCCCAACGTAGGTGATATCAGTGTTGGTTCACCTATGAGTTTATATAAAACTACATTCATTCAGACGTATCCAAATATATCTGCATGCATGTTTAAAGGTCAAAATTCTAAGGCAGCATTTTAATTATGCCTCTTCACTAAAAAAGGATAGAGATAAATTTGAGGAAACAATAAAAGCTTATTAAAAATATTTTTTATCGTCTTTTTTAAACAAAAATGGAAATTTATGGAAATTCTAAAAGATGATAAGCATAGCATAAGTCCAAGTTAAAAAAAATGCAATTTGGTATGAAAACAGAAAATGTAAATATTGCAGTGCAATGGTCTCACCCCTCCCACTTCTTAATCTCCAACAGATAACTTTTTTCCTTCTAATACATAACATTTTATTTTAAATGGTACACATAGGATTAATAATTTGTCCATTCACATGAAACATTTATTTTACTGCTCTTTAGTTTAAAAGTTAGCTAATTAATTGGCCACTTAATGTATCTATATTACTCATCTATAGTTGTATGCCTGCATTCAGAGAGTGACTCTCAAGTATACATCATTACAAGGTAAAATAGCAATTGTAAACCTCAGTTTCCATCTGTCCTATATGCACTGGCTTAATATGAAATATTTTTGATTAGTTCTATATATCATGGCCATTAGAGCTCTTGAAACTAAGGTAGTAGGAAACTTTATAAATGTAAAAAAAAATATTCTCTGCTTTTTGACAGGTATACCTCATTTTAACCATATCTCTCATGTGGGTAATGTTGTAATTACACATTTTGTCCTTGGAAGTAAAGAATACAACAGGATTAATAACCTAAATTACTACTGAGTGTTTGTATGCTCAGGGGTACATCCTAAACTGATGTAACCAAGATATTTTAGCTTTCTCCCTTACCTATAGACATCCACTGGGGCAAGGCAGCTGTTTATTTTCACTTTGTAGCATTTCCAAGTATCTGTCTTTCTCTCTCCTTCCATTTTTCCTATACAATTTTGTGATTTAGAACAGGGTTTTGTTTTCTCTTATGTTCAGATGGAGGATATTATCTTGAATGAGAACTCAGAAAGGCAATTGTCAAGGAAAGAAGGCAGTGCTCACTGGTTGTAGTTTCATTAGCTGTTTGCACCACTGGTATTAATATGATAGTTAGCCATGTACATTACTAAGGATATCTGTCTTATTTGAAAGAATCTCTTTCCATTTGCTATGTAGCTGATGCTTGTAATTGTAATAGAACAAGGGGTCTCTCCCATCTCCAACCCTCCTCACCCCCACAACCTGACTTCCAACGTTTTTTAGGAATCAGTGAATCCAAAGAGATATGTTATAGTCCTCAGTTTGCCTCCTGTTGAAAACATAATATGCGTAGCACCAGGTTTGCCCCAGCAGAAATTATTCTGAAAAAGCAAATGATGGCATCTTGTTCATCTCCAGGCCAAAAGGTCACAAAGTACAAGTACAAGCTACTTGCATTCCCCAACCAAACAACACAAAATGTTCTTCTGAGCCTGAAATAGATGCTCTGAATGTAAACAGTAGCAGAGTTTGTGCCACAGGTTGCAGGACATGTTAATGAAATAATAAAGCACTTTTTTAATATCAGAGTAATTGTCTGAGACAGGCCAAGGCTTAAATTAGTCCTTATTTTGCATGAAACACAGCAGGCTGCCCATTTCTAGTTAGAAAAAAAATGTGTTATACTGCATTTGTTGATGTGTGTATCACTTCTGAACTTCCATCCTTCAAAATATTTTAAGTGATTTACCAGAAGTTTAGCACTTTGTGTTATTCACCGGAATATAGTGTTATAAATAACTAGGAAACAAAAATCTATACAGTTAAGCAATAAATCCAGTTTATTTTAATATGCCTGTTACGTGTTTAGACAGCTTTAACCATTGTCACCGGCTGCTACCTATACAAATGGTACAAATTTTGATGGAATAAACAATGCTTGTGTGACAGAATTTGCATAGGAGTTCACTTTAGCTATCTTTTCAAACCCAAGATGTTAAGAACCATTTGTCCCAGCAATCTTGCAATTTTCTGCTACTGAACTAGTTTGATTTTATCATTGTGATTTCTACGTTTTTCCTTTCTCTTTCTCTCACTTTCTTTCTTCTAATTAAGAAGACTCTCAAGTGACTTTGATTTAAGAAATTGTGTCAAATTGTTGAAATGCATAAAAAATAGGAAAAATACCTTAACAGAACCTAACAGCTCAACCATCTTCATTTAAACTCAAACCCTGGGATTTAAAAGCTGAAATCAAATATATTGTACATGCACTATTTATCTCAGCTGAATTGGAGTTTGTACACACTCTTTTCTAATGGCTTATGTTTGTATTGCTAGCATCTGCAGCAAGATACACAAGATACTAATTTTTAATTTATCTAAGCTCAGACTTCATTACTCTAGCGCTTGAACATACTTCAGTTTATTCTCATGGGCCCCCAAGTGGAAACATTTTTACCCTGAACTGAAGCACAAGGTGTTTGTTGGTATATGTAGGCAGCCCCTTGAATTGACACCTGAATTGTCTGCATACAAGGTACACAACAGGAAAAGATATAGTTGTGTTACTGTGGCACAATGACTAAGTTTTTAAGCTCCACTTTTCAGCGAGTTAATTGGCTTAACTATTGTGGTAAATTCACATAGCTATTCTGCTTCCATTTGCTGTGCTAGGTTGGATACATTTTTTCAGTTTTAGCCACCTATATCAAAAAGTATAATCCAAACAAACTCCTGCTCAGCTGCTCCATTGTTGCCTTTCTTTTTGATTTTTCAAAGACAAGTTTTTTAAGAGTGAATGACTTTAGGCACCTACATGTGATTTTATTCCATATTATTCAAGTCTGAGTCACAAAAAAGCAGTAATGAGCAAAAGAACAAATCCATCCATCTTTTTCATTAACTGATTTTCAGAAGGTCAAAGAACATAGAAGATAAATGCACTTAGGTGCCAAAGCAACTTATGTCCTTAATAGGTGGAACAAAATCTGGTAATAGATGCCTCCATTTTAGATATAAAAATTCCCCGAACCTTTACAGTATAGCTTCTGTGCACGGTCAAACACAACTGAAGTAGACAAAAATCCTGAGACCCTCCCTCAGGAAAGTTTAGTAACTATTTTCTACAGTGACAGCCTCTCTTGGGCTTGCTCTCCTCCTGTGCTATGACTCTTGTATGTTGGCTGCCTACCATCTCAGATTATGAGGTTGGTCCAGTAATAAGAACCTAGCAAGTGGCATACTGAGTCAAACCATTAGCCCAGCTAGCTCAGTAATTTTTTCCAATGCTGGCAGGAGTGGATGCTTTAGAGTGGGGTTATCCAGCTTCTAAATTATTGAGGGCCAAATGTCATGCAGGCCACACCAGTGGGGGCTGCATACCTGCAAGCTGCTTCAGGATGGGTCACAAGTCCCCAGGCCACACATTACATAGATGCATGCCCCTACAATAGCAGCCGGAGTGATAGGTGACCTGATGGCTAGGCAGGAGCTGAGGTATCACAAATGAAGAGAAATACACTTATCCCCCAATTGGGACAAAGGGAGCTTACTTTGAGTCCCTCATATAAAGAAAGTATGCCAGTATTTCCTTAAAAGAATTACTTTATTGGACATTATTAATTGTCTAGAGAACTTACAAACACAATTTATGATAAACACTTTACAATTGTTTTACTAGGATGGCCTTTCAGATGTTATCATTTGGTGTTAACTCTTGACAATGAGTGCTATCCCTCATGGTAATGGGTTTCAGTATCTTTGTTAGTGTTATTATGGTCAAACACTTACATCAGTCTTTCCTGTTTACATCAGGAAAAATATGGAGTAAGGCCTTGCAAGCCTGTCTCTATACAAGATTACCAAAAGTTTGTTCCAACTTTTACATAATGGAGGATTTTTACAAGGCCAAGGCCTCTATTGTGTTCCTTACAGCAACTTAGTCCCTTACAGGCCATCAGCTGGATAGCCTTGCTTTAGAGGGAGAGCACTGTACCAGATATATCAAGATTGATCTATTCCCTATTCATTACTTTACCTGGTATCCACAACCATTAGTTTTAGAAATACCAAAAGGGATATCTCTTTCTGTTCTGTTTAATACCTATTCATACATCCATCACCTATAACTTTGTCACTTAACCAATTAACCTAGTGTTTACAACATTTCCCAGGGAAGTGAGATATATGTCCAAATGAGCCTTGACCTCAAGTGGTCAGTAGGCTATGGACAGCACTTGGTCACCTGTTCCAGAGGAAAACGAGGCCCTGTGAATAACCTATTTTATTTTAAGAAATTGAATACTAAAATAGCTCAGAAGTGCCATTAGCAGGGAACCTGGTTTTCTCTGATAAAAAAAAAAACAAAACATTTTTTAGATTAAAAAAGTAACCTCAAATCCACATTTTTTCTGTGATTAAAATGAAACACCACTAATGTATAGATAAAATTGATATAGATATAAAATTGGGCTTTTTTTTAATCAGAGAAAACCAGGATCCCTGGTCATTAGGAGTTGTGAATTGAAAATGACTAGTGAATTGAAATGACCATTGAATAACTTGACTCAGGAGTCAAAGAGTCTGAGAGAAAAAATTAGACATACTCCTGTAGTTTAGCATTTTCTACATTCTTCTACATTATTTTGCATTTTCTACACCATTCTTTGATGTCATATGCAGCTCCCTATTCTCTGCATGGAGCATCTGGAAATCCAAACATGAATTTTTCTAGGTGTCTGCAATCTCTTGATTGAGAGTGATCCAGCACATATACGCACGTCCCATTTCAAGGTACCCTTTTAAGGCAGTCTCTCAAGAGACCAGTGAAGTAAGGCAATGCCTAAATCAAGATGTAGACACAAAACTTCATTTGTGAATCCTCATCATGCACAATTAAAAAGAAGGAAATCTATGTTTTAAAATAGTTCAACTTTCTACAGTATATTAGAATGTCTGTTCTGTTCAGATCCTGAACTTTTGTTCTACTTTAATTTAAAATACATCTATTTTTTTCTTCTTTAAAATATATCATGCACACTCCAATCAAAACCAATCTTGAAATTCATAGCTATACAGACTTGCCAGCTCTTCTGGTTTAAGTAATAAGTTAATTCAATTTCTACAGCTCATACTATTACATTTGGGATTCTCCTCTTCAAGACTTCCATTTTCCATTCAGGGACTGGAATCTAACGTGAGTATTTTTTTTTTTTTTTGTAATTAAAATTTAAGCATCTACTCTCACAAGATTTGCCAAATAAAGAGCTGCCATTCAGTCGATTGACAACCTCTTAGATTTTTTCATTCTACTTTTTCTTCCACTGCTCCAAAGTTGAGCAGCAGAGCTCTGTTGGAGCTCACAGAATATGTGAGACGAAATACCATCCATCTCTTATAAGAACAGAGCTACTACAAACTATAACTTTTGTAGACCCCTTTAACTTTCTAAGTATAACAGGGTAAAGATTACAAAAATCACCCATATAAACAATATTCTAAATAATATATAAACTATTACATTGTTGTTGACTTCATTACATCAAATAACAGTACATTACAAAAGTGTACTTCAGTGTCATACTGTGGTCACAGTCTTGAATGTTATCCAGTCCTTTTAGAGCAAAACAACATCTCTTATCTACATGAGATCATGTCCTTGAGATCCCTCTTTACCGTTGTCCTTGTAACCAATGGAAGCAGAATGTGTCAGGTTGTGGTCTACAATTTGGTCTACATATGATAAGAGTCTATTACTGTGCAGTCTCATTGATTAAAAAGATCACAGGCTGATGCTTTTCTCTCTTACTATAAATGAGGCTTGCCTCTTCAGGACAATGGACTTTCACTGCTAAAATTGGAGTGGCAAATCCAACAAAGAGTAGAATATCGTACAGGAAGAACTGAATGACTGGAGTAATAGAAATGGTATGAGATGCAATTTGCTAGTACAATTCATTAGCAATTAACTAGTACAAAATGCAAGGCCATACAAATGGTTTGACTGATACTTTTTTCTATAAGCTCAAATGTTAAAAAACGAAACAAGAAGAAAAAAGACATAAAAGATGATGGGGTGAGAGACTAAGGTTTATTAGTGAGACAGTTAGACACACATGAGAAGTTATCAAAAAAAGAAACCTAACACCATCCAGAGATGCAGAACATAAGGTATTTCCAGTAGAGATAGTAAAATATAAAAACTGAAGAAAACATTTTTAATGGGGCTGTGCAAAATTTAGCTGGCTGTTTCATTTTGACACTGTTTCGACTCTTCTTGAGCTCAAAACAGTGAAATTGAAACAAAACAAAAGGTTTCAAAACATCCTCAAAATGAAATGAGGGCAGTCAAAATGTTTCAAAAGTTTCAAGTGTCAAAGCTGGGCTTTCTTGCAGCTAAAGAAAAAGTAAGGCGAGGGAAAGGAAAGAGGGGGGAAGGACTGTTCTAATATTGACTGTCCAGCTGGGCAGTGACTGTGACCCTTCCCTTCCAATCCCAGTGGTCTGTGGGAGGGATGGAAACACAGCATAAAAAGCAACATTGTTTGAACTGAGCTTTCTCTGTGCCTTGACACTTACAAGTGACACGTTTTGCCCTAAACAGTTTAAGGTACAGTTTCCCAGAAGCCCCTGCACCTATCTCCTTGAAACTTGGCAGACTTCATTGCCTCACCAGAGGCTACTGTGCTTGCAGTTTTTATCCCACTGCACCTTAACACACACAAAGTCACACGCATCACAAGTATTGCTTGTTGGCAGCTTGAGGTGCAGTTTCCCAGATACCCCAGCACTTATATCCTGGAAAGCTGGCAGGCTTCATGGACTCAGCAGGGCCCACCATCACTGCAGTTTTCACCCCATTGTGCCTTAACATATACACAACATGAGTTTTGCTTTCAAAACTTTGAGGTGCAGTTTCCCAGAAACCTATCTCCTTGAATCTTGGCAGCCATTATGGCCTCAGAAGGATCTACCATCCCTGCAAGTTTAATCTGAATCAGGCAATAAATGACAAATTTATATGCAGTTTTGTGCTTCCCCGTTATAGTCTACAGGTGAAATGTTGAAACATCGAAACAGTTTTGATGAAACAAAACAGAACAGCGCTTTTAAAATGAAATGAAAGGTGAAATAAAACATTGCTCCATCAAAATGGTGAAACAAAAGTTGAAAAGAAATAGTGTTGTTTCACACAGCCCTAATTTTTAAGACCTCACTGGAACTGGATACGCTTTTGATCACATCTGTTTGAGCAAGATTCATTCAAAGGGAAACGTGTTCAGAGAAGGACTTGGAATGATCATGGAAATGGAAGGCCATCTTACAAAATAACTCAAATGGGAAGGTTTATTTAATTTAATAAAATGGAGGCTGAGAGATTATATGTTTTGTATGTATAAATACTACAATATTAATATAATAAGCATCACAGTGAAAGAACAGGCATTTAAACTAAGGGGCACAAGAATCAAATAGGTATAAACAACAGTATGTTTTGGATGGAAGTTAGAAAAGTTAACAAGTGAAATTCTGAAGGCCAGTAGGAATTCAGCAAAAACTCAATTAAAAATGTAAGTAAGGGTATGTATTAAAATAGTTACATTGGTTTCCTGTAATAGTTGGCAACTATATTCAGTGACTCAAATGGCACATCTGGACATGCATGGACTTTTGGTTCTCTAGAGACAAGTAGCAATGGTGCACCTTGCATTGCCACTTCTTGTTCCCAGGGTATGTCCATGCCACACACACTTTGGCATGCAGCAAGTTTCCCCAAGTTGGGTAGGGGTGGCTGGGACCAGCACTGTGTTGACCCCAGCAGCCTTACTTGAGGTCCTGGGGGCTCCCAGAGCTGCATACATGGCAATCCTGCCAGGCAGAGCCTGGCGTAAAGCTGCAGAACAGCTCGAAGTGGCCCAGCTCTGCATTTTAGTAGCACTGCTTCAGGGGTTTTTTTGCGATAAAAAAATGGAGCATTGCATGCTCGGGCAGCATGCTCTTGCATGGCAGAGAACTCTGTACTATGTGGTACTACGTACCATATGACTGTGCTTGTTTAGACATATCCAAGGGGTATATTTCAGTCCTATATAATATTTCAAACAAGATTCTTACAGGAAAGAACCAGTTCTTTTGATTGTGTTCCTAACCAGGAGAGTTTTCAAATTTCAGGCTCAAAGGGCAGTAAATTCTTGCCCTAGCCCTTTTCCCAATTCAATAGTACTACACTGTAGCCCAGCTATATTACTAAGGACCTCATTAACTTCCAAAGCATCCTGCATAAACCACTAGTCTAATTAGATATTCCTTTAGTACAGGTCAGTATAATCTCACTGCTCATAACAAGCATAAAAATAATGATGTAATTATAAGTGTAAAATAGGAATCACTATCTTATCTGTGGAAGGATCTCGGTGTACGTGCTTTAGCTAAATATACTGATAAAGCTAGCTCTGATAAACTCAGATCTAATAAGCAGCATCCAAAGTACTGCAATGGTTAAACATAAAGAATGTTTATGTCTGGAGTTTCAGGTTTGCATAAGTAGGCATAAATACTAAGCAAATTTGAAAGACTGTGGCCAAGATTTATGTTTTCTCTAGTATATTTTCTTTCGTAATTTTGCAGTAGGCTGTGACTTGCAAGTAATGGGATATAAACATTAGTTTATCATGGCAGAAAAAGCTTTTTAGGAGGGCTGGGTGGGGTTTCTTTTCTTTTCTTTTTTCTTTAGAGAGATCAAACTTGCTATTTAGCACTGATTTTAACTCAAAGAATCCCTGCTACTAACATAGTTCTGAAAGCCCATTTATCTATGGATGATCTAAATCATGATGTAGAACAGTTCTGACAGATAAATTAGAGAAGTTTTGCTCTAGAAGGAATGGAAAACAGACTTACATGATATTTAGAGGGTAGGTTGCAATTTTGTATACAAACAAAACAACAATTTGAAAAGGTTGCATAGTCTGGATAGTAATTTTGTCAAATAATTTTATTTGATTAATTTCTTTAGGGAAAACATCAACCAACATTCCATTCTACACAACCAGAGGGCAATATATAGGACTGCAAGAGTGAGAAACAGGCTTCTCTGTGTATCAATTTGTTGTCAACACGCAAGTCATTTTTTATAGATTAGGCAAGCAATCATGCAAAACAAGTAACATTAATTTCCATTTTCAGGATCCACTCCACTCAGTTACTTGAGCAGTCAACAGTGGTGAAAGAACAGTTTAAGGACTATTTAGAAAAGCTGAAAATGTACAAGTAGATGGGACTGAACATGATGTACCTGAAAGTACTGAGAATTGGTTGATGTGATTGCAGAGCTGCTGCCCTTTATCTTTAAAAACACATTGTAATTGGGAGTAGTCCCACAAAACTGGAAAAGGGCAAATATGGTGTCCATCTTTAAGAAAGAGAAGAAGGAGGATCCACAGAACTACAGTCAAGTTAACTTCTTCTCAATACCTAGAAAAAATCATGGAGCAGGTCCCCACAGAACTGATTTCTAAGCACTTGGTGGAGGAGGTGGTGATTGTCAGGAATCCTGGTTTTCTCTGATAAAATATCCCCAATTTCTGGATTACAAATATAACCCAAAATCCACATTTTTCCATGATCAAAATGAAATACCACTATATATATAATCACAGATTAAAATCTGTGATTTAATCGAGGAAAAAAGTGAATTTTGGGTTACTTTTTTAAATCTGAAAATTGTTTGTTTTTTTTTAATTGGAGAAAGCCAGAATTCCTGTACATCAATGACCTGGAAGAAAGTATAGAGTGCACCCTCAGCAAGTTTGCAGATGACACGAAGCGGTGGGGAATAGTAGATATGCTAGATAATAGGGCTAGGATTCAGAAAGACCTTGACAAATTGGAGGACTGGACCAAAAGAAATCTCATGAGATTCAACAAGGACAAGTGCAAGGTTCTACACTTAGGCCCAAAAAGTCCCATGCACATCTGGAGTACTATGTTCAGTTTTGGGGCCCCCACTACAGAAAGGATGTGAACAAATAGGAGGGAATCCAGCAGAGGGAAAGAAAATTGGTTAGGGGCTGGGGAATGTGACTTCTGAAGACAAGCTGAGGGAATTAGGTTTATTTAGTCTAGAAAAGAGATAACTGAGGGGGGGATTTAATACCAGCCTTCAGCTACCTGAAGGGTGGTTCCAAAGAGCATGGAGCCTGACTGTTCTCAGCGGTGGCAGATGACAGGACAAGAAGCAATGGTCTCAAGTTGCAGCAAGGGAAATTTAGGTTAGATATTAGGAAAAACTCTCTCATTAGAAGGGTAGTAAAGCAGTAGAACAGGCTAGTCACAGAGGCTGTGGAAATACCATCTTAGAGGTTTTTAAGACCCTGCTAGACAAAGCCTTGGCTGGGATGATAAAGTTTGGGATGGTCCTGTTTTGAGCAGGAGGTTGGATTAGATAGCCTCCTGTGTCCCTTCCAACCCTAATTTTCTATCATTCTGTGTTCAGAACTGCCATTATTGGCCATTTCAGAGTGTCCATTTTTTTACATATGCTTTTTATATGAAGCTACTTAAATAGATGATCATCAGGAATCCTGGTTTTCTTGGTTTAAAAATCCCAAATTCTCTGATTAAAAATATCCTAAATTCTCTGATTAAAAACCTCAAACTCTGCTTTTTTCCATGATTAAAATGAAGTGTTCATCACACACTATATATAGGTATCAGTTGAACACAATGTTTTGTTGATATATTTACAATTTTAAAGCAAATTGGAAGCGTACCAATGCCTGAATCATTAAAATAAAATAAATTCTAAATACCTACATATTTTGATGTTTGATTTTGGTTTTTTTAGAGCTCCCCTTCCCCCTTCACCCCCTTCTTCCTGCTTTGTGGTGCTGAGCAGCCCTGATATGCTGGTGCCCCAAACTTCCAAGCCACAGCCCCCCACATCCTGCCCTGTGACCCTCACTCCTGACCCACAGCAGCTCCCCTTGGCATCATGACATAGGTCCAGCTGAAGCTGTCCTGCCCACTGCTTTGTGGCTTAAAGCAGTGCTGGCCACTGATGTTCTGCTTTTTACACCTGTGCTCAGGCCCAGTGGTGCCCATACCCTACCTGGGAAACCTTTGACTCATGATCAAGGACTGAGCTAGGCCTGTCTTTGGCTGGGCAAGGCCTTTCCCCTCCAGGCTGGCCACCCCCCACCACAAGGCTTCTCTGGGGGTATATGCAGAGGCTCAAAGCCCCACTCTAGCAACTGCTTCTACCCAAAGCAGCCCCTATTTTCTCTCTCTCTCTCTCTCTCTCTCTCTCTCACACGCACGCACACACACACACCTGCCACCTCAATTCTTCCCTCTCTCCATTACCTGACTGCCACCTTCACCCCTATTCCCTGTTCCATCATTTCCCCCCTGAGTGATTCCTGGAACCAGGAGCCCTTCCTCCCCTCTCAACCCCAGCCTGAGCTGCATGTCCTGGTGCTGGTGTGGGGCTGGGCTGCAGTGCAGCAGCTGCCTGTGTAGCCATGGTACACGCTGGCATGTCCTGTTTGGCCTCCAGTGGTAATCCTAGCAGAGCCACCAGTATTCACTTCAGCTGCAGGTTAGGCCACACCATTGCAATGTGACGCAGTGAGCAGCAGGCAAGTGGCTGCTCATGTACAGGGTGGGCAACCCTGGCTCCCAGCATCCTGGCCCTAGCCCCAGGCACTGCCCTGGCTAGGCAGCACCCTTAGCCCCAACTCTGCCCCAATGGTACCAGTCCCAGAGAGCAAGGGCACATCCAACCACTGCTGCCCCAGCTGGGCAGTGTCCCCAACCCCAGCATGAGCTGAGCTGGATGAGCTATGGTGAGATGAGACAGAATGGCCTGGGATGAGGCAGCCTGCACCCACTCTGTCCAGCACCTACTCTGTCCTGCACCCACTCTGTCCAGCTGCACAGAACAGGATGATTGCCACTCACAAAGACCTACCCTGATCCCTGTCTGCCCTGCCACAGGCCCCGGCCCCCCTGTCAGGCCCTTGTGAGGGCCTTGCCCCCCCTGGCATGAGCCACCCAGGCTTTTGCAACAGTCACTGGCCAGCTGCACAGCCAATATGAGAGTGATCCTCTCTCCTCTTCCCCCCTCTTCCCCTTTCCTCTCCTTACTTCCTGTTTCCCTGCAAGCAAACCCAGCATGTGGTTCAGAACTCAAAATGTTTCAAAACTTTCAAATAGTTTTGACTGACCTTGTTTCATTTTAGGCTGTTTCGAAGCCCTTCATTTCATTTCAATTTTGCTATTTTGAGCTCAAAATGAGCTGAAACAATGTTGAAATGAAACAGCTGGCAAAATTTTGTACAGCCCTATTAGGTATCTATAACTGCAGTAGAGCATCTGTCATACATCTCAGTAATTTCTATGTAGGACTATGTTCTTTAGTTAATGAAAGCATGCATATTTAAACACACTCCTTTTTTGCATCAATATTTTGAATACAAAACTCTTTCTTGCAGCAGAATTAGAGGAGTAAAAGAAAGTTTTTGCAGAGAACAGGTTAATTTTGAGTACATTTATTTTATTAGAAGAAATTTTGACTGGCATTAGGATTATCTAAAAAAAGATATAACATGTTAGAAAAGGAAAGCATGTAATGTGGAGATAAGAGGATGTCAGCATTTACAATACTGCAAGTAGAAGGTTTAAATCAAGAAGGAAGGAAACACAAAAAATATACAAAGGCAAGATCATTTCTCATTTCATACATAGTACATAGAAGAAAAAAAGGAGAAATGCCAAATTCAGGGTGAGGTGGGAGTTATTTTTGTATTTCTAGATGACTAAAGCCGCTAGAAAAGGTCAACATTTACCACAGTATTACAGTTATTTCCTATTTCTAATTCAATGTCTAGACAGGCAACAAAGATTATGCTACAAAAATATCTGCAATCAACATCTCTACCAATATGGTTAATTGTCCACATACAAAACGTTGGTTTTTACTGGTTGTCAATGTAGGTGTCCATGTAGGGGAGAAGTAAGATGTGGATGCAACTCTTTTGTCTGTGCAGCCCATTTGCTATAGCTCTCTGAATTTCTAGCTAGTCACTATGGGGCTCTACCTATGCAGGGAGCTGTGAGTTCAAAAGCTGGTCAGCTCAGGCTCTTGCTGGAGTCATTGCTTTCATGTAGTTTCATTGCCCATGAGGCTAACATTCATCCCCCCTCCCTGACACCTTTTCCCATGCCAAATTTGGGAGCAGAGGAAAAGAAGGGGAATGAAAGGTTCTGGCACTCACCCATTGGGATTCAAAGCTGCACAAAAGCAGTTGCTCCAGAAATAATCTATCTTGACCATCTAATGAGCTCAGACAACTCCCTGCTGCACAAAGGGAACTCCAGAAAAAGCCTGAGCTGACTAGCTGGAAGTTCACTGAGTTCTTTGCACAGGTGGATTGCAGAAGAAGAGGTGTGTGATCACACTCCCTTCACTCATCTCCTGGATCCCCTCTTCATAGCCCATGTAACAGAAAATCCATGAGAAAACCTTTTCTTATAAGAAAACTGACATGGTTTTGCTGACTGGGATGAATTTTATTTACATATCAAAATTTTAGCTATAAATCTATGTTCTATTTCTCTCTTCCACAAGTGACAATTGTCAGATTATCCTTTTGACGTATAAATTCACAGTTACTCTTCCTATTTGGTTTATTAATTAGAACTGGTAGGTGCTTATGGTAACACCAGACTAGACAAGTATTCACCAAAGGCCAAATTCTATCTTCCTATTAGATGCCTAAGTATGGTCCTATCCCACCCTACACAAGTCTATGGGAAAAAATTTGAGTGTGTCCTCGTCACCTTACCACACAAGGTGAGTGTGTCCTCCTCTTATTTTTTGGTTGCTTTTTTTTTGTTTTGCTGTTTCTTTGTGATTCAATATTAAGGATAAGATAGTGGTGTTTTATAAAACGAGGTGCATTAAGAGATTTTTAAGGACTTGAGAAGCAGGGAATAAAGTTGTACTTATCTGCCTAAGTCTACTTATGCAGTTAATAGGTGCAATACAATCCAGCTCTAATTGTCTACATCAGGGATTGATAGCCTGGCACTAATAGCAAGCGATGTTAATACAGTTTGGTACTAACGTGGACTAGAAGCCACACTTGATAGATATGCTGGCACTGGATAGTGCATCTTCATGAAACAATGTACTAATATTAGAATATATATGCATCTGTGATAATATCTTTTTTTGGCATACTTTGTAGGTATGATAAAAATCTCTTTACAGTCTGGATCCAGCCCATGGGCCAAAGGTTGCTGAGTTCTGGTCTACATCCATTAACATCAAAGCCACAAAGAAAACCTTGTCTTCATACTTTCTGTAATCACCCTTCAGGTATCTGAAGATTGTTATTAAATTTCCTCTCAGTCTTCTCTTCTCCATATTAAATAACACTAGTTATTTTAGCTTTTCCTCTAATAATTTTGTAGCTGGACTCTCTCCATTTTTTCCACAACCTTCTTGGAGTGTGGGGCCCATAACTGGAAGCATAATTTTGGATCATATTCAACATATGATCTATTGTAACCGTCAGGTCCTTCTCTCAAGTTCTGAAGCTTAGACAATTATTCCACACTCTGTATCTGTATATATTAATGGTGTGGATCTTGGCATATAGCTTGTTTAGCAAGTTTGCAGATTACATGAAAAGAGGAAGGATTGTGAACACATTGGAGGATGGGAGTGAAATTCAGGAGTATCTTGACAGATTGGAAAGCTGAGCTAGAGCTAACAGGATGAAGTTCAATGTGGACAAATGCAAGGTGCTACACCTCAGGAAGAATAACCAAAACACAAATACAGAATGGGCGATACCTAGCTAGATGGCAACACTATGAAGAAGGATCTGGGAGTTTTGGTAGGGCTGCCATAAAGAAGAGGGAAAGGACCTTTCTCTCTTGCTGGCTTGAAGTTACAGCAAAGTAGCTTTAGACTAGATATCACGAGAAATTCATTGACCGTTAGAATTGAGAGACAATGGAAAAGACTGTCTAAAGAAGTAATGGACTTTCCATCACTGGAGGTGTTCAAAAAGAAACTGGTCATTCAGTGGTCAGGGATGATATAAATGTATCTATGTTGATGTTCTATTATGGATATTTCTGGTTGCCTCCTCCCCTCCTTTCAGGGTATGTCAGAGTGCTTTTAAGCCTTCCTCAAAGGCACTGGGTGTTGGCTACAGCCAGGACTGGGGACTTTGTGGGGCCAGTGCTCCTGCTGGGACTTAAAACCAAAGGTTCTTATCTAGACGGTCTTGCCCCTCTTGTTGGGATCAGATCAAACACCAAATTTGGCATCTGGAAGGAAATTTTACCCCATGGTCAGATGTGTATGGATTACAAAGGTTTTTGCCTTCCTCTGTAGTGAGGGATGGTCCTTTAACTATAATCTTATGAGCATATATATTCAAAACCTTTTATAGAAGTAGGACATTGGCTGCTGTGGTGTCCTGCTTTACCTGTGCCAAGTTAGGGTGTTATGTCTTCTGTTGCGTCAGGGTAGGCAGTAGTTTTAGAAAAAGGTTAGAGTCTAGACTTGTATAATTTAGGTAAGAATGATCCTGTTTCAGGCAGGGGGTTGGACTAAATGACCTCTGGAGGTCTTTTCCAACTCTATTCCTCTATGATTCTATATTTCATCCCAAGTACATGGCTTTGCACTTGTCCAGGTAGAATTTCATCTGATTGATTGTGATCCTTTTTTTTTTTTTCCATTTTATCCACATCATCTTGGATCCTAACCTTATCTTCCACAATGTCTACAACACCACCCAAGCTGGCGTCCGCTTCAAATTTGCTAAGTATGGGCTAGATCCCTGTCACGAGGAGAAAAAGATGGCAACAGCACAAACCAAAAACTGGCCGGAGACAGTAAAAGAAAGGAGGGAGCTGTGTTTCCAGAGCAGCTGCTTGGTGAAGATAGAGTAGCCCCAGAGGGACAGCGAGGAGTGGACGGACCTGAATGAAAACAAAGAAGGAGATGTGGTTAAAAAATACCCAAGTAGACATCATGACTTGGATGACTGCTTGTTGTGCATGGTGACCCAACCAGAGTGATGATGACATTGTATTATTGTAGTAGGATGCAAATTCGAAAAGTATTGCTTCCCTCATCTTCTTTAAGGAGAAAATATGATTGAGATGGGCTTTATGGCTGGATGTAGAGATCCTGGTAAATTGTCATTGTGTCCAGGAATAACAGAATAAAACATCAGAAGTTCATTCAATCAACATCATATACACCATCACCCCCTACTGTCTATATTGGGCATGTGGAGTGATCCCTGCATGTAAGAACTCAGCTCTAGAAAGACACACAAGCCTGTGGCAGAAAACTTTAATGTCCCTGGACATTTTATCAATAACCACTGGGTAGCTGTTTACAGGCAGCAAAACTTTAAAAAATGACTCGAATGGGAAATTACAGAACAAGAAATCATCCACAAACTGGATTGCGTTACATATGATTTAAACAAGGACCAAAGATTCTTATCCCATTACCTGGATTAGCATTTTTTGACTTCTTTGTCCTGTGGGTTCATTGCTTCTTTGCCTCTCTCAGCACTGCTTTCCCCTGTTCTCCCCTGGCTCCTTCCTCCCTTCTTGTCTTTTGTATACAAATCACTCCCTCCATTTTATGTATTTCTTTGTGTATATCTAAACAAGATGAAAATCTTCCCTGCTTTCTGCCTCTTTTTTTATGTCCCTTGACAGTTGAACCTTGAATAATTCCTTCACCTTCCTAATTTCCTACTTGTATTCTTGTGCAATGCTCTTATACTCTTTCCTAGTAATGTGAACAAGTTTTCATTTTTCACAGGATGACTAAAAACATTAAATTTATGTTTATTAACAAAGGCAATGTCTACATGAGGCACTACTGTGCAGTGATTACTGCACCTTTGTTTAGTACTCATTTACACATAAAAGGCATTCACTCAGCAACCCGAGTTACAGTTTTTGCCACATGACGCTACTATGCAGTAATATCAGGCTACTGTGCAGTCAGCATATTATGTAGACCAAGGAGACACATATTGCTAATTATTCTGTAAGGATCAGAATAGTTTTGTCTCTGCACAGTGGCTGCATCTATGGCTATGGATGTGCTATGGTTTCATGTTATACCACCAGAAAAATGATTTACAACAATAATTGCACAAAAAAACTGAGTTTTTCAATGTCAGACCACATGTATTGAACTTTTCAATCCTTTCATTAAGAGAAGGATGGATCATGTTTTGTTTAGAGCAAAGTACCACAGAAAAAAATAACAGGCAAAATGTGAGTACAAATCCATATTACAAAGCCAGAAAAAAAGGGTGCACACCACCAGAGAACAGAAAAGATACTCCTGCATATCAAAATCATTGTGTTTTATATTGAATTCCAGGAAATGGGGGAGGGGAAACAAAATTAAACAAACAAATAGATAAACAAATAAATAAAATACATTTTTTACAAATTTATTAATGAAACTGAACTAAAAAATAGCCATGTGGTTCTAGCCTAAAATATTATATTTAAGGTAGTAATTTCAGTAATTGCTGAGTGTCATGGTAAAGCTTCCAAGAGACAAAGAAGTGAGAAAGAAAGATTTGAAATGGACTTCATAAAACCTTCCAAAAATTTAGATGCGTAAAATTGGAAAAATAAAATTGAACCAGAAATGAATATATTGACTATCAACTGATAGGAATAATAAATATTTGTTTTACCCCAGTACTTCTATTTGAAACATTTTGTCTTAGTGGTAAATGCACTATCATTTCTCCCTGGCCCTCCTAACCTTCATTTTGTTGTTTTGGCTACTCCTTGCACATGTTGTTAGTCTGTATTTTTACCAACTGACAAATTTAGTTTAATTATTTCAGTGTACTGTACTGGTTGTTACATTCATTGCATGTTTTACTTTAGACATTTCTGAAATGGGGGTTACTTGTTTTGCTTGAATCCATTGCCACAGGAGAACACATACAGAAGAAAATCCTGATTAAGGTAATTATCAATAAAAATAGAGTAGAGAAATTTTACAGGTCACAGAAATCTAAACTACAGGCAGAAGAAGAAAGTATTTTAGGGCTCTAGGTTTGTACCCAGGATATGTGCACACTTTTAATGAATGTGTTTCTAGTGTACATGAAACTTAGGTTATTAATAAAAGCAATTTCTTACTGAATGTTCTACAGAGAAAAATGACAAATATGTGTTTTCAGAGTTACAGTTTCTATGGGAACCATAACTTAGTCAAACTGCATACATATATTAAAGGATATGTTTATGCAAGGAAAAATAGATATGGTTTCTTTGGGAACCATTACTTTGATTTTACTGACTTTTGTGGGTGTTAAATGTCCCTCATTATTTTACCCACACACATATATATGTGTTCATGTATATATATATATATATATATTGCATTTAATTTATTATGCTGTATTTGCTGAATAGCATGTCTGTTTAATGAGAAAACCATTTGTAATACTGTGACCAGCCCAACTGAAGCGTGGGAGCAATCATATTACTTCCTCTCAGTGCTTAAATGTTCACATTATAAAAATAGGGAAATGGCTACATGTCTCTCAAAGGTAATCCTATTATGTGGCCAAAAGTGGGTACTAGAATTTCTCCTACATGACAGTAAGGTAATTCAAAATTAGTCTCAATCTGCATTGTGGTTTGTGAACTTTTTCTCACAATTACATTTGTATTTGTGTAGAATTCAGTGTGAAATTCAGAAGTGAAAATATGGAAACGTTATCTAATCTACTACACTGACCATAACCAGCAGCAAAGCACTCTTGCCTATAGCATTTGACCTACTGCTTGTGTCAGACTTGCTTGCAGCAAAATAGGAGGACATTTTGGAACTTACCCAACTTTCACTTAAGTCAATGGTAATCATTCCTTTCACTTCAGCATCAACTGAATCATATCTTCAAGGAAGTTATTTAAAGCTAATTTAGCTATCACTTGATTTAAACTGAGCCCTTCAAGGTCTATTACTTTTTTAAATAACCTCTCAACCCAGCAGAATAGCAGTCTGAAAACACTTAATAAATACACATTACAGATTTAACTTGTAATGGGGTTGGGTGATAATAGGAAACAAATGCCAAATGAATATTACTACTAGTTCTGCTGTGTTCATCCTCATCACCACAACCACGCACACAAAAAGACTAGACTTTGTAAAAATAGCTTCACCTATGAGTCTTTCCCTAGAATTTAGTTCACAGCCAAGCAAAGTCCAGGTTGTGAGCCGGCACTGAACTCTGTTTGTCAGCAGCCCCTGCAGCATGGCTGGGGCTGGTCTCCATGGAGACCCCAGCCACCCCTGTACTGTGATAGTGTAAGGCTGGGGTTGTCACAGAAACCAGAGCTATGACCTGCAGCTCCGGGGAGGGATGTCCAGGCAGAAAATTGCAGATCTGCCCAGCTTGGGACCAGGCTGTCATCACTGCAAGGAGCTAGGGCAGCACCAAAATCTGTTGCTTTCGCACCCCTGCCCAGAGCATGCAGGCTGAAGATCATGGTTCCATGAAACACCAAGTTTCATTTTAATCACAGAAAAATGTGGATTTTGGGTTACTTTTTTCTTCTGAAAATCGAGCTGCTTTTGTTTTTTGTCACAGAAAACCAGGATCCCTGAAGAAGTTTCTGCTACGCTAAGAATCAGTCCAGGCTAAAACCTGGGCTCCTTTCTCTTTCAGGAGCAGCACCCATTTCACTGAGCTGTAAACCCCTGAAGTGGTTTTTTTCTCTCTTAGCTCCAGTCATCCAGTGGTTAATGTGTTGTGCCTGGAAAGTTAGATAGATGCTGGATGAGAAAGCTTTAGAACTTGGATCTCTTGTTTCCTGGATCTATCTCCTCACTGTTTTGCCCTTGGCTTGGTTCTAACACATTGGAAAGACTTCTTCTACCTCTAGTGCCTAGCACCTATTGGTCATAGATTTCTGATGCAATACACACTTGTACAGCCAGAAGAGGTGTATCCAACTATACCTGGTCAGTACCTGGGCATGCAAACTTATGCATCCAGTGAAAGGGTAATAGAATAGCAACCTGCTTTTAAATACCAAAACTTTATGTCTATGTGCTAGAAAGCTGCTATTTGAATGCACAAAAGGAAACAGAATTCTGCCCTAAGGTCATTTTCATGCTGCCTAGTTTAGTCCCTGTTACAAAAAAGACATTCTCTTAAAGCAGAATAAGAGCATGCACATTGGGTGACCACATGGGATGGCTACTTACCATAAAAAAATCTTCCCGGCTTGTTTAGCAACAGTTTCTTTTACCAGCACAAGCAGTCCCACTGAAACTAGTAAGTGACACTACTAGAGTAAAGGTACAACTTAAGCTGAGCAAGGATTGTGAGAATCTGGCCCACAATGATTACAGTGCACTATTAAAGTCTTGACATTTATCACATTGTGGTATTTACCATTAGTGAGGCATTTGCAGTTCCCCTACGCTTGGAATGGGGAGTACTGCAAATACCACAGGAAGTTTAACTACAGTCAGCTGTAAATGTCAAGATTTTAATGGCACCCCCTGTGCAGTTATTATGAATTTAGAACTAAAAAAATGAAAAAGTTTAAACCAAGTTCAAGCTTTCAACTTTGCAAGCTCACTTATTGCATGTCTTAAAGCATAGCATGCACTTAACATCTTTGAAATACACTTTTTTTCCTCGAGATATCATTGGCATTTCATGAAATCTGTTGATTCCTTCACAGATTGTAATTTAAGCAAACGCAAGCATGTTGGCTAGGAATCTGTTCAGGATGAGTACAATGTATAATGTAGCCTGTAGAGGCCTGATCTGTAATACATAAGCATTACCATATATGCTGTGTAATAATGGCTCCCTGCTTTATAATAATGCCATGTAAGCAATTTCATAAATGGCTTTTTATGCACTGATATATAAAGTGGCATGACAAAGTTAAAAACAATTATGTAACGGTACAGTAAAAAAGAAGACTATTTTAAGATACATAGCAATTGTAAAATATATAGGAACATATGACTGGAATGATCTGCCTGAGCTATCTAGTACAATCTTCCAAATTTTCAGGCAATCATTTGTCCAAAGGTTTCAGGATATTATCCAGTCTGAGATCTCTCACACATCGCAACCATAAAATCCTTTAAAAATAAGTCTCACAGTGACAATATTTCCATTTCTCCAAAAAATAGCCTGCCTAATACATCCTAAAGTTGTATTAACCTTTTTTTACTAGCTGTATAACACTAGTGGATCATACCTACCCTTCCTTCTGCTGTTGCCTCCAGTTTATGACCTCCTATTTTGATATTGGTCCCTGTGAGTATGACTTTGTGTTTCAAACAGTTAAACTTAACACTACTTCTATTCTTTCATTACACTGGGTTATAGGATTCTTCCTATAGTATTAAATCTGATCCTCTTTGGGCTATCTACTCATTGCCATATGGTGACATTGCTATGGTGCCATGCTTCAGTACTTCCAAAAAAATACTTTAATACTTTTGGAAGTACTAAAGCATGGCACAGCAACTGCCTGTACTATGCTGTGTGCATGGTGCATGGTTAGATTTCTCTGCTACATCATTTCAATCCTTGAAATCTCTTCATATTTAATAAATACTGTGTGCACCTCTGACCATCTCAAACATTTTCTGTTTACAGTTTAGATTCTTTTATCATACTGGGAACTCTGTATTTGTGTTAGACCGCAAACTTTGAATAAGAGATTTGTTTGTCTTTTTTGCTTTGTCTTCCACTTTGAGATGAGATTCCAAGGAATCATGACATAGAACTAAGAGACTATAAAATCTAATTAGCCCCCAGTTTAGTTGAAAACTCCATTGATGAAAGAAGTAGCAATTAACTTGATTAAAGCATGCAGGGTTTGATGCGGGGGAAGCAATCTAGGAAAGGAACAGTAAGTACAGCAAGACTGACTAATGCATCACCTGACAAGAAGAGTAGAAGTTATGGTGTGGGGGGTTGGTTTACCAGCTATTTAAGAGAGTGAGAAAAGAAAACAGAGGAAGGCAGATGACTTCATAAACGGAATGGGGCAAAATTCATGGGAAGGAGAGGAAGAATCCTGCATACTTTAGAGGATTGTGATTGAAAAGAGTTTGAAGAAGCTTATGCAGAGAAAGCCACCTAAAAGCATTGTCTTATTTTATCTGTATGTGTGCATCTCTTGTGGTGAGAGAATGTTTTTTCTCTCTTCTCCAAAGCCTTCATGATATTTGTTTTTAACTTCCACGTGTAGACCAGAACAAAGACCATGACTTATCATCAGGACTCTGAAGCCATTCACTTAATTATAATCCCATGTTACTAATTAACAAGTAGGAAAACAGTGTGTTTGAATAGTGGTTTGGTTTGGTTTTTTTTGGTCTTGGAAGTCAGTTGGAAATGTGAACCTAGGCTACACCATATATAGAACTTATAAGGGAAATCTTATGTCTGTATTTCATAGAAGAGCATATAAAATGAACATGAGGCTTTGACCAAGAATGTAAAGGCTGAAGGCAACTTGGGTGACAGTGACCATGAAACCACAGATCCTAAGGAAAGAATAAGAATAAAGATAATGTCAAATACAGAAGGGTGCTGTGATGTGGCCTCACCCTCCTTCAGTCATGCAGCTCCTGCCAGAGCTTTGCATCTACCATGAACTCTCAGTGTGACAGGGCAGGCTCCTCGGGGCTGTTCTCTACAGTCTACAGCTCGCCCTCCTGTCTCGGTGGGCCAACCGCCCGCCTGTTCATGCCCGCCACGACTTGATCTTAATTGGTTCCTTTAGATCTTACAAAGCGGGAGGCTGCCCATTTGTGCCCCGATGCAAGGGGGCACTCTCTGTGGCTCCTTCCACCCCAATATCGCAGCCCATGTCTCGCTGATGTATTAGACGTTGGTATGCCACGCTTCTCCAAGCACTGCCCTTCTTTCTCGGGCTTCTCAGTAATCCTGCCCCCTCTCTGGGGCTTCTCAAAGTACTGGCCACCTCTCTCGGACTTCTCAAAGGTTGTCCCCTCTCTGGGGCTTGCTGCGCCCTCTCTGGGGCTCTCAAGTGCTGCCCGCTCTTTCGGGCTTCTCCATGCGCTGCCCGCCTCTCTCGGGCTTGCTGCACCCCCGCTGGGGTTCTTCCTACACCCTCTCCAGGGCTGGGGTCCCCACACCCCACTAGCTGTGCCCTCACTGGCACCTGGATCCCCACGCTACAGTGGGTTTCCTATGAGGCCTCCTCCATCCCCTCACAGCCTCACCCAAACCACCGGTATAGTACTATCACTAACAACACAAGCCTCCTGGCTATAACTTAACTCCAGGCCATTTGGCTATAACAAAACCAGCAGCCCACCAGCCCAAGCAACATTCATTCCTACCAGGGCTCTCCTCTTCTCTGCATCCAGTGCTCACTCGCTAGGCAGAAGGCTCTTTTTTTTTTTTTTTTGGCAGCTGACAGGGAACTGCCCATCTGGCCTTGGCTCTAGGCTTTATAAAAGACAGCTGACCATCATCAGGTGCGGTCTTTTGCCTCCTACAGTCACCCTGGCAACTTGCAGCTGGGTTCTTTATCAAACTGCTGGGGCTTTTCCTAGCATTTTCCCCTCACTAGGAGCAGGGCAGCGAGATGCCCTGTGACACTCAGCATAGCAGCTGAACAGCATAAGCTCTGGCTGGAACCCCTGCTTGCATGCAGCTCCAGAGCCCAGAGCTGTGCACCGCCACCCACCACCATTCAATGCCTCCATCCCCCCCAGCTGATTTCAGAAGCATGGTAAAAGAGGGGATGAGCAGCAACACTCAGCTCTTAGGCTTCAAAGCCACATGGAAACAGGGGTAGGCACTGCTGCTCAACCCTTCCTTTGCCCTACTGATGAATTCAGTGGGAAGAAGGGAGTAGGAGGGCAAATAGTGGCATCACTCAAGCCTGGGCTCCAGAGCCCTGTGAAAGCAAGGACCCTGGACAGAGCCTGAGCTGAACTCATGGCAGGTTTAAGGCTTCAGCAAGAGCTGTGCTCAGAGAGCTCACTAAGAGGAATATGGCCACACGCCCTCTGGCATGCACCACACCTGAAGAGGGTGTCACCGCACACCCCTTTCTGTGATCCTGGATCTTCTCATAGACTGTATTATTCTTTTTTTTAATAGAAGAAGAGCTGAGTCACAAAAATGTTAAATCCCTTTTGGCAGGTTTCTCTAGTTTTGAGTGTCTGGCTGTAGATGCCTAAGGACTGATTTTTCAAAGTACTTCTTTTTTTTATCTGTTTATATGTTGAAAAGATTCCAAACACTTCTTCAATTTAAAAAAAAAAATCTAAAGAAATACTGATCTAAAGAAATACCATCATGTGGACTCAGGTGCCTTATTAGCAAAGCTAGTAACAAGGAAAGAATAGAAGACCATTGCTTGGGCATGCAGAATAGAAGTCAAGAAGGCCAACTCACAAGTGGAGTTGCAGCTAGCAAGGGATGTTAAGACTAACAAGAAGGCTTTCCACAACTATTTTGGTAGCAAGGGGAGGATCAGGGAAAATATGGATCCCTCACTGAATGGGGGAGCAACCTCATGACAGAAGATACAGAAAAGGCTGAAGTACTCAATGCCTTTTTTGCCTCAGTCTTCACAAGCAAAGGTCAGCTCCCAGACTACTACACCAGGCAGCACAGTTTGGGGAGGAGATGAGCACCCTTCAGTGGCCAAAGAACAGGTTAGGAACTACTTAGAAAAGCTGGACTTGTACAAGTCCATGTAGATGGATGGGAGGCACCCAAGAGTACTGAGGGAGTCAGCTGATGTGATTGCAGAGCCATTGGCCATCATCTTTGAAAACTCATGGCAACAGGAGAGGTCCCGGATGATTGGAAAGGGGCAAACACTGTTCATATTTAAGAAAGGGAAAAAGGAGGATCTAGGGAACTACAGACCAGTCATCTTCACCTCAGTCCCTGAAAAAATCATGGAGTAGATCCTCAAGGAATCCATTTCTAAGCACTTGGAGAAAAATGTGATTTAGAACAGTCACCATGGATTCACCAGGGACAAGCCATGCCAATGTGACTGACTTCTATTGTGAACTGACTGGCTCTGTAGCTGCAGGGAAATGCGTGGATGTGAAATACATTGATTTTGCTATAGTCTTCCACAACATACTCCCAGGCAGACTAAGGAAATATGATCTGGAAAAATGGACTGTAAGGCGGATAGAAAATTGGCTGAAGTACCGGGCTTAGACAGTAGTGATCAATGGCTTAATCTCTAGATGACAGCCAGTATGAAGTGGAGGGGCCCATTTTGCTCAATGTCATCATCAACAACCTGGAAGATGGCATAAAGTGCACCCTCAGCAAGTTTGCAGAGGACACAAAGCTGGATGGCATAGTAGATGCACTGGAGGGTAGGGCTAGGATTCAGAGTGACCAAGACAGATTGGAGGATTGGGCAAAAAGGAATCTCATGAGGTTTAACAAGGACAAGTAGAGAGTCCTGCACTTAGGACAGAAAAATCCCATACGCCAGTATAGGGTGGGGGCTGACTGGCTGGGCAGCAGTTCTGCAGAAAAAAGACCTAGGGGTTACAGTGGACAACCAGCTAAATATAAGCCTGTTTTGTTCCCTTGTTGCCAAGAAGGCTAATGGCTCACTGGGCTGCATCAGTAGGTGTGTTACCAGTAGGTCAAGGGAAGTAATTATTCCCCTCTATTCAGCACTGGTAAGCCCACATCAGAAGTACCATGTTCAGTTTTGGGCCCCCCACTACAGGAAGGATGTGAACAAATTGAGTCCAGTGGAGGGAACAAAAATGATGAGGGGGCTGGAAGACATGAGTTATGAGCCGGAATCCTGGTTTTCTTTAGTAAAAAAAAATCCCCAATTTTCAGAGTAAAAAAGGCAACCCATAAAAAGATTTTTTCCGTGATAAAAATGAAACACTATTATGTATATTCTAATGTAAGAAAAGGAGGGTCTGACTGTCTGTGTCTGTCTTTCAATAACACTTTTTGGCCACTGAGCATGTGTCGGTGGAGATTGGCTGTAAGGCCTGGGCTGCACATGCCCAAGTTTGAACCACTCCTGGGGAAGTTTGTGGAGGCAGCGAACATGCCCAGTCTGCATGAGCAGCAGGGGTCCCCCCACCAACTGCCTGAGGATGAAGAGAGGATCATGGTGGCAACACCCCACCTGCCATCTGGCCCCAACACCCCCCAGAGCAGCTAGCAGGGAGGGGGAAGCAGCAGGCAGGGAGGGATGGAGGTGGACATGGGCCAGGAGGATACGCAATAAAGGTGTGGATTGGGGACAGTACTGAAGCAGTGGGAGGGAGTGAGGCTGAGCCCAAAGCAGCAGGGGTGGAAAGTTGAGTGGGCCTGGATCCAGAGTGGCAGGGGAAATGGAGTGGGGCCAGATGTGGAGCATTGGTGGGGCGGGGGGAGATGGAGCAGGGTTGGACTCAGAGCAGTAAGGGGGGTTCAGCGGGGTCAGATTCACATTGGGAGGGTGAAGCAGAGACCCAGAACTGCTGGGGTTGGGGGGAATTGAGCAGTGCTGAACATGGAGCAATGGGGGAGCGGGGCACAGGGTCAGACATGGAGCTCCATCTCCTTCACCTCTCCTTACCATTATTCTGGACAGGCAATTTACTGGTGTGTGTGTGTATATATATATATGTGGTATTTCATTTTAATCAAAGAAATATGTAGATTTTGGTTTGCTTTTTTAATCTGAAATTTGGTGATTTATTTTTTTAATCAGAGAAAACCTTGTTTATGAGGAAAGACTGATGGAACTGTCTAATTTAGTATAGAAAAGAGGAAACGGAGAGGGGACTTAATATGCTGCCTTGAACTACCCTAAGCAGGGGTTTGAAAGAGGATGGAAATAGATCGTTCTCAGTGGTGACAGATGACAGAACAAGGAGCAAGGTCTCAAGTTGCAGCAAGGGAATTTTAGGTTAGCTATTAGGAAGAATTTCCTCACTAGGAGGGCAGTATAACACTGCAAAAGATTACCCAGAGAGGTGGTAGAAACTCCATTCTTGGAGGTTTTCAAAACCTGGCTAGACAAAGCTTTGGCTGGCTTGATCTAGTTGGGGATGGTCCTGCTTTGAGCAGGGGGCTGAACTATATGACTTCCTGAGGTCCCCTCCAAGCCTAACTTTATGATTCTTAAACCTTTATATACATAATATAGAGCTCTGGTACTTGAGCTAACAGTATAACTCACAGGAACTAGCTGTTCCCCTCTATAACACTAAGCATCTAGGGCTGGATAATATGTATTTGGCCAATGGGTTTGACTGAGATCACAGAAGATTGTCCCTCTTTTTGTTCTAGTAAACAGATCAACAGGTTCATCAAGAAGCAAGGAAAGCAACTGAAGGAAAAGCTCTGCTAAACCTCAGGCTGAAGAACACTCATTATGATTGGTAGAGTATCATGGTATTTCTTAAAGATGAAACATTTTGCAGGAGAATATGGAATAATAACAAGCCTCTTAGGAGCCCACCCAAAAAAAGAATTATCAGAGTTTAATAATTTTCCCTGATGTTGGTAAAATTTTATGCAAGTATCTTATAACCTCTCTCCAAATTTAATTTATTTCTTCAAATCATAGTATGGGATTAAATAGGTAACAAAATTGTAGAACAAACAATTTTTTCCCCCAACCTCATTTACATAAATTTCTAAAAATATATTAAGTTTTTTTTCATTCTTCAGAAAGCAGAAAACGTCAACTCAAATTATTAAAACATAACAATATTATAAACAGTCAAAATGTGGCTTTATAACAGAAAATTCTTAGTCAATGTTAACTGTTGACATCACTTCCAATGCTGTCCATCATCATTGTCATCCATAAGTTATGTATACAGTATTGTAGGAGTTGGACTGTCGTTGGAACTGAGGAACCAAGGAGCTGAGCATGAATAAATTAATTAGGCTTTAAGCTGGGGCAAGAGGTCTTATCAAGATAGGCAAAAAGTGTAAGTGTATGTTATGTAAGTATATTTTACATTACTGAAATAACCTGATATAGACTGTGTGTAGAAACAATTGACACCGGTACAAAAATGTACACAGTCTTTATTATTAGTACTGTATGGTAAAGCTAAGAAGTCAAAAGCTCAAAAAACCCCACAAGATTTATTTTCTAACTATATTAAGCATTAATTGCACTTTAATGTTTGAGTTATTAAAAAGATATGGATCTAGAACAAGGAAAGATGTAATAAATATTATTTAAAATGCATGCCAGTACTATTGCCCAAGTGGGATTAAATATATCTTTATTTATTTGATATATGAAAATACATAAAGAAGATGACATTGTACTTTGAGTAATACAAGTTTACTTACTCCAAGAGGTATTAACAAGTATTAACAACCCCTCTTGTTGAGGGGTGGATGTCGTATATTTAGACTTCAGGAAGGCCTTCAATATGGTATCCTACCCCATAGTGGTGAACAAGTTAAGAGGCTGTGACCTGTATGACTACACAATCCAGTGGGTGGCGAATTGGCTAGAGGGTCGCACCCAGAGTCATGGTGGATGGGTCGGTTTCAACTTGGAATAGTCTGGGCAATGGGGTCCCACAAGGCTTGGTCCTTGGACCGATACTCTTTAATGTCTTCATCAGTGACTTGGACAAGGGAGTGAAATGTACTCTGTCCAAGTTTGCAGATGACACAGAGCTATGGGGAGAAGTGGACACACCGGAGGGCAGGGAACAGCTGCAAGCATACTTGGACAAGTTGGACAAGTGGGCAGAAAACAACAGAATGTAATTCAACAAGGAGAAATGCGAAGTGCTGCACCTAGGGAGGAAAAATGTCCAGCACACCTATTGTCTAGAGAATGATCTGCTGGGTGGCACAGAACTGGAAAGGGATCTTGGAGTCCTAGCGGATTCCAAGATGAACATGAGTTGGCAGTGTGACGAAGCCATCAGAAAAGCTAATGGCACTTCATCATGCATCAGCTGATGCAGGACAAATAGATCCAAAGAGGTGATACTTTCCCTCTATCAGGCGCTGGTAAGATCGCAGTTGGAGTCCTGCATGCAATTCTGGGCACCGCACTTCAAGAGAGATGCAGATGACCTGGAGAGAGTCCAGAGAAGGGCCACTCATATGGTTAAGGGCTTGCAGACCAAGCCCTACAAGGAGAGACTAGAGAACCTGGACCTTTTCAGCCTCTGCAAGAGAAGG
>JAGPOW010003316.1:120519361-120548326 GCA_030014935.1 Caiman crocodilus
TGACCCCAGTGCTCTTTCCTGCCAAGGCAGGGGGTCGGACTAGATGATCTGCCCAGGTCCCTTCCGACTCTAGACACTATGACACTATGACACTATAACCAAGAGATAATTAGTGGATTTAATTAGCAGGGCTCTGACAATAGGCTTAAATATTTTCAAGGGTTATGTTTACAAAAAAAGCAATATCTTAGGTAGATATAATAATTCATATACTTAAATAACACCTAAATGTGGAAGGGAATTAATTCACAATCCATTCATCAAATTATATTTGATATTTTTAGGGGAAATAGTATCCGTTTGCATGGTCAAACCATAACAATATCCAGGACTCTGAAAGGGGAAGATTTGGACTTAGCAAAAACTTACTGAGTTGGAGCAGTCCCAGCTGGCAAGGAGTCTGGGGCTACTTTGAGCTGGCTCAACATGCTGCAGCAGAGCTGGCTGGGGCACAAGGGTTGTATCATTATCTGACAGTCTCCAAAACTACTTTGAGTTATAGTTATTAGAAATTATAGGAATTTCTTAGAAAAAAGGGGAGGAAAAAATAAAGCCATAGCCATACCAGAGTTTACAAAAAGTACAAGTTGCAAAGTTGGGTTTCAGGTAATTGCTTAAGATCAACACTACAGAGCCGGAACAATTTGAATGCAAACACCCAAACCATGTTCTAGCTCAACTCTATGCTTCATGTAAAACAAAATCAGCAGTTGAGAAAGTTCAATTGCTATATCAATGTTACACATTGGAGAGCATTATTGACAAAAGGGCACACACAAAACTAAGAAGGAAAAATTGAGTGAGAAACACTTTTGCCCTTATTTAAAAATACATACTAAGCCTTCACAGTTCGTATTCAATTCAGTTTCTTCTACTATGTTTACCATGGTCTCTAAAGTTGCAAAGAAGTTCTTTTGAAAATCCCACAAAAATTAAGTTAGAGGAAATGGATTTTCAGTTAAGTAAATGGGAGTTAAGTTCTTTTGAAAAAATCTCATTTTAAATATATTGTCAAGGACTACATGGGGCAGGTGATACAGGATTAAATTTAGACTGCATACTTAATGGGCTCACATTTATGTGTCATTACAGCACATGAATAGACTGTGGAGCTTTTGCTCTTGGGCATGCCATTTAAACATGCACCTGGGGATAAACTGCAGTTTACTCAAGAGTAGTGGGCCAGGGCAGAGCACTCCTAGCTGGCAAGGGGCACTGGGGCTCAGCCTGCCAAACCAGGGCTGCTTCCCTGGCTTAACATGCTGCAGAGTAGTTTGTGTATGAGGGTGCTTCAGTGCAGGGCTAGTGGGCAGCATGTATAGATGCTGAGATGTTTACTGCACAGCTAATTAGTCAACTGCACAGAACACATCTTGTATAAATGCACCCAACTAGGTCATCTTTATTCCAGCATTGGTGAAGCAATGGTACACACAAGTCATAAATTAGATTAGGTTTCTTGTGGCTCTGCAAGAAATACAGGCTGTAGCTTAAATAGTCAATACTAGAATGTCTGTTAGCACTGCTGCACATGCTAATTATTTGTATGTTAGGAAATCCCAGTTGATGATTCTGTTGTCTCATTACAAATTATATATGCTGCAAAACTAAAAATAGGTGATACTAAAAGATCAGAAGAATGGGATTTACATTCATGGAGCAATATGATTTTGTAATGCACTTTTCATTTGTGGATCTACTGCAGTAAATCTCTACTTTCTTGGTCACAGTATAGAAGAAATCCTAGTCCATTATAATAGACATCTGTGACAGGGGATTTTTGCTTTAAACACTCTAACTGCTACAATTTTCCCACAGTTCCTATACAGCACTTCAGTTCTCTGTATTTGTGCTACCATTATTTGTTTACCTCAAACTCCCAATGGGTGTCACAGTAACAGTAACATTGCAATTTTTGTCACTTTTTAAATAAGGGCAGAAGGAAGATATTATGGTATTATGGGAAGCAGGAAAACCTGATAATCTGGTGCAGAGGAATACTGCAAAGCTATGAATGTAATTTATGTCAGCAGGAATAAATAAATGTGAAGTATAGTCAGCTGTTTAGAAACTTCTGATTCTGTTCTTTGTTGTTTATAAAATATTATTTGAGAGGCTATTATCTTGCCTATTTTGTTCTATGTGTTTGTAATAAAAGTCTTGCCAGATTACCTGCCATTTTCTTCTGGGCTACCAAAACCTTAACATTTTCAATCACACAAGTTCAGTATCAGAATTTAAGCCTGGGAAGATGCTACCAGTGCTGCAAGTAGTCAAGAAAAAAAAAGCATTGTGGGAGAGTCAATGATCTTTAAAAGCACCTTGTCCCTGTATCATTTATGTTAGCTAAACACACAGTAGTTAGTGGTTACTACTATAATAAATTGCCTACTGGTTATTTTTCTAGGCTGTAGTCAAATTTTTTTTCAAGTAAATCAAAATAACAAGTGGATATTAGGTTTTGTGTCCTGTAATTCATTATGAAAAAGTTTTAAAGCAGAGGGCCCACACATATCAAACCTGGCAAATGTGGAAGTGCAACTGTTCTGGGCATACCCCTAAGAACTGATCTCTAGCACACTGGGACCAAGGCTCCAGGAGCAGTGGCAGATACTAAAAAGGCATGGAAGACTCACCACCTCATTTTTGAGTTTCATTCATATGAGTGAGAGTCTGTGAGTGTAGCAGCAAAGGGGGCACAGAGTAAACGTATCTTTATAGGGCTCAACGTACACTTTAACTGAAATAAAATGAGGACAGATTCTGCTCTGCACTGTAGCCATTGAAAAGTGAAAAGAAAAATCTAATTGATGGAAAAGGAACTGTATCAATGCAAAGCACTTCAGGGATGGGATGTTCATCCTGATTGTCCTAGGCAAAGGTGTAGAGATATAGATTCATAGACGTTAGGGCTAGAAAGGACCTCAAAAATCATCAAGTCCAGTCCCCTGCCCCAGAGGCAGGAAGTCAGCTTGGGTCAAAGAATCCCAGCAAGATAAACATCCAAACATTTCTTGAATGAGTCCAGAGTAGGTCCCTGCATCACTTCTGGAGGGAGTCTATTCCAGGTCTTGGAGGCCTGGACCATAAAGTAAAGGTTTTTTATGTCCAGCCTAAAACCATCTTGTAGGAGTTTATGACTGTTGGTCCTTGTTTTTCCTTGGGGCTCTCTGGTGAACAGACATTCTCCCAGATCCTGATGCACATCCCTTATGTACTTATAAGTAGCCAACAGGTCCCCCCTGATCCTGTGCTCTTCCAGACTGAAGAATCCCATGGCTCTCAGCCTTTCTTCATAAACCCTATTCTCCTGTACTCTGATTATGTGCATGGCTCTCCTATGTACATAAACATACATGGAAAGTCCTGATAGTTTCACAGTTGAAGCTGTGCTAGAATAGGAATAAGGTGGAGAATATAGGAAGTGTAGAACTGGGAAAGATTTATATTGTAAAAGATATACTAAAAGATCATTAAAGGTGCAATCCAACGCACTGAGAACTCTAGAAATGCAAGTTACATGATCTGCAAGGTTTCTCCCAAAAGATTCCTATTTCTTTTGATCTCTGTGGAACTTGAGGGACATTGCTCCATATTTATTCCTAATTTTTACTTTCTGTTGTACTACTTATGCTTCATTCATGATTCTTCATCTCTCAGCTTTGGAATTCCATAGTGAAAGAGGCAGGACCCCTCTAGAAACAAGTCTAACATATTACCATATCTTGCCCTGGGCACTTGTCAGGTCTTCTCTTAAAGGTGACTCATGGGGCATTCAGAAATGGAGAATATGTGAGACCAGAAGGAGACAAAAACAGTAAAGAGAAGGTAGCTCAGTGAGACAAATGGTTCCCTTGAAAAAAGGAGACTTGGTACCTGGCTCTTTTTCTTCATGGATTTTTGCTATCTTGTATTTAATATCAGTTCAGTTTTGGGCTCCACAATTCAAAAAGAATGTGGAGAAGCTTGAGAGAATCCAGAGAAGAGCCATGCGCATGATCAGAGATCAGGAAAACAAACCTTATGACAACTGGAAAAGCAAAGGCTCAGGGGAGATAAGTTTATCAGGGGTGCTCACCGGGATCTGAGGGAACGTTTGTTCACCAGAGCACCCCAAGGGATGACAAGGTCAAATGGTTATAAATTCCTGCAAGACCATTTCCGGCTGCACATAAGGAAGAATTTCTTTACTATCTGAGTCCCCAAGGTCTGGAATAGCCTGCCATCGGAGGTGGTTCAAGGACCTACTTTGAATGCCTTCAAAAGAAGTTTGGATGTTTATCTTGCTGGGATCATATGACCCCAGCTGACTTCCTTCCCCGGGGCAGGGGGCTGGACTTGATGATCTTCTGAGGTCCCTTCCAGCCCTAATGTCTATGAAATCTCTGAAATATACATTGGAAAAGGTGAATAATGCACCCATATGATAATTTTTGGCCTAATATCTACCCTGTGACCTGGTGGTTAGAGTACTTTGAACAAAGTGGGAAATGCAAGTTAAAACCCACTCTGGATAATGGGACTTAAAATTTTAGAGTGCCTCTACATGTGCAGCAAAGCTGCTCTAACCTGCTATAATTACAACATGTCAGAGCAGACTCAATTAATTGCATTCCAGAAGACTCCAGTGTCTTGTATATCAGTGTCCCTGTGCTTAAAAATGTTAGTGGGAGTGCTTTAGCTAAAACTCATTCAACTTTAGCTTTAGCTCAACAGCATATTCCCATACCTTTATTAAGAGGATACCATATGAGAAAATGTAAAAAACTTAAATGAAATTCATAAGAAACAGAATGTACTACTTGCCCTATGTTCACAATATCAAAGAAAAAATAAGAGCACTTTATTCATCTCTTCATGGAAAATGCATGTTGGCTGGTTCCTTCTGTATTATCTTTTAGGTATTTGCAAAGCCACCACTTTTCCCCCCCAAATATGTTGAAAACTCAAGTTAAATCAGTAGGCATATCCATACATGCAGGCACGTGCACATGCAGCAGATCAAATATCAGGTCTAATATCTTTGTGCCATAGATTTGTACCTCAGCATATGTGCCCAAACATGCTCTTCGGTGTGGGGCAAACTGTGCCACTTGGGGCAAACTGACGCTGCCCAGCTCCTCCTGGAACAGCAACTGGGGAGCACAGGTGCTGAGCTGGGGAGCACAGGTGCTGGCCCCAGCAGTATAAAAAGCTGCCCAGGTGAACAGCTCAGGGTTACTTGCTCTCAAGAGCTTCTGAGGACCAGCCAGTTAGTATCTGGGGACCTAACCTTCTATGCCAGCTGGACTGCTGCAGCAGCCCTGACCTAGAGTAACCCCTGCACTGTCTACCCACTGCAGCACTCTGGCAGTTGGAGCTGCTGCCTGGCTATGACCTGCTGCCACCCACAACAGCATCCACCCCCTTGCACCTGCAGCCTTATGTCTACATGCTACCAGACCTAGATGGGGACCATGGCCACCTAGGCTGTGGCATGGACAGTGCAACAGAGCCTTCTCACCTCTGGCCCAGCTGCCAGTGGGTTGTGGCTGCAAACTTGGCCTTCGTACGGTGCTGCTACCATGTGTGCACCCACCCTGCCATGTAGGCAGCTATCACCTGGCTCATTGTGGTGGCCCTCTTTGAACCGTTAAAGTATGTCCTTGGCCCCAAATGGCAAGGAGTTCAGCCAACTCATTTAACATCTAGGTGGATCCTCCCCTACAGTGCTAGCCCTGGGCAGGTTCCTCTGCCTGGGTCCCAACATTTGCCTCACTAGCAGGAACCATGGTGTTCCCTGTTTAAAAATTCACTGATAAAAATCCCAAATTCACTCTTTAAAATACCCCAAAATCTGTGTTCTTCTATGAAGAGAGATAGAGATCTGTTGGGCAATGTTTTTATTGATTATATTTACAATTTTAAAGCAATTTGGAAACTTACCAGTACCTCTATCATTATAATAAAATAAATTCTAAAGTTCTATATGCTTTGGTGTTTGCTTTGTGTTTTTTATCATAGAAAAATCAGAGCTCCCCCTGGCCCCTTCATGTGGGCATGTGGGGACAGCTGCTCCTGCAGTCACAGCTCCCACCAGCAGGTCTTATCTTGTCTGGCAGCTGGGCATACAGGGTATGAGATTTGAGGGGGATGTGGGTATGCAGGAGGGGGGTGGGAAGGGGGTGGGTGTATGTGTGTACAGTGTGGAGAGGGTTCTTCTTTTTCTCCTTTATAGGAAGATGCTATGTTTTATATTCTGTGCTCAGGGAACTCTCTTCTCCATTAATCCCTGAAGATAATCACTAATCATTTAAATATTGTTTTGACTACTTGCCTAAGCATTTTCAGGTGAGTTTTGTTAGGCCCTGACAACTTACTCTTCTTATCTAAATCTTTTTTAACTTGTTCTTTTTCTACACTAACATGCATCCTTGTGTCCTTGACAAATTGAATTAAGTTCACCTTTTTGTGAAGGCTGGAGCAGAAAACAATACTGAATACTTCAGTCTTCTTTTTATCTTAATTTGGTCTTCTTTCTCCATTTATCAATGGCTCTATACTAGTCTTTTTTATATTTTTCTTTTTTCTTCTACTTTATTTACAGAACTTTCTCTTGTGAGTTTTATGCCCCTGGGTAATTGACAGTAGCATAACCGGGGAGGGGGGAGGAGGGAAGAAAGGAAGGGAGGAAGGGACCACTAGTTCTGCAGCCCTGGCATCACTTTCGTTGGGAAGTGCCAAAGCAGTGATTGCTGTAGCAGTGGCTGATAACACCATTGCAAACAGTATGGCAAAAACTGATATTGCAAGGGGCTGAACTTCTACCTCTCTGTTAACTAAACCTTAGTCTTCTTCTTGTTCCTGTATGAAAATACTTGGGTAAGAATTCTCTGGGCACATATGTACCCTCATTATAGGAATAGGATCACACTGGATATGTGTAGACATCTCCCTATGCCTCTAATGGGGGCACTAACATGCCCAGATGGTATAATAGATTTGCTCCAACACTTTAGTGTGGTAAGACAGAATTCACAAAATAGGTTAACAAAAATTAGACTGTTGTCATAACTTAGGATGCATGGTGTTTCTGGGACTGGAAAATAGTTTGTCCCTATTCTGTTTACATAAATGCCCTTTAAAAGAGAGAGAAGGAACTAAAACAGTGGCAAAATTAATGTCAGCTGATGAATTCCTGTTCTTCTTCAACTATAATGTTTTTCCTAGGTTCAATAAAGCGGGCAAAGTATTTATACTAGAATTGTCTCTAGTCAACTGGAAGGTAAAAATGCAACAGCTTTAAACTGTAAGAACATCTTTAAGTCCTTAAGGGATTCCAACTTAGGGAAGATTGCTATGACTGACTTCTAAACTGCTGAAGCTCTCTTTAAAAAATATTCCTTCTGCCAAGTAGGGACACAAAACCACCAGGCCAAGAAACAATGTAAAAGTCCCAGCAGAGAGGACACCTCTCACAGGGGAATAAGCATGTGAATCTAGATTACAGTGCCTAGGTGCCACCCAAATGGTACGAGGCAGTTGTTTAATCCCATTTGTTAATGTGGTTCATGTTTCTGCACCATAGATCAAATTCACTGCTGCCCTTTTTGTGTCTTCTTTTAAGTGTGTAAAATGATATCACATCAGCATGGCATTTTTTAAAATCCACTTAGTACTCATTTTCTATTGATATGAAGTACAGAATAATGGAGTCTCAGGCCCATTGAATTTAATTTACAGAAAATTGTAGATGACAGAACCTGCTACCTGCTGAAGAATATCTGAGGTTCAATTAAGTTCTATTGCTTTTAGCAGATTGAAACTAATTACAGCATAATAAAATAAATTTCACCTTTGGAATTCTTCCAGTCGAGCCTGACATTTTCATTTACTTAGAAAAATAAATAAATTATTTCCTGTCAATTCTCTGTTCTTCACTCCCAGTATCTTCCTCTATTTTTTACTCAGGTGACAGAGAATGAAAGTTTTACTTAAAAGGGCAAACGTCAATGAATACCTCTAACTTAGACCGACTTGTATCTAAGCAACAATCAGGAAATCTGGATTTGATTCCCAGCTCTGGCATAGATTTCCTATGTGACCGTAGCAGATTATTTAGGTTTTCATTTCCCCACACTCATAAAATGGGAATACACTTTCATTTCTCTGACTCTTTGCAGTGGTGATCTTTTGATGTAACTGCTATTAAGCTTTATCAAGTCCTTCCTAAAAAGCAGCTAAATTGGCTCATTTCTTTTCTTCTATATATTTCTAAAAACATATTTTTACTAAAAATGTCCAGACCCTCAAATGCAGGTAAACAAAATGGTGTAATGACCAGCCTGTGTCTAGTGACTGTAGTTACTCTATAGTTTCAAGGTGATACTTTCATTTTCACCACTTATTTACAATCAGTCAATTATTTATAGTTTTAAACAGATTAAACCTTATAAAAATTATCCATTCTATGGAGAGATACAAACCCAAACAGGTGCTGATTAAATGCACTGATTAGTGTCTTTGTTAAAAATATGTTTAGAGTGTAGAAGAAATAAAAGATCCTTCTAAATGTTAAGGTTTTCTTTAGAGGCCTCTGGCAAGAATTGAGAGACTGCCAGATTTATAATAATCCTCCAGTTCTTGAGAGAAGACTGTTCATGAGTTAGACTGAAGACAAGAAAGTCTTTGTCTAAGGATAACATCATGGAAGAGAAAACTTGGACTGTCAAGTGAGGAAAATAAGGAAAAGTTCAGATTTTTTTGTTATTGTTGTTGATGTAGACTGAATACCAGGAAACAGTTATTCAGAAAGGGGGAAATTGTCTCACCAAGTAGATTTATTTAGAATTTGGGAAAAAAAAATCCCAGAATTTCAGGCTTCAAAATGTCTTAAGTATCATAATATTTCAGGTTGGAAGAAACCTTAGAGGTCATCTAGTCTAATCCTTTGCATGAATGTGGCACACAGTATTCCTAATTTATTTCAGATAAATGCCTATTCAGCTTTTTCCTGGCAACCAAAGTTGGTACTTTTTTGGTACTTTATAACATTGCTGGCTGGTGTTGAATTGTTGATGCACCAACCGCTCCAGATTTTTCTAAGGAACATCATGGATCAGGGAGTTATCATCCATTCTGTTTGTCCTAGGGTAAAAAAGAAAAATGTTTTTTCTTCCTAGGGTATAAGACTTTATATTTGTCTTTGCTGAATTTCATTGTTGTCTAGTGCCCAGTTCTCTAATCTATTCATATCTGACAGAAGGTAGACAGCGTGGCACTTTGTAGACTAATTCAGAGACGCATAAGCTTTCATAAGCCACAACTTCATCTGACACTTTGTCATGTCTCAGAATTAGTTAATCTGACTTCAGACTAACTCAGCTAACTATCTTTTTCCTATTAAGATCTGTTTGAATTCAAAACCTATCCTCCAAAGTGTTTACAACCCTTCCCAGTTTTCAATCACCTGAAAACTTGATTAGGAAATTCCAGTTCTGTATGCAAAACATTAATAAAAATGCTAAACAGCACTCTACCCAGGACAGATGACTGTGGGTTGTCACTTGAAATCTCCTGCCATTCTGATATTGATTCATTCATAGCTACTCTTTATTTGCAGTTATTTAGCCAAATATACATCCACGGCCCAGTAATTCTTTCTGGCCCACATTTTTCCAGTGTACTTGAAAGAATATCACATGGAACTATCAGAAGCCTTACAATGGCCCTTTAGATAAAGTTTATAAAATTGTTTCAGAAAACCTCTCAAGCAATGAACACTTCCAGTTTTTGGAGAGCAATGTACAACAACCTATTAGTCAAATATTGTTTTATAGAATCATAGAAAATTAAAGTTTGAAGGGATCTAGAGAGGTCAACTAGTCCAAGCCCCTGCTCAAAGCAGGACCAGCCCCAACTAGATCATCCCAGCCAAACCTTTGTCTAGCCGGGTTTTGAAAACCTCCAAGGATGGAGATTCTACAACCTCTGAATAATCTGTTCCGGTATTTTAATACCCTCCTACTGAGAAAATTCTTCCTAATATCTAACCTAAACTTCCCTTGCTGAAACTTGAGACCCTTGTTCTGTTATCTGCTGCCACTAAGAATAGGTTAGATACATCCTCTTTTGAACCCCACTTCAGGTAGTTGAAGACGGCTATTAAGTCTTCTCTCAGTCTCCTGTTCTCTAGACTAAATATGCCCAGTTCCCCCAGTCTCTCCTCATAAGTCATGTTCCCCAGCCCCCTGACCATGTTTAGAGGTGGAACAATTTGGCTTTGCCAAATTAAAGCATTAACAATATTACAAAGCTGAATGAATGTTGGTGGGAGTGGGGAGGTAATGGGGTGTCCTGAATGGACCCATTATCATCCCACAAAGTCAAAAAGGCAAGAGAGGATAGTAGGAAGAGGGAATGGAGGCACATCCTTCAGCCTACAATCTGTAAACCTTTGTTGCCAACTGTTATTTTCTAGGATTTAAAATTTTATATGCAATACACTGTGGGAATTTGTGCATTGCTTTAAGATATTGGAAGGATTTGATTTTTTTTTCCCTTTCCTGAGAACTTATTATAGGATTTCTAGCAGTAGTGACAGTATAAAAAAGATAACAGTATTTAAAAATGGTTGTCTGTTAAAATATGGCATATGTACTACACTTAAAACACAGATATAAGGAAATCAGAAAATGTGTTATGATAAAAAGCATAAAAGAGAAGTTACTTCATCCATCAGCACTGTACTTGTAGTCTAAATTCTCAGGTCTCCCAACTCTACTCTAACCAAACAAACACACATTCATTTAGATAAATATTCATAACTATTTACAAAGTTGAACTGGGAGTCACTTGATACAATCCACCTGAATTATTAAGTCAAAAATCTTTAATAGCTGGGAAAATAAACCCAAATGTGTCCAATAAGTAATTTATTAAAACATTTATACTACTACTACTTATTATCAAAATATTTAATTAAAATGAATGAAGTGGCAGGCTTAGTTCTCTTCGCACTTATGCCACATTACATTTATGTACATATGTGGTTTCGTTCCTAACTCTACCGTTGATCCAGTGAAGGATATCACAAGAAACCTTGCCCCTTGTACAGCAAGGGCATGTCCAGATGTGCATAGATGTTTGGTTCCCCTGGGACAAGTAGTGGCGGTGCACCTTGTACCACCACTACTTGTTTCCAGGGAACACCTGTGCCATGCACACTTTGGCACATGGCAAGTAGCCCCAGGTGTAGTAGGAGAGACTGGGGTCAGCACTGTGCTGACCCCAGCAGCCTTACCTGGGGTCTTGGGGTCCCTGGCAGTTCTGCCAGGTGGAGACTAGCTAGCAGTGGAGCACAGCTCTGGCCTGCCTGGCTCCCCTTTCCAGCAGTACATACTGGCCAAGTGTACATTGCTCTGCTGTTTCTTTTTTTGTGTTTTTTTTTTTTAACCCTGGATATGAAAAAAGCAGGAAAAAAAAAACCTGGAGCAGTGCATGCTCAGCCATTGTGCCCTTGCAGCATGAAGAACACTAGATTGTGCAGTATGTGGTGCATCAAATGTGTTTGCAGCACCACATACCACACAACCATGCTCATCTGGACAAGACCCAGCACTCTAACCTTACTACCTTAATCAAAAAAAAAAAGGACTTAGTACTCATTTACCTTAGAGCAAGGGAAATTCCTTCCTTAAGGAGAAGTCATCACTTTCACCAAGAAGGGTACATTTAGATTATGGAAGAGAGTTGCTGAAACTGTAAAATATTAATATTACAGTGAACTCCTGTTCACCAGAGCGCCCCAGGAATGACAAGGTCAAATGGTCACAAACTTCTCCAAGACCATTTCAGGCTGGACATAAAGAAGAACTTCTTTACTGTCCAAGCCCCCAAGACCTGGACCAGACTGCCACCAGAGGTGGTGCAAGCACCTACTCTGGATTCCTTTAAGAGTCAATTGGACATTTATCTTGATGGGATCCTGTGACCCCAGCTGACTTCCTACCTCTGGGGCAGGGGGCCAGACTCAATGATCTTCTAAGGTCCCTTCCAGCTCCAATGACTATGAACTATGAAATAAATGAAAAAGCTTTCTTGTCCAGCACCCATGGAGAATGGGGGGTGTTGGATAACAAAATATGCTGGTTAACTTTGCCTGTTCAGGATGCCGCCTCTTCTGCCACACCCAGGGTGTCACCACCCCTCTCACCAAATTGCTGCCTCTCCCACAGGCCACACGGGCTCTGAGGGACAGAGATGGGAGGCCCCACACAAGCTGCTATGCCCTGGGCTGTGGGGGTTAGCAGCACAGGCTGCTTTGCCCCTGGCCATAGGGGCTCAGTGAAACTGGAAATGCCACAGTGGGCACTTTCAGTTTCACTTTTCCCTTACAAGCTGGTGTGCCAGTTAATAAAGCATGCCAGCTTGTAAAGTATCAGATAGCACAGCTTTTACTGTAGCTATATCAGGAATAATCCTTGAAGATATGCATGTTTCAAACCTCACAACTGCATTTCTATCATCATGTACAGTGAAAGCATTTCCTACTGACACAAGAATCTTTCTGACATTCATCACTTTTTATATAAATACTGTTGAACAATAGGGGAATAGCAAACAAATATGAGTAATTACAGGAAGACAGTAAAAACATGCAAGGTGTCTGGAAAAAGTCTCATGTTACCCAGAATATGTAAAGAACTGCCCTGGGAAAAGAAAAAAAAACTTGTTTCACATGCTTAAATTCCCCCTCTTAAATTCAAGTTGTAATAGGAATAGACATTGGAGTTATATAACATGAAAACTGTCAGTATTCTGTGTGTTCTGCATATGTCCTGTAGTCCAAAGCTACCAAACCAAAATTTGCAGGATTTACTATTATACAGACTCTTTATATGTTTCTATTTTAATTTTGTATGTGATAAATCTGACCCTAAATAAAATGTATAACATTTTGACATTTTGTTTGTGGTAATAGTTAAAAAAAAAACTGTACACAAACAGAAACTGCTTCCGGAGCAGGGTGTAAGGATTAATTAATTTTACCCTTATGCAAATAATCATACCTTAAAAAGCCAAATTGACTAGACATCAGCATTGCACTGATTAGACATATATGGTGAAATATAAGCTTTCAATACCCAAAACCATGTCAAGAAACCATGTTTTCAACCCCCCCAAAAATAGACTTCTATAGTAATTAAATTATAAAAAGGAAGGAAAGAACAATCAAGATTATGGAATAAACAGAAAATGGAACAGAACAAAACAATATCCAGGAAAAATCATGTCAGACTAATTTAGTATCCTTCTAAGAGAGAGAGACAGAGAGAAGCAGAAGTGTGTGGTCCTCAGTAGGTTACCAAAACACATTAAGTGACCTGCCAGCCCAAATAATTGCCCACCTATGACCTACCCAGTCCTCCATCATTAAATAAATAAATAAATGAATAAGGGCATGTCTGGTACCAAGGTCACTAATACATATTCATGAATAATTTCTATTCTATTCTATTCTATATAATGTTTCACCATATATATTAGGTAGATAGGTAGCTCGATAGATAGATATAGATATTGATGAGTGACCTTGGCATGGGTGACTGGTGCCTCCTAAGTCTGGAAAGAAAGCCGCAGAAGCCACTCGCAGCAGCAGGGACAGGGCTGGCAAGCACCCACAGACACTGCCAGTGGTATTAGTGTTGGGCATAGCCCTGTTGTGGGAGGACATATCCCCCCTCCTCTGTGTCTCCCCTACCAGTTGCCTATGGACCTTGGTACCAGGCATGACCTTAATGAAACTGCAGATTACGCTAAATTAGTAAAAAGAAGACTGGAAGATTTAGATAATCTTGTGGATTAGAGCATTAGAAATAGTATGACATCTAACAGTGAGTGCATATACACATGCACCAGACTACATAGTTGTTACTGTGGAATCATTTAGTACTTGCTGATATATATTTTATGTAGGCACGCCTAATATTAAATAAAACCATGAATTTAGGTTCCAGTAAGGACTTTGACTATAAAACGCAGTTGGTGACAACTGAGTAAGAGAACCTGGGAACATGGGTTAATTGTAAGAACCATAAACTGATCTCTTTCACTAAATTATAAATAGTTAAATTTTCTATGTCTACAGGGTGTTTTCTCTTGAGAATCCACAGATTTTCTATGCTTGATTATCAGGGATCCTGGCTTTCTCTGATTTAAAAAAAATCCCTAATTTTCAGATTAAAAAACATAACCCCAAATCCACATTTTGCGATTTTAAAAATGAAACACCACTAATATTTATGTATCTATCTATAGATATATTGGATGACTATATAAAAGTGGCAGCAGCAATATGAGAGGAAGAAAGACCTCCTATCATTTCCTCCCAATACTTGAGTGATTATGGTACTCAGATGGGAAGCTGGAGGTCCTGGGTTCAGGGCCCCTTTCAACCAAAGGAGGATTGAATCTAGGTCTCTCTGTCTTCCCAGTACAGCACTCTGAAGGTGATGTTACACATTACATTTAAACCATGTTAATGGCACTTAAAATATAAGTATACACTGAAGCTTGTTAACTAATGCTGAGTGCCTTCTGAGCATCTCAAAGTTATAACACTTCATGCAAGGATTAATGCTGCGCTGCACTACCATGCTTGCATTAGGGTAACTTTAGTCTGCTTCACAGAGATAAAGAAATGTGCAGTCCTCCAGGATCCCTAGATACACCACTTCTAGCCCTTTCTCCCCACAACCCAGAGCAAGCATGGGGTCCATATATCCAGGCTTCTAGGCACTCTGTGCACATCAGCCTTCTAGTGGTAAGTCAGTGCTGTGCAAGCAAGAAACAATATTAACTCTTAACATGTAACTGGTTATAGCAGATATGTCTACATGAGACGCTACTGCACAGTGGTTACTGTGCATTTATTTGGTACTTGTATAGGCAAATATGAAATAAACACACAGTAACCAGAATTACTATGCAGCAGCACTGGTGAATGTATTTTAAACAATGGTACTGCAGAGTAGCCTAATAATACAGTACAATAGTGCATTATCACTGTTCATGCTGTGGCATACCACTTCACAATATTATTTGGCTACTGAGCAGTCAGCATCTTGTGTAGACATGTCCAGCATGTTCTAACTTTAATCTTGCTCCATCCAACCTAGGTCTGACACTCAGCTGCACCTTAACCATTTGTGATCATCTTCAAAAAATAGCTGTGAAGATTAAGATTTGGGAAAGCAGAGTGCAAAAACTCACGGGAATGAGCTGGGGTGCTGCCATGGGAGTACTCTGTACCTCTGCTATGGCACTGATCTTCTCAATAACTGTGTACTGTGCACCTGCCTAGGTTCCTAGCACTCATACCAAATGTGTAGATGTCTAATTAAATTCTGCAATGTGTGTTATCACTGGAACCCTGAAATCTACATCAGTTCAATGGTTACTGGTGCTGGCTAATATCACTTCTCCAGACATTCGCCACAACAAAGCTACATACAGAAAGGTTGTCCACATCAATAACAATCCAAACTTCCCCATCCACAGAGATTTAAAGTACGTCCCAGGTCACCGCTTGATCTCCCAGAAGCCTGTGTAGACACATGTACAAGTCCTTGTAGGACATGACAGTGCAGCAGCTTGAAGGAAAGCATGGAATTAAACCACCATTTGAAATAAACATCCAATTTTTGACCCAACAATAAAGACTTCTGGTTTTGAACTTCTGTGAAAAATGAGGAAGGTTCTAAATCAGATCTGAACCAGGCATGGCTGCTGCAGTCATTTATTGAACAAATGATGTATTAGGAATTCTGCAAAATGTGATTATGGCAATCCTGATTAATCTATACATAACACCAAACTGCCCTTTAAACAAATTTGATGGTGACGTTGCAGAGATACATTCCCTTTCCTCAAGAGCATTAGTCATGAGTGACCCCTGGGGGCTAGGGCTAGGAAGTCAGGGGTACAGGTGGTCTTCTCATCCACATCATCCACCCTCCTGATCAATGGTCACCATCAGCATCAGGACGCCTGTATCAGGAAGTCAAACTGCAGCTCCAGAGTTGGTGCCATCAAGCGGGTTTTGGCTTCTACAACCATGATCCACACTTTCATGAGAGGCATCCTGGAACAAGATGGCCTTCATCTCTCTTCCCCACTAGAATTATGTTAGTGGCTCACCCTCCAAAGAAATGCCAGAGAAGAGAGTGGGAAATGACTGACCTGTGGTGAGATTGTTAGAGTGCTGTGCTGGGAAATGAAAGAGGGGAACTCTAACTCTTCTGGGACTCAGAACACACAGGGCATGTCTACATAAGATGTTTACTGTGGAGTTGCCTAATTAGCTCCACAGTAAAAGTCTCAGCATCTATATATGCAACACCATTAGGATGAAGTAAACTAATTAACTTCACCAAAAGTTAGTACTTGTAAATACAAGTATTGTCTTATGGCAGAGTTTTTTACTGTACAGTGATGCATGTGTAAATGCTGACAGGGCTGGATGAGTCATGAGGGTGCTTCAGTGTAGGAGGGTGTTTCAGCATGTCCCAACCAGTCCCTCCACAGCATGTTGAGCCAGGTAGGAGCGAGTCCACACTGGTAGGCTAACCGCCAAGATGCTCTGCCAGCTGGGGCTTCTCTGACCCAGCTCAATGTGCTGTGAAGCAGCTGGCTAAGAAATGAGGGTGCTTCAGCATGGAGGGTAAGCAGCAAATTTTATTGCTGTACATTAATAGTACACATAGATGTGTCCACACAGAACTTTTCTCCTCCTAAGACTAAAGCAATCAGTTATGGGTTCTGGAGAACACACAGACACACAGAGCCCTTTTGTCTTCCTAGAACTAACTCTGACAGTCATGGGTTCTGGATTATTTCCTTTTCAGGCAGCCAATTCCTTTATATGTCTACAAGTTGCACACATGTACTGTAGCCGTTACTCTGGATGTTCAGATGGCACTTACATAGTTTTCTATGTACACAAGGCTATGCATCCAATAATAGAATAACCCCAAACATATAAATACCAATAGTACACTGTAGGCATCCAGAAAAAAATTAGCCATTTAGATAACTAGGAAAGTAGAATGCCACCTTGAGTGATATCAATAACACTTTTAGTTCAGGCAATAAAATTCATGTGCTTTATTGGGGGGGAAGCCATAACTGGATATTTGGGTCTCTCAAGCTGTAGCTGTTCCTACTAATAGACTACTATTTCACATTCTACCCCTCCTATAAGTTTGGAAATCAGACAATTAATATTGGTTATTCTCTTCAGCAACTTAACCCATCCCCAAGACACCTGCAAGTGCTCACTATAAGTATTTGTCATGTAATCCATTTTTCAGTATATTATATGTTTTAGTATAATGTGTATTCAGGAATCCAGCCCATTATGTGTTCAGGAAAACTTCACATAAAGTTTTAGAACATAGTCTCATCTATTTAAGATATCCATGCAAACTATTCCACTGTGAAGTTGATTCACACCATGTCTGTGTTCCTATTAATTCTGTGTTGCATCTGTAAGTATAGCAGAACTCATGATTATTGAAAGATGGATTCTTTGTTGCTGTTGCTCACAATGAACACACACCTTATTTATTTACTTATGTGTTTATTTATTGCATAAACAGGGACAAATTGCTCCCATTCAGCATCAGCTTATCACAGTATAGGAAAAGATACAAAACACCTACCATGGAGCAACTCCATAATTTGTTGATTTGGTATAGCCTCATGCCAGTTTCTTTTAGTGTGATGTGTGCCTGGGTATTACAACTGTAATTCAATTTCACAACATTGTAAAACTAGAAAGTGGCATTTTGGTACCAGGGAGGTTTGGGAGACGAGTGGGCTTCACTCGTGCTGCAGCTAATTGGTGGTAGAGAGCTTTCCAAAGCTGAGCCAACAGGGGAACCCAGCAGTGGTGAGGCAGGGTGGTGACCATGACTGGTTTCTGGTATCAGAACACCTTGTATCTGAGGAAGGTCATTTTGGCAAGTCACTTGAAAACAGTGGCCTACAGCTGAGCAGTATTATCCAGAGTTTATTAAGTATCTGAAATAATTGAAATTTGTTAATACTTCTAATTTGTTATAATTCTATACAAGAAAGAATAAATAAGGAAGAAACCTAAGAAACCACACAAAAGAAAGAAAGATAATGAAGACTACAACTGTATATATTCACAGGAAAGTTACAGGAATCTCATACATGGAGTAAAGCAGATCACAAAATATGGGTTAGGAGGCATTGGTTAAAAGTTGGCGCATTGGCCATAGGGATTTCAATTTCTCTGACAATTCAGCCAGGAATATCAATTCTGCAATCACTAAGGCAGCATTTAGACATATTACAGCAGAATAAGATTATTTTTTTACTGTTCAATGAACAATGAATAGGATCAGTAGCAATTGAAGAAAGTCCAAAAAACAGGCCTGGTGTAATAAAATGCTAGAAGGTGAGGAACATTTAAGGTCTGCTGATCTCATAAAATCTAAACTACTCTGGAAGTCATGGTACACATAAAAGGCTAGTAAGATCAATATTATTTGCTAAGATTCTGAATGTGTTAGACTTCCTAGAGCAGTCTAAGAAAACAGAGATTTTCTTAAATGGTTACATTAGAAACCTTTACTATCAAAATCGAATTTAAGAAATTGTGTTAAGAAGTACTTGAAAGATCTTGCAGTCAGCATTGACAATAAAAGTCTATTCTGGATGGAATTCTACACTAGTGCAATTTGCAGGTCATTTGGACAGAAGAGTAGGAGGATTTGTAAGATGCGTAAATTGATTTTCGTCTCACATATCCAGTGCACTCCTTAGTTCAAATGAGGTGGAAAATAGGAGGATCTTACCAAATCATGCTGAATGACTTAACCAGAGGAGGATTTACATTTGCTTAAAAAACAAGTGGCAACTTGAAAACAATGGGAAATGCAGAATAAGCATCAAGATTTGTGCAGATACATGTATGCAGCTGGAATTATAAATCATGGTCTGAAAGCATATCTGGCAAATGCAACTACTGGCCTGGACATATACCTTTTGCTCTTCCCAGTTTGAGATAGTGTCTGTCAGTTACAATCAGCTATAGCTTGAAAGGACATTTAATAGGTGTCTGTGCCTTATATGTCTTATAAATAACAAGCTGAAAAAAACCCATACTTAAAAATAAGATGAGGTTTTTTGGTTTTTTTCACAAGTCCTTACAGAGCCATCATACACAAAAGCACTGGTTTCTGCCTGTCTTTGTTAAAAATAAACATTATTTGCTAACATCTAAGCATATATACCTGTTCAGTAAGCATATACTTACTGAAGACAATAGAACTTCACAACCAATACTCACTTAAGTCTTAAGCACCTCCATACTCATGATGACAATAAAGAAGAAATAACTCACCCAACTCTTGAATTTAGACTCCATTTGTAGAGTGGCAGTTGAAGTCCAGAAAGCTATTTTTTCTGAATACTGAATGCACTCAATTTGGAAGTTGTATGAATGCCTAAAATGTCATAGATTTCATAGACATTAGGGCTGGAAGGGACCTTGGAAGATCATCAAGTCTAGCCCCAGGGGCAGAAAGTCAGCTAAGGTCAAAGGATCCCAGCAAGATAAACATCCAAATGTCTCTTAAAGGAGTCCAGAATAGGTGCTTGCACCACCTTTGGTGGCAGTCTGTTCCAGGCCTTGTGGGGCTTGGACACTAAAGAAGTTCTTCCTTATGTCCAGCCTGAAATGTTCTTAGAAGAGTCTGTGACCATTTGCACTTGTCATCCCTTGTGGCACTCTGGTGAACAGATGTTCCCCCAGATTCCGATGTACACACTTTATATACTTATAGGCAGCCACCAGGCCCCACCTGAGCCTGCACTTTTCCAGGCTGAAGAGCCACATTGCTCTCAGCTTCTCATCATAAGGCTTGTTCTCCTGCTGTCTGATCATGTGCATGGCTCTCCTCTGGACTCTCTCAAGCTTCTCCACATCTTTTTAAAATTATGGAGCTCATAATTGGATGCAATATTCTAGCTGCAGCCTCACCAAGGCTGAGTACAGCAGGAGAATGACATCTTGGGATTTGCTTGAGAAGCATCTATGGATGCAAGCCAGAGTTTTGCTCACTTTACCAGCTGTGATATCACATGGATGACTCATATTCATCCTGTGGTCAATCACACTCCCCAAGTCGCTTTTGGCTGTGGTGCTAGGAAGTGTAGCACTACTGAGCTATAAGCATGCTGGGGGGATGGGGTTTTCAAGGTGGAATACCTTGCATTTTTCAGTGTTGAATGCCATCAGTTGTCCGCCCGTTTATGTCCGTTTATTTTCTGAGCCTGTCTAGGTTGGCCTGGATCACTATCCTGTCCTCAGGTGTGGCCACTTTACCTCAAAGTTTGGTGTCATCAGTGAACTTAGCCACTCCGCTTCTGATACCAATGTCCGCATCATTAATAAAGATGTTAAACAGTATAGGCCCAAGGATGAAGCCTTGGGGCACCACACAGTTCACAGCGCACCAGGATGATTTATTCCATCGACTACCACTCTCTGGGTCTGACTTTGGAGCCAATTCCCCAGCCATCGGACTGCAATGTGCCAATTTTTTCATGAGCTGATCATGGGACACCAGATCAAAGGCTTTTTTAAAATCAAGATATATGACATCAATCTCTTCTACCTTGTCCAGGTGATATGTCAACTGGTCATAGAAGATGAGATTGGTTAGGCAAGATCTATCAACAACAAACCCATGCTGGCTATCGCTCAGGATGTTGCCATCAGCCACTTTGCCAAGAACGGTCTATTTGATATTTTTTTCCAAGATCCTCCCTGGGATAGAATGCAGGCTGATAGGCCTGTAGTTCCTTAGATTTATTTTCCTTCCTTTCTTGAAGATAGGCACCACATTGACCTTCTTCCAGTCTTTGGGTACTTCACCTGAGCACCACAAGTTCTCAAAGATCCATGCCAGGGGCTGAGCTATGATGCCTGCCAGCTCTTTAAGTACCCTGGGGTGTAAGCTGTCTGGGACAGCTGACTTGAAGGTATCTCCCTCAACCTGGCCACCCTGTACCATATTGAGCAATGTCATCCCTTGGGGCTGATGAAAAACTGACACAAAATACCCATTAAGCAGATTGGCTTCTTCCTGGGCATCAGTTGTCAATTGTCTCATATGGTTTAGCAGGGGTCCAATATCACCTTTGCTTTTCTGCCAACTTCCCACATATCTAAAAAAGGACTTTATTGTCTTTGAAATGTATAACCAGTTGGAGTTCAATAACAGCCTTGGCTTTCCTGGTTCACTCTCTACAGGTCTGGACCAGTGCAGAATACTTCTCCTTTAAGGTGGATATAGTCTTCCATCCCTTATAGGTCTTTCTTTTTATATGCAGGAGGTCCACTAGTTCCCTGCAGAGCCAAGAGGGCTGCTGTCCCTTTTTGCTGCCTTTCCTCCACGATGAGATAGACATTGCTTGCGCTTCCGGGATCACTCCCTTGAGGAGCAACCACTCATCCTAAACTTCCTTCCCCTTTTGGTCATGGTCCCTTAGGGCCTTCCCAACAGGCCTCCTGAGCTTGTAAAAGTCAGCTTTCCTGAAGTTGAGGACTTCTGCATTGCTGACTGACTTTCCAGATTTATGGAGGATGGTGATCCACTCATAGTCACGGTCTCCCAGATTCCCTTTGATTGTTAGGTCACTGATTAAGTCATCGCCCATTGCCAGTACTAGGTCAAACAGCGCTTTGCATCTCATCGATCCATAGACTTCTCAAATCAGGTAGAATTCATCCACGCACATGAGGAGGCTTTGCAAGTGTTTGGATTTGGCTGAGTGCTCTTCCCACAAAATGTGTAGGTAATTGAAGTCTCCCAGGACAACCATGCACTGGGAGCATACAGCCTCAGCCAGTTCCTTGGTGAATTCCTGGTTAAGCTCTTGATCCTGGTTAGGAGATCTGTAGTAGACTCCTACCATTGTGTCCTCTGTGCCATGTTCACCATGGATTTTAACCCTGAGAGTCTCCAGTTATCCACCCTGGATGCCATTGTGTGCTTGCAAGAATGTGTAGCTTTCCTTGACATAAAGAGCTACACCTCTACCCCTTTTGTATACACAATCTCTCCTGTAAAAAGTATAGCTGTCTGTAGCTGTGGCCCAGGACATTTTTAGATGGTCATTTTTTGGAGCAAAATCACACTTTAAGAAAACACACTTAGATATAGTGTTTCTAGTTAGGATAACATGTTAGGATAATATAATTCCCATGAGCTTGGATTCTAGATGATTTCTGTTATTATTAAACACTTAAAGTAATGATTAAAAAGCCTCCAGATAGCAGTCATGATTACATGGAACCATAGTCTCATGACTAACTCTAAAAGCCAGCAAAAGTACTCAGAAAGAAAAAGTTAATAGATTTCATAGACATTAGGGCTGGAAGGAACCTTGGTAGAACATCTAGTCCAGCCCCCTGGCCCAGGCACAAGAAGTCAACTAGGGTCAAAGGATCCCAGCAAGATAAGCATCCAGATGTTTCTTAAAAGAGTCCAGAGTAGGTGTTTGCACCACCTCTGGAAGGAGTCTATTCCAGGCCTTGGGGGCTCAGGCAGTAAAGAAGTTTTTCCTTATGTCCAGCCTAAAACGGTCTTGGAGGAGTTTGTGACCATTGGACCTTGTCATCACTTGGGGTGCTATGCTGAACAGGCATTCCCTCAGACCCTGATGCACACCCCTTATATACTTACAGGCTTCCACCTGGTCACCCCTGATCCTGGGCTTTTCGAAGCTGAAGAGTCCCATGGCTCTCAGCCTCTCTTCAAAAGGCCTGTTCTCTTGCCCTCTGATCATGTGAGTGTCTCTCCTCTGGACTCTCAAGCTTCTCCACATTCTTATTGAATTGTGGAGCCCAGAATTGTATGCAGTACTCCAGCTGTGGCCTCACCAAGGCCGAGTAGAGTGGGAGGATGACATCCTGGGATTTGCTTGAGAAGCATCTATTGAATCAAGCCAGAGTTTTGTTTGCTTTACCAGCTGCAACATCGTATTGGTAGCTTATGTTCATTTTGTGGTCAATTGTGACACCCAAATCCATTTTGGCCTTGGGGCTAGTGAGCATAACACTGCCAAACCTATAAGCGTGATGTGTTTGTTTTTTTTCCAAGGTAGAATACCTTGCATTTTTTCATATTGAATGTCATCAGGTTTGTATCTCCCCACTTTCTAAGTCTATCAAGGTCAGCCTTAATCACAAGCCTATCCTCAGATCTGGACACCTACTCCAAGTTTGGTGTCATCGGCAAACGTGGTCAGTCCACTTCTGACACCAGTGTCAGCATTGTTAATAAAGATGTTAAAGAGTACAGATCCAAGGACAGAGGCCTGGAGAATACCACTGGTCATGGAGCACCATGATGATTCACTTCTGTCAACTACCACTCTCTGGGTCTGATCTTAGAGCCAATTCCCTAGTCATCAGACTTTAATGTAGCCAAGGCCACAGTTGGCCAATTTTTCCATTAGGAGATCATGGAACACCAGATCAAAGGTGTTTTTAAAGTCCAGATATATGATGTCAATCTCTTCTCCCTTGCCCAGGTGATATGTCACCTGGTCATAGGAGGAAATGAGATTGATCAGGCAAGACCTACCCACAACAAACCCATGCTGTCTGTCTCATCAGCCAGCTTGTCAAGAATGGTTTCAGTCCTGGGAGAGAGTGGGAGAAAGAACCCCAAATTACAAATAGGGACTCCGGGGGATGAGAACCCCCCAAGGAAAAGAAAATGAAAACAGAAAATAAACAAGAAAAGTACTTATCTGCAGCAGGACCTGTGATGCAGTGGAAGCAAGAGAAGGAACCTGCATGGATCATAAGCTGCACTTTCATACAGCTGAGACCAGCCGGTAACATCATCGGCAATCGCTGGCCAGCAGGAATAAAACAAACCACCAGTGAAGCTGGAGGAGGAAGGAGACAAGAGCCGGTGAATGCACCACCACTGGGTGCCTCCCAGGAGTCGCTTCAGGGAAAAAAAGCCTGTAGAAGTGGCTCCTTGTGCCAGCAGCAGCAGCAGAGGGAGCAGGGAGCCAGAAGCAGCTCCTTATTCTAGCAGCAGTGGAAGAGGGAGCAGGGAGCTAGAAGCCACTCCTGACACCGGCGATAGCAACAGAGAGAACGTGGAGCCTGAAGAGGACCCTAATGCTGGCAGCAGCAATGAAAGGACCAGAGAGCCAGACGTGGCTCTCTATACCATAATAGGTGGGACTGTCAAGAGCACTGGGGAGGTAGAAGAGACGTTCCCTCTGGAAGACGCTGGACAGGGACAGCATGAAGGGCAGTGAAGCGAGGTTATGAGAAACAGGGTACCAAGAAGTGTTAGGGGTGCAAGAAGTGACCAGGCATCCCCAGAGGTTCTGTGAGGCACCTGAAGGGGGACACTACTGACATGAGAAACAAGGAGCGGGGCTATAATCCAGAGAAAGTTGAGTAAAGGGGGCGATGACCCAGGTGAGAGACCAGGGGTTACACCAGCTGCATGTAGGTTTTAGCCCTGTGACAGACCTTTAGAGTCAGGTACTGGTACCCTGGTGGAAGAGCCCAGGAGGGGACCATGCAGTTCCCTCAAAATAATTTTGGGGGGGATCAATTGATTTTTGTGTTTTCCCCTTTTTTAGAGGGGTTGAGGAGTAGGACCAGGTGATGCAGGCGGGATAATGGTAGCAGAGGTCTTTTAATCCCTGTCTTTGTTTGGGACCTGGGTCCAGCTTCATGTCCTGGGGAAAGAGGAGTCGGCTCTGCGACCCAGGTTAAATATCATGGACAATCTGGGATTCTTCAAGCGAGTCATCCTTTGGGAGCTAAAAGTCCAAATGAGAGATGGCTATCAAGACCAACGTAACTGGGGGCACAACGGTTTTGGGAATACAGCCGAACCCCCCCCCAAAAAACCCCACAGTGATCTGCTGAGGCTTGGTGTAAGGCTGGGGTGTAGGGAAGGTGGAGCCGTGTAGATAACTGCCAGACAGACCTCACACTGCCGAGGGACCCAAGTGGTCAGAACCGCCACTGATAAAACATTCAATGTTGTGACAAGTGAGATTGGGGAAGACCACTCTGGGAGCAAATATCTTCTCGACGGCCTGCAGGAGATGGTAGGGCGAACATCACCAGCCATCCAGGCCAAGGCCTCAGGTGTCCGGATGTTCAAGGCCAGGTGGACAGTTTCTTTGATATTTTTTTTCCAAAATCTTTCCAGGGATTGAAATCAAGCTGATTGGCCTGTAGTACCCCAGATCTACTTTCTTCCCTTTCTTGAAGATAGGTACCACATTGGCCTTCTTCCAATCTTTGGGTACTTCGCCTGAACACCATGAGTTCTGGAATATCTTTGTTAGTGAGTGAGCTACGATGCCTGTTAGCTCCTAAAGTACTCTGGGGTGCAGTCTGTCAGGACCAGCTGACTTGAAGGTGTCCAGCCTCTTGAAGTGTTCCTTAACAAGGTCTGCATCAATGTTTGGTATAAATTTACCTTCACCTTCACCCACATCATGTTCTGCAAGACTGTCCCTTTGGGCTGGAAAAAAACTGCAAAGTACCCGTTAAGCAGGTTGGCTCTTTCTTGGATGTCAGTTGTCCCATCTGGTTTAGCAAGGGTCTAATGTTACCCTTGCTTTCCTTCCAACTCCCCACATATTTGAAGAAGGACTTTTTATTGTCCTTGATACATGTAGCCAGTTGGAATTTGGTTGCAGCTTTGGCTTTCCTGGTTCACTCCCTACACCAGTGCAGAATACTTCATCTTTCTGCTGATTCCTGTCTTCTATCCTTTATAAACCTCTCTTTTTAGATGTAGGAGGTCCATGAGTTCCCTGCTGAAACAAGGGTGTTGCTGTGCTCTTTTGCTAACTTTCCTCCAACATGGGATGGACATCCCTTGTGCTTTCAGGATTGCTCCCTTAAGGAGCAACCACGCACCCTGGATTCCCCTCCCTGTCAAGTCAAGGCTCCTTAGAGCCTTGGCAAGCCTCCTGAACTTATCAAAGTCAGTTTTCCTAAAGTTGAGGACTTCTGCATTACTTACTGACTTGCCAGCTTTGCCATAGATAGTAAAAATGATCAGCTCATGGTCACTGTCTCCTAGCTTGCCTTTGACTCTTAGGTCACTGTCTAGATCATCCCTTCTTGCCAGTACTAGGTCCAGTACCATTTTACCTCTTGTCAGTCCATGGACTTCTTGAGTCAGGTAGATCTCACCCACGAATGTGAGGAAGCTTTGTGACCATTCGGATTTGGCTGAGTACTCTTCCCATCAGATGTCTGGGTAGTTGAAGTCTCCCATGACAACCATACACTGAAAGTGTGCAGCCTCATCCATTTCCCTTTTGAATTCCTCGTCGAGCTCGTGTTCCTGATTAGGAGGTCTGTAGTAGACTCCTACCATAGTGTCTACTGTGCCATGTTCCCTACATATTTTAACCCAGAGGGTCTCCAGTCATCTGACATGGGATGCCAAAGTCAGCCTGTAGAGATGTGTAGCTTTCCTTGACATAGAGATCTACACTTCCACCCTTTTTACCACATGATCTCTCCTGTAAATGGCATAGCCATCTACACATGAAAGTAGAAGGATTGTGAGTAAAGTTACATAGGGGACAAGGAGAAAGGGATTTGGTGGTAGGGGTCTTCTACAGACCCCCACACCAAGGGAAAGAACAAGACTCAGAGCTCCTGAGGCAGCTCTCAGAGACCATAAAAACTAAGGAGGTGGTAGTCATGGGGGACCTAAACTACCCAGACATCAGCAGGGAGACACAGACAGCAAAGTTCTACCATTCACGTAGGTTCCTATCCTGCATACACGACCTTCACCTGACGCAGGAGGTACACAGTCCCACTAAGGGGAATGCCTTACTGTACCTGGTATTGGCAACAGGGGATGGTATGGTAGGGGACCTACAGATTGGTAGTCACCTGGGGGACAGTGATCACCAAATAATAGAATTCACCATAAGATGTTGAGTGTGTCAGGTATCTAGTAGGGTGAAAGTGCTAGACTTTACGAAATCTGATTTCAATGAACTCAGGCGATTAGTCAAGGATGCACTACAGAGTAGGAGTTTTGAAGAGATGGGAGCCCAGGAAGGCTGGCTGTGCCTTAAGGAAATGATCCTTTGGGCAGAGAGGGAGATGATCCCGATGCGAGGAAAAAGAGGGAAAGGGGCCAGGAGGCTTCTTTGGCTGACCGGAGAAATCCAGGGCAGCCTGTGGATTAAAAGGGGAGCATATAAAAGTGGACATGGGGAGAGATTACCAAAGAGGAGTATCTCTCTCCAGAGCACCTCCTCTGCTCGCACTTGTAGGGAGGCAGTTAGATGGGCCAAAGCTACCATGGAGCTGAGGTTGCCATCCTAAGTAAAGGATAACAAAAAAATTGTTTTTTAGATACATAAGGAGTAATAGGAAGGCCTAGGGTGAAATAGGACCCCTACTAAATGGGCAGAAGCAACTGGTGACGGACAGGGGGGACAAGGCTGAAATCCTCAACGAGTTCTTTGCCTCAGTGTTCCTAAGTGAGGGGCAGGACAAGGCTCTCACTGAGATTATAGAGAGGCAGCAGACTGCCATGTGTAGCCCCTGAGATGGTGCAGAGTCACTTGGAGGAATTGGATGCCTTTAAGTTGGCAGGCCCAGATAAGCTTCATCCGAGGGTACTGAAGGCACTGGCTGACATCATTGCACAGCCACTGGTCGTAATATTTGAATACTCGAGGCACATGTGCCTGGTCCCAGAGGACTGGAAAAGGGCCAACATGGTCCCCATTTTCAAGATGGGGAGGAAAGAGGACTCAGGCAACTATAGGCCAGTCAGTCTCACCTCCATCCTAGGCAAAGTCTTTGAAAAATTATCAAGACTCACATTTGCGAAAGCCCGGCAGGACAAATTATGCTGAGGGGAAACCAGCACGGGTTCGTAGCAGGTAGATCATGCCTGACTAATCTAATTTCATTTTATACCAGGTTACAAAATGCCTGGGCGCAAGAGTAGGGGTTGATGTCGTACACTTAGACATCAGGAAGGCCTTCATTACGGTATCCCACACCATACTGGAAAACAAGTTAAGAGGCTGTAACTTAGATGACTACACAGTCTGGTGGATGGCGAATTGGCTAGAGTATCTCACCCAAAGAGTCATACTGAATGGGTCAGTTTCAACCTTCAAAGGTCTGGGCAGTGGGGTCCCTCAGGGCTTGGTCCTTGGACCGATACTCTTCAATATCTTCAGCAGCAGCTTGGACAAGAGAGTGAGGTGTACTCTATCCAGGTTTATGAATGACACAAAACTTCGGGGAGAAGTGGACACACCGGGGGGGCAGGGAACAACTACAGCAGACCTGGACATGTTGGACATACGAGCAGAAAACAACAGAATGCAATTCAACAAAGAGACATGCAAAGTGGTGCACTTCTCCAAGATGAACATGAGTTGGCAGTGTGATGAAGCCATCAGAAAAGCTAATGGCACTTTATCGTGCATCAGCAGATGCATGATGAACAGATCCAAGGAAGTGATACTTGCCCTTTATCGGGAGCTGGTCAGACCAGAGTTGGAATTCTTCATGCAGTTTTGGGTGCCACACTGCAGGAGGGATGTGGATAACCTGGAGAGGGTTCAGAGAAGAGCCACTCATATGGTTAAGGGCTTGCAGACGAAGCTCTATGAGAAGACTGGGGCACTTGGACCTTTTCAGCCTCCGCAAGAGAAGGTTAAGAGGCGACCTTGTGGCTGCCTATAAGTTCATCATGGGGGTACAGAAGTGAATTGGTGAAGTTTTATTCACCAAGGTGACCCCAGGGGTTACAAGAAATAATGGCCACAAGCTAGCAGAGAGCAGGTTTAGACTGGACATTAGGAAGAACTTCTTCACAGTTCGAGTGGCCAAGGTCT
>JAGPOW010003316.1:120553896-120572339 GCA_030014935.1 Caiman crocodilus
CATGCATCTGCTGATGCACGATAAAGTGCCATTAGCTTTTCTGATGGCTTCATCACACTGCCAACTCATGTTCATCTTGGAGTCCACTAGGACTCCAAGATCCCTTTCTGCTTCTGTTCCACCAAGCAGGTCATTCCCTAGGCAGTAGGTACGCTGGACGTTTTTCCTCCCTAAGTGCAACACGTTGCATTTCTCTTTGTTGAATTGCATTTTGTTGTTTTCTGCCCATTTGTCCAACCTGTCCAGGTCTGCTTGTAGTTGTTCCCTGCCCCCCGGCATGTCCACTTCTCCCCAAAGTTTTGTGTCATCCACAAACCTGGACAGAGTACACCTCACTCTCTTGTCCAAGCTGCTGCTGAAGATATTGAAGAGTATCGGTCCAAGGACCAAGCCCTGTGGGACCCCACTGCCCACACCCTTCCAGGTCGGTACCGATCCATCCACTATGACTCTCTGGGTGCGATCCTCTAGCCAATTCGCCACCCACTGGACTGTGTGTCATCTAAGTCACCGCCTCTTAACTTGTTTATCAGTATGGTGTGGGATACCATATCGAAGGTGTCACAGAGGGAGAAACCATGAGGAAAAAGCTCCCGGAAAAAGCTCCCGGAAAAAGCCACGGAGACAGAAACAGGCGACAAAGCAGAAAGAAAAGAAAAGGAAAAATTTAAGTTACTTACCGCAGAAGCTGAGGGATCACCAGAGAAGCCCATGCATGGCCAAAACAAAGAGTTAAATCACCTGTGGACGGCGGGTGACGTCTGCGGAGACCATTAGCCAATGGGGAAACAGGAGATGACCGCAGCAAAGAGCGGGGCGCGCATGTGGCTGCTACGAGTAGGCCGGGCCTACAGAGACTGTGGGAGGCACGGAATGTTGAAGCTGACTGCTGGAGCGCGCCCTGAAGGAAAGAGAGAGCCCGGAGACGAACGGATGCCGGAGGACAGCATGGCTGCAATGAGTGAGCCAGGGAACAGCAGGGAGAGAGCCGTGGCAGCGTGGAGAGATCCATAACCTGAAGAAGACCCAGAGAGAGGACTGCTGTCGGGGGTCGATCCGGGAGAAAGGCTGCAGCCCTGGGAAGACCCAGAGAAGAGACAGCAAGACGGTATAGACCGAGAGAGGGGGATCCGTGTCAGGGAGAATCCGGAGAGAGGGTTGCACCAGTAGGGGTAGGGCAACGGGTGGTGGATAGCTGGCCCGGAGAGTGAGGGCTAGTAGGCTGAGTCACGGGCAGTGACTTGATAGAGAGACAGAGGGGCAGAGGCTCCGACATCGGGAGGCAGCAAGCCGTGTTTAAGTTCAGAAGAATTTTGTTTTGGTTGTGTTACCCCGGGTTAGAAGGGGCTGAGGTGTGGTGGTAGGGGGAGTGAGAAAAAGGGGAGCTCATCGGTGGTGTGCTTGAGGGAGCAGCAACAGGAACACCAAGATCTGCCGGGTAGGGTAAGGGTGAGGTGACAGGGGAGGAGGAGCCTCGTAGAAGACCTCTACCGTAGGTAGCTGAAGAGGGTAACCACACTGCAGGAAGCCCCACGCACTGGAAGATCAAAGTCATGGCAGGCGAGAAGGGGCAGACCACAGTGCAGAGAAAGACCTGCCCCAAAGCTACCTGCAATGGCAAACCAGGTATCTGCAAATCCTCGGAGCAAGGAAGCCCGAGGTAGGATGTTCGACGCTCAGCGGCTACAGAAGGCCTTCCTGAAGTCTAAGTATATGCCTGTTCATTGAAATCAGGTTTCATAAAGTCTAGCACTTTCATCCTACTAGATACCTGACACACCCAACATCTTATGGTGAATTCTATTATTTGGTGATCACTGTCCCCCAGGCGACTACCAATCTTTAGGTCCCCTACCATATCATCCTCTGTTGCCAATACCAGGTCCAGGAAGGCATTCCCTCTAGTGGGACCGTGTACCTCCTGCGTCAGGTGAAGGTCCTGTATGCAGGATAGGAACCTGAGTGAATGGTGGAACTTTGCTGTCTGTGTCTCCCTGCAGATATCTGGGTAGTTTAGGTCCCCCATGACTACCACCTCCTTAGTTTTTATGGTCTCTAAAAGCTGCCTCAGGATCCCCGAGTCTTGTTCTTTCCCTTGGTGTGGGGGTCTGTAGAAGACCCCTACCACCAAATCCCTTTCTCCTTGCCCCACATGTAACCTAACCCACAATCCTTCTACTTTCTCTTCCTTCGATTCTGTCTTGATAAGGGTTGATGTATATTGCTCATTGACATAGAGCACAACCCCTACCCCTTTCTTCCCCACCCTAGCCTTTCTGTACAGCCTACAACCCTCAATATGTACTGCCCAGTCGTGGGAAGAATCCCACCAGGTTTCAGATAGCCCTACTAAGTCGTAGGTGTTTCTGCAAGCAGAAGTAGTTCATCCTGCTTGTTCCCCATGCTCCTAGCATTAGTATATAGGCACTTTAGCCTGTGACTGGTGCTTTTTTTGCACCCCAAGTCTGATTCCCAAAGGGCTCCTTATTGCTTACCTGTGCTGTATTGCTGGCCATCCCATGGATGGCAGGTTCCTGATGTTCTCCTTCAGGCTCGGCTGTCCTTGTGGGTGCCACATGGTTTGTTGGTCCACGGCTTCTTCCACCCTCATCTTCCTCTGTGTGTGTGTGTGTGTGCTTCATTTTAATCATGGGAAAACATGGATTAGGGCTTTCTTTCTTTTAGCCAAACATTGGGGATTTTTTTTTTTTTTTAAACAGAGAAAACCATGATCTCTGTATCATGAGGAGCTTTCCCAGTTGTGAGGGGCAGCTAAAGAGATGGTATGAAGTGCTTGTTTAAAAAAAAAAAAAAAAGTAATAATAACAAAGAAATTGAGGTCAGCATCATTGGCAAATCAGTTTGGTGGTACTTGTGCGACTATTTCTCCACTGCTGTGAATGTATCCTTTTTGTAGTAATGCACCTGAAAATGTTCATGCATCAAAAAATATTTTCAAATGTGAAATTTTGAAAGTATATCTTCATAATCTTAATTTACTTATAATTTCATGAGGAATTGAGACACTAATTTAAATATGGCATGTATATTTTAGTGCTAGAAAGCCTTAGTTGTTTCCAGGAACCACATCTACATTTCACAAAACTAGTGACTAGTTTGTCTGCAATATGAAGTGCAGAACCTGATCAGTGGATGATCCAAATTCAATCTGAAACGTCTATCAAATGTTCTGACATGAAAGAGTGATATACTTTAGGGAACTAAGAGTTAATTCTGATATGGATAAAGTAGAATAAAACAAGTGACAGTGAAGCATCATAAAAAAGTAGCTGGAAGTATTTCAGGGTACATATGATAAGGACGAAAAGCAACTGTTACTAGAGCATAACATTAAAAATAACTGTATAAAAAGAGGCTAGATATCAATGGGGAAAAAAACCCCTCCTAGATGAGGAAATGTATATATGACAGTCTTCAAAAATATAGTGTAGCTAGGGATGAGAAAATAGGACACTAGCCCCAGATGGCCACACCAGTCCCCAATACCAGCTCACCTACTACTACCCATCGCTACAAAATTGGTACAAAAATTGCTTGCTTACATGTTTCTGTTAAACTTGCAAATTGGCCAACTTGTTTTTAACTTCTGTTAAGTTAAAACTGATTTAGTTTTAAACTGAGAATACCAGAATCCTTGTTTTAAAAAAATTCCCAATTTTGGGGTATAATGAAATAACCCAAAATCCACATTTTTCCATCATCAAAATGAAATATCACTACTATTTTAAATCTGAAAATTGGGGATTTTTTTTCTAATTAAAGAAAGCCAGGGTCACTGGTCCAATGTATATGAACTGGGGACAGACATATAAGCATTAAACTATTCTCAGAAAAAAAGCCCTTATCATAGTCATGGTGATGCCTGAGGAGCAGGGGCAGATCCAGAGATGTACGATGGTGCAGTTGCACCCCTGTTTGATTCCTGTTCCACCCAAAATATTAAAAACAACCAGCCAGGAGTAGCAGCAGAATTTCTATTCAGGCAGCGGTGTGGGAATTAATTGACTTCATGACTCGCTTCAATCTACCTGATTGTTTCAAAACTCGTCATTCCACAGATGTTAACCTTCTCTTGTTCAGCTTAAACTACCTTTTCTTGGTCAATTTACTGTCTGCTAGTGGCTCCTGTTAATGGAGCTCCTATTTCACAGCCCCACAGACTGTTTTTAACTCTAGCTAGAATGTTTACAAGACTAATGAAACAATATCCTCTGATTATTCTGCCTAGTTTTTAGTATTTTATACATTATAGTTGATATAGCAAATTAATGTACATTCCATAGAATCATAGAAGTAGAGTTGGAAGGGACCTTGTAGATCTTCAAGTCCAACTCCCTGCCTGGGCAGGAGAGAAACTAGGCTCAAGTGACCCAAGCCTGTTATCCTGGGGATATATCCAACAAAGTTATATTTGTTTTTGCTTTGGTCTTAAACTAAATAGTATAGCCCTAGGCCCCTAGCATATTAATACAACTCTGGTTTCTTTTTAACTGGAGAAAAATATATGTTGTGTTATATGTGATGATACACCACACTATATACACCCCCCTTTCAAAATCCTAAATCCACTCGTGCCGTGGAATTGAACTGCACCACTGAAGTGAACAGGAATTACGTCAGGCACCTTGGGAGCAAGACTAGGCATTACAAGTTTACTAATGAAATGAATTTTAGCTAGATTTTAGAAAATCACAGTACTGAGCCAAATCCAGTGTCGCCTTTCAAGCATTTGGCATCAAACCTTTAGGTCCATGAAAACCCTGAGTGTAGTGAACTGGTAAATCATGCCCATCAAGCATGAATAACAATGGTTTAAAATTTTTAACTCTGAAGTCAGGATCCAGAAATTGACAGGATTTGGGAGTTTAGTTTGTTTGTTTTAAAAGAGCCCAATCTCTGCATAGCATTTTAAGTAACCTTTCCCAAAGTATGAGTTCTTTTCATTTTAAAATATATCTCTAATAGGCTAGTTGACTCTCATTACTAAACAGATATTGCCTTGGAGGTTTCTGGCTTTGAATAATTGCCAGTGAACCTCAGAGAAGCAAGAGAACCTAAAAAGCAGTTTTATTTTTTTCCAATATTTTAAGGCAATTCATGGTTCTTGCCACTTGCAAAAGTTAAGTATCCTATCACAATATATGGGCTGCCTAAGCAGGTAATCTTTTTTAAAGTAACAGCTACTGTACTTTTTAGAACTACAACTGGAGTCAAACTAATCACTAGATCTTTTCAAAAAAAGCTTTCAGGACTCATTATACCCCAGTATACAATTAGATGCCCTATTCCTGCATCAAATTATGCCTGTGCACACCTCTGAGCATGGTTCTATTTCTCTAAATTGTATTTTTGAAATTTTAGGGGTCTAAGGGTTTTGTTCAGTATGCAATAAGACTCATGGAAGATTGTGGTGAGCATGACCCATTCATGCATAAGACCCATTGGTGACTGACATAGATAAGCCCCAAGTCGCATCATGGCACTCCACTTCACCTTGTGTAATGGCTCAAGTCATATCAAGATGCCTATATTGTGTGGCTACATTTTTAATATATATCACTAAGTTTATCTTTCTATGGCTGTATCTAGATGTGCAGGCGTGTGCAGTTTGTGGCACTGTAACCCTCTTTGCAGTTACACAAACTGCACCTTTTGCATATTAAACTATGCACAGTGCTGCTAATTAGCAGAGCTGAGGGAAAATTTGCTACCGGGATTTCCCCTATCTTGAGGCATTCTGTTCCCCAGACAGCTGTGGAGTGGCAGGCTAGGGTGCAGGTTACCTCTGGGTGGGGGCTCCACAGTGCATAGAGACAGTGGAACAAGTGGCCTTGGGCTGTCTGCTCCCGTCTCCACATGCCTCAGTGCAGCAGTTCTACTGTGCAGCCCCTATGCTATGGCATGTTGAGCCCCATCTCAAGGGACACTGCACCCCACCAGGTTGCTCCCTCATCTCGAGGCACACTGCACTATAGCCAGCTGGGAAGTGGCTGGCTGCAGTACAGGTTGCCTCAGCATAGGGACTTTGCACTGTAAGGAAATGGGAAGCAGGAATCCCTGGGCTGGGGCTTCCTGCTCCCTCATCTCTGTGTGCCACTGCCTGAAGGGTGGGGGCACAGGGTCTGCCCACTGGCTACCCTCATGCTAGGGCATGCTGTGCAAACCACATGAGCAGGGGCATGCACTGCGGCACTATTTGTACTGCTGCAAAAGCACACCCCTGCTCATGTGGACATGGCCTATGTGTGCACAGAATGATTAAGTTCTACCTCTGAGGCATCTAATTCATTTACACTCCATAGACACAGAGAAATGATGTACAAGCCTTGATGTCGTAGATGACCAAAAACCACAAATAGAAACTGTTTGGGTACATCCCTACTTTCAAATCTCTCTTGAAAAAAAACCATCTCTCCTGTGATCTTTCACCACCCATCCAATTCATATGAAAGGTAGGACTGGGCATGGTAATGATTTGCAATCTATGTGTTTTTAGATTACCTTGTGGACTACACGTGAGAGTCCCCTTTCACTTACACTAATGCAACTGCTTTAAGTGATCATACCTCATGACTAATATATAATCCAGCATAGTGCTGTGATTTAAAATGGCATGACTCCAGATATTCAGGGTACATGCATTTGATATTAAATAACTATTGGTTAAAATGCAAACAAACCTCTTAGAAATAGGAACCAGAAAACAGGACTCCCTCCTCAAGGGGGAAAAACCCTCCTCCCTGAGTGACAGAGGTGACCTCTTTCTTGATACCTTTCTGGCCCCATAATCCTTTCCTTCTTGGCTGCACTGTGGACCTGCTTCATTTGAAGGAGTGGGGGAAGAGAGATTTTGCTAATTTGTAGATGCTCATAGTCATATCTTCCCCATAGCCTCAGAGGGAACATAATGGGTTTGAATCCACACCTTCTAAGTCTGAGAGGGCCCAAAATGGAAGTTTCCCATGTCCTGGGCAACTGCTGTAGTTTTAAAGTGATTTGCAGAGGGAGAAGGAAGGATCTTGATGCTATCTGGTAGGGAGATGTTGTAATCTGATTAGATGCAGTTGTCTATCTGTTCAGGTCAGAAGCCCTACGGAGACGCATATGCCTTATACAGCCAAAGAAAGAAGAATTACAAACATAAAGGAGTGTTTTAGCATAGAGTAAATTTTCTGTTGAATTAAGTAGAAACTCATAAGTCTTTTGGGTGACTGAGGAGATATCTAAATACTTCACAGTAAAGTGATTAGGAAATGTTTTATTGTTCTGTAGGGATAAAGTGGGGGTCCCATGGGAAGTATATAAGAGCTATACATGAACACAGGCAAATCAGAATATTTCCATAACTGTAGTCATTTAAGCTTAGGCTTTGCAAGAAGTTGCATGGTGAAAGTCTGATGCGGAAAGTGGAACTTAGCCTTTCTGACCACATCCAGAATAGCATGGCCATGTGGTATGTGGCACTGCAGACATGTCTGCAGTACCAGACACTGCACATTCAGGTGTTTTTCACACTATGAGGGAGCAGAGTTGGGGCGGGGGGGTTGACCCCAGGAAATCCCAGAGTCAAAACAATCTGCCCCCAGAAAAGTGGGACAGCACATGCAGGGCTAGTGCATGCTGCCCAAAACTGGAGCTTGGCCAGCCAAAGCCACACTCCAGCAGCTTGTCAGGCTCCAAGCAGCAGCATTGACATGGCTGCAACCCCGAGAGACCCCCAGGACCCCAGGTAAGGATGCTGAGGCCAACCTAGTGCTGGACCCAATCTTCTTTACCCTGCACTGAAGTAACCTGCCATGCGCCAGAGGATTCATGGAACAGGCATTCCCTGGCAAAAAGTACCAGTGACATAAGGCATGCCACTGCTTCTTGTCCCCAGGGAGACAAACACTCATGTTTGTGTGGACCTGGCCTCTGTGTCCACATGAATGTTTGTGAACCTCAAATACCAGGACCAAGATTGGGATTTAATTTCTGTATACTGAATTGCACTATACATCCATCTTTTTTTTCCTACAGAACTTCTGATATACTAACCTTTGAGACAGAAAAGAAAACATTGAGGGAAACATCCAGAATCAAGAGCCAGCAGTCATGTGATCTTCCTCTTCAAAGGGCATCCCATATGGCTATCACTGAAATTGTTCCTCAACAAATAGATGCAAAATATAGTAGACAGTAAGTATCTGAGAAAATGCATTGCCTGCATGCAAATATTAAAGCTGCCCCAGATACAGACACTTAAATTGGTTTTCAGAACAGCAGAAAGGGCTCTGTTGCTGGAAGAAAAGATGCCAGTCTGACCAAAGAGTTGACAGAAAATGAAAGCTGTCCATTCCATTTTCTATTTTTCTGACATAGTTGAACTTTGAATATCCTATGTATTTTAGATTATTAGATGTGAAATCCACCTATGGTGAGCCTCAGTTCTCTTTGTTAAGTGAATGCCTTCTAACTTTCAAAAAGGCAGTCTCCTCTCCTGTTCTGCACCTCCCGCACCCAAAATAGAAAACTTCAAAGCAACTTTTAATGTGGGTTGTAAAGGTGAAAGATTCTGGAATTTGCATTTTCCAAGAAGGCTTGGGCAAGGGGATTCTGTTCCACTGAGTGCTGTCACCCTTTGAGTTTTGTATCAGAACAGAAGAGGAGAATTTGAAGATGAGACATGGATCTCACAATCACTATACTATACTTAATGCAGCATCTTTTTTTTCATTAGAGCTCTCAGACTCTTTGTTACAGAAGTTCCTAAATCACAACTGAACCATAACACGAAAGGAAAAAATAGTTTAGTTTCTTCAAGAAATAGTGCTACATATTACATTATGAAATATATATAAATCTGACATAAAGGTATGCATGAACTCTAGGGCTGTCCAACTCTTGTAACTGTATTTCTCCACTTTTGAAGGCAGATAATAAAACTTAACAGACCTAGAAAATCTGTGAAAAGAATATTAACTACAGACATAGTACATTATGGCAGGAGGAATACTAAGGGATGAATTTCCTATGGAAAGTTCAAATCATTTAACCCCTTTCTGATGGAATTGGTTACACCTTGAAGGCACAGAAAAATGCAAGGGAATTCTTTCCAACATTAAGATTGAAGGGAAATAGTTACATTTCCATAAATATGAAAGCCAATACTGGAGCAGTACATAGTATGAGGCATCTAAACCTGACATTTACATAAACTAAGTAAGTAGCCTGATTTTCATTTTTGCTGATTATTTTCATTGCTGAAAGTCATGCATACTTAGACATCAGATAAGTTTTTACTTCCTCCCTCTTGCTAGGCTACAAGTATTCATGGTAAGTAGGTCAGGGTCTAGGCTCTAGGAGCTATTAAAAAAAAACTTCTCTGCCTCTGCTGCTGGTTTTGGCTATGGCATAATGCGCTTACCAAGTCATCACCTCAGCTTCAAGTCTCCTCTTCCTTTGCCCTCCAGAATGAACATGGGAAGTTGTCTCTGACGATTTGGCCCCAAAGAAGAGATGCAGCAGCATGCTCAGTCATCAATTTTTACAGAAGTCGCTGCTATGGAAAGGCCTGTCAAAGCTGGCATGTTGGGGCTGGGCCAGCTACTTCCAGAGACCCCATATGTGCTACCAAAGTAGCTAAGCACTGAAGTTGAGAGCTGCCAGAGCAGCAAAAGAACTTGAATGTTCAAGATTTAGGAATAGACTAAAGAATAGACTAAGATTTAAATATTTCCTTCTCTAAAGCCAAGAGCGAAAGGTAATGCTGCTCCCAGCCAGGACCCAAGCTGCTGAACCTTGGTGTTGCTTTCCTTTTGTTTGGCAAGAGAAACACCAAAAGCTAATAGTTTGGAGCAGGATCTAGTGAGGTCTAGTATTTCCCTCACCTAAAGGAAGGTGGCGATGCAATGGTCTAGGGGCACAAGTCCAGCCTGGGCCATGAGTAGGCAATGCCCCTCTCTCTCAGTTGCAGACAAGGAGAGGTTTAGAACCCAGACCATGGCAAGCGTGTCTCACACTGCAGTGGCTGTACATGGCCATGGACCATGAATGCAGTCTTTGTCCGTCTCCCAGCTTTAGTGCTCGGCTGTTTTAGCAGCACGTACGAGGGATGGCTCCAGCATGGCCCTGATGCAACAGGATCAAGAGGCTCACTACAGAGCTTTTTATGTAAAGAGAAGCTCTCACAGGTGGTGCTTCAGGGGACAGCAGATTTCTTAGCTTTCTCAAGAAGTCAGAGGTAGTAGCAAACCCAGGAATGAGGCAAAGGGTATGTGCCCCCACAGGCTGGCTATGTTGTGCATACACAGTGAGCTCTGAGCTGACTGGCCAGTACAGGCTCCTACTGGAGATCCTCATGAACAGCTAGAGTTCCTCATGAATCTAAGGTGGGTTTGCTAAGAATCCTTACTTTCTCACTACCCAAAGCCCAGGCCTGGAGAAGTAATCAGGTGGGAACCCTGGGATCTCCAGGCCTGGAGAAGTAATCAAGTGGGAACCCTGGGATCTGGTGTACATTTTTCAAATGTCCCTAGGCTGGAGGTAACCTGCCATCCTGGGAAAACAGGAAAAGGGAGAAGCCTGCATATTGGCAGAGGGTGATCTCATCCTTATTCATAGATTCATAGATGTAGGGTCAGAAGGGACCTAAGTAGATCTTCAAGTCTGACCCCCTGCCCTGGGCAGGAGAGAAAACTGGGCTCATATGACTCCAGCTAGGTAAATGTCAAGCCTCCTCTTAAAGACCCCCCAAAGTAAGAGCCAGCACCACTTCCCTTGGAAGCTGGTTCCAGATCCTGGCCACCCTAACTGTGAAATAGTGTCTTCTAATGTCCAGCCTGAACTTACTCTCAAACAACTTATGGCCGTTATTCTTTGTTACTCTGGTAGGCACTCGGGTAAACAGGGTTTCTCTCATTCTCCACTGATTCCCCTGATAAGTTTATAAATGACCACCAGATCCCCTCTCAGCTTTCTCTTGTGAAGTGTGAACATGTTCAGGTCCCATAGCCTCTCCTTGTAGGGTCTGCTTATAAAGGGAGAGCTTCTATTAATGCTGAGGGGTTAATAGAATCAGTCCTACACTTCAGTCAGGTAACTCAGGCCAAAGCTGCATTTTGGCCATCCACTGAATGAAACAGGATTCCATGTTTCCACTTAAATTTAGGTTTAAAAAATATGTGTATAGGACATAAGCCCTCTATTACATGCGTAAGTGGACTTGGATGCCTAAGTGCAATCCTATTTCATGCTGTTAAAAATATATTCAGTACTAAGGGTGGGTGGATCCTCCTCTTCACTGCTCTTTTGTGACTCAATCTTCTGGGCAAGATGGAAGTGTTTTACAAAAAAAAAAAAAAATGCTCTAATGGATTTTCAAGACTTTCATTCTTCCTGACAAAGTAGGGGAATCAGCTAGTTATCTCAAGTGCCTGTACATGAATGCATGGAGCCTGGGAAACAAGTAGGAAGAGTTGGAAGTCTTTGCACAGTCATGGCATTATGATGTGATTGGAATAACAGAGACTTGGTGGGGTAGCTCACATGACTGGAGCACTGTCATGGATGGGTACAAACTGTTCAGGAAAGACAGGAGAGAAGAAGAGGAGGAGTTGCTCTTTATGTAAAAAAGCAGTACAATTGCTCAGAGATCCAGTATGAAACTGGAGACAGGCCTGTTGAAAGTCTCTGGGTTATGGTCAAAGGGGACAGCACCAAGGGTGATGCCATGGTGGGTGTCTGCTATAGACCAGCAGGCCAGGAGGATGAGAGGATAAGGCTTTCTTTAAACAGCTACCACAAGCTTCCCAATCACAGGCCCTGGTTCTCATGGGGGACTTAAGTCACACTGTCATCTTCTAGGAAGGCAATACAGCAGCACACAGGAAATCCAGGAAGATTTTTAGAGAGCGTTGAGAACAAACTCCTCGTGCAAGTGCTGGAGAGGCCAAGTAGAGGATTTGATCTTCTTGATCTGCTGCTTGCACACAGGGAAGGACTGGTAGGGAATGTAGTGGGAAATAGCAACTTGGGCAGCAACAAGCATGAAATGATTGAATTCTGGTTCCTGAGGAAAGGAAGGAAAGACAAAAACAAAGTACAGACCCTGGACTTCACTCAGGGAACTGATGGGCAGGGTCCCCCAGGAGGCCAACCTGAAAAGAAAAGGAGACCGAGAGACCTGGGTGTATTTTAAAGAAATCTTAGTGAGGGTGCAGGAACAAGCCATCCCAATCTATGTGCAAAAAGACTAGCAATAATGGTAGAAGACCAGCTTGGCTTAGCAGTGAACTTTTCAGTGAGGTAAAATACAAAAAGGAAGCTTATAAGAAGTGGAAACTTGGATAAACCACTAGGGAGGAATATATGAGTACTAGTTGAACCTGTGCTTCACTGCAGAAGATTAATTTGATTTTTTATTTTTATTTTTTATAACCTTTTGTATAATCATTATCATCTTCACTTCATGGTTTTTGCATCACTGCCTATTCCAACTTCAAAAGCTTTCAGACCATTATTTCCATCTGGTTTCCTCTTCATTACCCCCAAACTGGAGGACCAGTACAGAGTCCTTTTAGCCGACATTGTCAGTTACCTGAAGACCTTCATGGCACTTAAACAACATAGCAAAGATTATTAGATGCACTATAAATGGTATCTAGGAAATATTGAATCTTGAGTGAAGCATTTACTGAGTGATTGTTATATCACTATGAATTGTGGGTAAGCCAGGGGTAGGCAAAATACGGCCCGTGGGCCAGACCCATCCTGCCAAGCACTTTCATCCAGCCAGCAGGCCCCCCCAACAAATTGTGCCCTGCCCAGGTCTTCTGCCCATGAGGGTGGAAGCAAGGTGTCCACATGTAAACACAGCCCCAAAAACATACCCTATTGCCTGGCTCCCACCCTCATGGGGAGAAGGGTCCAACGAGCCAGTGTGCAGCTTCCATTTGGGGCTGCCACTGCTGCAGCCCCCAGAGCTTGCTTACTTCCCTGGTCTCCTGCTGGCTCTGGGAAGCAGGCAGGAAAACAGCAGGGGTGGGTCTGCAGCCTGGAGTGTGAGGCTGGGGCTGCTGGCAGCACAGAGTCCACACCCAGAGAGACAGTGGCAGTGTGGAACTCAGGTGGGCAGTGTGTGGGTGTGAGGGAAAGTGGGGGATGTGGGGACCACCCACACACCCCTTATAGCACGCAGACCTAGCAGGGAGTGGCAACAGCAGCAGGTAGGGTGCTCAGGGCACAGGCGCCCAGGCCAGAGTTGCACATCACAGCGAGGGACGTAGCCTCTGTGCAGCTGCCTGTATTGCCGGTGCTCTCTGCCACTCACACACAGGCCCTGCACTCACACAGCATGGAGGAAAGCCCCATGTGCTGGAGCCAGGTGTCTTCCTTATTTTGTTTGATTGTTTGATTTTTTAGTGTATGATTTGGTTTTTCTCTGCTTCCAAGATGGGAACCTCCATCCCAAAAGGAATATTTCTACATGGTAAAGGGAAGAACTTCTCATGCCAAAGGTCAGGGGTTAGGGGCGTGACTTCCAGTCACAAGATAGTGACAAGGAGATGGGGCCACTGTCAAGGAGAGGGACTACTCATGTGGCCCTCAATAGCTTGCTAAAACATTTTAAATGGCCCTACACTCCTGGCACTGGCCAACGGATCTGGCCTCCAGAATAAGTGATTTAATTTATATAGTTTGTTCAGGCATGCAGGGATAAAAATCAGGAAGGCTAAACCACAACTAGAATTGTAGCTAGCAAGGGATACAAAGGGTAACAAGAAGGGATTTTACAAGTATGTCAATAACGAGAGGAAGATCAGGGAAAGACTGAGTTCTTTACTAAATGGGGCAGGCAATCTAGTGACAGATGAGACAGAAAAGGCTCCAATATCTTTTTTACCTCAGTCTTCACAGACAAGGTCAACTCCCAGAGTACAGCACCTGGCATCAGAGTTTAGAGAGGTGGTGAGAAACTAACAGTAGAAAAAGAACAGTTCAGGGACTTTTTATAAAAGTCAGATGTGTACAAGTCCATGGGTCTGGATACAGTGCACCCAAGGGTGCTGAGGGAGCAAGTCGGTCGATGTGGTTTCAGTTTTGCTAGCCACCATCTTTGAAAACTCGTGGTGAATGGGAGAGGTCCTGGACAATTGGAAAATGGCAAAGATCTTTAAGAAAGGGAAGAAGGATCCAGGGAACTAGTGATCTCAGTCCCTGGAAAAATCATGGAGCAGGTCCTTGAGAAATCCACTTCTGAGCACTTGGAGTAGAAGGTGATTCGGAACAGACAGCATGGATTCATCACAGGCAAGTTATGACTAACCAATGTAATTGCCTTCTATGATGAGATGACTGGCTCTGTGGCTAGAGGGAAAGTTGTGGACATAATATACCTTAACCTTAGTAAGGTTTTTGATACAGTTTTCCATAACATTCTCACAAGCAAGCTAAGGAAGCATGGGATGGAGGAATGGATAGAAAGATGGACAGAAAACTAGATATATCATCAGACTCAGAGGGTAGTAGGCAATGGCTTGATTTCTAGTTATCATCCAGGATCAATTGGAGTGCCCAAGGTTTGGTCCTGGGGCTGGTTTTGTTCAAAACCTTCATCAATGACTTAAAGATGTGATGGAGTGTACTGACTACATTAGAAATATACAATTTGTTAACTGCTGATATGATTTAACATATGAGGCAAATAATAACAGATTCTCACTATTTAAAAATGGTTTACCTGTTACATCTGATCATATATCTTGGTTTCTTTTTGACAGCCCAACCCTGCTTCTACAGCAAATCAGCAAATCTTAGCTAAAACACGGTCCTCCCAGACTGCACTTAACCACTGATGGCCCTTGTACACGTACTCAGCATTTAGTTTCTAAAAATCTTCTCGATATAACATTTTCTTTCTTAGTGTAACCTTGGGCATGACACTACATGCGCCCTCACCTGAATAAGGGGATCCTGTGGTACCTGGTAGCCAATAGCCCTGCCCAGCCCCCCGGGAAGCTGCTGCAGTGCCCCCAAGTGGAGAGCCTCTGCTGCCTTTGCCCCCTTCCCTGGTTCTGCTGTGAGCAGTGTCTGGGCTGCAGGCTATAGCAACCCTCCTGCTGCCCCACACAGCCTCACAGCCCCGGCAAATGCAGCCGCTCCCTGGGCTTTGCCTGCCCCTGGGGCCCCTCACCCCTCAGGGAAACTAGGGCAGACTCCGCCAGTCCCCCGGCTCTGCTGTGCTCACCCAGCCACACCACTGCAGTCAGGTCTTTCCAGACTTGGGTTCTCTACACCACCAGTCCCTGCCTGATCCTGCCCCCGTAGCTTCTCCACTCTGCTCCTGCAGGCCTCTCTCAGGGGCTCTCTGAGGGACCACTGTGCTGAGACTCTGAATTCATTCTCCAGCCTGTCCCTCAGCCCCTCTCTCTCTCTCTTGTCCCCCCTGCAGGAAAAACTACTCCCCTTTTTATCCAAACCTCTCAGCCAATCCCAGCTCAGGGCCCTTCCCGGGCTTTTAATAACAGCTCTTATAAAAAACTTTGCTGGGGTTACTTCACCCCTCCCACTTCCAACAGGGCTGCTCTCAAAGCAGCTTCCCTTGCCCTCAGAGCCTACAGTGTCCCCTCTGCGACAAAGTCTCTGTCTCTCTGGCAGGTGGCCCTTCCCATTCTATTCAGGTGGGTCCATTTTTAAAAGGCTGTTACATTAATTTAAGATGGCTAAATAAGTAACGTGGATGAGATTTACCATGTAAGGGCTATGCTATGACTAGTAAAAAATGCTAGAGGGCATGTCAGAACAATTTTATCCTCATGCCCTTTCAATCCTAACTTACTGCTAGGCAGCACTTTAGGACAAGAAATGCCTAACAGCAGCACTTCAGCCACTCTTTTCTGGGGTGCAAGTAGCACAAGACACTTTGGGCAGCTGAGGTGCGAAATCTTTCCATGCAAAGCTAACCCCAAAGTATGGGGTTCTCAGGCACTTTTTTTTTGGTGCCAAACCTTTCCGTGCAAAACCCCACAGGGCTCCCCAGGTGTACACCCCAACTGGGTGTGTGGCCCCTTGAATGCCTATAAATTTGTGAAGCAGTGACTGATTGAGGTGCATATGCTGTAGACTTTTGAGATGGATGAGAGATGGTGACACACCAGAGGCACAAGGACTCACCCCTGAGGAACGCTTGCTCCTGGGTGGCACAGCACCTTTTCCAGGAGCAGCAAGCAGCAGGCTGCACTCTTATGTCAGGTAAAACATTGTCAGTCATCCTGACTGCCTTTCAGTGCAGGATGAGGCTTTTTTTTTTGCCACACTTGAAAGAGAATACCCCGACCTATTTCACTACCAAATGGGATATTTATGCATAGGTAAGTGAGAACAAACACTTAGCTATGGAGTGAGGGTGGGTGGCTTGTATGGTTTACTTTATCTTTCATATAAATGGGGTTTAGATGCCATGAATGAAGTTACTAGGTATCCAACAGCATTCTGTAGCAGCAGAGCAATTTTCAAGGTGGGGAGGGAACATTCTCACTACCCTTCCTCAACCCTCAGCTGCCTTTCTCCACCTCCCCCTGCCCTCCCATTCACATACAGGAGGGATACCCCCATTTCAGGGGTGGAATAACTATATGGTGGTTTTACCATACAAATTCTTATGCTCTTAACTTCTCCCTCCCTCCTATTTCTAGCTCCCAAAAGCTATCCTTTATATTATGCTATTACTGCCAGGCACAGCAGGCAGAAGAGAAGAACACAAGCCTGGGATAGTTGCCTGACACCACTTCCGTCTCCAGAAAAAAGGATGACTATATCACTGCCAGGTGTCTATTTGATACTCTTAATATCCTTTTAGACTCCAAAAAAAGCCTATGGGAATTCACCATTAGCCTCTTTCTGCCTCACTGTAGCCAAGTCCTGATATTATGTGAGCACGTGAACAACTAAGCTTGCATGTTAAATAGTTCCTTCATAATTTAAAAATTAATATTTCTGTTTCATATATTGTCACAGAATGGGGTCCTGCAGGATGGCTGTGATCTTCCCAAGGCCCAAGAGTTCAGGAATGTTTTTGCCCTGTTTTCACTTTTCCCATCCTGCATGAGAGACTCCAAGCCAATATAAAAAATAAATGTTTTACTCACAACTTAAACAGACCGTAGACAGACTTTGTGAGTCACACCACGAGGCACCTAAATGCCCCGCTCTGCCATGAGGTACTTGAGCGCTTTGTTCCTCACTCCGTGCCAGCAGTTCCCCTTAACTCCATGAAATGTTACAACTGAAGAGAAAAAAAACCCTCAGCCATGGGAACTCAAGCGCTCTTTACACCTATCCACTGCAGAATATCCGATGGGCGTGCCCGGGGGGAAGAGGGAAGCCGTGGGCACAGGACCTCGGTGAGGTTGATCAGTCCTCCTGATGCTGTGTGTGGTCCCACTTTTCCCCTTCCCAGGCTCTTCTTTTATACTGGCCCAACAACCAATCAGCTCAGATCTTACATCCGCGCGTTTTTCAAGCAGCATGAGCTGGGGATTTTGCAGCATGCATGCTTCACACGGCTAATTGGGCTGCACCCACTGCTTCCCCTTGCAGTGAGCACAGTTCTGCTGGTGTTTGGTCATTGTTTATCACCACTTATTTGCCACATGCCTCCTTGACCAAATGCCAAGCTAGGATATGTCTGAGCTTAAGAGCTTCCTTGCTTAACTTTTAAGTTTAAATGTTAATTAAACATATTAAATGCAACATTATTAACAGTTTGTTGAAAGTGCAGTTAAATGCATTATAAAGGTCCAGCAATTCCAATGATATCAGGTCTATCTGCTTTGGCTGAGGTCTGTCATGGATAGCTTCACTCATGGCGGCAGGTGTCGATGTTCTGCACCACGTCGAGCATTGGCAACCTCGTACCATCTTGGGCTGGAAAACAAACTTAAGATTCATTAGTAACTATGCTACATCGACTTAGCCAGTTATGATGAGCTAAGACGGTGCATGCAGGTGAGACTGCTTCAAGAGTAATTAAGCAGGTGTTTGGGTACTCACCGGGCTCGAGTACACCGGGAACCGGATTTGGACGTTTGCTAGTAGCTGTGGGAATGGCCAGCCATACTGCCTCTTGTGCCAAGTAACACGGCTTCCAAGGTGGATGTGGTACCGAATCGCGCTTATCCCTCAAGGTCTTGGTGGCATTCATTGCAAGTAGCACGTCATTTTTATGCTTAGTCCAGTTCTTGAATGACTCATTCTCTTTTAGTCTCAATTGTTCCTTGTATAGTCCTATCCGTCACTCCACAACACCATTAGACTGTGGATGATAGGGTAAATGGTGATGCCACTGAATGTTATATTCCATCGCAAATCGCTCTAAGCCCTTAGAGTTAAAGGGTGGTCCTCCATCAGAGTGTATGATGTGAGGGACTTGCCAATGAGCGAAG
>JAGPOW010003316.1:120572439-120603631 GCA_030014935.1 Caiman crocodilus
TCCAGAAGCCCTTCCACTAGGTCAACCCTCACCCTCGGCCTAGCAGCAATTTCCGAGGGGGAATACATTCCTCCAACGGGAGGGATGTCCCAGTCCCCCCTCAGGAAGACCAAGGCAAAGAACTCATTGAAGATCTCCGCCTTGTCATTGGCCATGAGCACCAGGTTACCCGAAGCTAGTTTAAAGCCGCCATGCTGATGCCCTTCCCCTGATGTTCTTTCCGCTGATCCCTGACCTATCTGCTGTTGTGCTGCCTGGCCCCTCTCCAATCTCCCCCTTACCACACAAGTGTTTCACCTGTACCACAGGTTGGCCACCTCTCTTCTGGGCTCTGAAGTTTTTCCTCACAGGGTTTTCCTTGTGTCTCCCTATGGTAAACAAAGCAATGATCTTTTGTTCCTAAGAGTAAGATATTTTTTTTCCAAGTCATAGAGTTTACACTGTGGGCAGCTATAGGTATGCTTTACTACCGAGTTGACTAATTGGCTCCACAATAAAGCAGCATCATCTACATGTGTGGTGCTATTAGCCACAGTAAACTAATTAACTCTGTTGTAGGACAGTCCTGTCCAAAACAAGTACTATCCTATGGTGGAGTTATTTAGTATGCTGCGAGACATGTGTAGATGGTATAGATGCGTAGATAGTGACCGATTGCCACCGACCCCTCCTCAGCACATTCAGCCAGGGCAGAGCTACTTCAGGCTGGCAGGCTGACACCCTGGCTTTTTGTCAACCAAGGCTGCACCACCCCAACTCAATGTGCTAAGGTCCCAGGCACAAGTGAAAACACTGCCTCTGGCAGCAATAAGCTCCAGCACAAACTGGACCAGAGTTTATTCAGGCACCTTAATTACATGTGTAAAGTACCCACTGTGGGCTTTCTTTTGCAATGCCACCACCTGCTGCTACAATTTTGAAGACCCATGACTTTTATTACAGTCAGATCTCCTGAGGCTAGAATGATCTAATGTGAAAGTCTATCCTTAGATTTTCCAGAAGTCACATTTTTAGAACCCCTTTTTTCTATACCTTCCTGTCTTTATATAGGACCTTTATTTGACCTTTTTTCTTACTAGTTTTCTACCAATTCATGAGCAACTTCTCATGCTGTGTCTTAGCAATAAAGCTGAAGTTACACATTACATTTAGACATTATTAAATCTGTGGAATGTTAAGATAGCTGCAGATACACATATTCAAATGAGTGTGCATGTGCAATTTGTGGCACTACAGACTCATCTGTGGCATTGCAAGCCACACTTGCTGCACATGCAGGCATTTGCTGTGCTATTAATATGCAGCATGGCAGGGGATTTTTAACACCAGATCCCACTGTCAAAAAAAAAAAAAAACACTCCAGAACAAATCAGAGAGGTGCATATACCGGCAGCATGTCCCACCTGAAATAAGCCTGGCCAGCCAAGCCAAGCTCCAGATGCTAGCCAGTGTCTGAACAACCAGATCACCACTGCAGGATACTTGGGTGGCCCTCAGAACCTCAAGTAAGGCTGTTGGGACCAGACTAGGTGCTGGCCTCAGCCTCCTGCAGCAGGACAAATCTATGCCAGTGATTTGTGCCTCAGCACATGAGCTTGAATGTGTGATTTGCTTTGGGACAAATTGTGCTGCTTTAAGCAAACTGCCCTTGCCCAACCCCTCCCATCTCTTCAGCTAGGGAGAGCTGGAGGCTGGGGCCAGCATCTGTGATGGCTGCAGCAGTATAACAAGGTGCCCTGGTAAGACGTTCAGAGCTACTTTCCCTCAAGAGCTTCTCAGCCCGGGCCAGTTGGTGTTGGGGACCCTAGCTCCCTATTCCAGCTAGACTGCTGCAGCAGCCCAGACCTAAAGTGGACCCTGAGCCCTCTACCCACTACACATGGCTGAAACCATGGGGACTGCCACATGGCTGAAACCTGTTGTCCCCTACTATAGCAGCCACCCCCTCAGATCTCTGGCCCCATGACTGCATGTCTGCCAAATCTGAATGGGTACCACACAGCCACCTGAGCTGTGGCATGGGCACTCCTGCAGATATACCTGAACCTTTGAGCCAGCTGTCAGCAAGCCATGGCTGCACAGAAGCACCACTCCCCACTCCCAGACTGATAGAGGCACAGACCTTCGTCCCAGGGATCTAGGACCTGATCATCCATCTCATTGACATCCCACTAGTGATCATGGCAGATGCTGCATGCTTGCTCCTTCCCAGGCTTATGAGCCCCTTTCTGGGGCCCCTGGATGCTCAGCAGAAGTGCTCAAATGAAGCCATCACCCACTGTCAATGTGCCATTGAGCAGGCATTTGGCTAGCTGAAGAGGTGCTGGAGGAACCTTGCTCCCACCTGGGAGCTGCACCACAGCACATACCCCACATCATCACTGCAATATGTGTCCTGAATAATGTGTGTGAGACCCAAGGAGGGGTCTTTGAGCTCCAGTGGATGGGGGAGGCTCGCCATGTCTCATGGCACATCTAGCAACAGCTGCAGTAGAGTTAGCCAGCCAAGAACAGTGACACAGGTGAGGTCCACCCCCTCCAGCAGTGGCATGCAGGAGCCAGAGTACATGAGGCCATCACCCACCTGCAGGCCTACCCTCCTGTGTACAGTACTAACTTTCTCACCTCCTGTGCTAGGGACATCCATCCCCACCCACTGTCAGGACTGCCACAACATAGGCAACATGGACACAGAGAAAACAAAAACAACTGTATTCTCTCTTCATCTTCCCAAAATTTCCCTAACACCTGTAGCTTATCACAATGTTCCCAAAGTACCCAGCATGCAACTCTCCACCACCATTCACCATCTACCTATGCACATACCCACTCAAAACCCAAAAAACACATAAACTATTTACATGAGTTCAAGGGGGAAGAAAGAGGGTCATTAGGGGTGGCAGGGGGAACAGCAGGGGAGAAGGCAAAGGGAAGAAGGAATCAGGGTAGCAGCTGTTTGGCCCTAAGCCTGGCTTCAGTCCTGTGTGTGGCCTCCTTAGATGCTCCAGAGAGAGCAAGTACTCCTCCTCAGAGGCAGTCATTGTAGGTAGGCCCGAGACTGGGAAGGGAGCAGGTAGAAACAGCGCCCCTTGATGGCTATGGCAGGCCCATGGGATCTTCTGAGGTGCCAGCTGAGCCAGCACCCAGCCAAAATTATACCAGCTATACCCTGCCTCTGGTGGTGGGGGCACAAGCTGGCCATTGGGGCAAGGCACCTGTAGTGGGGCTGGCACAGGTTGGGGTGCAGTGCCAGGATTGGCCAAGTTGGGGATAGTGACTAGAAGCAGTTGCATAACCCTGCACTTCTGTTGGATGGCAGTGTAAATTGAGGCCCACAGTCACTACAACTCCTCATAGATGTCCCAGTCCAGCTGCCACCACCAGCTGCTGCAGGGCCACCCTCTTGGCCTGTGCCTACTCTGGTACAAGGGCCTGGTCATGGCAGAAGCATCACAGCTCAGCCAGGACCTGGTGGCAGGAGGCCTCGGCCATCTGGAGGTGTGCCCACTCCTCCCAGAGCAGCTCCTTCTGAACACTGCCCCACCATGCATGTCACTCCCAGTACAGGAGGCACGTCCAGATGGCACATGGAATGCATGACAGGCAGGTGGCCCCTCCCCTGGCAGATAGACTGTCTGTAGAAAGAGCAAATGGAGGGCCATCCTCAGCTACAGCAATGTGACATGAGGTGAGAACAGGCCTTGGCAAGGATCCCCAGGGAGTAGCCTCACTCTCCAGTGTGAAGCCAGGCATATCAGCCCCCAAGCTAGAGCAATGTAGGGCCAGCACCCTGACAAAGACCACAGGCATCCTGGGGGCTGCTCATCCCTTCCCACTGTGTGTCTAGACAGACTGCTTCCCAAAGAGGGCCCCCACCTTGCCTGTGGCCTCTGTAGGACTATGCCTAAAGGGATTATTCTGGGGACCACTGGCCTGCAGTACCCAGCTTTCCTCCCTACCATTATAGATGACGCATCTTATGAACCCCTGGCCCTGAGACACCAGCACCAGCTTGTGCGCAGCCTTGACAACACCACTCTTTCCCCTTCCCTCATGGCCAGCTCCATTCAGCTAGGTGTGCTAGGGAAGGCTGTTCTACCCCTGCTGGGAAAGGGGCTCCTATACAGCAGAGTGGATATCAGGAGAGAAAGGAGGCAGCTGGCAGAGATGGGTTTGGGACGCATGCAGGGTACAAGAAGAAGCAGGCAAGAAAAAAGGGAGAGGAAGAGGGAAAAGGAGAGACTCTCAGTTCCCCATGCCTTGTGTGGGACTTACCAAGCCTTGGTGACAGTTGGCCACCTTGGCCAGGAGACTATGGTTCCTGGGCCCTGGATTGTGAGGAGAAGCTGGAGTTGTACCTGGTCTCTGATAGGGGTGGGGCCCCTCCCTTGGTAGTGAAGGAATGGTGGAGGGGATCTGTGGTTGTTGGATGCAGGACAACTCCTCAAAGTGAAGCGTGGTGGATTACCCCACTCCAAAGCTCAAGTTGGTATCATGCATGGAATGAAACTGCCAGCACAATGCCTTGGCCTTGGTACTGCACTGCTGCCACATTTTACTATGCCCCACCCAGCCATCTGGGCAGCAATCACCCAGTAGATATGCTCATTGTGTTATCTCTGGGTGAACTTCTGCAGCATCACTTCATGGCCCCAAATGACCAGAAGGTCACTCATGTCCCTGGGCCACCAGCTGGGTCCCCGGTGCCTGGTTTTGGCAGACTCCTGTGTCTGTGTCCCCCCCACATCTGCCTCACTGTGGTCAGCCATGTTCCCTGCAATGCATTCCAGGCACTCCTGCCACTCAGTACTGCAATCTCCTGCCACTCCATGGCTCAGCCTCTGAAGCAGTGACACAGTTACTTCCACATGTCCAACTGTAAGGCAGCTTGGCTGGCCCTGTTTGCCTGCGTGGGCTCAGGACAGGCCCTGGGTGCCAAGCAGGCTCATCAGCAGGCAGCTATGTGTTTTTGTTTGATCCAGCATGCCATACAGCATCCTGGAGCATCTGGGGTACAAAGTATAGAGACTCTCTAGCTGACAGCCAGAACATCTCTCTGGTGGACCAAGCCTTCATTTGCTCTGGTGCATACTACTCTAGTGTGTTTTCTCCTGCTGTTTTTAGCCCTAGGTTCTTTTGACACCAGAAAATCCCAGTAATAAATTTTGGCACCACACTGTATCACTGTGCACATATGAATATTCACTACATGCAGTTTGTGGCATCACAAAAAGCTTTGTTGTGTCACAAGGGTCATGTGCCTGCATTTCTGGATGCACCCAAAGGGTTAATACTGTTTCTTGCCTGCACAGCTCTGACTTGCCATTAGAGAGCTGGTGAGCAGGGACATGGCCAGAAGCCAGGATATCTCAGTTCAGCACCTTCACCAAGCTGGTGGGGGAGGGGGTGGCTACAGGCAGTGCATTCTCAGATGCTGTAGGACAGTGAATTGCTTGTTTTGTCTCTGTGGAGCAGCCGGAATTTACCCAAGCACAATCTAGGCACCCTAGCCCAGAGTTAACCCTTGCCTGAAGTGGCATAACTTTGGGACCTGAGAGGACACTTAGCATGAGTTAATGAGCCTTAACTTGTGAACACTTAGGGTGCCTACAGATGTGTTGGGAGCCTTGTCCAATGCAGTGTAATTACAGCACTCCAGAGCAGACTCAATTAGTCAAGTCTGTTGGTGTGTGCTAATTAGCGTGCTCCAGCCAACCTCTGCATCTTGTGTATTGGTGTCTCCACACTTCAGAATTGCAGCAGGGATGCTTTAAATAAAGCTCATTTGACAAGCTTTAGTTAAAGCAATTCCATAGCCATTTTGAAGTGTGGAGACACTAATAAATGAGACATCGTAGGCGCTTTAATTAGAGAGGCTCCGAGGGCACTTGCCTCAGAGTATGTGTAAACATGTCCTTATATTTTAAATGCCCTTAGTATTCTGTAAGTGGAATGTGTAACTTCACCTTTAGTATTCTTATTCCTAAAGGAGCAACACCTTATCAAAAGCTGTCAGATCTAGGGATACTTTTAAAATTACAGATTGCAGTGCTGTATCTTGTAAACAACTTGGTGCTCTAGAAACTGGAAGTTCAATAATACAAAGGTCCCTCAAGAATAAAATAAATCAGGTTCCAGATTTCCAATGTAATTTGTATGGACTGAGAATAATGGCATAATATTTCCTACAGTTCAGCCAGGAATTCTAGGCAGGCAAGATAATAACCCTTTCTGTTTCTTTCTAGTTAGGATGTTTTGGTACTGTGAATTAAAATATACTAGAGCAACCTAAGAGAATAATTTAGTCAGATTCATACTCTCCATTTTTAAATAATGTAAAGCAAGTCTTATTTATCATTTTAAATTCTTTGTCTGTGGGTGCATCTACACATCTGCTTAACTGTGGACTAGACTAATTAGCTGTGGAATAAAGGACTATTTTATTCCAGGGTAATTTACTGTGATTAAATGAATGTGTAGATGCTGACTACAGGTATAAACTTGGGTCCAAACTCCTGCTTGCTGCCTAGCCACATGGCTCTGTGCTTTTAGCATCCTCATGCCCAGCCAGCCCTTCTGCTGCCTAATACTACCACCCTGAGCCTGGGGCTGAGCACCCCGGCATAAACTACTCCCCTCGGCTCAAATTGATGCTGTCCTGAGTGCATGTGTAAATGCTGCACCCAGGAGTAGTCTACTTCAGCTCAAACTGCCCCAAGCTTATTGCTTTGAATTAATTGCATGTGTAGATGCATCCAGTTTCTAGCAAACTAGCCCTAGGCTAATTCTTTATTCTTTATGCTTAAATTGTACATGTTAATTTTGATTGGACACATGGTGCCTTATTTTTCTCCTAGTTCAGTGAGAGACAACCTGTTTGGCATACATACCACAATTTAGCTCCACACGCTTCCCACATGCCACTCTGAACCCCATTCCCTGCCCAATCTTCTGCTCTGCCTTCTGCTCTCAAGTCTATACTTCTTGCATGATGTGATGCTCTGCTTGCTGTTTCCTGCCTTTTCTGCTGCTATGCTGCCTGTGTCCTGCCCTATTTGCTCTATGCCACACCAGGTTGCCCACGACACTTGTGGCACCTGTTGACCACAGATGCAATAGTTCACTGATAAGACATCTGAAAATACAGGGCAGGTGGTAGCAAAAAAGCGAATAGAAAGGGACAAGAATGTTGTAGGGGAATACGTTTATAGGGAGAATGCATATGTCCATATTATGGTGCTATGTGAAAAAATAAAAATAAAGAATACAAATTAGACGCTATTGTCTATGAAACCTGCATGATCCCTGTTACAGTAGCAGCTGGGCACCTCACAGTTTCATTTTACAAAGAACTGAAACACAGATGGTAATGCACTGATTAGAAAAGTGACTTAAATGCCTACAATGAGCTTGAGGAGAAATTCAGATACATAGGCCCAAAACTGTGATCTCAAAGCCAGCATTCAGCTTTCCCTTAAAACTTAGAGGTACCTATGTAGCAAAATCCCCCAGATTTTTCTTTCTTTTTTAATTTTACTTAAAAATATATTCCCTCCCCTTCTCAACTGTTTCTGACTTTCTCTGGGCCTTCGCTATTCCTTAGTTATAAGTAATCATAGATAAGCTAAGTTCTTGTAGTCCAATATTGTAACACACTCCTTTTTATATTGTAAATAGCGTTCTGTAATTTTTGTATTGATTTTTACTGTTTTATATTGTATTCCTATTATGTTTGTATTGATTTTTACTGTTTTATATTTTATTGCATGATTTAGGCCTATTTCTGTAAATTAGCCAAAGTTAAGTCATGTTTCCATCTTTCCTTATCAAGTCTCCATTTTGTGTGCCCTGCCCGGGCATACCCTATTATAATTGTGTTGCAACTGTGACTCATACTTAGCCCTCCCATGTAAATTGATTCCTGGATGAATGAGAGGGAATGAGAGTGCTTGAGACATAATGGTACCAGGCCTAAAAATAGTTCCTACTGAATGACCAGACCATCACCTTAATGAATGGACTATCAGCTTAATAACTCTACCACCACCTTGCATTGACTCTCCCTGAAACCGCAGACCTACTCCTAGGACCAGAGACAAAACCCAATATTTGAAAGATAAAGACCCTCCAAGAAACTAGCAACATGGAAACAAAGAACATAATAGAAACCAGCAATTCCACCATTGTATCCCACCAGACAATGACGACACCTGGAACTACATGACTTCATCTGAACAGGACTGGCCCTTGCCTGGGCATGTCCTACTTTTGGAGTCACAGGTAGCCCACCCCTATAAAGGGGTGGTAGAGTGTGACCTCCTTGGTATGCCCCCTCCATTTGGTCCAGAACTATGCTACACCACCTATCCACCCATAGACCCTGCCAGTGACCCCATCTGGATAACACCTTGCTGGAGAAGAGCCCAGCTGACCATCAAGGATCAACTCTCACAGCCTGGGATAGGTAGGTATAATCCACATCTTCCCTCCAAGCAAGGGACCTGAGCTCCACTTCTATCCACCTTGTTTCCAATTCCTCTACTAAGCCTTTTTCCTCCTGCTACCATTGTGTGAGTGCATGTGGGAGTTTGTGTGTGTGGAAACCAATAACTTCATGGTCTGTATATTGTGTTGCCTGTCTAAAAAAAAAGATATTTTTGGAATCTGAGATGGTTTTTGTCTTTCTGCAGGCTCCCCACTTAATCCCTGCTCTCTTTGCCCCGCCTCTGACCCAACCTCATGTCTAACTCCCATCCCTCTGTCCTCTGTCCTTCTGCTCCCCCTCCTAACTATCTGCCACCTTTGACCCCCATCCCAGCTCTCCCTCTATGTCCCAGCTTCTCTGCCAGCTTCCTGCTACTCCAGCTCCATCACCTCCACCTCTCCTGACCTTCCGGCTTCCTGCTCCCCCAGCTCACTGCTGCTCCACCACCTCCACCTTCTGGCTTTCAGCTTTCTTTCCCCAGATGTTATCTGCCTCCACATCCTGGTTGTCTATCCTGGCTCTCCCCGCTGCCTCTCTGGCTTCTCTCCTAGCTTTTCTCCCCAACAACTTCCTATCTCCACCTCTGCTGCCTCTGCTCTCTTGGCTCCATGGAAAGCTCTCCTGGTCCCATCTCCACTGCCTCCTCCGCCCGGGGCCCCAAGTGTCCCCTAGTCACCAAGCACCCCAAGTGTGCCCAAGTACCCCCTAGTCTTAACACATACACAGCCACTGAAATGCATGTTTGCATGTTTGTGTATGTGTGTGTTAACTGATAGTGTTGTATGTGGAGTTTGTGTGTGTGTGTGTGTGTATAATTTTGCGCTATGCCCTTCTGCCCAACAGCGCGATATTGAGATCCTGGGTGTTGATCTGGCATATGTCAAGTAAACACTTGAACTCCATAAGCTCCTCAATTTACAACATGAAAAATGAAGATTTTAAGCATTTTTTTCCTTTGGAAGTCCCCAAAAGTGTGTCACTGTTTCCAGGTCAGCATCTGATTCACTCTATTAGCTTTGTATAAGCCTTGTAAGAATCCACAAATTTAGGACCTTGTCACATGTTCACTTGCAACAGTTGCAAATCATGGGACTGTAGCGACCTATTAAATTTAGTATGTGTTAGGAGATAACACTCATCTGAAAGGGAACAGCTGTGTAATATCACAAGGGAATTACAATGTGCTAAACTGCTTGAACATGGGTATGCCTGCATTCTAACTGAACTTAATTAGGTTGAATGTGTAACACCACCCTTATATTTCTCCATCTATCTTGCTTTAGGGGCTTGATCCAGTAGGTGCTCTCAGAGGCACATAAATACACACAAAATGCACTTTTGAAGTGCAGCTGGAGAAGGAAATGGTTTACTCTTCCTTTCTGCTCCCTCATACACTAACTTATCACCAGAAAGCCTGGGGGTTTTTTTGATAAAAAACAAATCTCCAATTTTCAGGTTTTAAAAAGTAACCCAAAATCCACATTTTTCCATGATAAAAATGGAACACTATATATATATATAGTGTATATATATATATAGTGGCATTTTATTTTCATCATGGAAAAATGTAGATTTTGGGTTACTGTTTGAAATCTGAAAATTGAGAATTTTTTTTTTTTCATCAGAGAAAACCAGGATCTCTGCCAATCATTTATAGCAGTTAAACCCATGTTCAGTGCCCTCTTCTAACTGGTGGGCAAATCCCCAGCTCCAGGTTCCCATGAAAATTCCTTAACCACATGTCTGAGAGCTAGTCAGAACTGTGTGTATGCATATGCGAGAGGGAGCGGAAAGGGAGGTGTACACTCTCAAACTCCCCTCTTGGAGCTATTCCATTTTCCAAAAAAACAATTAAAGCTCTATTGGGCCAAAGAGAAAGAAGAAATAATTTGACTCTATGCCCTAGCAAGGAAGCATTTTTCTGGGACAGGAGTGTCCTGGATTTCGATCCTGGCTTCAAAGACCCTTTTGGTGTTTTATCCAATAATACCTTCATGTAAAAAAATGTAAAAAAAAAATTTTGGAGCAGAAAATGGGATCCAGACTTTCTCTTCCCAGGTGAGTTTGTAAACAGAGTAGAGAGTCCTGCTCCTTTTTGTGCTCTCTCTGACCCAATGAACGTTTGTTTTTTTCTGTGAAATGGAACTGCTGCAACAGGGAAGATGGGATTTAAGATGCACCTGAGTACTCAACATTTCCTTACTGGTAAGCCTCCCAGGGCAGCAGGCTTTTTGTTGTGACTCCAGTTCTGAGGCACCTAACACTTCCTTTGCATTATTTGAACTGACCAGATTCAGCTTTGTGGACAAATGCCAAAAAGTTAGGTTTGACAACATTTCAGCCTTTTGGATCCAGTCTTGTCTGTCAAAACACAGAAACAGAATGGTACTCTAAACCCTCCAGATACTTCCCTTCTTATGCACATAGAATCAGAAAAGTAGGGCTTATAGGGTTATCTACCATAACCCATTACTTGAGGTAGGAAAATCCCTATCCAAACCATGGGCGACTCATGCATCCTGAGTCAGGGAGGGCATAGGGAGGAACATCAGTGACTGGGAGGTGGGGCATGGCTGACTCTACTGACCCTCAAGTGGCAGCAGCACACACCTGGCACTTCTCAGCATGCCGCTGGCACTTCCAGCCATGCCACTGTTACTTCTGTGTGAACGCAATCGGCCGCTGGGTGTACCACATCTCCTGGTGCCCACACTCCCTGGCTGACACTCGCAGGAGGGACACCAGTACTCTCACCTGCCCCCCATCTGGGAATGCTGCTGTCAGGGGATGCACCAGTGCTTTCAGGGGGTGCATGTACACCCCTGTGTATCCCTCTATGCATTGCCACTGATTCAAAAGTCTTTGTCTAACCTATTCCTAAAATCACATAATGAACTTTGTCATGCAACTGCAAGGCATAATGTCTAAAGTCTCCAAAAGCACACTAACCTGCCTCAATTACAAGATGAGGGAGACAAGGACTGTCAGCATCCCACTGCTGCAAGAGTTATTAAACTATATTTGAAAGATCCAAGGAAAAGGATCATGTCCCCTGATACAAAGGTAAAGCAGTTAGACAGCTAGTAGAAGAAAGTGGCCTGTGGCCCCATTTTCTATGCAGAATCTGTCTTGTCCACTAACATGACAATGCACAAGGATTTCTAGGAGTGGTGACATTTTGACTACTACATAGCCAGCCTCGACCTCTCTGTGTGTCTGTTTTTTCCCAATTTTGATTGGGATAGTCAGGGATGAGTTTTTCATTCTGTTCTTGCTTTGATGAATAAAGAAAATAAAATTATTTAACAACTGAATCTTCAAAAAAAATGGTAGGGGCAGAGGAACAAAAAGTCAATCTATTTTGAAAATTAACAAAATTCAATCATCTTCAAAATTCTGATAAATATCTGTATCTAATTTTTCACCTGCTACATATAGTTTATTCCTTTGCTCTGAAAATTCTTAAAAATTCAGATAGATGTGTTTCAGTTCAAATAACATGAAGGGTGACTCAGCAAATAATATGGTAAATTCACTACTAAGGATGTCTAGTAGGTGTCTGCTCTGGATGGACAGAGATGCCTTACACCCTAGTACACAGGTAATTCCTGGAATTGTAGCTCAGCAAAAACCCATAACTAAAACATGTTAGACCTTGAAGGAGGAGGCCCTCCACATCATCATCAATCCTTTGATTCAAGGATGACCTCTACAGCCGCTCACTGATGGGAATTGAATTGACTTAAGAGCGCAATCCTTAAGCCATAGATCTGTTCTCAAAAGTTGCAGGTCTTCCCATAGTGGAGAGTAGGCCATAGACTATGAATTATCTCTTTTCCCTTCCTCAATTCCCTCTTCTCTACTTTGATAGCAAAATTCTTTACCTTGAAGTGGGCTGCCACTTGGTTGAAGTTGCAGTGCCAATAGACTAGTGGTTAGAGCATTTTCTGAGGGTTCTTTTCTTGGATAGAATTCTAGTCTAAAAGAAATATACTCTGGAGCTATTTTTGCATCTGCAGTGTTCCTAATTTGAGGCCTTGATTTGTATATTGCAACTATTTTTTAAGCAGGAAATTGTTTTCTTAGGACAACTTGGGAATTAGGACTTTCACCATATACAGGTACAGTTACCTTGAATTGCTATAAATAATAAAACCATCAATTCCTAATTCAGTCCCTAAGTGAAATCGAGAAGGTATATGTAAGAGTTTCTCTTTGTTCCTTTTGTGCAAGTAGTTGCTCTAACACTTTCAAGATAGCCCCTACTCTTGATACCCTACCTGTAGACATTTCTTTCCCTTCTCTGACCATCTGTCTGCCTTCTAGTTTCCCCCACTGATTCATTGTTTCACTCTCTTAAAGCTAGTCAGCTTCGAATTTTAGATGTTATTTTTTCTTACATGAGTGCTATGTAGACCTCTGCTAGTTGGATATGGACCATCTTAAGCTCCATGAAGTAAATCTTTCCTTTTCTGCACATCAGGGTTTTAGGAAAGGAGCCACTAATAAATATACAGGCTCATTACAGGACTATCCTAACTTGGAAAACAGTAAAGAATATTTTCAGCCATAAAAAGAGGTTCACTGCTGCTCCAGTCTTCTTTACTTTACAAATGCTGGGAAAGATATTCCAACATGTCATTTCTTTCTTATATTACAGATATTGAAATGCTAAACAGGATCATTATAATCAGTTAGCTTTAGCAGTTCCTTACCAGGGGCCCATACTGTAATTTCTGCCTCAGGTCCATAAATACTGGTGGATGGAGATCATATCTTTTGTCTCTGTTAAAAGATAATTTTTAAAGAATAATCTATAAAAGAAAGATGGTTATATATATTGTCAGACAAAAAAATATACATTAACATGAGGTAAGGTTTAAGATGATAGCTCTTTAAATGAAGAGAAAAAATAACAATACCATGATATAATCATCATTAGAAAATAAAGCATTACAAACTATGAATATTCAATTAAAGATACTTATAAAAATACAAATGTTCAGATACAAAAAATGTACAATTAAAGCATGGATAAAAAACATAACTGTAATCTTAAATGTTGAAACAATCATGTGATTAGGATTAGGATATTAGAGTGTTTAAGGCATATGATTTTTTTCTCTCCATGTTTTCTCCTTTGGATGTCACAAAAATATGTCCAACATGCTTGCAGATTTTGACGAAGCACAAAAAAATTACATACTATATCTTGTGTCTCTTTGTCCATTGCATCCCAAATAAGGACCAAGCCATACTTAAAATTGCTAAAATCAAAGGCAGATAACATCAGTAACACTTGCTCTTCCATCTTTGTGATGTAATTTTCAATTAACTATCACACTAGTATCCAGTCTAGCAAAAATACTTTCAAATAATCCCTTTTCTCTTAAATGTTTATTCTAAACAACAATGATATAGGAAGAGTACATCTTAAAGGAAAGCTAATATCTTATATTTCTGTAATCATATCACCCATATGTGCAATGGAAAAAAACTGTTTCTTATTGTTGTAAGTGATGCTTCATAATATCCAATCTATTGTGTCAGACCTTGTCCACAAATTGGTCTATCATTTGTGTTAAAATAGCCTTCGAATGTCTCTAACAAATGCAAACTGTAAAGCAAGTAATAGTATTCACATTTACATTTTTGCCAGTAAACTGCTTGTGTCATGCCAGGTCTTCTCCAGTGGATAGTACATCAATAGGGCGTTTTCTTATAGCAAGAATCCTTACTCAAGGCTGGTAAAAAAGTTATTTTAATTTCCTTCAGAATAATGTCACAACCTTTCCTTTAAAATAAACCATTAGCATGTGAATTGCAAGTTGCTTAATAGGACAATCTCTTCAGCTAATAAAGACCATTCCTTCCCTCCACACCCCCTGCCCCCACCTCCTCTCCTGTAAATAGTGAAGTGGGCCATTGTAAAGCTGAACTCCTTATTAGAGTGTTTGTCCCTTTTCCAACCATCATGTGGGGGTCATGTGGAGGGCAACCTGCCTGAACTTTACCTTCAACCAGCCAGTAACCCTTAAAACTATCCATTATATCGAGTGTTAACCTGAAGAGAAATGACGCATGAAAGGGGGCTATTTGGTTAAAAACCAAAATTACAATAAGGTTATTAAGTTTGTTATAGCATTCTGAGTAGGATATTTTCCTGGGGCACTCACTTCACTGAAAAAAGAACAAACCCAAGACTCTCAAAAGGAGTGATGAGTCTGAGACCCAATATACTGGCTACATAGTCACAAATAGGAACAAAGCAGTAAAAGGGTCTAGAGCACAAAGGAAGAGATAATGGTTGTATTACTGTTTTTTCTTTCTTCAGTTGCCATGTTCATAACTATAATTTATAGTTCAGGCTGAACAATTACAAAAAAAAGAAATGTTTATGTTGGTACAAGACTCAAAAGAGGTTTTTTGTTTGTTTTTAATTTAGTGTGTCTGTGTTAACTGATGATTTGCCATAAAGTCTTAGAATGATGCAAGGTATCAAATTTACTCCCAAGTTGCTGTAAGTCATCATAGTTACTGCACAGTCGTTTTCAGTTACAAGGTAGTAACCTAAATTACTGCTCAGTAAACGTGCACGTGTAGATGTGCCCAGATTGAATCAATTCAGCTTCAGGTTTCTTGACTGTCTGTACTTAGCCAAGGTGCCAAGAACTGCCTCTACAGATTGCATAAGGATGGCTTAGTCACTGGGCACATCACACAAGGATGCATGGTCACAAACCTACCTCTGTGAACGGGACAACTGAACAGTTCTTGATACCAGGAGCCAGCCATGCTGCCTTAGCATGCTACAGATGTTAAATTAAGATAACCATCCATGCTGTCAGCAGAACCAATTGACTGTTTATAGGAGGAGTTAAAACACTGATGAGTGTTGGGCAGCCAGAGATGTGGAAAGGAGTTGTTGCTTTATACACATTATTACAGTATGGATTTTCCTCTACTTTCCCGTTGAGATCAGCAAGTACAAAGAAACCAGCCACATAAGAGTCCAGTGCAAAGCAACAAAAAATGATTAGGGGACTTGAAAGAATTAGGACTGTTTAGTTTGGAGAAGAGAAAACTAAGGGGGATTTAATAACAATCTTCAAATACCTGAAGGGTGATTACAGAGAGGATGGAGATGGTCTTTTCTCTGTGACCATAATTGTCAAGACTCTAGGAGCAATGGCATCAAGCTACAGTAGGGAAATTTAGGTTGGAGATTAAAAGAAATTTTCTGACTATGAGGATGGTCAGGCATTGGAACAGGTTACCTAGAGAATTTGGGAGGCTCCATCCTTGGACATTTTCAAGAGCAGATTAGACAGGCACTTGGCTGGGATGGTTTAGTCAAGGATGTTCCTTGCCAGAAGCCTGAACTAAATGACCTTGTGTGGTCCCTTACAGCCCTATTGTCCTATGATCCTATGATCATTATTCTAATCTTCTACAGCACTTCAAGAGGTTTGTGGAGAATCACCTCCCCAGAGACCAAAATATTTCCTCTCTCAAGGGGAGAACTAAGGTCACCTTCCCATTTGGACTAGTCCTGGCCCTGAAAAACTTGCTGCTGCCCCACTACTTCATCCTACCAGAATATCAGTGGAGATAGGTCATAGCTTACCTCAATGCAATGATACACAGAAGTCTCCTGCCAGGCACACCCATCTTGTAAGGAAAAGCCCCTCAGACATCCCTCACAAAATTCACCCGCTTCAGGCTGCTTCAATCCACCCTACCACCTAAGCCATTGCCCTCTCAGGAAACCTCTGAAAGCACATTAATATACTTCAGAAATACATGACAGAACCAAGGGACTATGCTTCTACAGAGACCTGCTCAACTACCAAGCAGCACCTTGGGAGAAGGAATCCACAGCATACATACAAGCTGGGGAACTCCCCTCTTGTGAGCACAGAGGCAGAAAGGGATCTTGGAGTATCATTGACTCCAAGATGAACAGGAGCCCCAGTGCCAGACTGCAGCCAGCAAAGCCAACCACACCTTGTCATGCATCCAAAGATGCATTTCAAGCTGGTCCAGAGGGATGACACTCCCCCTCTACGTGACATTGGTCTGGCCTCAACTGGAGTACTATGTCCAGTTCTGGGCACCGCACTTTAAGATGGATGTGGCCTGCCTTGAGAGGGTTCAGAGGAGGGCCACCCATTTGGTTGGAAGGCAAAGGGGAAGGCCCTATGAAGAGAGGCTGAGGGACCTGAACCTGTTCAGTTTTAGCAAGTGGAGGCTGAGGTGGGGTTTGGTGGTTGCCTACAAACTTGTTAGGGGAGATCAGCAGCAAATAATTTCCTTCAGAATAATGTCACAACCTTTCATTTAAAATAAACCAATAGCATGTGAATTGCAAATTGCTTAATAGGACAATCTCTTCAGCTAATAAATACCATTCCTTCCCTCCCCACCCCCTGCCTCTTTTTCTCCCCAGCAAAACCTAGGGTGATGAGGAAAAATGGCCAGAAGCTGCTAGAGAATAGGTTCAGGTTAGAGATTAGGAGACACTATTTCACTGTTAGGGTGGCTAGGATCTGCAACCAACTTGCTAGAGAAGTGGTCCTCACTTCTACCTTGGGTAAATTCAAAAAGAGGTTGGATGAACACCTGCCTGGAGTCATGTGATCCTAGCGTGTGCTCCAACCAGTGGCAGGGGGTTGTACTAGATGATCTAGTCAGGTCCCTTCTGACACCTAACTAATATGAAACTATGAATCTATGAGTATAACCACAGACTTCAGCAACATAGCCACTCTGAGGAGGTTTTATGCTGGGAAGAAAAGCATTGCACCTTAGGCAGACATGGGAGGGAAAGGGCAGTGAAACCATGAAGCAAAAGCTATGGGCCTATTTTTAATGTTTCTTAGGAAGTTTACAAAGAGAAATAGAGCGCTGTCATTTTTCAAAGAAACAGACTCCAATCTTTAGTACTGTCTACAAGCAGAGACTGTAGGATTGTAGGAAAGATTCCCTATCATAATCTTTGCCAAGTGTCTGATAGCCTCTACTCCTCTGTCTGTCTGCATCAGAGATAAGAGATATTTTAGTAAAATTCAAGAATTGCATGTGGATGGACATGGATGCTTTCCTGATCCCAGAATGTCATTTTCAAAGAAAGAATATGAGACAGAGGCTTTGGCTACTGCTGGTATCCCATAAGCTTGCCACAAGACACTCAAGAAGAAGACCAGCTTTCCTCCCAGCAGAGATTTGGGTCCAGAGAAGGTCTGCACTACTCTCCAAACTTCACCTCCATTGTCCAGAGATTCCCTCTCAATATCCCAGCCTTATTGAACAAGGTTTGTACTAATGTAGTTATGATCTAGTCATGTCTATCTATTTCTGGATGCCTTGGATTCAGCATACAGCCTAAATGCCTGCACATGTAAATTTGGATCACAATGGGACACAATGGGATAGAGCCTTTATGTTTATGTGGCTCTTTTGGTTGGGCAAAAGTCATGTACAGGAATTGGCAACAAAGTTTCTCAGGGAAAGATGCAGCCACGTAATAGGCAGACATGTATAAATACTGATTCCAGAATACCGAAGTAGAATCACAGAAAGAGAGAAATGCAGCTAACTGATATAAATGCTATTTAGCTATATGGTAAGCAAAATTGTACTTTGGTCTTGGGATATTTCTTGGTATTGCATTTGTGTTTCCACATGAACTTTTATGGCAGCACAAATGCCAAAAAAAATAGGCATCCCTACCTTTTGTCATGACACATCAGTAGCATGACAAGAATCACTAATAAATTGTGCCGCCTTCTTGTTACTAATATCTATTTCCCGTGTGGCAGGAGAGTGCAGATAATGTGGAGTTGCCTGCAATCCCCCACTACCCTTGGCAAGAGTTATGGGGGCTTCAGGGCTTGATCTTGTGCATCTCAGGTAAGATATGTCTCCTCAAGACCAGAAGCACCTACTTGGTTTTCCCCACTTACAGAGATGGATCCCATGTGGGCAGGGGGCGCAGGAGCCAGGTAATCCTTGACATCCTGTGTTTCCATGAAGTGATACATGCTGCTATATGAAGCAGGAGTCAGTGTAGGTCCCAGAGTGGAGGCATGAGGCTATGGGGGTTCCTCAGCTCCCTCACCCCACTTCAGCATGGGGCAGTGTGAGTCATCACATGAAGACCTGGAAATTCCCAGCACTCTGTGGCCACATCCAGATGAGCATGGACACTTGGTTCCCCAGGGCACACCTTGTGCCGCTACTACTTGTCCCTGGGGAACGCCCATGTCATGGGTGCTCTGGCGCACGGCATATTACCCTGGGTGGGGAAGAAGAGGCTGCAGCCATCACTAGGCCAGCCCCAGCAGCCTTAATTGTAGTCCTAGGGACCTTCTGGGGCTGCACCAGCAGCAATCCATGTGCTCAGAGCCTGGCCGGCAGCTGCAACATGGCTCTAGATGGCCAGGCTCTGGTTTTGAGCAGTACGTGCTGCCCCAATATGCACTTCTTCACTTTTTTTTGTGGGGGATTTTTTTGGTTCCTGGATATCCAGAGGTCAACCCCCCTCTCTCCCCCACCATACTGTTCCCTTGCAGCATGGCGAACAGCTGAACGTGCAGTGTGTGGCACTGTACCACATACTGCATGGCCGCAGTCATCTGAATGACTGAGTGTCCGTGCCAGGACTCAGACTGACCCATGTCTCCAGGCCAATACAGAACATGGGACCCTGGGAATTTTCTGGTTCACTGCAACTCCTTGCCAGAGCCTATGTTGACCCATGTTTCATGTGGAGACAAGGGTCCCAGCAGAAGATGGCATGGAACAGTGTAGGAGCCAGAGAATCTCTGGCATCCTGTTCCTCCACATGGGAAACCATGCTGACCTGTACCTCTTCCTGAACCATGGGTCACACCATGTCACAGTGTGAGGTGGCATAGAAACTGGAAAATCACCAGCACTCAACACCTCCTTTCCAGGACCTGGATCAGCTCATGCTTCAGGAAGAGGTATGGGTCAGGTTGGATCTTGGCACGAAGGCACAGAGTGCTAGGGATTCCTCAGGTTGTGCATCACCCCATGCCTCTGTGCTGCCCCACACACCAGGACTTGTGCTGAGGCATGGGGTAGCACAGGCAATGACATGGGTTAGCAAGGAACCTGAGAAATCCATGGGCAAGGGTAACTCATCACCCCTTATCCTGCATTGGGCAAGGGGTCCAATGCTGGACAAAGGCATGATGAATATGTTGATCAGTAAATTGTACCAGTGAAACCTCACTACATCTAATCCACTTCAGTTCAGTGACATCTGTTTCTATCCTCAGACACCTAAAGTCTGGCTAATACATGAAATAGGATCCACCTATTATCTCCAAAGCATACCCCCTTGACCAGTGGTGAATGTCTTTTTCCAACATTTTCTTCATAATTACCTGTCTACAGTTTCACATTTTGTGTAATTTTACATGAGTTCATAATTTTTGTATTATCAGTGATTACTGTATGACACACTAACTACCCTTTCCCCATTACCTGGGAAGTGGATAAGACCAGAGAGACTGGATCTTGCCCTTCTGGCTGTGCCCACCTTTAGAGTTAGATAACAGACAATCTGGAGTAGCACAAGTACTAGGCTCTAAGTTAGTTAAGAGCTCTTGGGCAGTACTTGTAGCCAGCATTCTAGGAAATCGTAGTGAGGTACTATACCCCACTTTTGGAGGATGATGTTTAAGTGGTAAGATTGTGAGGGATAATAGAAAATCTTCATATTGAAGAATAGGGACGTCATCCAGGTAAACTGTAGCTAGTGCCTTGGTCTGGGACTTCTTTGAATTTGGTCATAATTGGATCCCATGTATTGCCTCTTCTTTCTGAGTGCCTGACTGGTCAGTTTTATATGAGGTGAGTCATAAAAGAGATGGTCTGAATTTGAAAGTTTACTTTGAGAAAGATCCTTTGAGGGCTTAGACCAGGACTCTTATGGTCCACAGGCTAAATCTGGTCCACAGAATCTTTCTGTCTGACTCAGGGAGCCTTTTGATCTAGCCTGAGGACACAGCCCTTCAGTGATATTCAGCTGTGGGAGGCTTTTTGCAGCAGTCACTTTCCCTGGGTTGGCAGGAGTAAAAGCAGCAGTGGCAGGCATGAGGAAAAGCAGTGGGGATGGCTGGGTCCTACCACCCTACTGTTCACCTGCTAGACCACCTCTAACCCAAACTGTCAATTCAGCTTACATCCTTAAAAGGTTGTTGACCACTATCCTAGACTGATAAACCTTATGAAATGTGAAAAGGTGGCTAATAATCTCCACAAAGATTCTGGACTTTGTTGCAGCCCCATTACAGCCCAAGAACTTCACTAATGATTGGAGATGACTCCAGAGTAAAGAAACAACATGTCATAGTAGAAATAAATAGATTAGATCACTTTCCTGCAAAAGGAATTGCCATCATTTGTTAATTTATATCATGGAGTTCTATTTCAGGTTCCCTACTAGTTCAATAAGCACTGTAGATCAGAGTTGTATCTTATATTTTGTATCTTTTTTATCCTTTTAGTACTAATTCACAAAAATTCTTCAGTTGTTACAGTGAAATGAGAATCTCCATATGTGTTTCCTGTACATTTGCTCATGCTTCACGTTTGAACTTAATGCATGAGTTAGATGTATATTTGTTTTGCTTTTCACATATCCAAGTGTTCCATTCAATTGATTCCAAATGATGTAGATCAGGCGTGTCACACTTGTTTGGCTTGAGTCCTGGATTCTTATGGCAGGACTCCTGTGGGCAGAAACCAGACCCACTTCCAGTAGTGGGGAGAGCAATAGCAACATTAATCACCACAGTGCCTGAGCTGCAGGGATTAATGCAGTTGTTGCTCAGCCTGCCAACACCAAAATGCATCCCCAGGAATACTCTGTACCCCAAAATTTGGAGATGGTCTGTGCCACTGCTCACCCCATTCCTGAATTCCTAGTCCCACAGGGTTCTGTGGGCTGCATCAAGCACGGTGTTGACACCTGTCATCTAGGTAGAAGTTATATAAATGGAAATAATTCAGTGTTTCACAAGCTTATCAAATGAGTTTTAGATAAAGTATCCCGATACCATTTTGAAGCATGGCGATCCTGATACACAAGATGCTCTAGCTGCTTTAATTAGAGTGGCTCTCGGAACTGCTCTAATTAAAGCATCCTCTGCCTCCCATCCTGAGAGCATGTGTATTGATGCCCTCCATTGTGAGGTACTATTTCCTCTCTCAAGGGGAGAACTAAGGTCACCCTTCCATTTGGAGGTACTAGAAAAATGCACATTAGCTTGTCTTCATAGCTTTCATAGACATTAAGGCTGTAAGGGACCTCACAAGATCATCAGGTCCAGCCCCCTGCCCAAAGGGCAGGAAGTTATCTGGGGTCAGATGACTCCAGCAAGGTAAGCATCCAGACACAACTTGAATGTGTCCAGAGTAGGTACCACTTCTGGGGACAGTCTATTCCACACTCTGGAGACTCTGACAGTAAAGAAATGTTTCCTTATGTCCAGTCTAAAATGGTCTTTCAGTAGTTTGTGGCTGTTGCGGAGCCCTGGTGAAGAGACATTCTTAAAGATCCTCATGTACACCCCTGATATCCTTATAGGCTTCCACCAAGTCCCTTCTGAACCAATGCTTTCCCAAGCTGAAGAGTCCCATATATTAAAGAGTACTGGGACCACATACTGAACCATGAGGGACACCACTGGTCAACATGCATCATGTTGACTTGGTTCCATCAACTATCACTCTCTGGGTCTGACTATGGAGCCAGTTTCTCAGCCATTACACTGTGAAGTTGTCAAGGCCACCGTTCCCCAATTATGCCATGAGTACATCATGGGAGACCAAGTCAAAGGCTTTTTTGAAATCCAGGTAAATGACATCTACCTCTCCCCCCCGTCCATGCAATGTGTCATCTAGTGATAGAAGGAGATGAGGTTGGGTAGACATGACCTACCTGTAATGAAGCCGTGTTGGCTGTCTCTCATGCCTTCTGTCAGCCTCTTACTGATGAATTCTTTGATTATTTCCTCCAAGATCTTGCCAGGGATTGAGGTCAGACTGATTGGCCTGTAGTTCCCTGGATCTTTCTTTCTTCCTTTTTTGAAGATAGGCATCACAATGGCCCTCTTCCAGTCTTCAGGAACCTTTCCTGAGTGCCACAAGTTGTCAAATATCTGCACCAATGGTCAAACTAAGACATCAGCCAATTCTTTTAGCACTTTTGGGTGCATTTCAGCAGGACCCGCTGACTTATGGATGTTGAGCTTCTCAAGGTTTACCTTCAAAAGGTCTTTGCCAAATGTAGGTGTATGGTCACCCATACCCTTGTAATCCTGCATCCTGTCAGGCAGGGTTATCCCCTTGGGCTGGTGAAAAACCAACACAAAGTAATCATTGAGGAAATTAGCTTTTTCCTGGGTGTCAGTTGTCAGCTATTCTATTTGATTCAGCAGAGGTCCAGTGTTACCTTTATTTTTCTTTTGACTTCCTAAGGAAGCACTTTTTATTGTCCTTGATTCTCACAGGCAGCGTGAGCTTGATTTTGGCCTTGGCTTTTCTTGTCTGCTCCCTACAGGTGCAAGCCAGTGATGCATAATCCTCCATAGCGGTATTTTTGTTTTCCAACCCTTATAGGCTTCTCTTTTAAGATTAAGGATGTCCATGAGTTCCCTATTTAGCCAAGGGGGGTTCCCAGACCTTTTACTGCCTTTCCTGAAGGCTGGAATGGATTTCACTTGAGCTTTTAGGATTTCATCCTTATAGGAGCAATCACTCATCTTGGACTCCCTTCCTTGTTAGATCATAATCTTTCAGGTCCTCGACAACCAACCTCCTGAGCTTCTGAAAGTCAGCTTTCCTAAAGTCAAGGATTTCTGCATTGTTGATTGATTTGCCAGCTTTGCAATGGATAAGGAAGATGAAGGTGATCAACTCATGATCATTGTTGCCAAGCTTCCCTTCAATCCTCAGGTTGCTCACTAGAACATCCCCTTTGGCCAGAACCAGATCTGTCAGTACCTCACTTCTTGTCAGCCCATGGACTTCTTGAATCAGATAGAGCTTTTCAACCCAGGTGAGGAAGTTATCAGCAACCAATCAGATTTGTCTGAATCTTCCTCCCATGAGATGTCAGGGTGGTTGAACTCACCCATGACAACCATGCACTGAGAGCAAGCAGCCTCTGATAGTTCCCTAGAGAATTTGTGGTGAAGCTCTTCCTCTTGGCTAGGGGGTCTGAAAATAGACTTCTTAGGTTATATCCCCTTGACCACATTCTCCCTGTATTCTAACCCAGAGGGTTTCAAGTTGCCCTCCTTGAGTGCCAATGTCAGCTAGTAGGGAAGTGTCCTGCTCCTCAATGTAGAGAGGAATCATGCTGGGAGGAAGCCCCACTCTTCCTCCCAGCATGATCCCTCCTATACAAGGTATAACCTGTGGTCCAGTCATAAGTGGAGTCCCACCAGCTCTCTGTTATCCCAATGAGATCATATTTGCTATTGCTTAGCAGGAGGGCCAGTTCCTCCTGTTTATTTCCCATGCTCTTGGCATAAATGTACAAGCAGCTAAGTCTGACATTGGAAACCCTAGGCTTCTCTGTACACTTAGGAGAGTCCTGTCCATGGGCTGGGGCAGGAATAAGTTTGATTGTATTTCCTGACCTACTGATTATATGCTTATCTCTTCCTAGGATTGTTCTAATGGTTGTCTGCTGGTACCCCAGCAAGCTTAGTTTAAAGCTCTGTCAAGCAGATCAGCCAAACTGGCTGAAAAAAAACTTTCCTGTTAGAGTTAGGTGGAGGCTGTCTCCTCCCAGCAGACTGCTGCCTCTCTCCCTGAGATGCAGACTGTGATTGAAGAATCTGAAGGCTTTTCAGTGGCACCAATGCCTCAGTCTTCTGTTTACCACTTCAGTACATCTCTTCCTCCTGTGCCCATGACCCGTAACTGGGAGGATTGAAGAAAAAAACACTTGTATCCCCAACCTCTAAGCCCAGTCCCCAGAGCCCTGTAGTCACTCATGACCCAACTGGGAATGTTCCAAGCCATGTCATTTGTGCCCACATAGATAATGAGCATGGGGTAGTGGTCAGAAAGCTGGATAAGGCTAAGGGGTTGGGGGGAGGGGCGGGGTCCAGCTGCAGGTGTGGTGGATCTTCAGCATGTGGAACATCACCACCATCGCACAGGTTGTAGTCTGGGCTACTGCTGTGCTGACCCTTCTTTTCAGGCTTACCACTTAGAGCCTTTGCCCCTCCTGCTTGCCGTCCTGCATGAACTCTCACACTAACTTGTATGCCGGGACCCAGAGTGTATGTGTTTGTGTGCTCTGTTCATATGGCTCCTTAGGGAACTGGATTAAGTGGGAGTTGGGGAGAGGAATTACCCTCATCAGCTCCACTCAGCTGCCTCCCATGCGTTGTTAATGGTCACCCACCACAGGCCGCACTTACCTCCCAGCTCCACACTGGGGATTATGTCAGGGCCCCTACTGGGGCCTGCCAGGGTCTGTCAGGGTCCCTGGCTCACGGGGGCATAACGGGCTTTTACCCATGCATCTCACTCCAGAGCTGGCCCCAACATGTCTTAATGAACATTATTAAGTAACAATGTACATGAGCCTATTTTAATGTGCATTAACTAAACAGCATGTTTTTTTCAGTGTTACTTTAACATACGTTAAAATTGGTGAAAGTATAGATTGCACAAAGGCAATGTAATCTATAATGAACAATTTCCAAAGTTAAGTCATTCCACTGACTACTTGTTCCCTGAATAGACATGGGAGAAAAGACAGATATTAATATTTGATAATTCTTTAAGTTAGAGAACAATGAACAAAACTGGTAAGTGTTGAATGAGTTTTTCTATTCTCATTCCAGTATTTATAAAGCAGTTTGCTTTTTTTTAGATTAAAATGATAAAATTGTGTACACAGTTTTCATTTGTTTTTCAGTAAAATAAGAACTATATTTTAGCAAAAACCACAGCTCTGTTCATAAAGAACAATAAAAAATGTTCCCCAAGATTTTAAGCATGTGGCCAAAGAACACATTTCAGTCATTGGAGAACTACCATACAAAATAAGTTTTAAGAAGGTACGTCTACTTTATATACAAACTCCCCCTCTGCTCTAATCACATAAATAATCCTCTTAGAATACTGAAGTATATACACTGCTGGGTGGAGACTGATTCCACCTCTGGGGATGGTGTATGCTTCAATAACCTTATACCATAGTGCCAATGAAACATTATGTGGCTGCTTCTAAAGTGGAAGTACCTCCTAAAACAGGGTGTAGTCTCCACAGATGTTTAGCCTGGAGGCAGTAAATCCCTGTGGAAGAAATGAATTATAGCTGCACAGAGCCTCTATTTTGCTTTTGCAGAGCTATTGTTTGGAATAAAAAGAAACCTTGATTGAGTTTACAAGTTATTCATAAAACAAACCGAAACAAAAAAAATCTTAAATTATGGAACAGGCAAGCTCAAGTTGCATTAAAATGTAAATTTCTATTAATGTATAAAAATTCAAAGCAGAGCAGCTAAAGAGCACACAGCCTTAAAAAGATAAATTAAATCCACAAACTAGAGTCTTTTTTATCCAAACTATTGAAACTTTTTTAGAAACAAACCTTCCTTTATGTATTCTGGGATGATGGAAGTTTTCTAACTCATGAATTTTCTAACTGGTCACTTCCAATAATGGCCTAATTGCTCATTTGGGGAAGTTGCTTACTACTCGATAGGAATGCTGATTCCTACAGCAAAACTGAATACATGCATGAAAAGTGTAGGCATTTGACAAAGGCAATGTATCCTATAATGAACAATTTCCAATGTTAAATCATTCCAATGGCTACTTGTTCCCTGAATAGACATGGGAGCAAAGAGACAAATTAATGAAACTTCAAGAAAGAATTTTTTCAAAGGCATAAAAGGTAAATAGATGCCAAATCCCACTGCTTTCCAATAAGTATTAGGTATGTCGATGTTCTTTATTTAGTAATATCACTTTAAATTTCAAATTCCAGATTTAGCTTTCTAACTAGACTAACTTTCAAAAGTACTGAACAGCCAGAATCCCCTTTGACATCTTCCATTAATAATATAAGAATACTGAAGTGAGCAAATGTTTGTAGAAAAAAACCTTTATCAGTCAAAACTGATACATGCTGCTTAATTTTGCAAATGACTCCACTTAGCAACTTAAATTTAGGCTCCCCTTTTTTAAAAAATCTGTGTCTACTTTTTGCATTGTAAAATCGTGTGTGTGTGTGTGTGTGTGTGTGTGTATAATATAGAAATACAGTTCAGAATAAATTTTAAATAAAAAATTGTGTTTGATGTGATTATAAAATTATTTTAAATTCTGTCTTCTGTCATAACTATAAGAGAAGAATTAAATTCATGTGTAAGTTCAATTGCAAATATGACCAGTTCTTTCTGAAATCAGTCTAGCCACATTTATCTGCATAATCAAAACAAGAACAGACTTTCAGGCATTTTTTCCCACTAAATTAGGAGTCCAAACATAAGCTCTCCAGGAAAGCACCTGACTTTTGAAACTCCTAAGCATTTAGCAGCTGCCATTCAAGTCAGCTTTGGAAAATCAAATTACTTACATAATTAATAGTTCATATTAAATCCTTCTAATTTTTAGTGAGTTTTGTAACATATTTTTCATTAGAAATCTAATTAAATTAGCTGGTAACAAAGAAAGTGCATGGGGAATATGAGGATAGAGAAATATGACATAGTGACTATGGAATAAATTTGACTTTAAAGCACAGAAAACACACAAGACAGCCTTCTAATATAGTATCTGCTTTCTGAGTGAAGTTATCCCATGAGAAAAAAAACTGTCACGTTAACTTCTTACAAAGTAAGAGCCTTATTATGCTTTTCACTTTGAGCTGCTCAAATATTGATCACTGTTTGTGCTTGCCCAAGTTTGGAGCAGTCACACCTTAAGGTTAAAATCTTTTTCTGACTATCCCCACCTGCACGGCTGTAACTTGATACTAGAGAGCTGGAAAGCAAGGACGTGGCTAGGAGCTACAACTATGAGTTGGCACTACACGGCTGGTAAGCCAGGACAGATTTCTATTTCTACTCTGGTAATGTGGGGTGAAAGATGGGTTGTGGGGAGCAGAAACATGAAGCTGGGGACAGAGAGTTAGTGGATGGAAGTGTGTAATAAAATGGGAGATGAAAAGGAAATGGGGATGTGGGTTGCGTATGGGAAATGAAAGAACCCAGCCACTGAAGCATAAAATAAAAAGAAGTAAAAACAAAATAATTGAAAATGAAATATCGAGTAAGTAAATTAAAGAAGGACTCATGTTTCAATAAATTGGGATTTGGGATTGGGATTTAGGGGGTACAGGTCATGCTTCCCAGTGTAGCTGGGAGCAGTGAAGAAAGGTGCTTTTGGAGAAGCTGCTCTCTCTATCCCAGGAAGGATGCTCAACTCATGGAGACCTAATCTGGTCCCCTACCCTATTTCCCTTCATTCCACCCTAGAGCCCACTTCCAAACCTGTCCATGCCCTGTGACCTAGCCAGTTTGCATGTGCACTGCAGGCAGTTTGTATGGCTTCTCCACACCTATGGGTGGGAAGGTCTGACCCTTGGGAATGGGAGAGGGAGTTGGCTTGGTACAGTAGGGGATGGAAAGTTTGTCTACACAGAACAGGAAGGTATGAGAGTGGATACTGCATCCTGGGATGGTGAAGGACTACACCTTGGACCATTCATCTGTGGGAAGTGACCACACATTAATGAAACACAAAATGGGTAACACAGATCAGAGATAAACCACCTCTGGAGTGGTGTAACTTTAAGCCATCTAAAGTGGGCTTAAAGATAGTTTCAGGAGCCTGGAAAATTAATGCCTGGAAAATCCAGGGGTTAAATGCTCCAGAAACCACCTAAAATTAATGTGGAACAAGGCCCTCAGTATCACATATTTACTTTCTCAGTTAATTTCATCCTGGGAGCAGGCACTAGCATAATGAAAATAAGCTCTTATCAGTTTACCTATCATCCTATGATGAGGCACTGAAATAGTATGCCTTTTATATGGGAGACCTGGTTAGGTATCTGCCCTTTATTATACAGTAAGTACTCATTAGACTCAAAGCACCCCTTGGAAAATTCCAGCTCTTAGTCTCTTGACTACAGAATTTGTTTTTTTCCCATGAGCTGCATTATTGACATTGGGCTCGTCTGTAAGACAAATAAGACCCACAGGCTGGCTCTGTATACCAGATCCAATGTTTCTTCTGGAGTGGTCAGAATGTATTCTGTATGAGGTGGGGTTCTACCCCAGCCACTCCAGAGCCACATTGCATACAATGGCTGGTCTGGAACTGTGGAACTGTGCTGCGTGCAATGGTCATTCCACCATTTCAGGGCAGTTCTACATGTGGCTCTAGAGTTCACCAATTGATTCAGCATGGAGCCAATGCACACTGGAGTGGGAGGTGTGTTGGATACAGTCCTGGAGTGACTAGAGTGGGTGCTGCATGCTGCCAGTCATCCATGTCGTTCATACCCCTGCCCTATTGGCTTGGCTATTTACTAGAATTGTAGAAGGCTTGACTGACTGTTTCATTTAGCTAGTTATACCCTTTCTTGTCATTTTGTTCTGGCATAGTGAAACAGCATTTTCTTTCTGTACCGTCATACATCTTCATGTGAGAACAAATAAAGAGTGCCCAGGCCCAGAGTAGCATAAAGCCTGGCGATTAAAATACACTCCTGTTGTGTATGGATTTGAATCTTCATTCACAGAGATGGAATTGAACCTGAGTCTTCAATTCTCTGGGCAAGTAGCCAGGAAAAGCAGGGTCTCTTGTGTTTAAAAAAAACAGGGAATAGCCATTAAGTAAGTCATTTTGCATGGAGACCACTTCTGTATTAGGCATACTCTGAGAATGTTGGACTTCATTTGTAGTTTTATCTTTTATATAGCTTAGTATAAGCTGAAATTCCATTTTGTTTTACTTAGTCATCTTAATGTTTTTATATTGTCTTGTTTTACATGAATGTGGCATATGTGTGGTCAGGCAAGAAAGGAAATAGAAACTACAGATGCAAACGGCAAGAAAGAAAATAAAAATATCACACCTACAGGAAAATGGCTGAAGATGCAGACAGGTAACCCAAAGCAAAAAATCCATTCTCTAAATCCAAAGGTTAGCTCTAACCACAAAAGCTGAGACGAAAACAAGTCATCACAGATGTGCAACTGACACCCCCAGTCTAACGAACAAGCAACAGACATGCAGCGGCTACTGCACAACAATGAGGCATCGGTACATGTCCGACAGACCCCCAGCCTCCTCTTTCTCATTTTCAGCTTGGTTGGCTACCAAGATGACCCAAGCACCTAAGGACTGGTAACATGCCAATATCTGCAGAATGGTGTGCATGTGTGTATGAATGTGTATGTTAATATGTATCTATAAATATAATGATTTAAGCAATAAGGGTATAATGGCTTAATAGTTTGTGTTTTCAATATTGCCTTATTCCACTGAAAAAGATCCTGCTTGTCTTTCTTTGTACAAAGTACACCTTGTGCCTACGACAAGAACACCTACTGGATTGCTACCAGGGACAAGCTAGGCTGATTGCAACCTGGTGCTCGCAGCCAATGGGACGGCTGAGATCTTCAATGGCTTCTTTGCCTCGGTCTTCCTGAGGGGGGACTGGGACTTCCCTCCCGCTGGAAGCCTGTATTCCCCCCCGGGAATCACTGCTAGGCCAAGGGTGAGGGTAGACCTGGTGGAAGGGCTTCTGGAAGGGCTGGATGTCTTTAAGTCGGCGGGTCTGGATGACCTGTACCCAAGGGTGTTGAGGGATCTGGCGGGGGTGATTGCTGAGCCCTTGGCTCAGTTATACGAGCTCTCTTGGAGCTCTGGACAAGTGCCGGAGGAGTGGAAGGTGGCCAATGTGGTTCCCATCTTTAAAAAGAGAAGGAAGGAGGACCCGGAGAACTACAGACCTGTCAGTCTCACCTGAGTTCTGGGAAAGATCTTTGAGAAAATTCTCAAGTCCCACATCTGTGAGGGACCGGCAGGGGACTTTATGCTGAAGGGAAACCAGCAAGGGTTTGTTAAGGGCAGGTCCAGTCAGACCAACCTGGTCGCCTTCTATGACCAGGTGACCAAAGCCATGGATGCGGGAGTTCCTGTCAACGTAGTCTTTTTAGGCTTCAGGAAGGCTTTTGACACGGTCTTTCACCCCTTTCTCATTAAAAAGATGGGGAGCTATGGCATTGACCCCTACATGGTTGAGTGGGTCAGAAACTAGCTGACGGGGCACTCCCAGAGAGTGGTGGTAGATGGGTCGTACTCGACCTGGAGAGATGTGAGCAGTGGGGGTCCCCCAGGGCTCGGTCCTTGGGCCTGCGCTGTTCAACATCTTTGTCGCTGACTTGGACGAAGGGGTGGAAAGCAAACTATCCAAGTTTGCTGATGACACCAAACTGTGGTCTGTGGTGGGGACACCAGAGGAGAGGGAGAGGCTGCAGCAGGATCTGGGCCGACTGCAAGAGTGGGTGGACAAGAACAGGATGGGAATCAATGTGGACAAGTGCAGGGTGATGCATCTGGGGAGAAGCAACCCCCAGCACACATACTGGCTGGGAAGCTCCCCTCTTGCTAGCACGGAGGTGGAAC
>JAGPOW010003316.1:120603731-120644953 GCA_030014935.1 Caiman crocodilus
GGAAATAGGGCAGGCTCTTTTTTTCCCAGGCACCACCAGGGGTAACTAGGACCAACGGTCACAAGTTACTGGAGAGCAGGTTTAGGTTGGACATTAGGAAACACTATTTCACAGTTAGGGTGGCGAGGATGTGAAACCAGCTTCCTAGAGAAGTTATTCTTGTTTCTGCCTTGAGCATCTTTAAGAGTAGATTAGATAGGTGCTTGGTTGGGGTCCTGTGACCCTGGCACTCGTTCCTGCCACTGGTGGGGGGTCAGTCTAGATGTCCTACTTTAGGCCCCTTCTGACCCTAGATACTATGATACTAAGATACTATGATTAGTCATACCAAAACTGCCATACTTCTTTCTGTGTTATGGTACCATGAAATGTTAGGCAACATCTGAGCAGGGGTGTGCAGTTTCAAAAGCTTGGATGTAGGCCTCTAAATTGTATCTAAATCCCTTAATAGATCTGATCCAAACTTTGTAGGCCGATACTTCATTCTGCTTGAACAATTTGCTCATTTGCATGACGTAATTGTACCAGCATTATGATGAAGAGAAAATAAAATTGTCAACCAGTAATTAATTTTATAATACTTCACTAATAATACTTCTCACTTAACACTGTACAACAAATCCCTTTTAAGACTGATTAACATTTCTTCCTTACAAGATAGGGAAGTATTATTTTCATGTTAAAGAACTTTGATAAATAGTAACAATAATAATTTGTTCCATTTTAACACAAGAAGTCTGCTGTAAAGGGATGAATAACTTCTGTCTCCCAACTGCCAACAGAGTTCAAGATTTGGACACTTAAACTTTTACGGTCTAATGACATGTACTTCTCACTGAAACTGATGACTATTCATGAATCTACTAAACAAAATATATCTCCAAGGTAAAAGAATTAGTAGTAGGTAAATTTACAGGCATATTAATATGTATACAAGATATATATATAAATAAAAAGAGCTTGAAAATACCTAGAAATGTTACTAAATAATAATCAAACTAAAAAAGAGCATTTTGACCTTGAAGTCTTCGTTCACATGTTTTTGGTCCCAATGACTTCATAAAAAATCCTTGCATGATGAAGGATGTGTAAGATTTTTTTAAATCATAAAAAGGTAGTTTTGGATACTTTTATCTTTTTTCTTGTAACATTTCCCATACTATTGTTTCACGTATGTTCAAATTTAACTTATTTTTAATAAAATGAAAAACAGACATTTTGTTGGCTTCATCTTGATGAGATTATTTAGTTATATTATAATAAAATTTCTCTAAGTGTTAAATATAAAGATATTTCCATCATTTTAGTTTTTGGACACGTGCAAAATGTTACTGGGTAGAATAATCTGTAGAATTACCTCAATAAAACATTTAGGGACTAGATTCATCATTTCCTATATCTTCTCGAGGAAATTAAGCTGATGCTTTCAAGGTGAATAATAATGGGTTTTTGGTTTTTGTTTGTTTGCTTTATATCATGAGGACGGAAGATACAATCAGTCAATGGTCTCAGAACGTTTGCAGATGTCAATTTAAAGGAGGTTATGAGGAGGGTCAGCAGCTGTGTTCTTTGGCGAACAGCTCGAGTTGCAGTGACCCTCTCTGTTTGTCCCTTTGAAAGTTAATTCGCCAAATAATGAAGTGAGTAAGACCTGCTATGAAAAATGGTTACACTTCTCCTGCAAAAGAATTTACAAAGATCAGTAAACTGCCTAGCTGTAATATGAAACAAATAAAGCAAAAAACTTTCTTCCTGTGCGGCCATTCCCTTATAAACAAGCTGAACACTCTTGGCTCCTATTATTCTAAAATCTCTTAGCATCTTGTGAGAGACCACTTGGTTCCTACCTCACAGGGTCAGACCCACAACCTTCAGAATGCACAGCTTCAAGGTAATGAGTCAAATGCAGAGGCTGGATATAAAAAATGATGTCAACATGGATTAAATTCCCTGGATGTTGCAGGGGTTTAACACCAACCATGGTCAGAAATGCTCTCAGTATGATATGTCCACTATCTGCCTTTATCACTCAAATAAAACAGAATACATATTAACACAATGCTTTGCAGGATATAATTCCTGGTAAAAATGTGATGCACTTTTAAGACCTTTTAGCTGGTACAGGAGATGTAGCTGTAAAGTCCGTGAAGTGTATTCTAGCTAAGGACTTGACACTGAAGGAGATTATACTGTATCACCAAATCATAGAAAAGTAGGGCTGGAAGGACCTTCAGAGGTCATCTAGTCCAACCCCTCACCTGAGACAGGATCAGCCCTATTTAAACCATCTTATACAAATCCATTGTCTAACTTACTGTTACAACTACATAGTCAATCCTAACATAATCATAAGGCATAACACTTCAGCCTGCCACAGATAAAGCAGGGGAACAATAGAAACCAATATCCTTCTGCTATGATGGTTGTTAAAATGTGCTTAAGAGGCCCAAGGAGGAGGACACACCCTCTGCTACAGAGGAAGGCAGAAACCCCTGTAGTCTATACCAATCTGATTATAATATAAAATCCTTGCTGACCTCAGATATGGTGATCCTGAGCAGACGGGCAAGATCCTCTAGCCAGGAACCTCTGGGTTTAAGTCTCAGCAGAAGCATGCTTCAGTCAAAATCCCAAGTCTTGGCTGCAGCCAAAACTTCTGAGGAACTGAAAATTAGTAGTAGTAGTAGTGGTAATAATAATAATAATAAATAATAAAAAACTGGACACACATAGCAAAAGGAAAGGGAAAAAAAATCCTTTTTGAATTCCTTCCATGTGGCAATCAATAAAGCCTAGAAGCCTGGAAAATACCCATAGCAGAGCACAGTCATAGTTATTTCTAAATCATCCCTGACCAATGCTTGCCCAACTTCTTCTTGAACACCTCTTTGCTTGCAGCTATTGAGCCAGCTTTATCCATGATCTGTTTTGTCTAGCCGACATTTCTCCAATTTGTTTATGAGAAAGCCGTGTGGAACTTGATGAAAAGCCTTGCTGAAGTACAGATGCACAATACCTACCACATTCCCCTCATCCAAAGTAACAATAGTTACTTTGTTGAAGGAGGTCAAATTGTTTTTTTTTTTCACGTTTGTTCTTAGTAAATCCATGTTGGATGCTTTTGATCAACCTTTCCACATCCAGATGATCTTTTTTTTTGTGATGACTAAAGTAAGTAGCTGTAGAGTAGCTGTTTCCTTTTTTGCATCTTCTGCTAAGAATTCACCCTGGTCATTTAACAGTGGACTCACAGCTTCCTTGGTCTTTCTTTTCTGGCCAGCTTACTTATAGAACCTCTTCCTATTGTTCTTAACCTGTCCCACCATTGTTTATCTCTGCCTTTCTGATTTTGTCCCTACAAGTTCCTGTTATTTCCTGGTATGCCTGCTTGGTGACCTGCCAATCTTCACATTGCCTGTATGCATTTCTTTTGTACATTAAAATAGCGCAACTTCTTTCTTTGAAATAAGCATTTATTTCAGTCCTTTGTGTACAACTATATCCAAACTATAACGCATAGTGTAACTACAATTTCAAGATGTTCTTCCAGTATTCTTTTGAAACAATTAGCATACAGCAGTATCTCTTAGATTAGAATATAGGCTAAATTAGATATTTCAACTTTACAGTATCATGTGAAAGAAAGATGGAAGACAAGGGATTTATACCTATTTCATTTGGTATAATCAAGAGTAACTCCTATGATATCAGTGGAGTTAGACTAGTTGGAATAGAAAAGAATTGTGCCCTAGAAGATACCCTAGAAGCTTGCAGTGAAATGACTTCACTGTCTAATGCCTTGTGTAGTCACTGGCTGCATTCCTATGTAGACTGAAGGCACTTGTGCATGGTGAGTCTGTTGTCAATAAATGCAGCTAGCGTATCAGAAAGAAAGGGAGAATAAAGGCTAAAGAAAAGCAAAAGAAACTGACTGAAAAAATTAGAAGACTTTGGAAAAGGGTATACAGAGGAAGAACATTTGAGAGGTATGCTAGAGCAAGCTAAAAAAGGTGTGTGGGAGGGAGGGGGTGGAAACCCAGCAGCTCAGAAGAACCACTTACAATTTCAAGCCTTCAGAGGTTCTTTAAATCAGTATATGTGAGAAATTGAAGATGAATAAGTACAAAAATTTTTTTCTGAAACCAATATATTATGAAGGATTCTAGTTTATTAATTGGACAACAGTAGCATAGCTTGGGGTGAGTAAACAGGGCACCAGTTCCAAATGCTAACTTAGTAGAGGTGCCAGAATTGTGCCCCTCCCCACCCAGACCCTGTGCCCTGGCAACAGAAGCTGTTCCACGCCATTTCTCTTGCAGCAATGGTCAGGTTCAGGGACACTGCACTGCTGTTATATGAGCAACAACTGGGGCAGACAGACCATGGTATGGCTATGGCTGTGGCCATGACTGCTGCTGTGGCTGTTGCAGCTGGGGAGTGGTTTTGAGCAGCAAAGGTAAGACTGCAAGAACCCCAGCTCTTAGCAGCACCATACTGTCCCTCAAAGGCTCTCTAAGTCAGCATATGGAACTGGCGCCCTGTTTGCTCACCACAAGCTATGCTACTATTGTCCAATTAATAAACTAGAATCCTTCATAATAAATTGGTTTCAGAAAAAAGTCATTCTGTATCTAAAACTTTTTAGTGGAATTACATTATCGCCTCTCTACAAGGTGAATAGCATACCCCTGCTTGTCAGAGTGTTTTTTGCAAAACATGGATTTAATCAATTTCATTCAAGATATGGTTTAATGTACATATTTTCACAGTAAGTAAAAAAAATTCCATGGTTTAAGTAACTTTCAGACCGTTACAATTTATTTTGGACTTATAAATAATATTTATTAGTTTAATGCAGTATTTGACAGATAACATGGCTTCCAAATGGCTTACATAGTACACAGGAGTGTCACAGCATGGATTATATTCCATAATACTAATATTTACTAATCTTGATCCTTTGAGCTTGCATCTAAAACAATGTGGGGTTTTCTTTAACTCAAAATTATGCAGAATTAATACAGAATTCAAACTGCATTGTGTATATTTGCAGGCAAGATCCATTTTTACTGTTTAATTCTTAGTTTATACACTAGAGGGTCCCCTTCCCCTCCCACAATGTAGAAACACTAGATAGCTTATCATATATATTTAGGCAAAAATACAACATTTTCAAGTGTTTTTGATTTGCTTTTATTTTCAGTAAAGGGATTTGTTTCTCTATTTAAAAACTTTCAGCTATACTTCTGCCTCTAATATAAGGTTATAAATTATGTTTAAGGTTATAATATCATGTTGTATTTCAGATCTATTAATTTAGAGATATAAATATCTCTGACATCTCTTGAGTTATATATGTCCTATCCCACTCAAGATAAATCATATTAAAGGATGTATCATTCTCTTCATAAAAAACTATTATTGTTCTTACTCTAAAAGAAAGAAATTTAAAACAACTCCCCCTCCCACCCACCACACCACCTTTTTATGCAATTTGCTGTTCATTTATTAACTTACTAAGACTATTCTGTGGATGAATATTTTTACAGAAATCAAGCTGTTGTATAAAGATTAATAAACAACATATAGCTTGTTTTCCTTTTCAAAATATATATGGCCATTCAAGTATCTTATTTCATATGCCTATTAAGTGTAAAAGTAAAGATAACTAAGTTAAAGAATTCAGTCTGGAGGATTTTGGTATAGCATTTATGAGATTATGTTTGTTACAGTGATGTAGATGCTTGTGTAGATGCTCCCACTGTATCATCTGTACAGAGACAAAGACATGGACCCTGTAAACTAATTGCCAGGCTCAGGCATGTATTGACTAGAAGTAAGTGGGCTAGGTCCATTTTTCATTAGTTATTTGAGGCTTAACTGGAGAGTCTATCCCTATTGAACATGTCTACATGTGAATTAATGTGCTTTTCCTACTGTGCATTAAATTCAGTACTTCTTATGTGAGGTACTAAATAAATGCACATTTGCACAGTTGTTAGCAGTGGCTAAATGTGCATTAAAATAGGCTTCTGCACATTAAAAAGCACATGTAGATGTATCCATTGCGTGCATCCAGATGAGTGTGCATGTGCCTCTTGCCCCATCTCAAACCTCTTTGAAACAGGCAAGAGGCACATGCAGGAATGAAAAAAATATTCCCTGCATGGCAAACTTGCAGTGCGCAGAAACGATTAGACCCCTGGATATCCAGGGGTCAAAGAAAAATCCGGGGGGACAAAATGGGTCAGGGACTGTGCCCTAAGGCAACCGGAGGTTGGGTTCTTCAGAGACACTCTGGCAGAGTGCTAGAGAATCTCTATGATTGTCCCTTTCCCCAGTGCTGAAGCACACTGACTGCCATGCTGGGCAGGCAGCGGTGCAAGCTGCAGGGACTTGTACCCACCTTTTGCCAGGTAAGCAGGGGGGTTGGGGGGCTGGAGAAGTAGGGTGGGGACTTTGGGAGGCTGGAGAGAGCAGGGGAATGAGCAGGGGGCTGGAGACAGCCCCAGAGCCATTCTCCTGCTCTCCCAAGGCTGGAAGCAGCAGGGGAATGTCTCTGTGGCTGTCTCCAGCCCCCTTCTCCTTCCCCTGCTTGTCTCCAGCCTTGGGAAAGCAGGGGAAGGAGCAGGGGGCTGGAGACAGAAGGGGAATGTATCCAGGGTCAGTCTCCAACGTCCTGCTCCCTCCTGAAGCTGGAGACAAGTAGGGGAAGGAGCAGGGGGCTGGAGACCAGCAGAAGGCTGGAGGCAAGCCCCTGGAGACTTCCCCTGCTCTCTCCAGACTCCTGCTTCTTCTCTGATACTGCCTTTGAGGGGCGGGTGGGTGGGAGAACAAGCAGGGAGCAGGTGGAATGAGTGGGAAGCACGGGAAGGAAAAGGGGGCAGGGGAATGAATGGTGGATTGGGAGAATGAATGGGAAGCTGGAGGACCAATGTGGGTGGGGGGAATGAGCCTCCTGTTCATTCTCCTATTCTCTCCAGCCTCCTGCTTATTCTTCTGTTCATCTCCAGCTTCCAGAGGCAGGAAAAGAGCAAGGGAATGAGCAGGGGGCTGGAGACCAGTGGGGGGAAGCTGTTGCCCTTGGTGGGGCCTGGGACCCTGCATGTAGGGTAGTCCATGTGCTATGGGGGGGTGGCTCTGCCTTGTGGGGGGCTGCGGACCATTGGTGATGTGTAGGAGGTGCATGTGTTCTCCCTGAGCATGGTAGTGCATTCCCTCAAAAAAGGTGCTGCTGACACTGTGGTGCCTGTAGGCGGTTGCTGCTTGCCACCTCCCCCCCCCACACACACACACACTGCCAGTGGTATCTGCAGGCAGTCAGCAATCAGTTCTGGCCACCACTGTCACTGCTGGTAGTGTCTGTGGGTGCTCATCGCTCACCACCCCTCCCCCACTGCTGACAGTACCAGCGGCATCTGTGGGAGCTCCCTGCTTACCACTGCCACCATGCTCCCACCACCACCAGTGTCACCATGCCCCACCAGCCAGTGGCGGCGTGCGGTGTTCATGCAGGGGGCCTACCCTTCATAAGCAGCCCCCACACCCACAGTCCCCCCACACCTACCCACACAATGACTCACATCCCCCGCACCCACCCACATCCCCCACCCCCTCCTGCCAACCCCACATTCCCCCATCACACACCCATCATGTGATAAGGAAACCCAAAGCAAACATTAAAACATATCGATATCTAGGATTTATTTTATGATGATCCTGGAGACACTGATAGGCTTCTGAATTTCTTTAACATTGTAAATATAACAATAAAACATTTCCCACCTGATCAATCCTCCTTTCTCCTTCTCTTTTGTTCTAATTGTGGAAGAATGTGGATTTGGTGGTATTTTAAAAAGTGAATTTGGGATGCTGCTTCAGCAGTCTAGCTGACACAAGGGGCTAGTGTCCCAGATACCAATTATCTAGCTCCCAGAAACTCCTGAGGTCAAGTAACACTAAGCTGCTGGTCAGGACAGGTTTTTGTACTGCTGGGGCCAGGACAGGGCAGCTTTTTATACCGCTGGGGACAGCACAGGTGCTGGCCCCAGGCTCTAGCTCCTCCTTGCTGCAGATCAAGGAGGAACCAGGAAGGGTTATTTTGCCCAAAGTGGCATAATTTGCTCCACAATAAAGTGCATGTCTGAGCATGTGCGTCAACACAAAAAGACCCGGCTCAAATTTGCAATGCTTCTATCTGAGCTGCTGCAAGTATACATGCTTGCATGTGTGGATACACCCGTTGTGTGGCAAGCTTCAAGAGAATTTAGGCCTCAATAACTAATATGAATTAGATTAATAAATTAACAGAGCAGAATAAAATACTAGCATGTCTTCTGTTATAAATTAAGAATATCATGTTTCCACTGAGGTTAGATCACTTCTTGGTGTCATTAGAGGACTCTATCAAGGACTCCAATGTTACCAGTAACATCAGGCTTTCTCAGTTTGTGCAGACTGTTTCAGGCTCCTGCCCTAGCAGTGAGTAAGCAGCACAGCTGTGGGTTGCCGCGGCAACTAATGAGCGTCAGCTGACCATAAAGGGCAGGGCCTGGCCCTCATAAAGCCTGATGCCAGTTACTGAAGAGAAAGGAGCTCTCTGCTTTGGGAAAGAGAGGAAACCTGATGCAGGGGCTGTAGCTGAGAGTTGAAGGGTCACTGGTAGGACCAAATGTGGTTTGGGCCAGTGGGCTTCTGTTTTGTTATAGCCAGGTGGCTTATATTTAAGTTACAGCCTAGGGGCTTGTGTTTTGTGTTGGCGTTATGTATGATACTGGTGGTTTGGGTGAAGCTATAAGGGATTGGAGGGGGCCTCACGGGGCCCACAGGGTGTGGGGCCCTAGCGCCAGGGAAGGTGCAATCAAGCGCCAGGGAGCGCTCAGTGGCATGAGGTGCATGGACCCCAGCCCCAGAGAGGGACATCCAAAGAGCCCAAGTTGGGCACAGTGAGCCCCAGGAAGGGGGCAACATTGAGAAGCCCAAGTTTGGGGCACTGGGACCCCCAGAGAAGGGGCCACCTTATTGAGAGGCCTAAGCTGGGTACAGGAAGACCGAGCTGACATCTGCAAGGCTTGGGCTGTGGTATTGGGGAGGAAGGAGCTGCAGATAGCGCCCCCTAGTGGAGGGTGCAATACAAGGGCAGCCTCCTGCTAATTAATTAATTAACATCAAAGACATGGCAATTGAGTAGGTGGGCGGCTTGCCCAGAGACAGGTGCGTGGGTCGCATTAAGGGCAGCCTAGAGTGACAACCTGTCACATACCACCAAGCACAACAGCAAAGGTATAGGGATGGCAGCAGCAGTAAGGTGGGGCCATCCATGCATGTATGGGGACATACATAATATGATTGTGCAGCTGGGATAACTTTCTCAGATACCCTAGCCTAATTACTCTACTGCCTTTTACCTTTTTTTTCATAATAAAATAATCAATAAAGATAAAATAAAAATAAGTAGTGAAATCGAATTGATATTCAGTTTTGTGAGGGGGTGTCCACTTGCGCACCCCTCTGGCTGCTGTTAATCCTGGCAGAAGCAATAGGGGAGTTCCCTGAAAGCTCTTGGACAGTGAATCTACCAAGGAGTGGTGCCTGTTGGACTTTTAGAGGACTACGAATTGGTGGGTTTAATTCCATGAAACATTTAGAAGTTAAGCCAAATTGAGCTGCCTAGCACAGCCCAAAGATATTCAAGGGGCATAAATTTATTCCTAGAGGGCATTTGTCACTAGTTAAAACTTGAATGATCACATATTTTAAGATTAAGTTCCTTCAACAATAGTTAATTGCAATGTGTAATCTCATCCACAAAAGCAAACAACCTGACTACCACCATTTACAAGTATGGCAGGGGCATAAAATACAGTTGTGCCTCCAGGCCCATAACAAAACATTCAGAGTTTGTTTTGTTCTTTTAAAACCCTCTTATATTCCCCAGTCAAAACAATTTCATGTTTACAACACACACACTTTAATTCTCACCAAATATTAAAACATCTTTAGGTGACATCATCTAAATACTAGTTTTTACCAAATAGTGTTACCTTCCTACCAGGTTAAGCCAAGTCAATCCCAAGGCTGCTGCAATCATTGGGGCATTTCAGATGTTGTAATAACCCTCCTCCATTCTGCCCTTTATTTGGCTACTTCTGTGCACTCTGTCAGTTGAAGCCCTGTCCAGTCCTTAATACAGGTTCCCTAGCTCTTCTTGGGTCTACTTTTTCTTTTTCCCTCCACTGTGTCCTGCATTATGGTGTTAGCAAGGTTATTCAGCCTTCTCCTCCTGTTTCCACCAGGTAGAGAATCCTATTTATTAGGCTGTCCTAACTTTAGAATATCCTATTCTTCTTTTGGTGTCTCATACCAATCTTATAAATTGCTTTCTATCTGTTGCCCTTGTGAATAACCTTTATGGTTTAACAATCTAACTTTCCCAGCATTTCCATGTAAGCCATATATGGTATGTAATTTAATTTCCTCTGGGTGTATCTACACATGTGCATTTACTGCACAGTAACCAAAATTGCTGTGCAGTACGGGCACATGTCTACAGGTTCATTCCCAAACTGTGCAGTAAATATGGAGATTTACTCCAACTTGAGTGTAAATTTGATACCTGCATCATGCCTCTGTTATCTGTATATGCACTAATCAATGTTATATTAATCCATATTCCAGCAAAGCCTAAAACAGAATGGATATCCAAGAAAATTTCAATTCCATACAAGTTCTTTTTATTGTTGTTTCCTTATGCAGAACCTGAGGCTTATACTGGAAGTGATGAATTTAGTGTTTATTAGGTTCTTTTACATTCATTTAGGCTCTCCTGCAGCTATTCACTCTGAATCTACCAGTAGCTAATGGTGTCCAGGCCTGAGGATCAATTGGGGATCAAGATTACTGGATAGGGGTACAAATCAGAGTGGGCAAGCAAAGTCCAGGGACAAGTCAAGTAAAAAAAAAAACAAACGGGATCAAGAGGCGAGTAAAGTCTACAAGTAAAATAAATCAGGAACAGGGATCCTGGTTTTCTCTAATTTAAAAAAAATCCCCAATTTTCAGTTTTAAAAAAGTTTCATTTAAATCATGGGAAAAAATGTGGATTCAGGGGGTTACTTATTTTTAACCACAAATTGGGGATTTTTTTTAAATCTGAGAGAACCAGGACCCTGGTCAGGAGGCAGGCAGAGTGTACGCTTAATTCAGAAAGGGCTGTATTATCAAGGTGCTTCCTGTTCCTTTCCCTGGTGTTATATAATTGAAGTTAGGGACAGGATTCAGCCACTCGAGTACCAATGAGTAGGCAGAGATTTAGGTATTGTGAAGTTCATAGCCAGAGATGGAAATTGACTCTCATGGATTGGCTGAGTTTTTGAAATTTGCATGACCACTCTTGTGTGGGCATCTACACATTCATTAATGTGCCTTAGTTGTTATTACACATTTAATTTAGTACATACCTAATGAAGTACTAACTAAATGCCCAGTTACTAGTTACTGCACAGTTGTGCTGGCACATGGTTATTTTGTGATGCTTACTGCACATTAGCCTAATAACCAGGGGTACTGGTTTTCTGATTTAAAAAAAAATCCCCAATTTTCAGATTAAAAGAAATACCTGAAAAAAAAAATTCTCTATGATTAAAATGAAATGCCATTTTATATGTATATGTATTAGTGGTGTTTCATTTTAATAAAAGAAAAATGTGGATTTTTTTATTCCTTTTTTTAATTTAAAAATTGGTAATTTTTTATCAGAGAGAACCAGGATTCTGCTAATAGGCTACTGCACAGTGTTATCTTGGTTTTTGACTGCCATGCTACTACACAGTGTTATTAGGCTAATGCTCAGTAAGCATCTTGTGTTGATGTGCCCTTTGTGTATTAAAAACTAATTATTCATCAAGGTGTAAACTGATCATGATAGGTCTAGAAAAATTGTTTTCCTGCATTTACATCTTTGTCTTCACATTTGTCTGAAGGCTTTGGTCTAAGATAAGGGCACAAAACCATTCTTTATAGACTAAAGGATTATGCATTATATAAATTCAATTTTCTTAATATGTTAGATTATTATTCATGGGGGCAGGTTTCAATCATTACTGACCAAGATAATGAGATTTTTGCCACCTAGGAATGATAGCCTGTTTCCATATGTTAAACTCTTACAAATCCAGTGAACTAGCTAATTATTCATACTAGTTCAATGCTAGTTCTATCCATATGAGAGAGAAAATGTTTTGACTGCATTAGCTATGGTTTTGCAACAGTGTACGTTCCCATTTGAATCTAGAAAATAATCATTCAGAGCAACATCACTAGAGAGTGAGCATGGTTATGCTGAAATTACATAAATATATGTTGGGTCTAATATGATTTCAGATCTCATTAGAGTTTATTTTATTTCATTTTTTAGGGAAAAGATACAAAATAAGCATTTTTGTACACTATGCCCTGAAAACATACTCCTATAAGGAAACCCTGCTCCTTCAAATTAAATGATTTAATGCCTTTAAAATAAAGGGTTGTGTTTTAAAATGATTCATTTTCAAATAGTGAAAAGTAACTTTTGTAGTTCTTTTTTCACAGATAGATGTTATAGTTTAAATGAGAGAAATGATGAATGTGCTGTATAAAAGATTAGTTATTCTTAAATTAATAATTACTGCAAAAAACTTAATACTATTCAAAGGGGCTGAATGTATTTTCAGTTCCATTGATGTATAGACTGAAGTGTTCTCAAGTTATCAAAGTCCTAAGCATAACCAATATAACAATAAAAAATAACAAATGTTATTAGTTGTATATCACCTATTTTCACAGTATGTAAGTTTAGAAATGATAACTCTGGCCAACATGCCTATGAGAGCATATATTAACATTTTTTGAAAATATTCTTGTTTAGAGAGCAATATAAAATTATTTTGTGATTCTTGATATTTGTGTATGTGAACCCTTTATTTGACTATCACTTATCATATTTTCACATACTTTACAGCTGCTTTGTATTACAGAGTATGCAAGGTTCTTAACTGACGTAAATTTCTATAGTTCTTTTGGAATCAGTGAATACTGTATTAAGTAGAGATACATTAATTTAGATCTGTAAATACTTTGACCATTATGTAGAAATAGATTCTATTACACCAAAGCTTTTTAATAATTTATTTGAACATAAAAGCCAGATGTAAATTCCTCCCCTAAGTGGTGCTTTCCATTTAAATTGTAATCAAACTGTCTATACTTATGTAGAACACTATGGAACTATATAGTTATTTGAGTGGCTTTATATTGTTTTTAATTTTTAATTATTTTAAATTCAGTCAGTCATACATAACACATCTTTAGATGCGTATGCACTGTCTCTGTAAGCACAGGAATAAACAAAAAGAATTAGAGAGCAAAGGGCACCCCTCTACATGTTACGCCTATTGTGCAATTACAGCCAAAGCTGTGCTATCTGGCAGTTCATTATTCATCATTCTCTATTAACCGGCATGCCAATCAACGCAGCAAAAGCAAAACCGTAAGTCCTACTGTGACACTTCTGGTTTGCTGAATCCTACTTTGCTGACTTTGGACCATGGCCTTGGGCAAAGCAATCTGCATGGAGCCTCCCTTCCTGTCCCCTGACACACTGATATCAGGAAGTGAAAGCCCTGATGCACCAGATGTGGCAGGAGGGGCAGTGGCCCAAACAGGCAAAGATGCCTCTCAGGTAATTAGCATATTTGATTAACCAGCACTCTCCATTCCCCATGGATGCCAGATAACACAGCTTTTATTGTACTTGGTTAATTGCACAATTAATTTAGACTGGCTACATGTTCAAACTAACTATGGTGCCTTAAAAGGGCCAACTAGCTCTAAAGTTATTGCTGGAAAATGTGTAATAATGTTAGAGATGGTTTCATTCCAGTTTAATTATGCACTCATAGCCTACCAAATGTTACAACTTTTTATTACAAACGATTGGTATAATAAATCTCAAGACTGACATATTGGTGTAGAAGAGTGCAGCTTGTTCTGGAAGAACAGACAAGAAAATATGTTGCATTGTAAATCAAGAAAGTATCTACCTTTATTTCCAGGAAAAAGTGAAAGGCACTTTACCATAGATAGCACCATAACTTAGAACAATTCTTTCTGGATAGAGAAACACCAAAACTTTTCTAAGTTACTGGTGGAAAGACTTCTAAACCATGCTGCTTTTATATTTTTGGGTGTATCAATTTGTGGTAGCAAACTTTGCAGCATAATAGACTTTCAGATTTTCGGTTGAAAAAAATATATATAAAAAAGCTAAACATTGGAGATCATAATATAAATGACAGAAACCAAATATTCAGCAGCAGAATTGTACTGCGGCAAATGATGAGAGCCTTACAACTAATCATTCAAATTTATTAAGTCATAGAAAAATAGGGCTGTAAGGTAACTCAGCAAGTTATCTAGTCCAACCCTTTGGTCATGACAGAATCATTTCTTTCTAAATATCTCAGACAAAATATTTGTCTATCTTGCACTTATAAACTTCCTAGTGCAGAGATTTCAAAACATCTCTAGGTAATTTATTCCAATATTTAATTGTACTCATATTTGAAAGTTCTTATTAATATCCAGCCTAAATTACTATTGTTACTATTGTTACAATTTTAACCAATTACTGCTTCCAATCTGTGGAAACAGAAACAGTTGAACCTCATTCTTCCTTATAAAGGTGTTTTCTTTTTTTTTTTTTAAATTTAAGGACTATTTAAGACCCCATTCAGTCTTGTCCAAATTAAACAATTGTTTAACTTTTTTTTCTCACAAATCATCTTATCTAGACCTCTAATCATTTGTCTTCTCCTCAACGTTTTCCAAGTTGTTTGCTTCTTTCTTGAAGTGTTGTACCCCAAACTAGAAATAGTACTCCATGTGAGACTCCACCAATGCAAAATAGAGTAGAAGAATCAATTCCTGTGATTTACATACATTAATTGATATAATCAGGTATGTAATAAGCATTGATTGTAAAGCTACCATACTACTGAGATGTATCCAGCTGTGGTCAGTACATCATCCAGTTGCTTTTAGCAGTACTGAAGCCAGTTATTGCCCAGTTTGTATCTGTGCATTTGTTTGTCCTAGGTGCAGGACTCTGTATTTGTCCTTACTACATGTTATTTAATTTGTTTGGGCATTTTTCCAGTTATCAAGGTTATTTTGAATCCTAATCAAATCCTGTAGTGTTTGCTATCCCAATCAATTTGGTACCATCTGAAAATCCATTAAGTGTATACTCAATTCCAACCTTCAAGTAATTAAGAGAGCAAAAAGTACTGGATTTAGGACAGACCCCTGACAAACCTCCACTTGATACTTCCTCCTAATTAGCAGGGATCCTGGTTTTCTCAGATAAAACAGAAAATTTGGAGATTTTTTTTAAAATAACCCAAAATCTAGATTTTTTTCCCTGATTAAAATGAAACACTGCTAAAATATATAATATGCTGTTTAAAATTAAACACCACTAATGGATATAGATATCACAGAGAAATGTCATTTTTCAATTACTACTTTTAGTCTGAAAATTGGAGATATTTTTTTTTTAATCAGAGAGAACCAGGATCACAGAGGATGGTTCTTCAACCAGTTATATGCCCACTTGACAGTTTACTCTAGAACATACTTCTTTAGCTTATTTGAAATGATAATGAATGTCATGGAGATCATTATCATAAAACCTTGCTAGAGTTGAGATGTCACAACTATTACTCTCCACCCATCCATAACGCCCAACACACTGATGAATGATTCATGTGTCAATAATTCATTCCAGAGTGTTTAATATGTACAGAATTCAGTCTTCCTGTGATCTTAAGTACAACACAGAAACTAGTGAAGAGACTATCCAGAGGTATTCACAATTTTCCATAAACCTAGAATCTCATTTGTTACCAATCAAAAATATAAAAATTTAGAAATAGAGAGAAGTAGAATGTAATTACTCAGAATTGTGAGACATAGTCTCAAGAAAATCAAAACATTACACTAGAAAACCTGGTTGACCTGAAGAACTGGAGTAATAGAAACAATAAAATTCTGCAGTATATGTACAAGACCATGAATTAGAGATTAAGAAAAAGAGCTGTTTTATAAAGTGGAAGCTAGCTGGAAATGATAATGAAAAAAGGAACGACTTTTGTATATTAGTCATTCACAGGATGCCTGTTAGTCTTTAATGTCCAAGAAGAAGCTAGGCATGATCAGAGAATGTACTGAGTAGGTATTTCCAGAAAACAGAGTAGTATTAACATTAATGCACAAGCCACTGGTAAGAACTCATCCAGAATACCAAGCACACTTCTGGTCACCAGAAAGATGAATTTCAATAGGATGATTGGGGAAATGAAAAGCCTGTTATGGAAGAGAAGGACCTTAGATTTCAAAGATACTAGGGCTGGAAGGGACTCTGGAGGATCATCAAGTGCAACCCGCTGCCCCAGGGGCAGAAAGTCAGCAGGGATCATAGGATCCCAGCAAGATAAACATCCATATGTCTCTTGAAGTTGTTCAAAGTGGGTGCTTGAACCATCTCTGGTGGCAGTCTATTCCAAATCTCGGGGGCTTGGACAGTGAAGAAGTTCTTTCTTATGTCCAGCCTGAAATGGTCATGGAGGAGTTTATGACCATTCGACCTTGTCATCCCTTGGAGGTGCTCTGGTGAACAAATGTTACCCCAGATCCTGGTAAGCATCCCTGATAATTTTGTAGGTGGCCATCGGGTCACCCCTGAGCCTGTGCTTTTCCTGGCTGGAAAGTCCCATGGCTCTCAGCCTCTCATCACAAGGTCTGTTTTCCTGACCTGATCATGCACGTGGCTCTTCTCTGCACTCTCTCAAGCTTCTCCACGTCCTCTTTGAATTGTGGAGCCCAAAACTGGACGCAGTACTCCAGCTTCAGCCTTATCAAGGCCAAGTATAACAGGAGAATGACATCCTGGGATTTGCTTAAGAAGCATCTATGGATGCAAGCCAGCATTTTGCTCACTTTACTAGCTACAGCATCACACTGGAGGCTCGTGTTGTTCTTGTGGTCAATCGTGACACCCAAGTCCCTTTCATCTGTAGTGCTAACCAGTGTAGCACTGTTGATTCTATATGGATGCTGCAGGTTTTTCCTCCCAAGGTGGAGAACCTTGTATTTTTCAGTGTTGACACCATCAGGTTCTTGTCCGCCCATTTCATGAGCCCGTCAAGATCTGCCTGAATCACCCTCTTGTCCCCAGGTATGGATGCTTTACCCCAGAGTTTGGTGTCATTGGTGAACTTGGCCAGTCTGCTTCTGACACCAAAGTCTACATGATTAATGAAGATGTTAAAAAGTATAAGCCGTAGGAGAGAGCCTTGAGGGATCCCCCTGGTCACAGTGCACCATGACAATTGATTTCCATCAACCACCACCCTCTGGGTCCTACTGCAGACCCAACTCCCCAGCTAGTGATCGTGGTGAGGTTGTGGCCACAGTTAGCCAGTTTTGCCAAGAGGTGATCATACGATACCAGATCAAAGGCTTCTTTAAAGCAGAGAGCTATGACATCAATCTCTTTCCCCCTTTTTCAGGTGCTAAGTCACCTGGTCGTAAAAGGAAATGAGATTGGTCAAGCAAGAACTACCCTCAACAAACCCATGCTGGCTATCCCTCAGGATATTGCCATCAGCTATTTTGTTAAGGATGGCCTCCTTTATAATCTTTTCCAAGACCTTCCCTGGGATAGAGGTCAGGTTGATGGGCCTGTAGTTTGCTGGATCCACTTTCCTTCCTTTCTTGAAGATAAGCACCACATTGGTCTTTTTTCCAATCTTTAGGCACTTCACCAGAGCACCAGGAGTTCTCAAAGATCCAGGCCAGAGGCTGACCTATGATACTTGCCAGCTCCTTTAGTACTCTCGGGCGTAGACCATTGGGCCAGCTGACTCAAAGGTATCCAGACTATCAAGGTGTTCCTTCATGAGGTCAGCTTTGATGGAGGGTAAGGAATCTCCCTCATCCAGTCATCCCTGCCCACAGTGGGCAGGGGCATCCCATGGGACTGGTGAAAAACTGTTGCAAAGTACCCATTTATCAAGTTTGCATTTTCCTGGGCATCGGTTGTCAGTTGTCTCATCTGGTTTAGCAGGGGTCCAATGTTGCACTTACTTTTCCTCTGGCTCTCCGTATCTCTAAAAAAAGAATTTTTTTATCATCCTTGATCTTTGTAGCCAGCTGGTGTTCTGTCACTGCCTTGACTTTCTTGGTTCTCTCTCTGCAGGTCTGGACCAGAGCAGAGTATTCCTCCTTGGTGGTGGTTCCAGTACTCCATCCTTTGTAGGTCTTTGAAGATGCAGGAGGTCTGCTAGATGCCTGGAAAGCCAAGGGGGCTGCTGTGCCCTTTTGCTGCCTTTTTTCTGAGACAGGATAGACTTTGCTTGCTCATCCAGGAATGCTCCCTTGAGGAGCAACCACTCATACTGAACTCCCCTCCCCTTTGGGTTCTGGTTCTTTAGGGCCTCAAAAAGTCTCCTTAGCTTGTCAAAGTCAGCCTTCCTGAAGTTGAGGACTTCTGTATTACTGACTGACTTGCTAGCTTTATGGCAGATGGTGAAGTTAATCAGCTTATAGTCACTGTCACCCAGCTTCCCTTCAATCATTAGGTCACTGATTAGGTTGTCCCTGGTTGACAGTACCAGGTTGAGCAGTGCTTTACCTCTTGTCAGTCCATTGACTTCCTACATCAGATAGAGGTCATCCATGCACAAGAGAAAGCTTTGCAACCACTCAGATTTGTCTGAGTGCTCCTTCTACAAGATGGCTGGGTAGCTGAGGTCTCCCATGACAACCATACACTGGGAGCATGCAGCCTCAGACAATTGCCTGGCAAACTCCTGGTCAAGGTCTTGACCCTGGGTAGGGGGTCTGTATTAGACTCCCACCATAGTATTCCCCTGCCATGTTCCCCAGATTTTAACCCAGAGGGTCTCAAGTCATCCACCATGGGTGCCAGTGTTGGCTTGCAGGGATTTGTAGCTTTCCTTGACATAAAGCTACATGCCCTCCCCTTCTGCCCACTCAATCCCTCCCACTTTGTTACATCTTACACTGTGAGGCACACAAATGTTGATCAGTCTTAGTGCTAGCTCAAGTCTGGAACAGTAAGAAAATCAGCCTGGCAAGGGCCTAGAGGACTGAAAGATAAAAATCCTGTCCCTCCCATTCTAGGCTTCTCCTCCCGTCCCCAGAGCTCCCCATTTCCCACCACTTACTTGTGGCTGCCCAGCCCATGTTGCTGCTGCCATTGCCACAGTCAGACTGTTGCTCTTCTCTAGCTTGAACCCAGCCAAGACAGTAGTGATGACAGCAGCCAGGAAGGCAAATTAACACTTCCCTGCCTGCTTCCCCAGGATAGAGAGTGAGAGGAGCTACAAATAAGTGGAAGGGTGGGGAAAGGGGCAGTGAGTAGTCGTCTGGGGTGCTGGGAAGGGCAGGGAGTCAATGAGCCGAACCCAGGTTATCAGGGGAGGAGGGTAGGTGGTGTGTTTACACTAAGGTGTAGCCTAGACTTGTTGCACCTTAGTTTAACATAAGCTGGGTAACATGGATCAGAGAGAATCCTGTCCTTTAGTGCCCTTTGAGCCACCTAATAAGTGCTTACAACTAGTTTCAGGTGTTAAGGTATGGGTAATCCAGATGTTAAGAGCTCCAGAAGCTGCCCAAAATGACTAACAAGGCCCAAAGACTAAACTCTTTTGGCTTGTTTAGCCTCGCAAAATGAAGGCTGACAAAGGATAGTATTGTCTAAAAACACATTAGACAAGGAAGCTAATTAAGATAAAGGACAACGTTGCTATAGAAAACATTAATATAAACTGTGTATGTGTGAGTTTGGGTTGTAAGAGAAAAAAAAATGACAATGTCCTCCTATCAGAGAAGTGACCAGCCTTCAATGGCAGCAGTGAATGCATGAAATTTAACTGGATGATCAACTGTGGTTGCCCAAGATATCAGGGGATTTTTATTCACTTGGCCAGAAGATTGGACCCACTCTCAAGGCCTCCACTCTACAGGCCATTGCTGTTATGATTATTTATTCTTGCTGTTGTTATTTCTTGACATCAATAAACACTGGTTCAGAAGTTGGTAACAAAATACAAAGGAGGGAGGAAGAGGACATTTTTTTAACACAAGTAAATGCTGCATAACTAAGTTTTCTATTACCTAAGGAAAATTTATAGAAAAAGTGTTCACCTTCTTCAAGAACCAACTGTAAAATTAATTATCACTATTTAAGTGCTTTTTTACCTGGTCACTGTGCCACACAATAGACAGCCAAAGGTTTGCAATTTCGCGGCTATGGCAGAAGCACTCATGGCGTGACATTTTTAGATTGCAAAGAATCTGTGAATTAATTACCTTGTCACAAGGACACAAAAAGGGAAAGGAAGGACCCAGTCATGATAAGCAATGCACTTTTACCTGGAAAATATCAATCAGACCTTTTCAGAGTATTTCATTTTTTTCCTGTAACAGTACTGGAAAGTCTCCCTAAAGACTTAGCTAGTATTAAGGGATTCCTTAACTCTGTAGTCTCTGATCCAAATGATTTTTGGAAAAAAAAGTTTACAAAGTGTGGAATTTGCCTGTTTGATGATCAGTGCATAACCTGTGCTCTGGCTTGGGGATTAAGAGTTAAGTCATTCAACTCAAAGGTTAAAAAAAGAAAAAAATCCTGGTTTTGATGCTACGTTGCTCAGTTATTTTTTCTTTACCAAACTCAAGCCATAGATTTTTATATCTTCAGCTTGCAAAGTTAATGAACCTACATACTGTGATATATGAATAATACAGAAGATCCAATACTTTTGGACACTGATACACTTTGTTTATCTACTTTGTCCACCTTAAGAGTCTGCTCTGCTGTGGTACATCCAATACTAGTCACTTCATGCAATGACCTAGTGGAGTCCCAGCTCCTCTGTTGCACATGCTTGACTTACGTTACAGCAGAAACTTCAGCGCTGTGGCTGAGCTATCTAACTTGTAGTTTTTGGCTATCTGAATGCCTATTAAATGCCAAATAAGATGAATCATTGCAGGAATATTTAGTGTGTTCTGTTCCCTTAGCTTCAAAAGGAACTTACTTGCAACTTGCAAAGTATCAGTGGCCTGCAAGGAGTTGATCTCATGTAAATCTTGTCAAATTTCTGTATTTCCCTATCACATTTATGAAGCACTGCTAAATAGTGTGCAATTAGAATTTCTGATATATTTGCATTCAAGTTAAACCTCAATCAAAATGTGTGAAATATGAACCCACATCTCCTTTGCAATGTACAGTCTTCAGGGCCTCCAGCTGTATTGACAATTATTAAAAGGAAATGAAGTTTAGAGTGGAGGGGGAATACTGAATCTCATAGATGATATGGAACTGCTTTGTATCACTTTTCCCACCAGCCTCACCATTCTTGGTATCAGCCAGTTTAAAACTGAGACCTGCTATGCTTGGGTGAAGAACTAGTTCTATTGGCTAGGGACAGAAATCTCACTAAACCAGTGTAAGTAATCAGAAACTGGTTCAAATCTGTAATACAACAGAAGTTCAGTGCACATAAACTGCTTTCAATATGGCCAAAACTGGTTTAAGATCAATGAATGCAATATTGGACTTAGTTGATTTAGGTTACATTGATTTATTAAACTTCTGTCCCACATCCCTTCCAGATTCAAGTTGACTTATAGTGCCCCAACACCCCAGGATGCTTTGCACTTCCCTGAGAAAAGGCCCCTTGCAGGGTGGGCAGGTTAGCCTAGGCCAAAGCTGTCTGTTCCAGCAGAGCAGGGATGCATGCTCTAGCACCCTTCAGCTTATGTCCTGGGCCACTGCAAGCACTGTATTTCCAGAATCAAAAGTGAATGTCTGTTCATTGGCTTATTGGTTCAATCTATGCAACTTAATTGATTCAATCTTCACAGGTTAGTCTGAGTCCTTTTGACTGTCTGTACTTAGTCTTTAAGATTTTACTTGGGTGTTTTTTTTATGAAATGCACAGATATTGCTGAATGCAACTAAGAAATGTACGGCACAATTCAGTGTGAAGGGGCTGCAGGAGATCAAAAAGAATGCTGGAAGTGGTGGTGAAGCAACCCCGTCCTTACCCAGTCTCAGAGCTGACAAGCTACGCCAGAAATCCTGTGTTTTCAAAGCAGTCTCTCGCTTCATTTTGGAGGAAAGTCAACCTGCACAGTTACTTTAAGCCCCAGAAAACGGCAGTGAGGGGAGGATGACACTGGGCTCTGGTGCAGACCCACTTTTAGTGCAGCTGGAAGATAGAGGTCAGGACTCAGGCAGTCCTATCAGCCCCCCTTTCCTCCCAGCTATGCTAGGATCTAGAAGGTGAGTATCATATAAACTGCAGCATATATTACCCAAGATTCCAGAAATCTCTCCAGATTAGAGTGACCCCCCTGAAGCTGGTCTAGGCCCATTTTCTCATATAAGGCTGAGAACTAAGTACGTCATTGGGACACAATACTTTTCAATAAGGTAAAACTTGAATGTATTTTTTAATCTACAGTTGTCATTTGAAACTAAATTAAATGTGTATACCCAGATGGGTTAAGCAATCTCTTACAAATGAATCCCAAGATTCACTGTTATTTTGAATCTGATGCCATTATCTGCAGAACACATTTATTCCAGTTGTACTCCTTGACTGAGAAAAAAATCCACTAGAAATGGTGAGGCAATAAATAGCTTAGGGGAATCCTGCAAATACTTAAATTTGAAATGTGTCTTAAGCAGAAACAACCTAATATCCTGCATTTAAAATGAAAATATATTTTTCCTTTGTGAATAGGAAGCTGGAGCCAAGAACACATCTGGTATGAAGATTACACCTCATTTCAGGACTTTGCATTCCTCAGGACAAGAGTTTAAACAAGATAACTTACAAATATTTATAAATCAAGAAGTTAACATTATTTTAGTCTTTGTTGTATTGGAACTATGCAATATATCCACTGTTTATCTCTAAACTAAACAGGAGCAAAATAAATCTAGGCTGAAGTGACAATATAAATTGGGGAGTCTCAAAAAATAGGTCAGGGGAGCCAAAGAAAAATGAAAGTGTATTTTGATAAATGAGTGTTGGGATGTATAATATAAAGGAAACTATAGGTGGTACATAAGTTTGTAAAAGTCTATGCATTAGGTAACTTAGGAAGTAGAGGCCTATCTGATTAGAAGACAGAGTAGTATTGTCTCTAGTATTTACTTCCTTTACTTCCATATTGCTGTTTTAAAGTCCTCTGCCTGCTAAGTTGGTTGATTTATTGATATTTGATTTGCATATCGGAAATTATTACTTTGAGGAGATTTACAACAGGATTGGATTTGGATATAAATAAATAACAGAGAAGCCCATGTTGAACTGAGCAGTTAGTTTCGTTTTGTGGTGTTTTTCCAAATACCTGTTTCAAGTCAAACAGCACAATTTTACCATTTTTATACCTATCTTTATTATTTTCAAAAATATATTTGAATATATCAAATGAGCAGCTGACCCCAATTTCAGAAGGAGAGAGAACCTCATATTAACCCTTACTAAAAACTAATCTAAACTAAAATATAAAATGTGTGTTCTGATAGTATTTATACCATTAGGCTCCAAGCCTGAAGGCATTTGCATACATGCATTATGTTATCTAATTGAGGGGTCTTATTGTCTGATCCAAATTGCCTTTATAGATGCTTCTGATTATGGACTGTAAAAGACAAAAATTCAAAAGTCTAGAAGGAGATTGGTTTCAGCCCTGCTTCATGCATTGCCTGCTGTGAGGGAATGTTTTTGGTTAAAGTCAATTTGTGGTTTCATAAGGGCTTAAGGCAAAGGCAAGTGGCTTAGCCCAGGGCTGGCTAACTTCAGCATGGCCAGGAGCCACATACAGCACCTATGTTCAGTTCTCAGGTCACGCCAGGGTTCCCTGTCCTGTGCAGTCTGAGGCAATGGCATACCTCTCTCCTGCCTTTAGTTGCATAGGTTGTGACAACAGGGGTCCATAGTCCTTATGTCCCTGCCACAGGAGCCATGGCAGTGGCACGCCAACCCCTCTCTGGGTTCTTTCTTGCTACCGACTGGGGCTCACAGGCTACATGTTAACTGCTTGCAGCCCAGGGGCTGTTATTTGACAGACCTATCCTAATGCTTAGGCAATCCTGTTTGGCAAAAGATAGATGAGTTTCCTTCTTCCTCTCCACACGAATGATATCAGAAACAAATGGTGGTGTGAATTCTCTCAATCTAAGGAATTTACACAGAGTTCATGGGTTTCTCAGATAGAATTAGATTGCAAAACAACTCAGAGCAGCAGATGCCACCATAACCGTTCTGAGATGTTTCTGTTCAAATTGAAGGGATCTTTCCAGAACAACATGGAGATACATAAGAAATATATGTAACTTAGTGATTTTGTGGAGTGTGGAATAGGACCATGTGTATTGGCTTATATGCCAAAAGCCATATAAATGCTACTATAACTGGCCTCAAGTACCTATACACAACTTGTGTTCTATCATTTTTAAGGCATATGAATTTTGATAGAACTACAAGAAGGAAACTAAATAATAATTCAGTTTTTCAGTATAAAGGTTCCCTGAATCCATAAATCTATTATTCTTCCATACAAGAGCATAATATGTGCTGTTATAAAAGTGCATAATTATATGCATGCTTGGACAGGTTATATTACTTTAATTACCCTACCCACGTGTTTACCTAAATTATTCCTAAAAACTTTGTGAGCAACCCTCTTGCACAACTGCAAGGCATAATGCCTAAAATATCAACAACACCCTAACTTGCCAACAGAAGGACAAGGGCATGGTCAGTGTCTTGCCACTGCAAGTATAGGTGGATCCAGGATCATGGCAATGGGATGCAGCCACATCCCTTTGGGTTTTTGGCACATACACAGTGAAGGGAATATGTTACGCATGTGCTACACAGCTGAAGTTGGGGTGGCCACAGCCCCTTGCTGGGATTTTGGATGCTAGTGAGTGCTCACAGCTCACCAGCATGTTGAAACAGCTCCTGCCAGAGCTCTGCATATACTGTGAGCTCTACGAGCTCGCCAGTGGGTCTACCTGGAGCCCCAGCTTTCAGCTCCAGAGTGTACTGCTGTTTGGTTTAGCCCTCTTTCTCCCTTCCCCCACCCCAAATTCAGCAGGGGGGAAAGAAGCAGCAGCAGTGTGCAGCCCCTGGGCTGCATGACAGCAGGAGCTAAGCATTGCTGCCACTCCTGCTTATCCCTTCCTGTCCCCTGTTTCTGAATTCAGTGGTAAGCAGAGCCAGGGGGAGAGTAAACAGCAATAGGGTCTGGAGCTGGTTGAGAGCAAAATGTTTGGACAGGCCAGCCACTGAGCTAACAGAACGTACAGAGGTCCCAGCAGCCCCTGACTGCCAGGATAGGAAGTTTTTCAGTTGTTAAAGGTCAGTTGTTAAAATATGCTCGAGATCCAAGAATAAGGACCATCCCACTCTCTCTTCCTTAAAGAGGAAGGCAAATCTTCCCACAGTCCATACATCTGACTACAAGGTAAAATGCATTGATGATCTCAAATGTGGTGATTAGTCTAACATTTATTTGATGTGTTACAAATTCTGTTTTGCATCCCAAATCTCAAATAAATCTGTTTTCCTTTGTCAGATATCCTTTCCACTCATTCGTTTCCCCAGACTACTGATTACCGCAGAGTAACTCACTACCCCAGATGTTCTGATTTTCAGTCTTCTAATGTATCCATTGGGTATTATGTCTATTTCAGTATCTCATCCTTTCTCACTGGTAACTGCTACAATAACAAACATCTCTCCTGCATTTGAAGGCTGAGCTAGAGGATTTGTTTTCTGTTTCGGAGCTTCTCTCTAGCTGGGACCAAAGTAGCCCAATTAAAGTTAAATGACATCAGGTAACTAGAAGCAGGAAGAAATGAGGTCATTGTGAAAAGATATGATTTTGAAGTCTTTCTATAATTAATTCTTTTTATTATAAGCTTGGAAATTTCATGTGAAGCTGTGGGGGAAAACAAGGGTCATGCTTTATGTTAGGCCATGAGAGTGCTGGATTGAGTAAAGATTTGGGATGAGCTACTTAAACTCAAGTGGGTTGTGAAAAGGGGTTTTGGTTTTCCCAGGCACAGCTGAACCTATTGTAAAACAATGTAGTGTGAAATTTCTTAACAAATTAATTCAGCCAGGAGAGTTGAAAGGGACAAAGCTCTAAACAATTGTCATTAGCTTCCCAGTTCCAAAGGTTTAACTTTTCATGGAAATTCTATCACATGGCTAGTCAGTTACTGCCAGCCATTTAGATGGAAGCAGTGAGGTAGTTTTAAGCCATTCTGTTTGAAGAGTCGTTAGATGAAGAAGAATACAACCATCTAGTACTTCAGAAATGAGAAGGGATTCAGGAAACAATATAAAAAGTCAGACTGTACAACTGGAATCACCCACCTTCACTCTCTCTCCTCATCAACTTTTTAGATGCCATGATATCTGTGAACAGCGAAAATGATGACATTTCAAAAAAGAATGGGACTCTAAGGTTTATTGGACTCTTCTCTATAACTAAGCTTTATACCAAGATTATGAAAACCTTTTATCTAGAGCTGTTTCTATGTAAGACTGCATGAATATGTGTGATTTTTCCCCAAAACAAGTTTTCTTCCATTCATCTTTAGAGGAAAAGGGGGAAGCCAAGAACTCATAAACACCTGAATACTACCTTCAGTGGTATTTATGCATATAAGTCATTTTTGGATTTTCCTTAGTTTTTCTAGTTCTCAACTTGTATTCTATAAAATGGGAATAATAATGTCTCTTTCTGTTTAGACTGTAAAGTCTTGTATATCCTTTGCAATAAGTATATGCAGTATTTCACACAATGAAAGCCACGTTTCAGTTGAAACTTCTAGGCAATGCTACATACATGGATGTACTACAACTATTGCAGGTCAAAGATGTGAGCAATACAGAAGTAATGCAGCAAAGTTAGTAGAAAAGGAGAGAGAAGGTAGGAAAAATAAAGATGTTGCTACTTCAAAGTTTCAGGCTTTCCAAATCCTTCAAGACCAGTAAAGAGATGAACTTGGTTAAAACCATCCAACATCTTCAAGTTCAAATGAATTAAGTATTCAATTCCAGTAAAGCTCTTTAGCATGGCAGACAATGATAATGGAAGCTTTGGCTCTGGGGAAGGATAAAAATAAAATATAGAATGGTAAATGATACAAAAGATGTCATGGTGTAGTGGAACAGGCACTGGACTGAAAGTAAGAAGCCAGGTTATATCCCACTATGTCCACTCGTCCCCTTTGGAAAGTCATTTAATCCTTTTAAATAATTCTTACTTGAAGACAGACAATCTTCAACAATAAAATAAAGACTAGTTTACAAAAGGAAAATATTTAAACGCCATAGGAGTGTGCTAAGCCAGGAGAGCGTGCTTCTATGGCAACATACCTGGCAATCCCATGTAGACCATCATGATTACTATGTCACCATAGTGTGCCACACAGCGAAGTACCACAATGATACATTGCCATAGGGTGGCAATGTGTAGATGCTTCCATTCTTCAGTTAGACTGCATAGAATTTGTAAGCTCCTTTGATGTTTACAGGGTTATTTAGAGAATGACCTGCCTAAGGATATAAAATATAGTCTTTATTTTATTGTTGACAATTGTCTGTCTTCAAGTAAGAATTATTAATATACAAACATCCTGAAATTTGATATCTTTCATCAGAATGAAACAATAATGCTAAAGGTAAAAAAAGAGCCCTTTTCAAAGAAGCAGAAATGTTGCGGGCCTTGTAGAGTTTGTAGAAAGGACAGGAAGTTGTGGGTGGGGTGAGCCCAGGCACCGAACACTGACAACCAAAATCTGGAGCATGGAATGCTGCTGGTGACATGAAGGGATCCTAGTTATCTCTGACAGGAAAAAAACCTCCTAATTTGCAGACTAAAAATAAACCAAAATCCACATGTTGCCATGATCAACATGAAACAACATTATATAGGCTGATGTCTGGAGAAGAGAAGGTGGAGGAAGGATTTTATAGCAGCCTTCAACCAAAGAGGTTGAAGCTGGACTGTTTTCAGTGGTAACAGATGACAGAGCAGGGAGCAATAGTTTCAACTTGCAGGAAGAGAAGTTTAGGTTAGATATTAGGTAATTTTTTTTATCACTAGAAGGGTAGTAAACATTGGAACAGGTTACTCAGAGAGGATATTGAATCTCCATTTTTTAAGATCTTTAAGACCCAGCTGGATGAAGCCTTGGCAGGGATAATATAGTTGGGGATGGCTCTGCTTTAAGCAAGGGGGTTGACCTCCTGAAGTCTCTTCCAAACCTAATTTTCTATGATTTTATGTGGCAGAAAAGGCTGAAGTACTCAATGCCCTTTTTACCTCAGTCTTCACAGCCCAGGTCAGCTCCCAAACTACTATACCTGGAAGAACAGTTGGGGAAGAAGGTGAACAGTTCTCAGTGGTAGAAGAATAGGTTAGGCACTATTTAGAAAAGCTGAACATGTACAAAACCATGGGGATGGATGTGATGCACCCAAGGGTGCTAAGGGAATTGGTTGACGATTGCAGAGTCACTGGCCATTATCTTTGAAAATTCATGACAATTGAGGGAGGTCCTGAATGGTTGGAAAAAGGCAAATATAGTGCCCATCTTTAAGAAAGGGAAGAAGAAGGATCCAGGGAACTACAGACAAGTCAGCCTCACTTCAGTCCCTAGAAAAAATCATGGAGCAGATGCACAAGGAATCCATTTCTAAGCACTTGGAGGAGAAGAAAGTGTTCAGGGACAGTCAGCATGGATTCACCAAAGGTAAGTCATGCCTGACAAACCTGATTGCCTTCTATGATGAGGTGACTGGCTTTGTGGATGCTGGGAAAGTAGTGGATGCTGCTACTTCTTCTGAGGAGAGGCTCTTGAAAAGAGAAGACTGGGGTGGGATTTAATAGTAGCTTTCGGCTACCTGAAGACTTTAGCAAGGCTTTTAATACAGTCTCTGGCAGCATTCTTGCAAAAAAGCTAAGGAAACATGGGTTGGATGAATGGACTGTAAGATGAATAAAAAGCTGGCTGAATTGTTGGGCTGAACAGGTAACAATCAATAGCTCAATGTCTAGCTGGAAGCCCATATCAAGTGGAGTTCCCCAGGGGTTGGTTCTGCGGTTGGTTTTGTTCTGTATCTTCATTAATGATTGGAAGATGGCACAGAATGCACCCTCAGCAAGTCTGTGGATGACACCAAGCTGGGGGAAGTAGTAGATATACTGGAGGATATGGTTTGGATTCAGAGTAACATAGACAAATTGGAGAATGAGGCCAAATGAAATCTTGTGAGGTTCACCAAGGACAAGTGCAAAGTCCTGCACTTAGGATGGAACAATCCCATGCACCACTACAGTTTAGACGGGTTACGCAGCAGCTTTGCAGAAAAGGACCTGAGGGTTACAGTGGACAATAAGCTGAATATGAGCCAACAGTGTTCCCTTATTTCCAAGAAAGCTAACAGCATACAGGCTGCCTTAGTCAGAGTGCTGCCAGAAGATTAAGGAAAGTGATTCTTGCAATCTATTCTGTACTGATGAGGCCACACCTGGAGTACTGTGTCCAGTCTGGGGGCCCCACTTCAGAAAGGATACAGACAAGTTGTAAAGAGTCAAGCAGAGGACAACAAAAATGGTTAGAGGGCTGGAGCACATGACTTCTGAGGAGAGGCTGAGGGAATTGTGCTTATTTACTCTTGAAAAGAGAAGACTGGAGGGGATTTAATAGTAGCTTTCAGCTACCTGAAGACTAGTTCCAAAGAGGATGCAGATAGACTGTTCTCAGTGGTGGCAGATGACAGAACAAGGAGGAACAGTCTCAAGTGCTAATAAACACTGCCCCAGTTTAGGAGCAGAGAGTATTCTGATTGGTTTCGGAGAATGCTCCCTATCCATTTTACACCAGCTGGGGCCCTGGGTTTGCAAGCTAGTCAACAGTTCTGATGTGATAAGCCTCCTACTTCTGGTTCTTGACCCTGTTTTTTGGCTTATTTCTGGATATTGGCTTTAGATTTCCCTGAGGATCTTTTTCCTTGCTAATGACCCTGGTTTGGCTTTGTTTTTGGACTTTACCCTCTGGAGTGCCCCTTGGATTGGTACTTGCCATCTGGTCCCTGTATCCTGACCCTGGACTGTATTGTGGACTCTACGTCTGAATTCTCCTATGGTTTTGGGATAGATCCCTGCCTTCTGACCCAGGTACAGGTCTCTGATTTCTCTTACTCATCTAACCGTTCAATCAAACCACCTACACCCCAGTCCCTTATAATGCCAATGAAAAGAAAAGGATTATTCCCCCATCCCCTCCACCTTTTTAAAATTCCTACTATAAAGCAATTAACATGTGCTTTGCTCTAGGACTCTGCTTCATTCTAAGAAGGCTGTGAACTTCTGTCATTCATTTTCACAAAGCAGTAAACCTGAAGGTTTTTCAGGACATCATTAATTGAACTCTGTTAACTATTTATGGCTTAATTTTATTGCAGAAACATCCATCTGCTTCAAGATTATGTTCCTAGATTACATACATAACTTTTACCTGCCCTCCTTCAAGCTTCTGAATACTTTTCAGCCCCAAGTACTTCATACCTAAAGCATCACAGAATTATGCTCAGCCCTTGGGCTATTGGATGCATCACAATAGTGAGAATCAAATTTACTAATACATACATTATTGAATATGGGTTTCTGAAGATCCACACACAGCAAACAAGCTTTAGACCCTTAAGATATGAAAGCCTTTACATGATAAACAGCAGGAAACTCAATTTATGCCATAAAGATAAACAACTGATTCACCCTGTCTAGGTTTGATTTGGTGACTTCAGAATTTGTAAATAATTCAAACAGGATATTTAGACTACTCATCTACATCCTCCACTGGGAACTGGAAGCTTCAGTAATACTCAGGGAGAGGGCTTCTAGTTAAGAGCCCTGCATGGCCTGGAGGGGACCACCTGAGTCACTGAACCCAGCCTCGTGCAATCACAGGCAACCATATAAATAGACAACAAGGATAAAAACAGGCATTGGATTTCCGTAGAGGAAAAGTGGGGTTAAGTGGCTGGAAAGTATCCAGATTTGAGTTAATTGCCATTCAAACTGCATGTGTAAATACCTGTACAGCACTTGTTTTAAGGCAAGTCAAATCAGCCCCAGATTAAACCTGACATCTGTTTCTAGCCTAAATCCAAAAAGATTAAAAATAATATCAACTATAGCCCCTCCTACTATCCATACACAGAGAAAGACACAAAGCAGCACATGACACCCTAAAATAAACCAGGATCTTAAGTATAAAAGCATGAAGACCTCCATAATTGCAATGTACAGCAGGAAAACTGCAGGGGAGAAAAAGGCATAACCAGTGCTTTGGACCTTCATAATAGTAGGGAATTTGTTAGATAGATATGTGTCCAGATGATTCTAGAAAGCATGAAAGTGTACAAATGAAAGCTTAAAAAAGTACAAGTAATTTGGTATTTGATAATCTGACCAATGTCCTCCAGTTTACCTGAGGAAGGAGCTCCAGCAAGATCTGCTGCCACAAAATCTTATGATTAGTTAGAGTATTTGAGGTACCAAGCATTAGAAGTTTTCTTAATACCACTTGGAGCCATTGTATACCCAGTCTCTTAGCTCTGGCTATAGACATTCTCCAAAACGTGAATGAAGAGAGAGAGAAATAACATGGTTTTTACTACAAAAAATATTTTTCCCTCAGTTTTCCATCCTGGTTTATTTTCTTCTGTTTTGTTTGGGGTCAAAGAATAGTTCCTTTTAACATTAAAATTTGAATTAATGCAGTAAAGGATGATATACTGTATGGAGCTAGCATCCAGCCCTTACCTATTTAACTTGTAAAGCCTAATATTCTACCCAACTTAACCAATGGAATATATACATTAATTGACTTGAAAGTATTTGGCCATGTACTTTGTTTGAGGCATTTCCAACTTTTCAAACACCACTGAACCAGTTTTATTAAAATGTAGCTGTATCTTTCACTCTCAGTTAAATCTGGACATTAAAGTAAGTTTACTTTTTCTAATGCAAACTTATTAACTCTGTCCCATCTATACAGTTGGTCTAATAAAAGATATTACCTTAAGAAAGACATCATGGCTATATCATCACCAGGAATCCTGGTTTAAAAAGTAACCCAAAATTAGGGCTGTGCGAAGCTTCAGGTGCTGATTAAAATCGAAAGAGATTTAGCCTGATTCAGTGGCCAAATCTCCAAATCCAAATTGAACCAGGGGAGAAATAAAAGGTACAAATTGATTCAAAGCTCTCTGAATTGATTCACAAAAGATTCGGAGAGCTTTGATGATTCTAGCAGTCCCCACTCACTGCAGCAGGGAGCTGGAGCCGGACTTGGAGCTAATAAGTAGGGGATGGGGGTTGGAAGACTGGAGGATGGGGGAGGGGACCATGGGGGCACTCCTACCAGCCCCCACCCCTGTCTGCTCCCCCAGCCCTCCCTAAGTGCCTCCCCTACCCCCACTGCCTCCCCCAACCCTGCTTTATGTCTGCCCCGCTCACCCCAGCTCTCAGCCTTTTAAGAAAAAAACCTAATTGGTCAAATTCAAATCTGAAGTGAATACTAGACACTTCACACAGGCCTATCCAAAATCCACATTTTTCTGTGATTAAAATTAAATACCTATATATATATATATATATATATATATATATGCAGGTGCAAGGATGTGCCTACACAGTCCATTGCAGATCTCAGCCTTCTGATTTTATTGCCTTTCAAAATAGTTTTCATTTTTACTAAATTGCTAGTATTTGGAGTCTCATTTTGTACTTAAATTAACTTCTTGAACATTAAATCAAACCTGCTCCTCATGGTTTATGAATTTCTAAAGGTAAGGGGACATTGCAATTGAACATTATGAAACTATATTAACTAAATTATTGAAATCTAGTTCTTCAAATAACTTTTCTAATGGCTTCCTGGTTCCTATTTATATTAAAAATAGACGTTCTTTATCTATAATTTTTCTCTGCACTATATAAACATACTCTATATAATTTTCTACTTCAGTCAAATCATGTCCACAGAATTTATATTGTTTTTCATTTTTTTCTATTTTTATTAATATTATATTTATTTACTGTTTTCCATAAAGTCAATTAGTATATTTCACTAATTTTTAGAACATTATAATTTGGATAGGTTGCGATTTTTAATGCTTCAAGATATTTCAACTTGCAAATACAAAGTAACTCATTTAATATATTTAAAGCTTAGCAATACAAAGTTAAATATAAACAACATTAATTGGATTCCAGATATCTACATTTTTATGATAAAAATTGTTTACATTTTCTCTGTATCTTATATTTCTTTTTTCCCTGTGTTTATAATTTTAAAAAACAAAGAATCGCTCACAAAAATTCTAGGCAGAAGTCTGTGTCATTGACTTTCATAGATTTCATAGATATTAGGGTTGGAAGGGACCTTGGAAGATCACCAAGTCCACCCCCTGGACAGGGGCAGGAAGTCAGCTAGGGTCATAGGATCCCGGCAAGATAAGCGTCTAAATTTCTTTTGAAGGTGTTAAGTGTAGGTGCTGAAACCACCTCCAATGGCAGGCTAGTCTAGACCTTGGAGGCTTGGACAGTAAAGAAATTATTCCTTATGTCCAGCCTGAAACAGTCTTGCAGTAGTTTATAACCACTCAACCTAGTCGTCCCTTGGGGAGCTCTGGTGAACAAATGTTCCCCCAGATACTGGTGGTCACCCCTGATAAACATATAGGTGGCCATCAGATTGCCCCTGAACCTGCACTTTTCCAGGCTAAAGAGCCCCATAGCTCTCAGCCTGTCATCATAAGATCTGTTTTCCTGACCTCTGACCATGCACATGGCTCTCCTCTGGACTCTCTCAAGCTTCTCCACATTCTTTTTGAATTGTGGGGCCAAAAACTGGACGCAGTACTCCAGCTGTGGCTTCACCAAGGCCGAGTATAGTGGGAAAATGACGTCCTGGGATTTGCTTGAGAAGCATCTATGGATGCAAGCCAGTGTTTTGCTCACTTTATTAGTCGCAGCATCGCACTGCAGGCTCATGTTCTTGTGGTCAGTGATGACTTCATGGGACTTTTGCTTTTTGACGTTAATGGAAACAAAATGTTATTTTTCTAGTTGGCTTTTTTACTGTATCTTTTCTTTCCTCTTCAAAAGCATATCTCCTCTAGAATATTCAATATATTGGGAGTTGAGGGATTGTTTAACATTACGTGAATTACCCAAATTTTTAAAAAATGTGTAATGTAGCAGATTCTGCCATTGTAACAAATGGTCACCAAAGGTTCCCTCCTGTTATGGTCAGCTAAAAGTATCTTACTTATTTCTCGATACATTACACAAGACCCCAATTGTCAATATTAATTCTTAGACAAACTTATGGTAATAAAACTTCTCCAAATTATTTTCCTATAATTTGTGATGTGCTCCATTTTGATAATCCTGGAGTAGCACCTTGTTCATAGTGTACAAGAGGAGTAGGATCTGAGCCTAACTGACTGAGAGAATAAAATATGTGTAGTGGTTCCCTTCTCACACAGCAATGTAGTCACAGGTGATTCAATTGAGGTTTTAGCCTTACAAATGGGAGTAAAATTGGCACATTTCGTCCTTCAGGTCATTAATCAACACAGTAGCTACACTTAAAAAAGTGTGTGGCAGTGGGGAGGGGGTAGACATGCAATTTAGCCTGACTGGTAAGCACATACTTATTTTTAAACATATGCTGCCTTCAATGGCATTAGTTGCATACTTAAATCTGGATGTATGCTTAATCACCTGGCTGAATCATGGTTTAGACATATTCCATTTGTTTGGATATGAGCACATAAAAAAGTACATCAAAGCAAACTAGGGTGCAAACACTTGCTACTACTTTTCAGTAACTGCCCATCTGTGCAGTCTTACCCTCAGTATATGTAAGATATCATAGCCAACTTCCTTAGCCAGCTTCTTACCCTCAGTAAATGTAAAATATCTTAGCCAACTTCCTCTGAGACAGATGCTACCTTGCATTTGCTGTGACATAAGGTCATGCACATGTCAGTTGTAAGTTCACTCTATAGATCACTGACAGCAACTGGTTAATGTCCTTTGTGCTGCTCTAGAAACTTTATCCTTGACCTTGTATACATATATTCAATCAAACAGCACTTACAATCATAGCAGATATTTCCATCTCTAGTCCACTGACTATTATTGAAGGAAGAATAGGTTGCATCAGTGTTAAAAACTGTCAATGAACCCGAGCCCTGCTGGACAGCTCCAAATTAATCATATAGTTCATTACAAAAACAGCATTCCCCTTCTTTTCCAGATGATCATGATTATAGTACAGCCATGGAAAAGTTTATCCAGATGAGGTGCCTACAGGAAAGCACTAATCTGACTTTTCTGAAAGAGCAATGCTTTCCTTTCCCAGCGGCTACAAAACACCATAAAGAATGCTCTACTTGGCTTTCCCCCATTTTCCCCCTCAATCCTCCCCCCAACACACACTTCTCAATTTATTGAACAGTTTTAGAGTCTGAACTACAAGACTTAACTCCTGCATTTCTGAATTGAAGGGGATTCAATCTGATTAGCTTGACTTTCCTCAGAATCTTTTTGTTCTTCTCCATCTTCTTTGAAAAGGCAAAGAAAGGAACAGAAGGGGAAAAAAACAAGCAGCAATGAATGGATAATCTACTGCTTTAAAATTGCCTATTTTCTGGGGTACTTAACCCATGAAGTGACACAGAATAAGACAGAAAAGGAAAGACTTTTCAGGAGGGAAACTTACAATGTGGTTAATGAAGGCCAGAGGTTGTACTAAGCTTGCTGGTGGTCCTTTAGATATGAATGACAGAAAAATGGGATAAATGCTTAGGTTAAATCTACAAAACAGTCATGTGTTTATTTTTTAAAGCACCATTATTCTCTTTCTTGCTCTAGTGTGCCCCTAACAGAGAAAAGCCATGGGAGGGACTAGGTACTCTCTGCACACATATCTCCATCTCCTATGTGGAAGGGTGGGGAGGGGTCAGCCACCTGTGCAGCACTGTGCCCCCTGACCCTTTCCCTCTGAAGTGCAGTTTCTGGGGCTAGGATCCACAAGTAGAGAGAGAAAGCAACAGATTAAAGGAGAGGCAATAGGCAGCTCCTTTTGGGTGCCTGCAGATCCCAAAATGCATATTATTCTTATTCTTCAAGAAAAAAATGACAGTACCAAAGCCTGTACAGTTTTACAGGTTTTTATCCTTTTTTAAATTGAAACTTTCCACAGCTAGCTTTCCTTTACTGTCTTTTAAGGCAACTTCTTAAGGAATACACCATTGACAAAAACATATATCTGGTTCTGAGATACATCACTTCTGTGTGTATTTGACCTAGACTCTTTTTGAACCCTATGGGATTTATGCAGGCCCCTGGGGATACATAGCTGTTCATGCCTCTCTCATTTCATTGGCAAAAATGATCAGAGAAGAACTCAACAAAGGGATTCTTGAGAATTTCGTCCTCATTTTGCAGGTTCAGCTGTGAGAGGGGGTCTACCATACAATGAGGAGGAAGAGGATACAACCCATATAGAATGAAGTCATAATAAAGCTCTTCGGCAGAGAAGCTCACGTATGTGAAGGCCTTTGTTTTCATTCAGTGTCAGAGAGGGATTTTCCTTTTTTCATGATTCTGGTATTTAGGACTCTGATTGTTTCCTGTTACTAGCTACAGGAACGGACCTATTCTGTATCAGTGTTTGATAAACAAATCAATTAAACAGACATATGTTATTTCCTCACAGGCAGCAAAAATGTAAACATCTGCTGTAATCCCCTAAATGAAATGTGTTTTCCTTGGGGACATTTAAGTTTTCATTTCCTGGTGTATCATCTTTCATGTTGCAGGCTTTGTTTAAAAAATCCTGCATCCATTATTCTGGATCAAAAAAAACAAAATAAAAGCAATTTAAAGATTCTTTTTAAATCACTTACAAAACGTATAGGCCACATGATCACAGGTAGTGATAAAGCATGCTTAAATAAGTACATCTTGAGGTACAGGCTAAGAAGCCAGCATACTTACACTTTTCTCTCCCATTCATACCAGGTGTAGTTGGGTAAAAATAAAAAGATTTTTTGAATGAATATTTGAATACTAAAGTAGGATGTTGCACAATGAACATAGTCTAGATTTAGGTGGCAGGTACCCTAGATTAATGGCTGCCTCCATGTATGAATAATATCAAGGTGTGCAATCTGTGAAGCTTTGTCACATTATTTAAAAAAAAATTCTGAGAGACCCATCTACATTTCTCATGGCAAAGCAGTTTCTTGAAGTTTGATTTTTATCTAGTCTTTACTTTTGGAGATGATCTGTTAGGTTTTAAAAATCTGGAGGGTGCTGTTACTGACTAACCAAGATGAGGAGGAAATTGTTTCAAGATGATGTGACTGTTAAGTCTTCACTTTGAACGAACAGAATAAAAGTTTATAGCCCTAACACAATAAAGGCTATAATTATGTTTTTACATTGTGAATCCTAGCATGTATTTAAAATGGTCACTATCTCCCTTTTTTTTTAAAGGATGTCAAGAAAATCATAACAGGTCTTCAGTTTGCCTTGACTCCAATCAATGCAAATTCAAAGAGTATATATACACAAGACAGTGGACTTGGCTAATGATCTCTCTCCTCCAAAGGTTCATTAAGAGCAGATGACCATAGGTATATATCAGCCACAATGATCATTGAGCATATACTATTAACCACACTGTACGTTTCTCTACCGAAAAGTTTTTTTCATCTCTGTATCACTCCATGGGTTGTGATTTATTAAGAGCACATTACCATACAGATTTATCAGATACCAAAATTATGGAAACATACAGGAGGCAGGCAGAAGTGACAAACAGGGAAGATGTGGTGAGGAATGTAGTAGTGAATGGCAACTTAGGCAGCAGTGACCATGAGTTCAGATCAGCACAGGATCCTGAGGAAAGGAAGGATGGAGAGCAGCAGAGCAAATACCTTGAACTTCAGAAAAGCAAACTTCAACTCACTGAGGGAACTCATGGGCAGAACCCCCTGGAAAGCCACTCTGAGGGAAAGAGGAGTCCAGGAGAGCTGGCTGTACTTTAAAGAAGCCTTACTGAAAATGCAGGAACAAACCATCCCAACCTGCAGGAAAACTAGCAAGTATGGCAGACCAGCTTGGCTTAGCAGGGAACTCTTCAGGAAACTAAGTCACAAAAAGGAAGCTTATAAGAAGAGAAAAGTTGGACAAATAAATAGGGAGAAGTATAAAAACATTGCTTGGGCATGCAGAGAGAAAGTCAGAAAGGCCAAAACACAATTGGAGTTGCAGCTAGCAAGAGACGTGAAGGGTAACAAGACAGGTTTCTCCAAATATGTTGGTAGCAAGAGAAGGATGAGAGAAAGTGTGGGTCCCTTACTGAGTGGAGTAGGCAATCTTGTGACAGAGGATTCAGAAAAGACTGAAGTGCTCAATGCCTTCTTTGTCCCAGGCTTCACAGGTAAGGTCAGCTCCCAGACTACTTCGCCAGAGATGAGCAATCAACAATAGTGTAAGAACAGGTTAGGGACTATTTTAAAAAGCTGGATATATACAAGTCCATGCGGCTAAACAGGATATACTCAAGAGTGCTGAGGGAGTTGGCTGATGAAACTGCAGTCACTGGCCATCATCTTTGAAAACTCATGGTGATCAGGAGGGATCCTGGCTTTCTCTGATTTAAAAAAATCCCCAATTTTCAGTTAAAAAACAAGTAACCCCAATTCACATTGGGATAAATTTTCTTTTAACCAAAAATTAGTGATTGGTTTAAAATCAGAGAAAACCAGGATCCCTGGTGATCAAGAGAGGTCCCAGATGATTGGAAAAGGGCAAACATAGTGCCTATATTTAAGAAAGGGAAAAAGGAGGATCCAGGGAATTACAGACCAGTCAGCCTCGCTTCACTTCCCAGGAAAATCATGGAGCACAAGGAGTCTATTTCTAAGCAGTTGGAGGAGAAGAAGGTTATTAGGAACAGTCAATATGAATTCACCAAGGGCAAGTCATGTCTGACCAACCTGATTGCCTTCTATGAAAAGATGACTGGCTCTGTGGGTGCAGGGAAACCAGTGGATGTCTTATATCTTGATTTTAGCAAGGTTTTTGATACAGTATGCCACAACATTCTTACAGGCAAGATAAGTGTGGTCTGAATGAATGGACGGTAAGGTGGATAGAAAATTGGAGTATCAGACTCAGAGAGTAGTAATCAATGGCTCAATGTCTAGTTGGCAGCTAGTATCAAGTGAAGAGCCCCAGGGATCAGGTCTTAGGGACAGTTTTGTTCAAAATGTCTTCATCCATGACCTGAAAGATGTCACAGTGCACCCTCAGTAAGTTTGCAGATAATACCAACCTGGGGGGAGTAGTAGATATGGAGAGTAGGTCATGGATTCAGTGACCTAGACAAACGGGAGGATTGGGACAAAAGAAATCTCATGAGGTTCAACAAGTACAAGTGCCAAGTCACATAGGACAGAATAATCTCATGCATCATTACTGGTTGGGGGCTGACTGGATGGGCAGCAGCTCTGCATAAAAAGACCTAGGGGTTACAGTGGACAATAAGCTGAATATGAGCCTGCAGTGTGCCCTCATGACCAAGAAGGCTAACAGCATACTTGGCTGCACCAGTAGGTGTGTTGCCAGCAGTTTGAGGGAAATGATTATTCCCCTCTATTCAGCATTGGTGAGGCCACATCTGGCACAGTCTTCAATTGTGGGCCTCCCACTACAGAAAGTCTGTGGACAAATTGGAGAGAGTCCAGCAGAGGTCAACAAAAATGGTGAGGGGACTGGGGAACATGACTTACATGGAAGGAATAAGGAAACTGGACTTATTTAGCTTAGAGAAGAGGAGTCTAAGAGGGGATTTAACAGCAACCTTATTTGACTACTTGAAACTACTTGAAGGGGTATTCGATAGAAGATAGAGCTGGACTGTTCTCAGTGGTGGCAGATGACAGAACAAGAAGAAATGGTCTTAAGCTGCAGCAACGGAAGTTTAGGGTAGCTATTAGGAAAAACATTCTCACTATAAGGATAGTAAAACACTGGAACAGGTTACCCAGAGAGGTTGTAGAATCTCCATGCATTGAAGTTTTTAAGACTCTGCTAGACAAAGCTCTGGCTGGGATGATTAACTTGGGGGTGGCCCTGCTTTGAGTAAGGGGTTGGACAGGATGACCTCATGAGGTCCCTTCCAACCCTAATTTTCTATGATTATATTAATTGTAACCCATTCTGAACCCTGAAAGTGCTCTATAGCAATGACCAAAAGGAAGTGCACAACTGCAAAATATTTTAAAAGTACCGAATCCCACAAAAATCTGAACCCCCATGAAGACATTTCAAAACACGGAGGCTTCAGTAACTTGTGTCTGTGCAGCCTCTCAGCCTCAAAACTGTTTTCATAAGGGGAGAGGGGGAAGGGAGCAGAGAGAGCTAAGGGTTTCCTTGGAGTTTGTCAAGTTTGGGGTTTTTTCACCTGGCGCTGGAAAGTTGGGGTGGGTGGATTGCTATCCCCCTGATGTGGGAGGGTTCCAATCCAACTGTAGGCTCAGAAGCCATTTACATGGGTTAAGTGAAGTGCATAAATTAGCACATACCCAGACTGAGGTGAATGCAGCACAGGTTGAACTCCTGAACTCTGATCATCTCACAACCCACTTTCCAGAGCTGAGTATGCTTAGCTGAGGCTGATGTTTGGCACAAAAAAGGGTGCATTTGCCCCTCTGAGGAAAGGGCTAAATTGACTGAGCAGTGGCTTGATTGATTGGTTGAGTTTTGTGTGCAATGCAAAATGACATATGAAATGGCATGGTGTTGGGTACACAAGTGTTTGATTGGACATCGGTGCTGATTGACAGATGTCAGTGAGTTGTGCATGTCAGACACAAGTATACGAATGCTCATGACACAGTATTCAGACACAGTTCTGAAACAGCTCGAGATATTTCTAATTAATAAAGCTTTAGCAATGC
>JAGPOW010003316.1:120645053-120690637 GCA_030014935.1 Caiman crocodilus
CAGACACAGTTCTGAAACAGCTCGAGATATTTCTAATTAATAAAGCTTTAGCAATGCTCAAGCCACTAACCGAACACAGACACAAAAGGAGAAGTAGGCTGCGGTCCCTCAATTGGACAAGAGGTGCTGCAGTGCTTTGCAAGTTGCAATTGGACAAGAGGTGCCACTGTGCTTTGCAAGTTGCAATTGAGCAAGAAATGCCGCAGTGCTTTGCAAGCCACAATTGGTCAAAAATTGCCACAGTATTATACAACGACGCTTACGTGTAACCCAATATATAAAGGTGACGCAATGCAGAACGGGGGAAGGGACTCCTCAGGTGACAAACCAGTCACTTCCTTGTCTCACACCAAGAGCCCTCGAGCAGTCTTCGGCGCTTCGCCCCTACGCAATATCACTGACTCAGCAGTTCTGTACTCACTTCTCAGAATAAACTACACCCTGCTTAAACCAACGGCAGAGTAAGTACCTTTCTTCGTAACCAATACACATAATTAACCCAGCCAGCTCATCATCGCCTTGCACTAAGTTAGCGAAAAGTGCAACAGTGCACACAAAAGTGACAGATTATTATCTGGTTTCTGTTACCTGCAGTTTGGATGGTTGCTGTCAGTGGGAGCTAGAGGGCCTGGGAGACCCATAGCTGTTCCCTGCAGATTGGATGTCACTGCTGCAAAACTTCTTGGGTGTTTATAAATGTGATCCAGAAATGGGGGCATGAACATCTGCTCTTTTTGTCTTTTTTTCTTTTTGTTTTTCTTCTTAAGACTAGCTGTAGGCTTCATTTTGAGGCCATCTAAAAACTGAAGTTAGATATATGCACTCTGAGAGCAGCCTGTAATCTGTGCTGACAGATGTTACATTTCTGGAACAAGTTCAAGGTGTTATGAAAGTTAGAAAGAACTTATTAACCGAGAGAGATTGCTTTTTCTTCTTGTGGGACTAACAGTTGTAAGCAGCAAAGTTGTTTGAGCCTATAAAACTATTATTAAAGAAAGATGTCTGTTGGCAAGGGGGGAGGAAGAGGGTCATATTTGGGTTTAATGTTCTAATTAAGGTTTTTGCGCTCTCATACTCCTTGTTCCATTGAAACCCAAATTTTCTAACATGTTCTTGGATAAATAATGAATTAAGCCTCCTCTAAAACACACAGCTTATTTTTATTAGTCTGGCATTTTATTATTATGGGTCACCTTAATGTGCATTTTTTGATATTCTATTTTTGTTACATGTTTTAACTCCGTAGTAATGCCTACGCTGATGAACATGTGTCTGCAAAAGAAAATGTGTTTTAGAGGTATTCATTGCTCTTTCACCAAAATAAAAACTGAGATGCTGAATGTGGTTGCATTCCAAGAATATTGAACATTTTATAAATTTTGTGCTACATACATCAGTTCTGCATGTAAACCAGACACTGATATTTAAAACCATATTTGAAATAATAAATTAATATTTATATAAAGATCTATTTGCTATAAAATGAATTGGAATAACTATATCAGTGGCCCATTAGAGATCAATTTCATTGAAGATGTGAACTTTTTAGGCTTGTTTTTACATCTATATGTACCTCTCTCACAAAGTTTTAAACATAAATTCCAGAAGGGCTTTGGTCCATTTTTTTCTGAACTAAGAGGGTCAAATTTTGCTCCGAGATACATATTTGGCCCATACAAAGCATGGTTCTGAAACAGTATGTACTGTATTTTACAAATTCACTGAAGATCAACCAAATGATTTTTAGTAAGTTTTAAATGCTATTTACAGAGCATGAAGCTGTTGTAATAGTCTTCCAAGGTGTTTCCCTTCTTTGTGCCTCTGTTTTTTCCCAGGGTTGCAAGTAGAAATGATTTCATTGCTAATTTCAGACAATATCAGTATTAAATTCCAGTTCTCAAATAGGAAAACATAGAAACTTGGAGTAGCTACGGCAGTTTAGGAACAGAAAAATAGAAGCAAGAAGTTAATAGTATCATTACTCAATCCTTATATACTGCACTCTCCCAAATGAGTTCTAATTTCTTCATTGGCTGAAACCAGAGATAATTCACTTTGACCCATGCTGACTTTCTTGGAATGCTACAAATATTAGAGTAATTTTTACCACAAAAATATTTCAATAAGTCTTTTTACATGAAACCTCCCCCAAAGCAAATAAGAAATTTTCCTACTATACAGCTGCATTAGTGCTCAGTCTTGTTATTTGCTTGTATCTCATAGTATCTAAGGCTATGTTTGTACTCTTAGGAAAACATAGCCAAAAATATGACCATAGATCTTCAGGTACCTTACAGGAGCTTTCAGTTTTTTGCCCTTTCTAGATCAAAAAGATGTCATCTAAATAGTTAACCAAAATAAGTTAAATTTATTAGAAAGATTAAATGTTGCACACAAGCCTGTTTTCATGTTTTATAAATCAAAAATAAATATGCACATGTTGAAAGTTTAAAATCATCTATCAGATAAATGGGAAACCATTTCTATCACACAAAATTGTCTACTTTGCTTTAGTATGTACTGGAAACATTCCCAAGTATAAGACACTCCTATAATGGTCCTAGAACGGACATTAACTTCTATTTGTTTTGGACATGGGCCCTCAAAAGGAAAACTCCCCATTTCTATGCATATATAGCAGTAATGCATCTCTGCTCTTAGGTCCAAACACAAATGCATCCTCAAAATAGTTATACCTTAGTACTGAAAAATATATCAGTTTGAATCCACACATTTTTTAAACATGAACAATCTGCTACATACATATCATTTTTTCACAATCGGCTTTTGTTATGTCCAAGAAACTGCATATTTTACTAGACCTAACAATCTGACTTGGATCAGTATATTCAATACAAATAAAACAGATTTAGCATAGTTCAAACCTAGTGTAAAACACGTTAAAGTCCGTGCATACTATATTTCCTTTAACCTTTTACTGAGATAAGATTCAGCAAATGCTGACTGATCTTTAGTATCATTCTTGTATCCTCTTCTGTTTTTTCTTGCTGATTCATATGACATTTCTACATATCCACAGTCAATATATATTCTGAATAAAGAAATGCCTTTGAATTTTCCTAACTGAGGGCCTGATCCTAAGAAGTTTAAGAATCTCTCTGGGTCATATTCCTTAGACTACAAGTCCTTCAGCAGGGATCTATTTAATCTATGAGTAAAATCTGAGTCAGTTAATATAAATATATATTGCTGACTCCAATTGAAGCAGATTTTCACCAATGAATGCTGTTGGCATTAGTGATGGTGTAGTAAAATGGGCTAATTTGATCCTGGGATATATAATCAGGAGAATATGAAGTAGAAAAAGAGAGGCTTTATTATTCTAGTATTTGACACTGGGTTGGATCAGCAGAGATCCTGGTTTTCTCTGATAACAAAAAAATCCCCAAATTTTGGATTAAAAAAAGTAACCCCAAATCTACATTTTTCTGTGATTACAATGAAACACCATTAATATATATTCTATATCTCTGCTAATCAATACCTACATACACAGGGAGCAGAAGTTTGATAGAGGACTTTTCAGTCCAGAAAACAAAGGTCTAACAAGTCTCAGTGGATGGAAGTTGATATGGGATAGGTTCAGACAAGAATTAAGGTACTTTTTTTTTCTTTTTTTTTTTTTAAAAGGAAGTTAATAAACTTTTGGAACAGTTTCTGTTGGATTCTCTTTCACTGACAAATTTTAAGTAATAAATGACTTTCCAACCCTAAATGATATGCTTTAGTTTAAATTTAAGTTAATTCAGGGAAGCTCTAAGCTCTTCGTTAGAAAATTAGACTAAATAATTAATTGTCCCATCTGACCTTTAAATCTACAGTTCTTTTGAAACCAAGCCCCTGAAAGGTAGCAAAATCAAATAGCCTTAAACTGATCAAGGTCCATCCACCAGAGGACAGTGGTTCCTGTAATATACATATCATACACACACATTTTTATTTGTATATACATGTGTTCATGCATGCATACTGCATGAGCCCTAAATGGATGCAACCCGGTGATACCTGCAACAACATATCATATATATCTGCAGAATATAAGCTGTTTATACATGTAATTGCGATGATTATTTTTAAATCTAATTAATCTGTTGTCATCACAATAAAATCAACAATGCTTTTACTAAAGTAAAATGGGCTTTGCATGTGAACTCTTTTCACCTTCTATATAAAATAGTAAAATGAACTTTTGCAAAGTGCCAGAGAGTTTCTAAGAAGAATTTTTAAGTAGGATGCCTTCTTTCTTTACATGAGAAGTAGAGTATTTTCTAGAAATAATGTGTTCTGAAAACAATGCATCTACCTGTCTCCTAACAGATATAATATCTGCCGTATAGTGTATATTCAATATCTGGGGAAGCATTTTTTCCTAATACTTTATCTAGAAGAAAATAAAAGTCACTACTAATAAAAATCAACTTTGAGGAAAAGATTTTGCAACTAGGAGCATACACAAGCCACTGCTAATAAATTTATTTTATTTGTGCTGTATTTAGCTACTATAAGGAACTCCATTTTATGGATTGATAGACTTATTCTTCAAACAATGCATTGACTTTTTTCAAACGGAAGTTCTGGCAATGTAACAGCGAAGCTGTCTTTAAATAGTCACTTGTAAATTTCCAGTGCAGATGCAACTAATTTTCCAAAATCATATTTCTGTGGAATAGTTCATTAGGTTTTCAGTAACTTTATAGAGGTCATTCCCCACTATACAAATGTTAATATTTGTATCTATTTTCACTGTAAGCAAAGGAATACTGATCAAGAGGGATCCTGGTTTTCTCTGATTTAAACCCAGTCCACACTCCAATTTTTAGATTAAAAAAAACTACCCCCAAATCCACATTTATTATATATATTAGTGATCTTTCATTTTGATCATGGAGAAATGTGGATTTGGGGTTACTATTTTTTTCAATAAAAAATTGGGGATTTTTTTTAAATCAGAGCAAACTAGGATCTGTAGACTGACCAAGCAATTCACTTGTTTAGAGTTTGACATTTTGCAACAGAAAATCCAAAGGAAGAATAATATTATATTTGCATTAGCAATGTGCTGTTGTAATGTCTGACCCAAAATAAAACAAAACAACAGCAACAACAACAACAACAAAATCTCAGCATGATCAAAAGCAGCATGGCTGGAGAACTCACTCAGAAAAAAAGCCAGCTCTTGCTCAGAAATTGCTACCCTGATAAATGCACTTTCCAGAACAGTGCTATAAACTCAACACTATGGACCAGATCAAACAAAACTATTAGCATTTGCCCTTTGTGTCTTCTATTCTCCAGATTGACTTAAAAGCAAAGAGGGAAAAGAGAATTGTCTTTTAAGAGGTTGAAAATTCCAGGACAACCATAGTAACAGTTTGAAGAGTTTTTGACATATTTATACTTGCCTGGACTTTTTACATAACTCCTTTGGTTGCCTTGAACTTTCAAATGTTGTTTGACAACAGTTAGCAGCACTCTAAACATGGACGCAAATGTTTGGAAGGGAAACATGTTTTTCCTGGTTTCATATGTTACTGCAACATCATTTATATTTTGAAAATTGACAGCCCATAGTTATAACTTTACCAATCCTAAAGGAGGCAGAAGAAAACATCTGAAGAACTCAGAATACCAAATATATACGTATCTGATCTGGAAGATCCAATCTATACAAATGGCCTCCCAGGGCACAAGAGGTTTCTGTGGATGGAGAAAAAGGACAAGCTGGAGCTAACTGCAGATAGGGTAAGGCAGGAGCTGGAGGGCATGAAAAGTTGCTCTGGCTCCACCTGTAGAAAACCTAGTAGAGAATCATGCTTCCTTCTCTTGAAATGTAGATGAATTCCTCTATGCAACTGGAAAGACAGTTTTATAGGAGACGAAGCTGTCAGGAGCCGGGGGAGTGAGAGAATGAAGCCGAGATGCTTTGAAAGCTCTAGCCTCCTGTTTGGCATAGCTAGATCCAAACATCAATTCAAGTCAACAAGGGGGAATTTCACCCCATCAGATTTCCTTTCTATAGTTATTCCCTCAGGAGAATGTAACTAAAAACATATATTTATTTTAAAAAAGGGAAACGAATAGATAAGATGAGACCCTTGATCACTACATATGATATTATAATAAATTATTATTTAAGTAGATATTGAAAATATTAATATTTGGTTGTGCTGACCCAGTTTAACATAAAAAACCCCAAACCTTAGGCCCCAATTCTGAGCATTACTCCAAATGAGCCGAACTCCCTGCCTGCAGGGAGCCAGATGAGGGTCCAAAGCAATAACAGCCAAATTCTCTGCTTATGTATGTCTGTGTAATTCCTTTATGTCCAAAAGAACTGTAATGATTAACAGGTGTGGTGCGCAAATATTCCAGCTTCAGGGTTGTTGAGCAAAGCATATCAGATCTACAGATTTGTGATTAGTCTATAACCATTCATTTGAGTGCTTACTAAATACAAAAAATACATACACGTTCAAAAAAAATAAGACATAACATTTTTGTAGATTTGAACAACATATTCCTCTGAACTGTCTAGCAATAGTAAGGGTGTATGCATTTATGGATCAGCCTTGAACTATACCAGCAGATGTAAGTAAAGTTGACTGGAATTATTTTTGAGAGTTTTTATAAGCTAGGGATAAACTGGACCACAAAAGAAGGCATAAACACACCAAAACCAGGTACTGTTCACTCTTCTTTTTTTCTTCTTTCTTTCAAACTGTCTTGAAAAGACTTAATTTGAGAACAGGAAAGGATTCACTTTGGACTAAATGAATCCCTTTTGGCATTTGAATTCAGCAGCTTAAGCACTTCCTATCATTAAGTCCAAAGAAATACTTATTTTAGGCTTAGATAAATCCCTTTAGAGTTGTCAATGAATGCTAACTTCTCTGGACTCTAGAGGGGTGTCTGGGGCCAGGTTACTCTCTTAAGTGTCTTGTAACCCATTAGCTTGCAAAACACATTTATTTTGAATACCTGTAATGTGATATTGGGCTTTTTTTTTTTGGCGGGGGGGCAGAGAATCCAGTTGAAAATCCAGCAGGAATGTCCCCTCATGAAATCTAATATGAAACTAACTTCAGTCCTGATTCTTTCCTGACTGAGCAGCAAACTAACATGAAGTACTGTACTTTGAGCCCCACCCCTGCTTCTAGAAACAATGCACCAGAAAAGAAAAAAAAGAGTTTTCTGTTGCCTGCAAGATGTGTCTAATTACTTACTGCAACGTCCATTCATCACCCAGGTGTTAGAATGTACAGCCCTCTAATAACAGACCACTGCACTTCAGTGAACTTGCACGGCAGGGGATTGGGCTGTGCAAGGGCAAGCCCAGGGAAACCTGTTCACAGCCATATGGAGGAAGTCTAGGGTTTTGTTTATAACAGCCCTCCCTTAATTCCTGTTCTTCCTCCACTAGCCCCACAGAGATTAAAAAAAATATTGTTTGCAGCTAGAGCAGCAGACGCCTTCAACCACCTGTCCAGCAATTCTTTCGAGTACAAGGTCATTGCTGGCTCAGTTGTATAAATTCAAAACAGAGCTGTCTGTGCATGGGCAGGTTTCTAACATTAATCTAAGAAAGAAAGACTTTGACTTTTTATAAAGGTTTATTAAGGGGGAAAGAGGGGAAAATCCACCAAAAAAATAAAAACCTGCCCATGCAGGGGCTCAGGTATAAGACTCAGAGCCTAGGGCTATGACCTGCAAGCTCTACCCTGACAGTCTAAAAAAAATAGAAACAGCTAGTCCAGGCTTGTCCAACATATGGCCCGTGGGCTGCCATGCGGTAGCAGCACGGAGCTGCAGTGGCAGCAGAGCATGGAGCCACTGTTGTGCTGAAGAGTGCAGAGCCGCTGCCGGCGAATGTGGAGCCAATGGTAGTAAGGAGCGTGGAGCTGCAGCAGCTTCTCATGTGCTGCTGGGGGCAGGAGGAGCCCAGCTGGGTCTGCATTGGCCAGCAGAAGCAGCGGCAGAGCCATGTGCTGCCCGGGACAGGACAAGCCTGCACCGGTCAGTCCCAAGCAGCATATGGCTCCGCCACCATCTCTGCTGGCCGGTGCAGACATGGCTGGTCTCCTCCCATCCCCAACAGCACATGGGAAGCTGGCTTCAGCTGCATGTTGCTTTTCCTGGCCGGTGCCAACCTGGTTCTGCCCAGGCAGGTCCTGCGGCACCTGTCAATTCATGCATGGGACCTGCAGGCTGGGACAGCCCCAGGTTAACCCCAGCCTGGTCCTGTGGCTTCTCCAGCACCAGGGCAACCCAGTTGTAGCCAAGCGGCTCCTGCAGCACCATGTCAACCCCTGCAACTTCACTGGTGTCAAAGGTCACGTGACATCACTTCCTGACATGATACCACTTCCTGTGATGTCTTTAAATATGGTTCACTAGCCCACTGGGTGATAAAAAGTTTGTGATCTGGCCCCACAGTCAAAAAAGGTTGGACACCCCTGAGCTAGTCCAATAACAGTCTTCTCAGACCCCTGCTGGTACCCTGGGAAAGGGCAAGCAGTATGACAGTACAAGGACTAGATGCCCTCAATTCTGCAGAGCACCCCCTGAATGGCCTAGCATGCCTGGAAGGTGGGTACTGTCCTCTGGAGGACTGCATGTTCAAATTCCAGTGCCAGGCTTGCCCAGACCATGAATTGAAAGAGTCTCAGGGCGTCATCAGAGCTGGCTCCAGCAAGGCAGTTCCTGCAGCTATTGAGGATGGCCATCTTAACCTGATCAAGAAAAAAGTTGGCCAGGCAGATGACACCACGCTCTTCCACCTGGCATGGGAAAGAACACAAATAGGTGGTCTCTGAGAGGTCCAAGTCTAGCACCTCAAACAAGGTGCCAAGGGCAGCAAAGAGCACCAAGAGCTGGGGTCACCCAAGAAAGGCATGCAATAAATCCTCTTCTACCTCCCCTGGGCAAAAAGGCCCACTGATGCAGTCAGTTCCACGTGGCGGATGAGAGTGCTGGTGGCCAGTATCCCATGCTGCAACCGCCACTGGAGGTCACCAGTCCATTTGCCAACGGGTAGTTTATAAAGTGGATGCCATGCAGGGCAAGCTGGTACTGTCTCCATGTCATGTCAGGTCAAGTGACAAGGACACAAGTGTTGCAGACACAAGCCACCCATGCATACAGGACTTTCCGGGGAAGCACGTCAAAGTGAATCCCAGCATTGCTGTCAGGAGATATGGGAAGAGTCAATAAGGTGCCAGGCCCACCACCCAGATTGCTATCCATGACCGGGACAATGGGCAGTGGTGGAAAGGACTTTCAAGAGACATCTCCAACAGGGATGTCCCATCATGCTCAGAGGTAATCCTCGATGACAGCCACTGCCTTCAATGGGAGGGTGGTCTGCACGTCTCTCAAGAGACGGGCGATGCAGCACACTGAATGTATGCCCAACTGGCCAGCCACAGCCTTGGCTGACAGCCAGTCTGACCGGTCCAGATTGAGAAGGTGCCCTAGCTGAACTGTACATGACTGGATGAGAGAGTCAGCAAGACTATCAGACCTGAGGCTCAACAGTGTGTTCTGCAGGGCAGGGTTTCCTCCTGAAGCAAATTTCAGACATGAAATTTCAGACATGTGGCCCAGGTTTGGAGGTGGAAGGCAGTCTGCCAGGCCCACATCAGGCTGCAGTAGAAGAGTGGGAGGGCGCCCCAATCCAGGAGGACAGGATCCAGGAGAAAGAGTTGTCAGTCAAACCTGAAGTTCCCTAGCTAGTGCATAAACACACAAGCCAGCTGTTGTCAGGGAGGGTGACCTTCACAATAAAGGTTTCTCTGGAGAGCCTGCAGGCAGAAAGCAGCCACTCTACTTGCCAAATCATCTAAGCCCTGGCCTCTCTCAGCCATAGGCAGATAGAGAACAGCTCAGGGGAACCAATGGCATCCGTCCCAGGAAAAGTACACCAGCAGTTTTGAAGCTGTTCAAGTAACTCCAGTGTGGGGGTCCAACACAGCACACCAGTGCCATAATGTTGCAGCTGCCAAATTGTTTGTAATGAAGACCTACCCACAGTAGGAGAGGCTGGGCTAGTGCCAGCATCACTGCCACAGGCATGCCTCCACCTTCTCGCTAAGGCCTTCCCAATTCTGGGTTGGGAAGACTGATGGGCTGATGAATACTCCCATATCTTTAAGGCCCTTGCGCTGGCAGACAAGACCCCTGGGCAGGTCTTGGTGGGGGATGATTGGTCCACGCACAGAGAAGTATGGTCCTACTCAGCATGCAGAAGCTCTGTTCAGGACTGATGACTGAAGTTATGATAGTACGCAGTTGATTGGCTAAGGCTTTAGCCAGAATCTTGTAGTCATCACACAGCAGAGATATCAGCTGCCAGTTCTTAATGCAGCCAAGTTCCCCTCTGTTTGGTAGCAGGGTGAGAACCACACAGTGGCAACTGACAGGCAGGATTTTATCAGTGAGGTTCTCATGAAACACATGCAAGAGGCAGGGGCCAAGAAGGGGTTAGAAGGTCTTATAAAATTCAGCAGTCAGCCTGTTGAGTCCTAGGGTTTTGCCCACAGTGAGGCTCCCTACCACAATCATGAGTTACCCCAGGGACAGCTCTCATTCAAGTTAATCTCCCACCATTGGGCACAGCTTAGGAATGCCATTGTGTAAGCACTTAGTAGACTCTAGGCAGAGAAGTTCAGCTGCATACAGGTCTTGATAGAAGGCTACAGTGTAATCACAGATCTCAACAGGATCCATGAGTATCCAGTTGCCCACAGTCTTGAGATGGTTAAAGATTTGTTGCAGGGCCTGTCGCTTTTCCAAGTTGAAAAAGAACTGGGTCGGGGCATCAGCCTCTGCCAGATCTTGGCAGCAGGCACAAATCCTCACAACTTGGGTGGTGCCCTCCCCCAGCTCCTGCTGGTATTTATTCTGGACCTGAAGGCTCTCAAGTAGTCCTGTGTCTCTGCCAGCATTGCATAAGGCCACCTGGATATCTGCTACATCCTCCTCCAACCCCTGGACATGGTGGCAGAACTCGCTCATTGTCAGCTGTTTATATTGCTGGCAGAAAGCTCTGATCGGTGCTTTCCGCACATCCCAGCATTGCTTCCAGGAGGAAAAGGTGGTTCTTGCAGTCTCCCGTGTCATCTAGAAATAAGCAAAGCATTCACAAATGTGAGCATTTTGCAGATAGCTGGTGTTAAAACACAAGTAGGGTGCCTGGGAACATGCTTTGCCAAGGAGACTCAGTTCGCAGCAAATAAGACTGTGATATGAGAGTCCAGATGGAATAATGCAGCTGCCATGCAGGACTGGCAGGCAATGCTTGCTGACATACAAGCAGTCAAGGCTTGCCATGGCAATCCCACCAGTGGTTTATCCAAGTGTACTGCCTTGCACCAGTGTGGAAATGATGCCAGAAGTTCACAAGGTCCCCTGCCTCCAAAGCTGTCTGCAGCCGCTGGGCTGAGGATGAATGGGGTTCTGACCCATTCGGGGCATGTCATTTATCAACCATGCAATTAAAGTCCCCACCCAGGAGGAAAAGGTCATCATCATCAGCTGTACTCCTCAAAAAGTCAGTCAGGGTCTCAAGCAAGGCTGTCCATTCTTGCCCAACAGTGGACACATAGATAGATGTTAGTTAGAAGGTGGCAATGTTGTGCTGACATGATACAAGCAGTTAGCAGGTGGTCAGAGACAACCTCCTGGGTTACCACTGAGTCAGGCATCAGCTGCAGCAATAAGAGGATTGTGACTTCTGCTCTGAGCGAGGTGCCATGGCTCAGGAACATATGGCCTTTCCAGGAAGCTTGACTAGCATTACTATGAGTTTTTTGCAGAAAGGTGACATCCATTTTTTTTTTCTGGCCCAGGAAATCAAATGCTGCCTTCTGCGTCACAGGCTATCTGCAGCCATTGGCATTGAGTGAACCAAAGGTTGTGGCAACCATGTGCAAAGGGTGTAGAAAAGGGGGACAGGCAAAGCCAAGGGTACAGAGAGGAGCAACAGAGAGGAGCAAGCATGCAAGACAGGGGAAAAAACAGACCTACATCTTGCCAGCCAGTGCTACTTGCAACAAGTGCCCAACATTGTCCACGAGCTTGCTTAAGTGAAAACTATATCACTGCATCCCTGCAGTGGAGTGCAGTGCTGCTGCTACAGCCTTAGCAGACACCATAAATGTCTCAAGTTCTGGGAACCATTTATATATATGCTGTGAAATCCTTGGGTGGTGCTTTGTCTGGTCTAGAAACTCAATAAAGCTTTCAACTGAGTAACTGACACAGGAATGTTCCTCAGAAGCAGGACCAGATTCCCCTCTGGGGTGGGGCACTCCTTATTGAGGGGGCATCTTAGCTGAATCAGAGGACACCACCTCCTGAAGCAAGACTTCTGTTAACTCGTCCTCAGAGGGAGAATCAAAATCCAACCCTGAGGAAGATAAGTTGTACACATCAGGCATTGACAGCCACTGAGTCCCAAGAAAAGCACTTGTCCCCTCACCAGAATCCTCAGAATCAGGTCCTGTGGGAGCATCCTTCAAGATGACCTGGCGGGAGACATCAGTCCCTGATCTTTTGGGGAGTGCTCTCTTGAGCAGGCAGTCTTGCTCCTAGAGCCTCTTGTGGCTCCCAGAGGGTCCAACCTCCATATCAACCTCACCATCCTCAAGGAGCTGAGAGGTGGGCTGTCAGACTCCATCATCGCTTCTCCCACCCCAGGTCACCGCTGAGTACTGCAGAGATTGGGGGGGGATGCTGAGGAAGCAGGCAGAGAAGGGGGCCCTGCTTACTAACATCAGCTCTCCTTGAAGTGGTGGGGAGGTCTTGGGGGATAACAAAGCCTTTTTGGAAGACCTCTTTTTCTGGGACTTGGCCTTCTCAGCAGGAGGGATGAAATCCTCCCCGGGGGGGGGAGGGGGGAGGAAAAGGAGGGAGCAGGTTCACTGCCACAGAGCTAGCTGACTCTGAAGAAATGAGGAGTGAGTGGGAGGAAGACCCTTCCCCACCACCCAACAGAGTTGCCACACCAGAGGTGGATGAGCCACCACCAGGCACAGCCACAGGAGGCTCCACTGTGTCTGGCTTTTTCAGGCACTAGGTAGCTAGGTGGGACCTGCTACCACAGTGAAAACACAAGGTTCCACAGTGGTGAGGTAGACCTCATAAAGCTGCCTGTCAAACAGGAAAGACCTGGAGTGGGGCAAACCCTGACCTTCCCTGTTGAGAAGTGAAACAGCTGTCTTTTAAAGGAGAAGACATGTCGGAGCTCAGGAACCTTGCTGCCAAGCAGCAGTCTACGGACTGGCCCTGTAACTATGATGTAAGGGTGGAGGCAGTTAGTGAGGTCATCATCTAAGAAAAATGGAAGCACATTCAAGGCTACCACATGAGCAACTAATGTGTCTAGGGGCATTGCAAGGCAAAAAACATCTGTGACAGACATGCCTGCTATGGCAACCTTATGCACTAAAGCAGGGGAGCTGAGAAAGATAATGGGGACTGAACTCACCAGGGCAGCCCATGAGCAGCCCCCACAGCAGCAGCACATTCCTCCACTCCAATGGCTGCCTTCAGTCATTCCAGCAAAGAAAAGGTTAACTCTGCAAGAAACCAGAGGGGTGGGAAATGGGCAGTGGCAGTGAACATACAAACTAACTAACCCCAGGGGAGAGGAGAAAGGTAAGCAATGTGACAGGGAAGGCAAGGGAAAGCAATAAGCAACAGAACAGCTACAGGGAGAGAGAGGGAAAGCAAAGAACAACCTGAAGGAGGGGTTGTTTAAATGTTTTAGTTGTTATTTACTGAAAACTATTTCTGGTTAGCAACTGGAGACCATATTTTATTTTTCGCTGTAGTTTTGAAACAATAAGATTTAATAATAATTTCCGGTAGAATATTTGCATGTGAGACAACTGCCATCCTACATACTAACTACAAGCATAACAAAATGTGGAAGTGCTAGGACACTATCCAGAATACTGTCTCAGGCTGACATAGATCATTTATAACAGTTTAAGTGGACACATTACATTAAGAAAAGTAGCTGATGAGAATTCCCTTTTTTCCTCTAAAAAGCATCAAGAAAGGAAGAAAGGAAGAAAAAAGAGAGGGAGGAAAAAGGTAGGAAGGGAAGGCAGAAAAGTAACACTGCAATGTGCAGTTAAAAAGATTAAAGCTCACGTGTGTGTGTGTGTGTGTGTGTGTGTGTGTATGGACCACCAGTCCAAGTTAGTTTTTAGCTTTAGATCTTGCACTGCCCCATGCAGACAAGGTATATATACACACACATATATACATATATATATCCATCCCATCCTAGTAGTTGATGCATCTGCACATACATGGCATTGGTCATATAAAACCCTCACATTTGTCTTATTTATAGTTGAGAGGAAGCTTTTAGTAGTTTTTAGGGCACTGACAAGTTACAGCTCTCTCACCTAAACAGCAGGGCTTCACCACTGCAGGTGTCTGATGTAGCCAGTTATAAAACAACTAATCCTAGGTTTCTAACTTATAAATACTAAGTCACATTCCTATTACATTTGAGGCAGTACAGAATACAGAGGTAACAGCCATACAGCAGATATAGCTTAGTTCATCTTCTATTACACAGTTGTAGCAAAGCCTGATGACAATATGTCTATCAGTACCAGATGCTAATGACATTATGGGCCAGTACATTTAGAACACAAAAGGAAAATACAAAGTCACGGAGTAATTTCCTGCCACATAAGATCATAAACCTTTTCATTCTTAAAGGTCTGGATAATTTTATGGCAATTAATAAATAGTAGATTTCTGTATATTATTATTAATCAAATGTCATGTTTAGGAAAGATGTTGTATACCTCCAAGGTTACTGAATTACTTCCTATGAATATACAGCATCATACAGTTTACTATATATAGTGGGCCTGTTCCCTCACTGCTTTGAATTGGTGTAGTCATAATTCACAAGGCTGAAGCCCTTTATGGTGTCACAAAGGTCAAGCAAATAGACACCCATACCCCTTGCTATGGCACAAATGCCCAAAATTTGTGACTGCCACAAAGGTGGTATCAATTTGTGCTGCTACTTAGTGCACATCTGTTTACTTTATGCCCATGCTCTCCATCTGCCCTGAACAGGTGCTCTGGTAGCTTGAGGCTGAATCCTGTGTACTCTGGAAATTTCCTATCAGAGTCTGACTCTTCAAGCCTGCAAGCACCCGCCTGTCTTTTCCAGTTTTCTGAGATGCACCCCCAGGATTTTCAGGGTGCACATTGGTAAGTGAGGAAAGTCAGGTTTTCTCCACTTACCAAGGCATACCCCAGAAATCCAGGAGATACATATCAGCAAGTGGACAATGCTAAGTAGGTGCTCCCATGGCTTGAGAGACCTGATCCTGCTTGGGAATTCCCTGAGTACATAGGAACAAGCTTCTTAAACCTAGGGGAACATATAACTCATTGTCCCATAGCTTCAGGAGGCACTGAGGGCCAGAAGGTAGAAGAGATGGGAGTCCAGGAGGAATGGTTGTACCTTAAGGGGCAGATCCTCCAGGCCCAACCCACATGGCTCAGCAAGCGCATTCAAGAATGCCTGAGAACTAAAAGGATGGCATACAACCAGTGGAAGGGAGGGACTATCAGCAAGGAGGAGTACTCCTTCTCAGCCCGTGAGTGTAGGAGAGCTATCAGGAAGGCCAAGGCAGAGATGGAACTCAGGCTAGCATACATGATTAAGGACAACAAAAAGTCCTTTTTCAAGTACATTGGGAGCAAGAAGAAGGCACCTGGCAATGTAGGGCCCATGCAAGACTCAAATGGTAACCTTGTGACTATGCCAGACTAGAAAGCTGATATTTTTAACAGTTTCTTTGCCTCTGTTTTCTTGAACAGGGACTGGGACATCCTTCCTGCCAAAGGTAGGGACAATATCAGGGATAGCTCTTATAGGCCTAGAATCAGTGCAGAGGTAGTTAGGGTTCTTCTGGAAGGTCTGGACATTTTAAATCTGCAGGTCCAGATGCCTTGCCCAAGGGTGTTGAGGGAGCTGGCAGGGGTGATAGTGGAGCCCTTGGCCCAGCTGTATGAGTATTTGTGGTCATCTGGCCAGAAGCTGGGAGATCGGAAAGTAGCTAATGTGGTCCCTATTTTTAAGAAAGAAAGGAAGGAGAACCCAAGTAACTATAGGCTCATAAGCCTCACCTTGGTTTTCAGGAAGATCTTGGAGAAAATCATCAAGAAGCACATCTGTGGGGGGTCAGCAGGGGAGATCATGCTCAGGGGCAACCAGCCAGTCCTGAGAGGTGATACTCCCCTTCTACGCAACATTGGTAAAGCTGCAATTGGAGTATTGCGTCCAGTACTGGGTGCCACACTTTAAAAAGGATGTGGCCAGCCTGAAGAGGGTTCAGAGGAGGGCCACTCACTTGGTGAGAGGGCAGCAGGACAGGCCCTATGAGGAGAAACTGAGGGACCTGAACCTGTTCAGCCTCAGCAAGAGGAGGCTGAAGGGAGACCTAGTGGTTGCCTACAAACTCATCAAGGGAGATCATCAGCAAATAGGAAAAGTCCTATTCTCCCCAGCACCACCTGGGGTGATGAAATACAATGGTAATAAGCTGATGCTGGTGGAGAATAGGTTTAGGTTAGAGATCAGAAGGCAATATTTTACAGTTAGGGTGGCCAGAATCTGGAACGTACTTCCTAGGGAAGTGGTTCTTGCCCCTACCTTGGGCAAATTCAGAAAGACGTTAGATGATCTTAATATGTCTGGGGTCTTGTGAACCCAGCATTCATTCCTGCCTGTGGCAGGGGGTCAGGCAAGATGATCTGTTCAGTTCCATCCTGACCCTAGCTACTATGAACTATCAATAAGAGACATGCATGTCATCTAATGTAGTAAATTAGCTGTTGTAGGACACTTGCCATACAGTCAAACTGCTCCATTTGTCAGTGTCTGTTTCATGCTTTACAGATGTACACAGCATTGTCCTGGGGGAAAAGTGATAGCACATTTTCTCTTGCGTACTTCACAAGTACTTAAAGTGGAACAATGGACTGGTATGTCTGTGTCTGTACAATCTCAGCACAAAAGACTTTCTCCCAGAAGAAATGGTATGTTCTCACCTAAAGCATACGGTATTGTTTCTGCTCCCTGTTTGGATAGTTGAAACCTATTTTTATTGTAGAATGTTCGTTAAGTATGATCACATTTCTAGAATGAATAATCATAAAACCTTTTAAAATTAGGGATGTTTTTACAATCATAAACATAATGAATATGCCCTAGACTTTGGTTATGATAACATTTAAAAAATCATTGTTATTTAAGCTATGCCAACAGTCATTCTAGTATCATCTGTTATTTGGTCCCACCCTGGTCTTAATTTTCTACTTGCTCACTAATAAGAAATATAGACCTTTCTCTTCATGAGAAAAAGTTTAATGCCTCTGGAAAAGCTTGTATATCTTCAGGCAATTTTTGCAAGAGCTGTCATAAAAAATAACTTCTGCATACAACAGATTTACAGAAATTGAATCAGAAAACAGATAATGTGTTTCAGCTCCAAAAATGCTAGCAAAGTGATCTCCAGTTTTTCTTCCTTATTTTGGATATAAGTGCACCCAATGTATGTTGCCAAATTTATGTTTGTTTTCTTTTCACTGATTTTCCCAGGCCTCTGTTTCCTGTGTGAGGAGAGGACTTTCCCATTTCATTATCTCCCAAACTCCCATGCTAATAGAGAATCACTTTGGCAGTTCCCTTGGAAGGACAATGTCCCTTTGAATCATCTGCTGACAAGATATGCTACTATCTCTTTTAGTCTTTCCTCCTCTTTCCTCTCTTAGGGAAAAAAAAACCAAAATATCAGAAACTGAATGAGTAGCTACATTTCTCTAACCTTTCGCACATGTTTTTTCCACCCTATCCATTCTAATTGATTTGGGGGGAGAGGTTCAATTGGTATTCCTAGATGAATTAAAATAATGAATGCCTGAAATGCTGAATGATATATAACACTGGTTGCAAGTTTTCTACGTCTTCCTACACTATAGGAAAATAAATTACTCAAGTCTACTATTAATATTACTAAAAATCTGAAATCTTTTAGACGTTCATCAGAATGCATTAGATTAATTGTAGGTTGTATTTACTAAAAAATGTACCATACTACATTTTACACTTTTATATACACACCATACTTATATTTTTCAATAGGCAGATGTTGTCTATATGAGAATGGAAAATATTCTATCAGGATGATAGCCTGGAAAGTTTTGTGTGGTTGCCTGTTATTATGTTTAGCTTGTACGTTGCAGGCAATTTGCATGCAAAACCTTAGCATTATATTTATAACATGCCTCAATGGTAGGCATTCCTGGATATGCATCATAGTCAAGGTATAGAATGATATAAAATTGGGGTTAGAAGGGACCTCATCTAGTCCAACCCTGTGCTCAAAGCAGAACCAGACCCAACAATATAATCTCAGCCAAGGTTTTGTGTAGCTGGGTCTTAAAAACCTCCAAGGATGGAACTTTAAATTCAAGGAACAACCATTTCCTGAAAAAGTTTGCATCATGTTGATAACATTTTATAATTTCAAAATGATACGCACATGTGAATCCCAGAAAATATAATTACAGCAGTCCCAAATATTATATTTATAGATTTCCAATAGGAAAGCAACAACAAATCAATGTGTCAGGGCTTTTACATTTTGCCAACCTATCGAGGTCACTTGCTTGTCTCAGTGACTTCAGCTAAATTTGCTAACTAGTTACGTTTTCTAGTCTTTTTAATACACAAAGAAGACGTTCTATTTCAGTTTTAAGGGGTTTTTTTTCTATGTCTGTGCTATCACTCAACATTATTATAACGATGCTTTACACTTGTATATTGCCTTTCTGCTAAATACTTCAAAGGACTGCACATTGTTTAAGCTTCACTACACCATCTGGCCACATCCATACATACAGGCATGTGTGGTTTCTGGCACCAAAACTAGGCCTGTGTAAATAGGGAAGTATTCTATTTGGATTTGGATTTGGCCAATTTGGAGGACAGTGGGATTTGGGGTCACTGTCCCGAATCATTTTGGCTGAATTGGCTTTGCAAGATTCAGCACTGATTTGGAGAGATTTGGCCATAGACTATAAAGGGGAATCACTGAAACACCTATAATTTTTCATTTTTAGATGAAATAATAGAGATGGTAGCTGCTTCTGAGGGCATGATGTCTGCCAAGTTTCAAGTATATAGGTGCAGGAACTTTTGGGACACTGCACCTCAAACTGCTGAAAGCAAAACCCATGTTGTATGTGTGTTCAGGCAGGTTTGCATGAAAACAGTAGGGGTAGTAGCCCCTCCTGAGGCTATGAAGCCTGCCATGTTTCAAGGAGATAGGTGCAGGAGTTTCTGGGAAACTGTACCTCAAGGTGCTAACAAGCAAAACTTGTGACATGTTGACTTTGTGTGTATGTTAAGGCGCAGCGGGATAAAACCAGCAGGGATGGTAGCCTGTAACAGGGGGCCTTCCCAGTGCTCAGGCAGAAACAGCTCACAAAAGGGACAGAAAGGCGGCAGACAGAGGCTTATGTGCTTTTTCTGTGTGCTTCCCCCAGAGCACTGTGATTGGAAGGGGACTCAGGGAAGACCACAGTCAGTGGCCAGCTGCAAATGTCAGTCTTTCCCCCATGATCCCCATCCCTCTTCTCAGTTTCTTTTCCCCTGAAAGACTGCCTTCCGAATCTCCAAATCATTTTCTGAGTCTTTTTTAAATCGATTCAGAGGGGTTTTTTGGTCTTCTTATTCTATTTGGATTCGGTGATTCGGTCTCCAAATTGGGCCTAATCTTCTCTGAATTGAATTGGCAGCTGAAGCTTCAAACACCCCTACCAAAAACCTCTTTACATTGCCACAAACCACACAACTTGCACATTAAAGTGTGCACTGCACTGCTAGTTTGCAGTGCAATGGCAAAATTTGCTTCTGGGATTTCCCAGTAGCAAAAAATAAATAAATAAATAAATAAAGTGGGGCAAAGCATGTAAAAGTAGCACACATGTAGGACAAATGTGGAGATGTGGAAGCAGGTAGTCTTGGGCTGGCTGCTCCCTTGCTCTGTGTATCTCTATCCCAGGGTTGCCTGCTCCCCTGTCTCCATGTGGTACTTCCCAGCTAGATAGGACACAGAGTTCCTCAGCACAGGGGCTGCCTGCCATCTTGTCCTTGCGCTGAGGCACCCTGTGCCCCAGCCAACCCTCCCTGCAGAATATAGAGCCTGGCTGGGAGCTGTGTGGAGCTGAGCACAGGCAGCTTGCCCAAGCGGGTCTATTTGTTCCTCAAGAAAGCTCACATGCGGGGGTGTGCACTGTGGCACAAAGTAGAGGCACCAATTTGTGCCACTACTATTTGTGCTGCTGCAAGTACATACCCCTACCTGCCCGGACATGGCTCCCAAGGAAAAATTGTATTCTTACAATAGGTCAAAGAATTAGTTTTCCCTAAAACACGGAAATTGTCATTCTGCAGGTTTTGAAAGCAAACATTTTGTTTGTTCAAACTCTCTGACCAAACATAATGCTTCCCCCACTTAAAGGTATGGAACATAGGAGGTGGCATGCACTCACCTTCCAGTCTTAATATGCTAAACAGCTGAGTTTTCTATCCCATAATATAAACTACCCTGTCTTTCTTACCCTGTTTTTCATAAGCTTTATGCTGGGTAGAAAACTGAGGGGACTCTATCTTCTTTATTTAGAGAGGTACCAGAACTCCACATAGCATTCCAGCCATGTGCACATAAACTGGCTTCCAGGTGTCTCCTCAAACTCTTCTTTCCTGAAACCTGGAATTCTCCTCCCAATTCTATGAAGATTTCTCTTCTAGGACATCTTCCTATTATCTCAGTCTAGACATTCTCACATACACATTTTTGGCTGGATATTATATTCAAACACACAAAAGCTTCACACCTTTATAAATCCCCATTCAAATTTTCAGATGCACAAGTGAGAAAGAATTAAATAGATATTCTAGAGAACAGGATCCAGGACCCAGAGATTTCCCTTTCCAGCTGCAGAGACCCCAGCTCCCTCTTCCTTGATCCCTGAACTATACATTTTGAATTGTATAGGTATTAAACAAAATGGATAACTATCATTGAAAGTACGGACCAGGGACTACATTCAGTGCACTAGTACGGAGAAAAGATCAGTAATATTGATCTCATTAAGTGTGTCTGAGCAACGAGAAGTTGCTGACAAAAGTACATTACAAAACTCATAAATTACTCTACCGATATAATAGGAAAGTGCTGGGCACACAAAGGTAGAACAAGACCAATGGGCGCATATACATGTGCATTGAGGTTGCTCCAACACACTGAACTGCGGTAATTACTGCACCTCAGCAGACTCCAGTGTCATGTGTATCAGCATCCCCACACTGAAAAATGGGGGTTTGAGCACTGTAACTAAAGCTCATCAAAAAAACTTTAGTTAAAGTGCCTCCACCACCATTTCTCAGCATGCAGACATTGATACATGTGACAGTCCAAGCAATTTAAATAGACTGACACTCAGATTCTCCTCATCTCCCAATATGCAGTTATCCTTTAACAAACCCTGTCTCCAAATGTGTAGTGTCTATGTATAGTGCAATAGACTTGGATTTGGGGGCTGCGGTAGGCTTCCTCATGACAGTGAAAAACTTAGTTGGATTGGGCCTCTTGAGGAAGGCCTAATAGAGATGTAGTAAGATCCAGCTCACAGTATTATTCTGTTCAATATGCAACTGCGTAGTCATGAAGGCAGATAGTTCACTCGGAAGATGATCTTATCTTCATAGTAATATAAGATAAGCCTTATAATGAGAAAAATCAATATAGTAATGGAATGCAAGCAGCCTAAATTAGCACTCTCCTGAGATAGTTCAAGTTATATGGGATTTTCTAAATGCTAAGAAGCAAAGGATCATGCCTTTGCCTTGTGCACAGCTGTGGCATAAAGTAGCAAAAAATGTACCACAGAATTGGTCCATCTCCAAGAATTGGCCATTTCTCCTCAAATTTCATGTTACAGATCCTCATTACATCACCATGAACTGAGAAGAGAAAGTTAAGAGATATAGTAACTACTGTATCAACTGTTGAGAGCAAGTGTCATCATAATGTCCCATAAAAATAATGAGACAAACAATTCCTTCCATCCCCGATATCTGGAAAGAAACTGCTTCTCAGCCTTTGGGAGCAGGATATGGACACAGATCTCTTGCTCTCAAGCAGGGTGATGTAACAAGAATTCAGTGGACTGTCATCAGATCATTTAACAGTTTCCTTTTTAACCATACATACCACCTCAAATTCTGGATCCATATCATGTAAGTAGTTTCTTAATACTGGAGACACCACATTGTAGATGGACACCTTTCATATTGATCTATTAGCAGTTAGCTTCACTGGCCACAAAACAAGAGTAATTAAATACCACTCTTTTGCCAGAAAAGATCCTTATCTGTCTAGGCTTCTTAACATACTCAGATTTGATCTATTTCAAACATTTAGACACATAACTCTCTTGCAGTCCCTTTGGGATCCAAACTGGTTCTGGGAGGTCCTTAACATTTGCAAAGAGGTACATAGCTGGCCAGCTACTATTAATAGCATTGGGTGCCTATACACAGCTGTGAGACTGCTCTAATGTGCTGTAATTATAGAGTGTCAGAGCAGGCTTGATTAATCAAGTCTGCTGGCACATGGTAATAACTGTACTCCAGCAGACTCCAGTGTCTCACGTATCAGCATTCCCACACTTAAAAAGTGGGGGCACTTTAACTAAAGCTCATCTAATGAGCTTTAGTTAAAGCACCACCAGTGCCATTTTTCAGCATGGTGACTCTGATTCATGAAATGTTCTTCCATCCTGGAACAGTGCTGTAATCACTTGTCTATTATACAGGCAGCTAGCAATTCTATCATGCCACTTTGGAGTGAAAATGGCCATTAGTGCTGTGCTTTGTCCTGAGTTGAATGATGTCATTGTATGTAAAATACCTATGGCAAAATTCTATTTGACTTAGTGGGCAACCGTTGTCGAGCTGGGGCCAGATTCTGTGTGTCTAAGTGAATTTAGGTGATACTTAGGTAATCTATTCCATTAATGCATCTACTTTTCTAAAACTGCCTCATCATACCTTTAAGATTAAGTCTGAAAAAATCATTGAAGAGAAGAATCCACCCACCTTTTATATGAATTGTTTTTCAGGGTCTCCAGCACAGTGGAAAAGAATCACACTTAGACACCAATAGGAGGTAATAGAATCTGACCCTTTGTGACGATCTCTCAGTTACCTGGCTGAACTGTAGGAATATTTTTTATTACATCATCTGAGCACAAGAGTAATAGCATAATTGGGAGAGTGAGGGGGCAGATGTGCTCTAGGCTCAGTGTGTGAGTTAGCAAGGGACTTCATGCAAGAGGGTGAGCAGGAGGGGCATGAGGCTCTAGGTGAGCCTGAAGAGAAGGGTTGGCCCATCAGGAGCCTGGACTACTACCTGTACCTTGGTGCAAGCCCACCCCCACTATGGCCAAATGTACACACACACGTACACATACAGGCAGGCACTCACAGACACAGGTGCAAGCACTGTACTCTCACCCTCTGCACATGGACACAGACAGACACACACATGTGCACACAGACCCACACACAGACATACACGGACAAAGACACAATTTCCCCTCACAGGGCCTCCACCCTCCCCCACTCTCCATCATCCAGAGGCAGCCCTCTGCACCCCCCTACCCCACCATGAGCCACAGTGAACTGCAGCTCAGTCTCACTCCCCACCCAGCCCACATTACACTTACCTCCACAGAGCTGCTGCCTGGCTGTCCCGTGCAGCCATGCAGATGCAGAGGGCCAGGCTTGGCTGGGCTGAGCCGGGCTGGGAGTACCACGCTACTTGTCTGCGAGCGGGGAGCAGAATTGAAAGGGTTGGCTGCGGTGGGGCTAAGGTGAATTTTGGGAGGCTACAGCCCCCAAAGCTTTCCCAGCACTGTTGCCCCAAAATGTACAGTGCAGTGCTCCTGGCCCAGCCCAGTGCCAATCACCCCTCACCAGGTGCGGCATGGTTCTCCCAGCCTGGCTCAGCCCTGTGCCCCCAGACACAGCACCACCTGGCCCACTCCACTCCCCCAAGTGTGGCATGGCCTGGCTCTCTGGGCCAACCCCAGCCCTGCCCCCCCCTCCCCTCAGCCCCATTGGTGGAGGGGCCCTGCTTCCAGCTCCAAGGGAAGCAAATGTGAAAGCCACAGTTTCAAACTTGGTACCAAAAATGGTAGCTGAGTCAATAAATGTGGCTTTCACTTCCCTGCGGCTTAGGATCCCAGGGAAGCCGCCTCACTTTACACACAGATCAGTGGGTCACATGCCCCTCAGGCCACCACCAGGATGTGTGCAGTGGTGGGAGCCCCCTCCCACCATGCCTGCCTAGATGAGCCACCCAGGCTCTGACCCTCCCCTGGCTCGGCTCGGCCCCAAAGGGGCCCCACTCACCCAGTAGCATGGGGTGTGGAGGGGGATCATTCCACTCCCAGCCTCAGCAGCAGAGTGTGCATCTAGGTCTAGCTGTGTGCATTCCCCTCCCCCCTATGTACCCCACAGCTACCGATTGTGGAGCCTATGACAGGTGAACTCAGTCTGTGGGGGTCTGAGCCCCTCCCCCCGCCAGACTGAGATAGATTGTCAGAGCCTCCCTGATTGAGCAGTTGATCAAGATCAACCAGTCGGTGACTGGTATAGATGTTATATAACAGTGTTGCAAGTATGCTTTCTTGGGGAGGACATTAATCTGTCACTTCTATCTGCTTATTTTGCCATCCAGTTTGAGACACAAAGTCTGTTTTTCAGCAAGTTTCATATCAGGTCTATAAGGTGTAGATGTTTTGTTTTTTCCAGGGTTTTGTGGGGGGATCTCATCAATTGTTTACTGTCTCATAGTCAACTGTTAGGTTGACAAACACAACTCTGGTGATTTGTCCTCTTTCAAAACTGTCCTCAGTATGTTGATTTAGATTGAGCAGCTGACTTGTTGTTGATTTTCCAGGGTGAAAGCTTCTCTGTTCTGGGATTAGGTGTTTATACACTTGTGGAGCAAGCTGGTCCAATATCTGACATTCATAGAATTTGTATGTGTGTCACAGCAGAGAGATAGGTCTGAAGCTCCTTTAGATGTGCTACTACCTGAGCATATCACCATATCTTTCGAAATTTTTTGACTGGCTGTGCGTGGATTGCATAGGCAAAGGAGCCATTCTTGAGCCTGGGGTCCAAATTGGTTTGTTCAGTTAGTATGTCATTGTAAGGAATACCCTTGAAAACCTCCACCCAAACACAATAGGAGAAGAGACTGTTATGTAAAGAATGGCCATCTGTGATGATAAGAAGGAAACATTGGTACCTGGGTGAGAGAGACATAAAAAGAAAATAAGAAAAGGCAGCAAATTAGGTCAAAGAACTCATTATAATACTAAAAAGCACACCCTTAGGTGGAGAAAAAAATATGCTAATGAAACATACATGTATGTAAATGAGGTACATGGCTTAAACACAGGTATAGAGACATGCTCAATAGAGAACTTCTTGCGTCATTCATTTGTAACCAATCACTGAACAGCATGCTTGCAAAACCTTGCAAACTTCTGTATAAAAATACCCCAGAGATAGTACTTGGGGTGCTTGCTATGTGAATTATTCCGCTTGCACCATTTGTTGCTAGCAATAAACTTTTCTTTATACTTCCACTGCCCGGTGTGTATATTGGTATCTGCATTCCGGGCACGAACCCAGATTTGGGCTGGGGCTCAACATCATCAAGTCCAGCTGCTTTCCCAGTCTTCAGTGTGCTAGTACCAGAATTCAACTCTGACATTAAGAAGGGGCATATACATGCCATTGTTATAGGAATACAGAGTTGTCTGTGCACTTCTGGAGGGCCACTCTATTCCTATAATGCCCCAATTGCATTGCCCTCCTATATATCCAGAATGAGTAACTGAATTACTCTTACTTTTTGGTTTGCTAACTCAGTTATTTTCAAGATGCCGTTTGCTCATCCACTAGATGAAATAGAATTCTTTCCTCAATGTCCAGGCACTCTGGACCCCTAGTGGACATAGACAAGTAGTAAGCAGCCATCAGGTAGAAATCAGGGATCCTGGTTTTCTCTAATAAAAAAAAATCCTCAATATTCATGTCAAAAAAAGTAACCCAAAATCCACATTTTTCCAGAATTAAAATAAAATGTGACTAATATATATAGTGTTGTTTAATTTTTGATCACAGAAAAATGTGGATTTTGGGTTACTTTATTCAACCTGAAAATTGGGGCCTTTTTTTTTTTTTTTTTTTTATCAGAGAAAACCTGGATCCCTGATTATAACTACATGGACCCAGCTCTTAATTCCATTTGCTTTAAGGGAATAGTTTGCAAAATAAGTGTCAGAAATTGGTTGTAAATGAATTAACAGTAGCTGCATTTTGCAAAAACTGTGTTTCAAAAACAAAATATTACAACGCTGGCCATATCTCCACCACTATTTATTATGCCTCTAGGCCTTTAGTTTGGAAAGCAATCAAAATAACTATATTCAGTTCTTGAAGCATTTTTACATCAGTGGCAACAGCACGCCTGCCTTGAGCTGTGCTCCTGGATTATTTCTTAGGATACAAGGCAAGTTTTGTTCTGAAGAATGTTTGTACACATTTTACAGATATGAGAGTGAAATGCTATTTAAATTGCTTATGTCATCTATGGTAGAGTTAAAATCTCTCTTGCTAGAAAAACGGTCTATCAGCCAACTCATACATTTCTATTAGTTTCTATCTTACTATTGCCCATATCCATTATCTACTGAAGTCACTGGGAGTTTTCTCCACTGATTTCACTGCAGCCTGCATAAGACCCTACCTGCCTTTCTATATTTAGTGCCCATCTCCATGACTTGTTTTGTGAGGGCGGACCCCAGAAACCCACATGGAGCCCCAATGATTTCACTGGGCTAACTGCATTATTTTCTTACTATAGCAGAGCCTTGGATTTTTACATTTATTATATCATTGTGCATATACAATTTTATGTGAGCTGACATGGACATGCACACTGAATTATAATTGTTTACTGATTTGAAATCATTTTCAGAAACCCATAGTCCGTTCACTTTTTTAATTGGAATATAACATTGGTAATTAAGCATTAAGGGAACTCTGAACCTGTATTATTGTGCAATTATTTATGTTTAATTAAGCTTTGATATGAATTGCCAGTATTCACAATAAATTTAAATATAAATGATTAAACAGCTATGAAGACCCTAAGTTCCTTGTAATGATGTTTAACTTCAGAAAAAAAAATAGATTCCCACTTCCTTTTTTACATGTACATATCATAAAATGCAGTTTATGAAAACAGTAACACATCAATAGTACTACTTTTCACAAATGCATGTGAAGCACTAGAGCAATCAAACCTCATACATCTCGCAGATCTAGAAGGGAATTAATTATCTGGAATACTTTGATTTGCTATCATATCTATCCATTATGGGAATAAGTACATCTATTTTTCCAAAAGTTTAAATGCCTTGCCTCATATTTTTGTCTTCTTTTCTTTTATGCCACTGTAATTCTTCTGTCCTTTGTTATGGCTCAGTGATTACCAGGGACCCTAGCTTTCTCTGACAAAAAAAAAATCCCCAATTTTCAGATTAAAAAAATAACCCCTAAATCCACATTTTTCTGTGATTAAAATGAAATGTCACTAGTATACAGTGGCACTTCATTTCAGTCATGGAAAAATGTGGATTTGGGTTCTTTTTTTTTTTTTATCTGAAAATTGGGGATTTTTAAAAATCAGAATAAACCGGGATCCCTGGTGATCAAAATTTCCAAAAGCTGTTGGTTAGTCTATATCTGAGTGATCAACCTGCAAAATCTTAAAAGGACACAATTTTGAAAGAGGCTATTTTCCAAAAAAAAAGCCATTTGAATAATAAATAATAATTATACAGTATTGCCTATGTTTTGTTTAACACTTTTCATCAGTAGGTGTCAAAGCGTTTTTAAAAAAATCACCGGAGAGGTATCTAAAAATTGAGAAAATCATGATCATTAACCATTTTTTAGATAAATGGATAAGTATTTTCTGTCTATGCCAGACTGATTCTCATGAGAGTGAGGTATTTAAGCAAGTACATAGGTTGGAGTGCAGGACTAGCCCAATAACTTCATTTTTATATTGACTCGTATATTAACTTCGGTGGCCTATTCACATGATGTTACAAGAAGAGTCCTAGAAGTAGAAGTTATTTAGAGCGTCTTTTGTAACAGTTAAATAGATTTTTACAGTTAAAATAAACCTGAGCTTCCTTTGGAAAACACGTGCAATGAGCTAATGCAATTAGTTTTCTTTAATGAATCAGCTGTTTGGATTTAGGCATCCTGTTTAGTGATCTAACAAAAGAAAGAACTGTCCATTTACAAAAATCAGCTTTTCCCCCAACTAAATATTCTTCATTAGATCTCCTGTTACCATCTTAATCAAAGACCTTTTTAAAATGTATTAAAATGTTACTTCACAAGTAATACCACAGAGTGTTTCAGCTTATATTTCTTATTGGATTGTTATTGTGAGAATGCATTTGTGTTAGTTAATTAAGTTTGGTTAAAAACACAAAGTTTGTTGTGAACTCTAATGGTGCAGCAGCCCACCTGTGACAGGAACTGTAAATCCAGATCTTTATTCTGGCTTCTGAAACCTACATATATATTTGATATTACTACTGCTAATAAATTTAGCCCACTTTCTTAGGAAAATGTAGGTTTCCCTAACCTGGAGTATAGTAGAGTACAGTAGAGTGGAGTAGAGTAGTATATCAATCACGGCCTACAACCAGTCCTATATACTTAGGCGTGGAAGGATTCCATTTTTAACAGTGAATGTTGATAGACATAAATTTCACTTCACACTCACAAACTGATGAAAAAACAGTTGCATTGCTAATCATTGAAAATAATAGAAAGAGGACATAAGAAAAATGATGGCTGATAAAGTGTGTAATGATGAGGGAAGCAGTCCTACAGAACCATGCTGACTGTCATTTGGACTGCAACTCCCAGAAATCCCAGGGAACTGGGAACAAAGGGGGAAGAGTGACAAGGCAGATGAGAAAGCTATGGGAGAGTGGTGCCAGGACTGATGGCAGACCTGTGGCTCAGCTAGCAGCAGTCCTACCACAGTTATGTTTGCTGTGGTGGGAGGTTAAACTGCACTATAATAATAGTATACTGTCATTAATAAATTGTCTTCCCCCCACAACCCTAATTTCTCACAATTAAATTTAAGTCCATAAAACTTAAAATAAATCTTGTAAACATTGATATAATCTGTTAAAACTATTAAAAAATAAAAATTGATTTCTGCCAAACCATATGTACTGAATATAGCCTCTGCCTTCCACCATAGGAGAAACAAAACTCTCTTATTCATGACCCACTATGAAAGAAATACATCTATCTCATGCTATATTCTCAACCCAAGGAAGGGAGAGAGTCAAATTAGAACATTTTATTAAAATATTTACCACTATCAATGAAACAAACTAACACAATTTGCAAGACTATATGGAGAGTCTTCCAGCTCCAAATTCACTAGGATTACTACCTACATCTCAGCCCTATCTCCATTTACTCTCATTTACACCAATCCTGAAAGGAGCAGAACAAAGGAGATTATGATCTTGGAATCCCTCATACATTTCTTATGCATATAAAATGCATATATATTTATATTAAAATTCTTCCCTCTTCCTTTCTCTCTCTCTCTATCCATTCTAAAGGCCTTTGGCTTTGAGCCCCTCTTCCCATCTACTATTCAGCTCCTATATCAGGACATAGCTAACCTCCTAAAATAAATGGAATATTATTCATCTCACTCCTAGCATGCAGAGATACCCAGCAGGGCTGCCCCATCTCTCAGATTTTCTACACAATAGTTATTAAGTCCCTGCCCTGCACAGCACAGCATCACATTAAAGGTCTGACAGTCAGTCTCAGCTGCTCACACTTCAGTCAAGGTGGTGATGTATACCAACTATATGACTCTTGTGAGCTGTGAGGATTACATCCAGTAAGCCATCCATCTAATTCAGCCTGAGATGTACTGTCATGCATGCTTCCTCAACTCATAACAAATGGACCAAAAGCAACAAACTTCTGCTGGACACTTAGATTGATGTTCACCCCCTAGGCCTATCTAAAGGTCTGTCCTGGTGCTGTGAAGCTCTGGGAGTTTACTTTGTCCCATTGGCCTGACTAGCTCAGAACTATGAAGGCCTTGATAAGGAGGCTGAGGCACAACTACAGGAGTGGCATGGTGACTGTCCACTCTGTCCTACTGCAATTGAATCCAGATCATCGGCAACATAGTAGCTGCTACTTTGTGGAACAGCTGTACCATCTTAGACTTTCTAATGGCCATAACAGAAACTCCAGAAGCTCCTGATGGACTTCTTCTGGGATGGTTGCCACTGGCTCCAGTGAGTCATCCTCTACCTGCCCATAAGAGAGGGAGGTCAGCATTTGATCAACCTCAACAGCCTTTTTCTAGCAAACCCTTCCCCTGGTAGTGGCTGACCTTTGCATTTCTGAGGTGGAGGGCCACAAATTTGATCAGCAGATTTTCCTTTTGGATCCTGATTGTTTTGGCTTGAACAGCCTCCAGACCTTCTACTGCAGCCTTACTTGGGCCTAGCAGGTCTCCTTCCACCTAAGACCCTAGGCAAGATGCCTGACATTTCCAGGACTGCTTTTGGAACCTCTGCCCCATAATTTGGCTTTGCAGTGGCGTACCAATCCTGCCCCTTTGCCTAGGACTGCACTACATCCATGTGGCTTCATGCCTCTTACCTGAAGAGAAGGCTTCTCTAAAGGACCACCTCTGCACATAACAAACCCTCCCCAACAGCAGCCAGCTGGACATGCCATTACCACTGTTGCCAGTGACTGCAGCCATAGCCAATAATGAGAACACAGGACCTGGTACTCTGTTGCTCTTCTCAAAGCCCAAAAGGAGTGGTGTTAGGTTCTGCTTTGAGACTTGAAATGATCTTAGACATGGACAATCTAGGTGTTACATACCCATAGCGTTGCTGCATGCCCTGACACAACCTGGAGGTAGTGCCTAATGGCAGCAGTTCCAAAACAAATCTGCCCATCTTGGCACACCCATACAAACTCCCCATTGCCAAGATAACTGGTAACCTCCAATGGCAACTGTTGCACAGGGCATTGGTCACTAGCACCTTAGTCTAACACCTAGACCACATGGTGGAGGAGAACTTCTTCCATGCCTGCCTTAACTTCTCCCACAGTGGTTATTCTTTGCCACACTAAACATCCTCTTCGACACTAAACTTGGATCTCTACAAAACTATACTTTCCCCACCCGGTACTGGATAGCAAAGAAGATCATTATCTACTTAAACGATTTCCTGCTGAGCAGGCCAAAATAGTGACCATGAAGAGTCACAGGAACTGACTCACAGGGACTGGATCAGATGATGCCCTCTGCCTTGTTTGGTTCCACGTCCAGGCATGCCTCTCTTTTGAATTTGGGAATTTTGCCCTACAACAGAACACAGATGAATTTATGCCATTCAGAACGACTGACAGGATACTCTCTCCAGCTGAACATGGCCAGCTTATCTAAATGCACCTTTGTGAAGGGTGCTGGAGAAAGGGTGTTTCAATACTCTGGTTATGATGCATATTTGATTAATGAATGCTTCCATGATTCATCCCCTGTGTGGTCATATATACTTTTTGGATACCTTTTACCATTTTTATAATACAGGTCTAACAGTCTAGTTGACTGTCTACTGATACACATGCACACTTTTACCAATACACATAGTGTTTGACGTAATATACCACATAATATTAACTAAAGACTCTCATTCTGGTCAATTAGAAGTCAGTTGTCATTTTGCCTTTAAAAATGGGAGCAGGATTTTTCCCTTTATATAAAGCAACCTAAAAATAATACAATGCTTCAATGATCCCATTCAAAGAAAAATTCTGATGCAATGCTAACTCTGAAGCCATTATCAGTGTCCCCATTATAGTAGCTATGTGCATAATGCTAACAGGTTTAGTATTTGAGCTGTATTTGCAACATTTTACACTGTTTAATATTTAACATTCATTCTTTTATGTATTTTACTTTATGGTAGTAATTAAACTGCTAATGACAACATCTGCATATGCTGTTTTATTTCTCTTCACAGTTTCCAGGTGGCATGGAACAGATTATTCTGATATTTGGACAGTCTCTTTTAATATAAGAAGTACTGCTGAATGCACCATACTTTGCCCCCATAGCATTGCAACATCGGCCAGTTTGATCACAGCACAAAAGTGTTCTCAGGAGATAAGTTTTCAATGTCACAGGCCACAAGTCCTGGCAGAAAGCTGGAGAATGTCTCAGGCCCTTACACTGAAGCATAGGGAGAACTAAAACAACCTTCTGATTTCTTTAAACACTTCTCAATTTAGCCACAGAAAATAAGTTAACAGAGTCCTCTCAAATTATTAAAATTAAAGCCCTTTTTCCCCTTATATGCCATATATACATAACAGAAAATCTAGTTAAAAAATATTTAAGGGTCATTTAACCCTTTTTTCAATTTACTTTTTATATTTTTCCAACTCTTAAACATGCCATTTATTTACCATGAGTGCAATGCAAAAAAAATGACTGATTTATTTCAATACAACCCAGATTTCACTTCAGGACTCCAAATACACATGCTCCAAGGGGAAGAAAATGTAAAACTAATACATGTAAAGAATCTCTCAGATTAATTTAGCATGCCACTTTTATACCTAATATTTTTACTTATTATTTTCCCTTCTTCTGGAGTTAGAAGCCAATGCTGTTTCACCCCTTTCCAGGGGAATAAAATTCCCATTTCTCCCACTAGAGGGCCAAAAGCTATCATACTCTTAATGTGACAATTCGATTTGCACATAAACTGAATATTATCTATCATATGGTTCAGGATGGGGTAATTTGAAGGGATAAAAGAAGAAATATTATTTTTCACAATTTGATCTTTAAAAAAAAACAGTGATTAAACACTGCTCAGGAATGTGGAGCCCCATGGGAGTAAAATGTATGGATCAGAACTCAAGTGAGATTGTGAAAAGTGTGTAAGTAAATGAAACCATACCATATTAATACAGTTTATCATATAAATATTGTATCACACATGCATATGTAAAGTTTTTTCATATGTGTGTGACTGCATACACACATGCATACATATCTGTGTGGCTGTATGCACACACATACATCTGATCTCAAAGATAGAAGTTGCCTAAAGACTTAGCTTGTACTCAGGTTTTCCAAGATGATTACTATGTAGGATATATCCACAGACTTTCTTACCAAGAAATGACATTCCTGTGGTACAAAATTAGCTGAGAATATTAGTAGTTTAGGTTATTTTTACATTTTGCTGCTTAGATTGTGGTTGTTTTGAAAAAGTAGGATAAAATAAATTCAAACTATTCATCTTGGGACTATTAAAATTGACTTAATGCAGACGGATGTTTGATTGGGCTTCATGAATCTACCTCGGTAATATCTGCTGGAATGATTTTCAAGTACTGGCTAAAGTGCATTCCTGTGTATTTCCACTTAAGCCATCTGCCAAACTTAATACTTATTCCTGAGGGAGGAAAACTTCCAGGGCTGTTTTTCATTTAATTTGCAAGGACATCCTGTTTAGGTACTTATCAAAAGAACAGAAGAATTGATGCCAAATACCACAAGCCTCAGTTTAAAAAAGTTAATGGGTCAGGCTGAAGTAACAACCTATATTTAAAAGAAGCAGCAGCTTTCTTCTTTTATATTTACAAAATACACATTTCTCCATTCTGTCCAAAAACATTTCTGCATGTCTTAATAGTAACTGTGCTCTGCAATCTAAACATTAAGGGATTTCAGTAAAAGCTGTTAATCTCCATCAGTGTGGTGACTAAATGCTGCACTACAGCGACCCTTCATGCCTCAGGTTTAAAAGCTGAAATCCCAATAATATTCATCATATTGCTTATAGCCCTCTAATTTATGTTATTTCTTATGACGGTCTGAGATCTTGTACCAAACAATCAAAATGACAAACTGTTCACAACAGCTTGCAATAGATTTTTAAACCATGACTACAACATTGGCCACTAACTTCCAATAATGCAACTACCAATAATGCAGGTTTTCCTAGGTTTGTTCTTAACTATCAGAGCCTGTAATGAAAAACAGGATAAAATGTGGCGTTATACCATAGCACATACTGGCAATAGCTGGAATGATCTCATAAGAGGCAGACTATGGAAACCTCCAGACAGTTGGGACTCCTGACCAAAACAGCCAAGAGAAGATGTAACTGATGATGCAGGGGTAAGTCAGAGCTTTCCTACCCAAACTCTCCCTCTGCCAGATGTAGACATGACCACCACTTGGAGAACAACAGCAAAAGAACTAAAAGGGGATATTGTAGCCATATTATACCTTTACTTACTCAGTTCTGAAACCTGCAGGCTCAGGCAGACTATATTAATATTGATTGTTGATCTCCCTTCATCCTGGCCCTCTCCTATGAGTAGAATATTTCAACTATCATGTCTTGTTCTTTGTCTCTCTTCTTATCCTCCATCTCACTTTGTTTTCTTCCTCTCCTTTCCCTTCTAGTTTCCCCTTTTCCTTTATCAAGCCTATTTTATTCCAATGATCATTCTTCTGCTCAACTCTCCACTCTCTCCCAAAGGATTCTTAATCTGCTTTAGGAAATTAAACCAAGTGATTCTCTAATATTAAGGAGAAAGGGAGAGCAAGAGAACATCATTGTATCTGTAGATCCCGTTTTTCAAAGAGGCTGAGCACTGAAATTTCCACTAACTTCAGAGAAACAGGACAATTAAACTGAAGAAAAACCTACTGGATAAATATCCCCACATTTCAATGGTAAACAAAGTCATTAGATGATACCATACAATGTTGTACATCAAAGAATAAATTCTTAACATAATGAAAAGTCTCAAGATTTTTGTTTGGCCTTTGTGGTTATTACAACAAAAGTACAAAGCATGACTGACTATACCAATAATAGCTTTTTTCCTGGATTCCTACATATAGAAAAACTCAAAAAGCCTCAAAAAATATTTTAAAAAACCTTATTTTGATATTAGGGGCCAAATCCTACTTTATTTCATTTATATCCCTAATTGCCTCTTATGTAGCCGTAAGTGTGATGTTTTGGTACTTATGTGGAGTTTAGAGTCCGGACAGTTTTCACTTCATTGAACCATGACTTCTGGCTTCCTCTCCTCCTCCTGGCTCCATAGCTTCCCTTCTTGGCTGTGCAGTAGCCCAGTAGATGTCCAGAAGGAGACTAGCATGAGCAATCCCTAGGCTGTGGCTTGGTTTTTAGAGTACTTTCCTGGAAATGAGCAGACATTCATTCAAACCCCAGGGGACTGAAGGAAGCCCATAATCTGAGTCACCCCTCCTCCCTAAGAAGGTTCCCTAAGCACTGTGCTTCTGGGGTAAGCCGTGAGAGGGCCCTGTGTAATTGGGAAATCTTATTCTGCTGCAGGTGTGAATAGAATATACAATCTGTATAAGTGTCAAAAAACGAATGCACATGGCTAATAGGAGCTTTATATCACATATAAATGCAGAATTGGCCTTGGATGCAAATTGTACTTTAATAAAGACAGCAGGCTCAGGTTTCATGTATTCTAGTGTTGTCATTTTAAATGTTGGTGCCTTGGGAATTATGAAAGGGGGGGTATAGGACGCTATGGTAGAGGGAGCACATATGCTTACCTCCTCAGGCAAATGCTATGGGGGTCCAAGCTGCTACTGATTCAGAGCAAGCTCCCCCAAAACAGGCTTCAGTGGTAGCGCAAGCTCCCTTGGAACTACCAATCTGGGTCCTCTTCTCAATTAGCACTTGGGGCTGGTGCATTGGCAATGTGTAGTGGGTTCAGGCTGGTGCACATGCACCCCCTGAGCATGGCAGTGCATCCCCTATAAAAAAGTCCCACCTGCAGGCAGTCTCAGCTCATCACCCCCGCTCCCCCACTGCCGACACTGCCAATGCCACCTGCAGGTGGTCTGTGATCACCGCTAGCAACTACCAATGCTGAAGGCTGTGTCTACTGGTGGTTGCCGACCACTGGTCAGCACTTGCTACCACCCCTCCCCCACAACCAACAGCACTGCAGCTGCCTGTGGCAGCTCCCCACTTGCCTCTGCCACGTTTCCACTGCTGACAGTGCCACTGCCACCTGTGGGAGCTTGCCGTGCCTTCCCAACTTCCAGGGGCATGCGGCGTTCATGGGCTGGTGTCCTGGTAGTCTTCCTGCCCACCTCCCCACACCAAGTTATGCTACTGTACTCATTTTAGCAATATGGGTCCCTGAGCTCTGAATATACAAACTTCATTTAGAACATGTCTTGATTCAAACAAGCCAGTCTGAGTTTATGCCAGCTTATGCACTGAGAAAATACAGTTCTGTCTTCGCCCTCAGAAAAGGAACTCAACCGTTGGACACCAAAGTAAAAGATGCTTGATTTTCTGAGTTCAGGGAAAAGCATTGACATTCAGCATATCTGACATTTATAGGTCACTTAACACCCCATAGGCCATGTCCAGACAAGCAGAGATGTGTGCTTGCAGTGGCACAAGTAGTAGCGGCACAAATGTGTGCCACATTAAATTGGAGGTACTACATTTAATTTGATCTGATGCATGGCAGTTTACCCTGGGTGGGGTAGGGAAGGCTGAGGCCAGCAGCTGTGCTGGCCCAAACAACTTTACCTAGCTGCAATCTTGGTGCTCTGGCAGCTGGTAACTTGGCCAGCAGCTAGTGCCTGGCTCTAGCTGGCAAGGCTCTGCTTTTAGGCATCATTCACTGCTACCATGTGAGCTGCCCCACTTTTTTAAGGTGTAGGTATTTTTGACCCTGGGATTTCCTGGGATCAATCCCCTCTTCCCCCCCAAAACAACAAATGAGAAAACAAAGTCCCACACTGCAAGGTAGCAGCTGCGGGGGGTATGCCAGCATGTGCGGTGTGTGGCACCACAGACGGGTCTGCTTCCCCACATACCACACAGCTGCGCTTGTCTGGACGTGGCATAAAGAGCATATCCAGGGCTCAAGGCTCAGAGCACAGCCAGAGGTTTTGAGTCAAGTGCTGGGCTAATACAACAGGGGAGAAAAATCTAGTTCAGGAAAATGACTGATTTGCTAAAGTCATCTCTGTGTGGCCTTATGCTATCTCCACACTAAGGAAAGGGGCAAGAACAAAACTTTAGTACTGGTCTCACCAAACTCTTACCTTACACATATCTTTTCCGTATGGGCAGAGCAGGTTTCTGCCAAGCAATTTGAAGTGCAGGCCCCTGCCCTTTGCAGGCATATGAACCATGCACATTGGCTACCAAGCCAGTGGAAAAGCCTTAAATTCACTGGTGGGAGATGGGAGGTAGCTGAGAAGGAGGTGATTGAATCTGTCCCTTTTATGCCCACCAAGAACATTTCAAATCAGGAAAACAATGAGGCTTTTAAAAATACCTCATTAATATGAATCTATGTTTATATCTGAGACAGAAAATAGCATTAAAATTAAGAGATCCACATGGAAAAAGACAGTCCTAAAGCTAGACAATGACAGCTAGAGCCAATTCGATTTTTAGCTCATTCATACGGTTGTGTGTACCCTCTAGTTGACACAGCTATTGAAACACAGACCCGCCTATTCTTATTTTTGTTATTTTGAGCATCTAATATAATTTTGTTTAAACATGTATATGATTTTTCCCTGTATTCCCTTAGAGCATGCTTTTTTATGTACCTTAGATTTAGCATTATAGCTCATTTTGAAAATTCCACCTTCACTCTAGCAGGATCCAGTTTGTCACACTGATTGACCATTAACTGGGATACAGCAACCTGGTGACTGCTTGAAGCATTAAATTAACAGATTCTCTTTTTAAACCTTTTTTTTTTATATGGACCTGGCAATAACATCCTCTCCAGCACAGATCTTTCTCTCTCTCTACAGAGTAGTGTTATTTACTCAAATTCTTAAACTATTTTTAAAAAGCATCTAATTGTAGTACAAGCAATGCAATCAGTTTGGCTTAGTAATGAAAGACTAACACCAGCTCCCCCATCACCTGATGACTTTCAGGCAGAATAACTTGTTTAGCACTCCTGTAACAAGGAAATAAATCAGCGCCCCTATTAAAGTCAACCGACATTTGTTTGTTGAGCAGCTTATCAGAGTATTGCAGAAATTTGCTTGCAAGTAGGAGATGCATAGGAAATGAAGGTCAGAAAGGATTCATATGACTAAAATTCAGTAACATTTAAAAAATCATTGAAATTGTCTTGTGGCAACCAGTAAAATAATATCAGCATACTGTGGTCCTACTAAACTTAAAATCCTCTTTTTTTTCAGTTCCTTCTGTCTGCTAAGACTATTAGAACTCATAGAATTAATTTGGAATTGTGCAAGCATTCCTATGCATCCTGAAGTTTGTTCCTATCAATTGGCTCTTTATGCCTCTCAGTAGAGGCCGGATGTTTGCAGTTGCTGGCAGCTGTTGTTCAAGGCCCAGCTAACAGCTGATAGACTGGCAGTGTACATTGAAAGAGTGCAGCTCAGAGCCTGGGAAAGGTCCTAGTGCTGAATACTCTCAGAGCTGATGGGTAATTAGCTTACTACATGCAAGATTAGAAAACTAGTGCTGAAGATAGTGCATCTGACCTGCTTTTCAAAAGTCATTAGAAATTAGAAACGGTAATTCTTTCATAAGAAATGTAAAGAATTTTGTGAATGGGCCTTGTTGGCTTCCTCTGCTGAAGAAACACTATGCTGGAGTTTGAGTTAGTCGGAGCATTTCTTGAAACAAATGGTACTATTTTCTGCTTTGTTTCCAGAATTAAATAGTATATTAAAAATTGAATTAAGAGAAAAAAAGTTAGTCACCTGTGGAATTCTTGTGTGTATTGCTAATGTTCAGTACTGACTTTGTCTTGCAGTAAATTCCCATTTAAGATGAAAAACCCAATCAAAATAAATGTTCTCTCATACTTGGTAGCATCAAAAGGCTAATTTCTTTTGTTACTTGTCTGAAGTAAAAAATAGAGAAATACAAAGAAAATTAGTCCCTACTTGAAAAAATAAAAATTGGCAGGGAAATAAACAGTTCCTCCCCATCTTAAGTGAGATCCAGTGCAAAGACCCCTAAAATTAATGGAAGTACTTCAAGCCTTAAAAAAGTTTCTTATTGTACCTGAAAGCTATCTATGTGCAGGGCGAACATAGCTGCTATACCATTTCTCCTGATTTAAATGGAATTTCCCTCAGAACAATTAAGCTATCTTTGAAAAATTATGATCGAAACATAGGTTTGAAACATAGTTCAGGTTCACTCTGAGAGAAGTGCTTTGATGCAGTGGACAAGTCATTTTACTTCTATTACAATATTAAAGAAAGTAATTCTTGCTTAGCTAGTTAGCTTCTTGTAAAAGTAAATATTTAAAATTGGATCTTACTCCAGTTATTGGATTCCTAAGTGGACTTAGGTACCAAAGGACATTCTTATTCCAACATGAACAAGTCCCTGAAAAACTGTAACCATGCAAAACAAATCTCCTCACCAATGTCACTTTTTGTGACTTAATCCTAAGAGTAAAAAAACAGCTCTTAAAAACAAATACATGGGCACATCTACATGTGTGCATTAATGAGCAGTACACTATTTTACTGCACATTAAAGCATCATGTAAAAACTGTGACATTAATGCACAGTAAAATAATCTAATGCACATTAAGCATCACTAAAAAAAGTGTGCAAATGTGCTACTGTGCTTTGCACAGCCTGATGAACATTAATTTAGTACCTCACATTAGAGGTACTAAATTTAATGTGCATTAGAAAAGGTGCATTAATGAACATGTAAATGAACCCACTGATGTATTTTCAGGGACTAAAATAAGATGCAATAGGTTTTACTTAGATGCCTAGGTCCACTTAGGTGCCTACTAAGTAAAATAAGATCTGGCACTTAATGTTCACAAAACACTTAGGCTAGGTGCAGACATTCAAAAACCCTGAAGTGGAATTGATCTATGTGATGCTGTTTTCTGTAATCAGCATAGTTTAGACCAGTAGAGAACAGAATACACATTCACCCTTTGGTAGGGAACAGGGGGGCAAATCTTAAAATGGGTTCCACCATTTTTAAACCATTCTATGTGTACCAAAATTCTGTTCTGCTACAGGTATAGACCAGTTTTGTGTGCTGAACTTCTGTTCTGTTATGGATGTAGATCAGTTTCTGATCACTTATACCAGTAAAAGTATGATGTCTATGTGGCTTTATAGGATAAATACCAAATATAAATATTGAACCCAGTTCTATGGTTCTTATTCAAAACTAAAAGTTTTCATTGGAAGTTATGTCTATGAATTTTGCAGTTCTCTAATAATTGGGTAATTATATACATAATAACCCAAACCCTATTGATACACCAGATACAGGATATTCCATGAGTTCAAGGTTGCAGTAGCATGCAACATAGTTAATAAGTTTTTTCCTTACACGTGCAGGATCTTTGCTCAAAAACGGGTATAAAGGAACACAGACCCTGAGAATTAAAAAAAATATAGTTGCGTATAATTAGAGACCCTGATAATTATATATATATTAAATTAGAGAGAGAGAGAGAGTGGTGTTTCATTTTAATCATGGAAACATGGATTTTGGATTACATTTTCATCTAAAAACTAGGGGGAGGGGTGTTAATGGAGAAAAACAGGATCCCTGGTTATGAGGTATGCACAGAAAGTTGTCTGACGCAGGAGAAAACACATAGAAAACAATGGTCTTCTGGAATACTCTTTTATACTCTGGTTTAACTTAAACCAGGAAAGGATCTGGGACTGAAGGTCCATAAACCAGTTTGATCTCAATCTGTAATCTGATAGCACATTCAACCAGGTTTATCTCAAACCGGTTTCAGCCATTTTGAAACTGGTTTATGTGCACTGAATTTTTGATCCAGTACATATTTAAACCAGTTTCTGCTCACTTAAACAGGTTTGTGTGTCACTTCTGTCCCTAGCCAGGAAGGGTTTCTCGTACAGGTAGGAAAAGAAGACCTTGGAGTTCTTGCTAAGTATCGATGCTCTTTGCCCTACTCAACTCCACGAGCACACAGTCTTCTTCAGAGAGTGAATTTCTCAGAAGACTGGCTGTAGAAAAGTGTTCCAGAAGACCATTACTTTCTCTATTGGCTCAGACAGCTTTCTGTGCATACCTCATAACCAGAGATACTGGTTTTCTCCAATAACGCCCTCCCTCCCCCAATTTTCAGATTAAAAAGTAACCCAAAATCCACATTTTTCCATGATTAAAATGAAACACCACTGTATTCCATATGTACTATAATAACACTTGTTGAGCTACACATTATAGACAACAATAAAAATGCATGCTCTTTGGTCTAAAGGATTTACATTCTACAATGATAGAAAGTGATAAATGAGTTAATTTTAGCCAAAAAATATCCAAAGGTACTACTATGAAATTTCAGCATCTGCAGAAAAATCCCCATGACAAACTCTGACAATGGAAAGAAACTTCTTGGCTCCATCTTTCAGAGTTCCTGTTCCAGAGTTTTTCTTAAGATCAGAGATCTGCTAAATAGTCTACCAGTCATCCTGTGATTTCTCTTTTCAAAATTAAACTAATCCTGGACTTTTTTAAGTATTCTTCTCACAGTTCAAATGCTTCCTGTGAAGATTCAGGCAATCTCTCTCCAAAAAACAAAACTTAAAACCAAAACCTTTTTAAAAGGCTGAGAAAAAAATCCTCAAGCTAAAGTAACTGTAACATTGACTTCTAGAAATGCATGCCACCCCTGCATGACAAGAGGTATAATTATGGGATTATGCATTAGATTCCATCATGCCTTATTGCTGGGGCAGGGGAAGCTCCCTTACCAGGCTCCCCTTGTACCAGCAAGAAGCAAGCACCCATGCCTAGGATCCCCAGGCACCCCAGTTCAGAAGCTTCCAGCTGTGGGGGCACCCCATGCACCCCCAGAGCTGAAGGACTGCTGCCGCAATGATTCCGCTATCCCAAGGGTAGAAGAAACCCTTGGAGCTGGAGGATCACCACGGATCACCACAAATCACAGCAGATTGCAGCAACCCTAGGGATCACATAGCAGGGTGCCTGAAACCCCTGGACCCTGGACATCATGGCTAATGTGATCGCTAGAACTGAGGGTGCAAAAAACCAGCAGCATATTTTTTTTAGAGACCAGGATTTCCTGGTAGCTAAATTTGCCACTGTGCTGAAAATATGCAGTGCAGAAAAACTGATTAACACACACCACTTACATTCTCCAGCACCCCAAAAGGCTTTGAGGTGCCACAAACTACATGTCCCTATTTGTGGAGATACAGCATTTGTGTACTTTTGTACATGGAAGGAAGCAAGAACCTGTATCCCATAAAAAAATCCTCAAAATCTGTAATTTATTTCACTTTAAATTGTGTTGATGGGCAGAAGATCCATGTTATGCTATCAAAGTTTTATAAACTTTTTCCCTAACAAATACTTTTTCTCTTACTAAAAAATTGGACTAAATAAAAGAGATGAAAATAAAGCAGTGAGAGAAGGAGGGCACTGTCACAGAGGGAATATTCTTTGTGTGCCACTTTAAAGACAGCAGCACTATGGCCCTTTCACTTACTTGTTCCCATTCCCAAGTCTACAGTACTTGTCAAGGATGTAGACACCATGATCCATTGAGAGAAGAATAATCAGAAGCAAAAAACTGAGTTTTTAACGCACTTAGACTAGGTTTGATTGACCACTTCCAGAGACCAAAGTTCAAACCATTTTTCTAGAAAAACAGTCCCACAAAAAGAAGAACCATATGTAAAAGAAACTCATCTCCAAAAACCAAGATCTGAACCTACATATATACATGATTTTACCGTGTGAGCTTCCAGATACAATGGTGAAAAATGTCATAATAAAGCAGATTAGATTAAGCTTCAATTTTTTTAGTTTGAAGAGCATGGTTTTTTTCTTGCACTAAATTCAGTTAGTAAAATTGCTCAATGTGATTTTCTCTTAAATATTCTAATATTTTTCCCTTTACTCACAAGTCAGCAATTGTAAGTCCTCTGGAAAAGAAGATGGTTGTTGCTTGGCATAAAAATGTAAACTAATATGAACTAATCTTGTGCTAAAAAGGATGCTTCACACAACATATTTCTCTTGGAGGATGGATTCTTTTGGGCTGAGTTATGTCCCAAATGATGTTGAAAATTTCTGTTGTTCTGGCTATTTCTGTTGAACGCAGAAAAATTCTTAGAAACTTTGGAATATGATACCAATGAGGCCTATGTGTAATAAAGGCTACATGACTAGGAGATGCAAATATTTGGAATTGTACATTCTTTCTGTATGTATATTTAGTGATACAAATTATGTCAGTTTCTGTAATAGAACCTTTTAAACAAGTAGGGTTAGGTTAAAAAGAGAATCTTCTCTTTGAATACTTTTTACATGAAGGAAATAATTTCATGAAAGAATATAGATTTAAATTCCAAGACCCAGAGCCGTATATTTGGGTTCCAAGTCATAACTCAATTTGGAAGAGGTCTGTTTTCTAGTTTTCATTTAGCTGTCTTACTTGAAATCATACGAGTAGATCACAAAGTTCTTTATGATTAATCAGACCCAAACTCTAACCACAAAACTCTGATCCTAAATTACAGGTCTAGACTAAGGGCCTTGTTACAAAATAATTTTGGGCAGCTCCTGAAGTTCTTAACATCTGGATGACCACACATTAACAGCTGAAAAAAAATTTAAGTATTTGTTAGGTAGCTCAAAGTTATGCTACAGCAGGGCAGGGTTCTTCTTGAACTGTGTTACTTAGTTTGTGTTATATTAAAGTGTAGCCACTCTAAGTTACACCTCAGCGTAAACTCCAAACCTGCCCCCCACCGCTGCAGCCTTGACTGAGCCCGCTGCCTCGACCATCCTCCTGAATACCCCAGAACCCCACTCACTGTTTCCCAGACCCACTGTCCTTACTTGTGGTTGCCTGCACTGTCTGTTCCAAATGAAATGGCAGGGAAACTTTACCTTCCCTGCCTGGCTGCTTCTGCTGCTACTGTTGGTCTCTGGTCAGCCTCAGCCCAGGGAAGAGCAGCAGCAGTAGGAGCCAGGTAATCAGGTTAACCCATCCCTGCCTGCTCCCCTGGACTTAGGCAATGCACTGGGATGGCACGGAGGAGGGGGCATGTGCCCCCTGCTGAGATTGGCCTCTGCCAGTGGTGGGATGGGGGCGCCATGTGTCCCTTGTGAGATTGGTGGCAGCCTGCACTGAGACATGTGCAGCTGGGGGACCCCCACACTATTCAGTGATTAGCTTTTGGGGACTTTCCCCCCAGTTGGTCCCCATTGGCGATAAGTCACTGGTGCCCTCCAGACTCTGGAGGCACCAGTTGCCGACACCCCTGGGACAGACAGCATGGACAGCCAGAAGTGAGCAGTGGTTAGGGATGGGGGCAGGGAGAACCTTGGGGAGTTGAGGAGGAGCCTCAATTGTTGGGAGCAGGTGGAGCCCCAAGAAGATACAGTGAGGTGGCAGGGGGCAGGGAGAAAACCCCAAATGTGTGTGATGGGGGAATGAAGCATTCTTAATTTTCCATCCTCCAGTCCCCAGCTTGCCTGAACATGTGACTGCTCCAGTCTTGAGCCAGCACTAACCCCTATCAACATTTGTGCAGCTCAGTGTAGTGTGTAACGAGTTCCTCAACCAATGTCAGATATGAAAAAAGCTTTTATTTCCATTTCTTGAGTACTTACATTAAGATATGCATAGTAGGGCTATGTGAAGCTTCAGGTGCGGATTCAATTTGGAGGAGATTCATCCCAATTTGGTGTCTCCAAATTCAAAGAGGGAGACCATTAAAGAGGTCCAAATCAATTCAAAGTTCTCTGAATCAATTTGGAAAAGATTCAGAGAACTTCAGAGATTTGGGCAGCCCCCAGCCGTTGCCCCAGGGAGCTCCATGCTGGTAAGTAGGGGGCAGAGGCAGAGCTGGAGGAGGGGAGAGGGGGCCATGAGGGAACCCCCACCATGTCCATCCCCTGGCTGCTCTCCCAGGCCCACTTGAGCACCCCCCAACTCCTGCCCACTCTCCCCATGGCTGACCTGCTCAGCTCCAGCTTCCTGGCCTTAAAAAAAAAAATAAACCAAAATCCCTGCACTCACTGGATGCTGTCAGGTGTGGGGTGATCCCTTCTGCCCCCAACTGCCTTGCACTGAATGGGGGGCTCTGCCATAAGCCCTTATATCTTGCCCATTCTCCCTGGGTAGCTTCCCCACCCAGCTCCAGCTTCCGGTTCTTTAAAAAAAAAA
>JAGPOW010003316.1:120690737-120711458 GCA_030014935.1 Caiman crocodilus
AAAAAAAAAAGCCCCACACTGACTGGCAGCTGCAGCAGCTGTTGAGGATTCTGGGGGCTTGTGGCAGATCCCTGCCATGCATAACAGAGCAGTGGGGGGCAGTGAGGATCACACCTGCCACCTGGCAGCAGCTCCTAAGTGCAGAGCTTATTTTTTAAGGGGTTTTTTTAAGAGTTGGGAGATAGGGGTGGACAGGGAAGCTATGAGGGGGCTGGGAGAGCGGGCAGAGCCCCCCCCCCCTGCATGGGGTAGTGGGGCAGCAGGGATCACCCCTCCACCTGGCAACAGCTGGTGTGGGCAGCGCTTTTCTTTTTTTTTTTTTTAAGAACCAGGATGCTGAGGCTGGGCAGGGCAGTCATTGACTGGGCTGGAAGAGTGGGAGGGGGATGGAGCCTGTTTGATTCAGAGATTCATCCAATTTGGTGGTGGATGAATGTCTGAATCAGATTCAGCCGAATCAATTTGGGACAGTGATTCAAATCACTGAATTGAATCATCTCCCAAATGGGCCATATCTGAATCTGAAATGAATACTAGCCAATTTGCACAGGACTAATACATAGCCCTTTAAAGATATTCAGACAGAAATTCCCTGCCCAAGGGAGAGCTCAGAAAAAAATTGTGTCAAAGTCTTTCACTATTATTAGCTGGTTGGGACCTTACTAAAATGTCATCATTTGGTATGCTCTTTCTCTTGAGGTTGATTCACCTCCCCCCCAACAATAATGACCTCAGCTTGACTTGCTCCTGGCAAATAAAAATAATTGCCTGCTCCTGGTGTAAGCTGACAGATCTGGCCTCGTCAATAACAGATTGAATTTGTATATATCAGACCCAAACCCTAACCACAAAAATTTGATCTTAAATTACAGATAGGTATATATATATCTACAGGTATATATATCTCTATATATCTATAAAGATATATAACTAGATATCTATATCTATCGATCTAGATATCTATACAGATTGATAGATAGCCATAGATACACACACACACAGACACACACACACACACACACACACACACACACAATACATATATCATACGAGAGAGAGAAGGTTTTAAAATGGATAAACAGTATTACTGAAGAAATTCCTTCCCTACAAATGAAGCTTTTAGGGGGAAAAACATAAGCTTTTAGAAACACTACAACTAATTTAAACCACATTTTAGAATGATGTATATGACATAAAAATAAAACCTTCAGCTGTTTGTATTAACTCATTGTCTTCAGGATTGATCATTGATCACTTTGTAACTTTAGAACTGTGATTAAAATCTAGCTTGTGATGGTACTGACTAAACATTCCTTTTTAAAAAGATGGCACTAGATAACTAGATAGATAAATAGATCAAACATTCAATCAATCAATCTATCGGTCTGTCTGTCTGTATATATATTGCTACCTTTTTACCTTTTTACATATACATATGTATATATAGTATCACTTTTTTTAAAGGAACATTTAGTCAGTACCATCACAAGCTAGGTTTTAACCACAATTTTAAAATTATGAAGTGATCAATGATCAATCCTAAAGACAATGAGTTAATACAAATAGCTGAAGGTTTAATCTTTATATCATTTTAAAATATGATTTAAATTAGTTGTAGTGTTCCAAATTTTTTTTTTCTCCCTTAAAAGCTGTATTTGTAGGAAAGGAATTTCTTCAATAACATCATTTGTTCATTTTAAATGTTAGCAGGTTTCCTGATTCCATTGATTCTTTCAAGAAGATAATAACACAGAACTAATATGGAATAAAGATTGGACAGTGTTCCCCATCTAGTGTGTGCAGGTGAGTAGGCTGGTCTTAATGGGCAATTGGACACATGACAGAGTTTTACTTATACGGGTTGTGTTCTATGCCTCCTAAATTGAAACAGTGAGTTTTTAATTGAAAAGGGTTTTATTTTTCTCTCACTGTATATATGTTATTGTCCTGGTGGCCGCAGGTACCTACTGAAGAAACAAGGGGCAAGAGAATCAATCCTTTTCTCTCTCTTTTTTTATTTTTTTTTGCACAGGCAGCCCACCTCCCTCATGTCTGGGGAGCCATTAATCTGTCAACTTCTCCCCCAGTCATGGGAGAGGTGTTCTGGCTCTCCAGAAAAAAAATGGATCAGGCCCCTCTCTGTTTCTGCCTTCATCAAGCTCCTGTGGCAGGCAGGTTGCCGGGACCACCAGGGAATGGGATGGATTGCCCTTGAGGCAGTGTGTGGAGGTAGCAGGAGGGCAGCTGAGTGCACTGGCAGCTGGAGAAGGCAGTGGGGTTGGTCCATGGGGTGCTGATTTATGTGAATGGGCAGACCTGGTTGCCTATTCCTCACAGCAGATGTCTGGAAAGTTTAGGTCACCCATGACAACCAGATCTTTTGAACATACCACTTCTGAGAGCTGTCTTGCCTGGTGGCAGCATGCACATAACATTGCATGGCTCTTGGGGGAATGACAGCGGGGCACAGAGCCTAGCCTGCAGTTGCATCCCTCTTCCACTTGCACACAAATCCAGGAAGCATGTGTCCTCCATGTGTTCCCTGGGGTGTGCACAGTGGAGTGAGCCCCCGTGCCCCTAGATGAGCAACCTGGGCTCTGACTGACCCACCACCTGCTGCAGGGCCCCATTCACCCTAGCCCCTGCCCCACTCCCTTCTTCACTGTGGGGGCCTTGATCTGTCTCCACCCCATATCTCCCATATCCCTCTCCCCTGCCCCTTTCCCTCCAGAGACTTACCTGGTGGGTGCTGTGTGAGGGGCGATATAAGAGGGTGCACTCAGCCCCCGCCAGTTATATTTTTTCCCTCTGCCTATGAATACAACACAGCACTAGAAGGACATTGTATGGCTTGTGTTATACAGATGTTTTCTGACCTTTAAAATCAATTTATATATGCATTATGCCACTATGTTTTCTTAATTGTCTTGTTTTATTTTCCATTTTAGATTGAGTCTTATATTTTTCACTTTGTTTCTACATTTACTTCACCTAGTCCCTGTCTCAGTGATAATATTTGATTAATTTGGTCTCTCTTGTTGGCTTTATACTTGATTCTTTCATGATAATGTTTGCCATTTTCATTAAATCTGAATGTGGGATTTTAAGTGGTTTTAGAATATGCAATGCTAACTTTTACATAGCACTAAAAAATGTACATTTATACATGCTGTAGGGAAAAGAGTTAATTCTACTGCTATATTTATAGTACATCAAGTTGGTAAGGAGAGTCTCAGCCTAAAAACATTAGAACCTTATGCTGACTTTTGAGGAATATGATTTTTTGTTACCAAATATAAACCCATTGCAAAATAAACCTTACCCTATCTATGAATTCAGCTGGAATCCAGTCATTTTAAGTGCATTTCCTAAACTTTTAAATCTGAACCTGAAACATAAAGCAAAACTGATGTTGCAGCCCACATCAATAACATCTCAAACCTGCCCAGTTTGGGGAGGCTATGAGTGATGAGAATAAAGATAATTATTTGATTTCCTAACTTTTTACTGACCAAAATAAAGTCCTTTTTTTTATTATTTCCTTTTTCAAAGCAATTTTTTTTACAAATCCACCCAGACCAAAACGGAGGGTCAGGAATAATTGTTTTCTAACAAGATCAGAAAGTGGAACAATTTGTAAAGAACAGTATCAACAGTGGGACACTGCTAGTTACAGTTTCTGCAGTAAAGAGGAAAAAAAATCTTGGTTCATTTCCTGCTGGCTGGAAAGTTGTCAGCTGGTAGATAGTCAAGGAGAATCAAAAAATAATTGAAATGAAACAGCGTCATGACCTCTGAAAATGTTTTTTCACTGTTCGCAACTGTTAGCAGACTCTCACCAACATGTAAGCCTTCATGCAGAACAAGCTGCTGCCTTCATACAGTTCAAACTCTGATGTGCCAGACTTGGCATGAGCCTATCTCTTATTAAGATCAAAGACTCAAGTAAAACAGCATTAGTGTTGTTTGGGATTTTCATGAACACTGCATATAAATACACATCTCTTACACTATCTTAGCCATATTATGCTTCAGCATTAGTGATGGCTCTGAGCCACAGAATTCTGATCCAGATCTGGATTTCAAATCTCTTCCATCCAAACCCATTGATTTCAGAGAGTAGATTGGAGCCCAGTGTTTGGTTTAGAACCATAATGAGATAAACATGAGATTTGGAACTGAATTGTATATATTATTCTAGCATCTGCTATGTAGGGTTTTGTTCTCTTCATCTCATCCTCTTTCCAGGTTTTCAGTTTAGATTTTGGCATACCTCCCTTCACAAATGTATATGTGCTACAGTCCCATGGTTTTAATTCAACCCACTACAGAGATGGTTGCTGTTGGTGAAATTTAGATCCAGATTTTTTCAGACTCAGAAAAGTTTTTAAAGACAAGAAACTTGCTTTGAATACCTCCTTAATTAACATATCAAAATCATTTTCTCTGTCACTGAATATGCATTCAATTTCTGGGGCTCATAGTTGGTAGTTCCTTCAAGAAACAACACTAACCCCTGTTTCTTCTTAAAATCTTGCAACAATATTGAAATATAATGTTAATGTTTACATACTAAAAACATTGTACTGTGGCTTCCAAGACATAATGCTGGTGCCTAGACATCCTTGTACTGCTATCAAGAACAAGTAAAGTAACCACAAATGGTATCTTTAGTAATTTCTCATTTCCTTTCCCTGTTCTCAGCTTACTCCACATTAGTAAGACATAGACTTTACAAGTTAATGTTAGCTGACTGTGTGCACCTCTACAAATGTACTTCACATGCAGTAGACTAATTTGCTGCATAGTAAAGCATCATTATGTGAGTGGCCATTAGGCTGGTCTAGACTATTTACTGCACTGTCAGATAGTCCTGACAGACACAAGTACTATCCAATAGTGGAGTAAACTACTAGGCATGTGTAGACAGTGATGCCTGGGTTAGTTTACTCCAGCTCAAATTGCACCATTTATTCAGTCACACTAATCGTATGTGAAGACAGGTCCAGCAATTCCTATAAGTTTCTCATTTTGATAGTGATTTATGCAAACTTCTCTCCGCCGGCCATCATTCTTGTAGCTCTGTTGCAACAAGTTGACTCAAAGGGTGCATCCCGATGAAAGCGCACATGCAGTTTCAGTGCCTCAAAGCTGTTTGAGGCACCACAAACCTCATGCAGTGCACATGCACCCATTTGCCATGCTGCTAGAAGTGTGGCCAACATTTGACACTAAGAGATCTCAGTGTAAAAAAAAAGTGCTGCAAAAAAAATGGTGTGGTGCATGCAGCAGCAGTGTGCACCACCAAAAATGGAGCCTGACTGTCCAGAGCCATGCTCTGGCTACTGGCCAGGCTCCATGAGGCTGGACTGATACTGCTGCTGCCCCAGAAGTCTCCCAGAATCCCAGGTAAGGCTGCTGGGAAAGAACCTTTGCTAGGCACAGCCTCCCCTACCCCACCCAGTACAATTTGGTGTGCCCTGGAGCATGCAGGCAGGAGCACACCCTGGGGCACAAATTAGTGTGGCTGTGCAAGCCTTTGGATCATGCTTCAAATCTGGTGCCACTTCAGATGCTTCGGCGTCCGAAGGGGCATGCCCAGATTGAAGCACAGGCTCAGACAAGCTATCCAAAGTGGTTTGGAGCATCCAAAGTTCTTCAGATCTTCTTCAGATGCTTCAGACACGTTGGACACCTTGACTTAAAGTTAGAAAAGGGAGGGTGAGTGAACTATTCAGTTCAGTTACTACTAGTATTACTATTCCATTCATTTCTTTGAATTTATATTTGCTCTTTTTTTTTTGGAAACTTTGAAAAAAGAAAGCTATGTTCCATCACTGTGCAGGGAGGCACATATTGCTTGCACGCACACATAGAGACACAGAAGGAGACAATAAAGAGAAAAATCAGATATCCATAGAAGAAGAAGATAGACACACAGACAGCACAGAATTTTTACATAACTCTTAACACTGAAGCAAACAATCAGAAAAGAGGCCAGTGCATGCATGCAACAGAGGGAATAAAATGCACAATACAAAAGGATTCACACACACACACACGCAGACCTTCTGCAGTACAGGAAAGATCAGTATGAAGTGTGCTGCAAAGGCAGATGCCAGGTCTTCTGGCAGGGGAGGGAGAGGGGGTGGGGGAGAGCTAGAGCTGCAAGGCCCCCGCCCCCATCCCAAACACAGACACATTCTATTCCCGAGCATCCATGACATCAGTGCTGCCAGTGGAAGCAGTGTCTGCACCTGACATCCCTGCATGTGCACCACCTCCGCTTAGTCCAGGAGTGTGCTCCAACAGTGGAATCACTGTCTCCTCCACCCCACTTTCAGCTCTCAGTGTGAGCCTCCCACTACCAGAGGAGGAGCTGGAGCTGGAACCAGGGAAGCTGAGCGCACTGACTCAAGCAGTTCCAGGGACAGAGAGGGAATAAGAGTTTGTGCTCCACACTCCTCAAGTTTCCCCTAGACCCAGGTCTCCTCTGGAAAGCAGCAGCTCGGGGGATGCTGAGGTTGTGGAGGCAAGTGGCTCAGCTGAGGCAGCTCCTCCTGCTGTTGAGCCCCAGCCTGCTGAGTGGGAAAAGGCAGGATCCCCACCCTCAACCCAGAAGCAGGGGAGTAGTGTAGTGTGGGAGCATTTTGAGTTTGCAGATGATCCCAGGTTTGCCATTTGCCAGCACTGCTGAAGGCACATGAGCTGTGGCAAAGACATGAGACACTTCTCCACCACGGCCATGCTGCTGCATCTGAGGGGGCACCACCCCCTTGTCCTTCTTCCTGCTCAGCCTTGCACCAGTGAAAGTGTGCTGAAGGGGCAGTCTTCCACTTGCTTCCAAGACCCCCTCCCCGCAAAGCAGAGGCAGGTCACCCTGGAGCAGTGGGGGAAAGGTGGACAGAAAGGGGGCACGTTCTCAAGGCAAGTGAAATCACCCAGAGCATTGGGGAGTTGCTTGCTCTGGATAGCCAGCCCTTTTCCCTAGTTGAATGGCCAGGATTCAGGCAGTTTATAGCACTTCTGGTCCTATTTTATAAGTGTCCACATGCACCACTTTTAGCAGGGTGGGGATGGCCTCCCTGTATGAGGCATGCAGGAAGTACTTGAGGGAGGAACTGTGCAAGGCAGGGCCACAGGTAGCCTTGCACTTCACCTCCAACATCTGCAGCAGCCAAGGTGGTGATCACACCTACCTCTCCCTCATGGGGCACTGGTGTGCTCGGTCAGGCCATTGGTGGGCTCTACTTAAAGCCAAGGTGCTGAATGAGTCCCATATGGCAAGGGAGATCATTGAGGCCATGAACCACATGGTGCAGGGGTGGCTCATTGGGCAGGCTGAGCTCACCCATGGGTTCATGGTCACTAACAAGGAGGCCAATATGGTGAAGGCTGTCGTTGGCATCCACTGTGTGGCACATAGGCTGCACCTAATAGTGAGGGATGCCTTGGAGTGGGACAGGGCTGCCAGTGATGGTGCTGCCACCACTATTGCTACAAACCAGCTGATTTCAAAATGCAGGAAGGTGTTGGGCTACTTCCACCGCAGCATCAAAGGGGGCAAGATGCTGAAGGAGAAACAGGCAGAGCTGAGCATCTCGCAGCACAGAATCATACAATATGTGAAACTCCACATACCTGATGCTTGAGAGGCTAGTGGAGCAACAGAAGGCCATCCATGAGATGGCCTTGCTTGGGGAGATTGAGGTCAGCGGCCTGCTGAGCAGAGCTAAATGGGGTACCATCTCCCAGATGTTAGTGGTCCGCAAGCCCTTCCTCAAGGCCACTGAGACCCTTAGCACTGGCAATGCCCTCCTCAGCCAGGTGATCCCCCTAGTGAGGGAACTGGAAAACCAAATAGAGAAGTTACAGGGGATCAATGTTCCTGGCTGGGGCAGTCCGCTGTCACCAGATGTGCAGGCACTGGTGAGGTAGCTGAAGGAGGGCATGTGGTCCAGTACGATCCACATGATGGTGGGCATGCTCGACCTGAGGGTGAAAGGGAGCACGTGCACTGTAAGTCCCAAAACTTACAGTGATCACTGTAATGCAGGTGCTGGTGGACAAAGTCAGAGAGGCCAAAGGGCAGAGGTGAGGGAATGTGGAAGAAGGGGATCCACTTTCCTGTGCCAACACTCCCAGCACCAGCACTGGCACCAACATCAGTCAGTCTCCTCCACGCCAGCCACTGCCAGTGTGGGCCACGGCCATGACTTCATTGCTGGGGTCCAAACACACCAGAACCCAGCTTTGGGCAGGTAGCACCAAGGCTTCAGTGGCTACCTATCTCACTGAGGCTGTGGAGCCATTGGACTGCGACCCCTTGGCCTACTGGGCAAGCCACAGATGTGGCAGGATCTGGCCACAGTTGCCCGGCAACACCTGTCCTGTCCACCAACCAGTGTTCCAGGTGAGAGGGTATTCAGCATTGCTGGGGATGTTGTCACACCCCATCACACCTGCTTGGATCCTACTTTGGTAGAGCAGCTGGTGTTCCTAAAGGTGAACCTCCCACTGCTATGGTTCCCCATGCTCCACCTGCAGACAGACTGAGTGTCACCCTCCTCACTCACATTTCCATTTTTGAGTTTTTTAAAAGCTGAGTAATGCCCTGCTCTCAGCTGGAGGGGTCACTAACTGCATCACCAGCCAGCAGGGGAAGAACATGTCCCTGCTGAGCTCATTCCCCTGCCAGGACAGTTGTGAGGCTCCCAGTGAGTTCAGCTTAGCTGCCCGGGATGCCAGCATTAGGGTTGAAAATCCCATTGTCAGGCTGAGGAAGTACCTGCAGTTGGTCCTGGATGGAAGGAATGGTAAAGAAGCTAGAGGTTGGCCTGGCCTGCAATGCAGGCAAGAAAGCCAGTCAGTGAAAATGGAAATGGAAGTGTCAGGGGGAGGGACAGACTGAGGTAGGGGATAGGGAGGAAAGGGGATGTAGCAGTACAGGTAAAAGTGCAGAGGTGCCTGAGGTGTCAGACGTCTGACAGGTCTTAGTGTGCCAGAACTCCACTGTCTAATCTATATTGAGTTCATGAGTTTCTGTGCCTACTACCTAGGAAGATAATGAACATTAGATCATCTCAGTTCAAGAACTCTTGAAAAGTATCCCTTCCACTGTGTTTTGATAGCATAGCTGTCTTTAAGGAGTGTTGTTTCATCCTTAGGCTTCAGATATGTTTTCTTGCATGCTTGGCCCATAGATGTCTTTGGCTGCACTTAAGAAACTATAAATATTGTTGCTTTCAGAAATCTTTGAAATCTCTTTTCCTTTGGGCTCCCAACACTTGTTCTTTCACTCTAAAAATTTCCTATCTTTAATTTGGCGATAAATGTCTTGTTTCTGTTTGGAAGTGATGTCATTCTCTCAACCATTGAAACCTCCACTTTCCCTGTCAATCAGAGCTTGAATCGAGTCCTATCATTTTCATCAAACCAATGAAGCCTGTTATTTCTTTGGAGATAAGCCTAGAGATTCTTTGCATGCTCCATTTTATGAGGATCTGCCAGTGATCAACTGTATTAAGACCATTAGGAAGGTCAGAAAATTTTAACTGAGGCACTTCTGGAGATGATCGCTTTTAGCAGGGTCTTTCAAGCATTCAGTACTGAACCTCTTCCTTGCTCTTTTTTTTGTTTACGTAATTTTGGATGATAGAAATAGGCATAATGGAACATATAAAATATTGATCCACCTAGCAGTGGTCTACACTGGTCATAGCTCTTCTGATACAGACATCACAGTGGTCCCAGGCTTGTACTATGATGTAGTCAATCAGGTGCCAGTGTTTTGAGTGGAGGTGTGGAGAGCATCCATGATGCCATCTCTTTCTTGCTTTGGATACACTCCCTATGCATATATATATCCAGTAGCAAAGCTGACAAACTTTGGTTATCTAATGTATTGTATGTTCTTTGAAAGACTTAACTGTATCACTTGGGCACACACACCTACAAAAGTATTATGTCAATTTTTAAGATAGATTGCCAGTTTCACAATATTTGTTTATAAATTATGTTCCCAGAACCTCCTTTTCCTTGGGTGTATAACTCTGTGAATGTATAAAAGGCTACAAAACTTACTTTTCAAGATTTTCCATAACCTAATTGCCTAATTCCTATAGATTTTTAAAAATATGTGGAACTGAAACCTCTGTGATGATTTCTTTATGACAGGAAGGAAAGTAATGTCATCTTTTAAGTTATGGGGGTTGGTTAGACACGATACAAGATGGCCAACCATATCTGGATAAGTCATAATTCTACTTGCTCTGGCACAAAGGAACTCTTCCTCTAGCTCATATATGGTCCCTATGAACAACAATTCATCTGTCAATTTCTCCATATTTGTTTCAAGTCTACTCTGTCTGGAATTTTAGAGATCTCTTGATAGTGTTTCCTTCAAATATATCCAAAGCCTTAACTTTTTTGTGCCAAAAATGACATTTCACACTTCTTAAACGAGGGCTTATATTACAGATAGCTATTTGGTTTGAAAGAGTAGTAATGAGAAAAAGATTGAAGTAACAGACAATGTCTGGCAGCAGTCATCATACAGTTTAATTTTCAGTCAAGTCCTGTTAAAAGAACAACTTTCTCTGTTCTGCGAAGTATCACAAAGCCAGTGGTACGTATTTTTACCACGTAGTGCAATTTACCCAGAGAAAAGGAGATGCACCACCTTTGAGATAATTTCAGAGGTTGAGGGAGAAGGCAGGAAAACGTTTTTTTTAAGTTTAACCAAATTTTAGAAAGTTCATATGCTCTAAAAATCAAGGCATGCTTATTTTACCTCGAACAGATGCAGGCAGTGTGGAAATGTTACCACACAATTATTTGTCTCCAATAATTCAGTACAAAAACATTGCTTGAGTAAAAGACACACTGAAACATAGAAGACGAACTCTGGATGCTTTAATAGAACAAAGTGTTGTCTGACTGTTGATATCATACTGGACTTGTGCAAAGAATGACAAAGAAATATTTAGACAGTCTATGCCATGAGCTATTTATTTCCTGTTACTGAGGAAGAAGCAGTAGCCAAAATTTTCCAGGCTGTTGGCCCTTTCTGTACATCTGGTGGTATATTATTGTTTAGCACCAAATTTCCATTGACTAGAGGGTGAGATAGCATATTTGTTTCCCCAAAAGACATCAGCAGTAACAGATGTTTAAAAATGCACATTATATTATTTGGAGATTCTTCTAATATCTTGGGAACAATCAAATGCAGGTTATACATATGTAGCCATAAGGTAATGTAATTTTTTTCCCCCAAGAATAGAAAATAGTTGGCTCCAATACACAAAACTAGTTTGCTTTACTAGTATTTTTTAATTACAGATATGTTTATCCTAGTAGTATACAGGATTGCAAATACAGAAGGGTTTATTTAAAAAATGTGTCTTTTCTGTTCCTGTGCACATCATTAAATTGTTTACATCTGCTGTTCTCTGTAGTCTAATATGTTGTAAAATTCAGATAGTCCTAACTAGACTTTGCAAACCACTGTACTGGAAATGCATACATGAGATGTGAATTCAGAAACCCCAACACAAGATGCAGTTATCAGAGTAGAGTTCTTGGAAGATTCTTGGAAAAATGTAGCTTTAATACATACTTCAAGTGAATTAAAAAAGAAACCAAACAGGTTTCTCTGTCTTTGAAACTCCAGAATTATATACAGGGGTATAGGTTGTAGCCATGTTGGTCTAAGGACTTAGGCAGACAAAGTTCTTTAGGTAATTATATACCAAACTACAGCTCATGCACATCATAAAATCTAGTAAATATTTGCATCTTTGTGCTCCATTATCTTTATCAGCAGGGATTCTGGTTTTCTCTGATAAAAAAATCCCCATTTTCAGATTTTAAAAAGTAACCCCAAATCCACATTTTTCCATGATTAAAATGAAACGCCACTATATATCTATCTACCATGGCCACTATACCTATATCTATAGTGGTGTTTCATTTTAATCACGGAAAGGTGTGGGTTTTCTGTTCCTTTTTTAAACTGAAAATTGGGAATTTTTTTAATTAGAGCAAACCAAGATCCTTGTTTATCAGTTTGCTCCATACATTAACCCTCAATATTTAGTTTAAGTTATTTCACAGCTGTAAAATTGCAGTTGTTTTCAAATAGAAAAAAAGTTTACACATGCTTTTATTCAAAAACAAAGAATTATGTTCTTTTTGGCCTTAAGGACTGATCCCTGAAGCTGGTAAACAAACGACTTTCTTAAAAATAACTTCTTCCTTGTTCTCAAATTTCCTGAAAAGAAGTACTTAAAATAATCCTTTAAAAAACTAATTCAATGGAGCTATCCATTTCAAAGGTTAAATTAGAATTTGGTAGTTTGAATACCTGGCTTACATTTCAATGAAGTCTGAATTTCCCTTCAAAAATGTTTTTCAGATCTTACAAAGAATAGGAAGCAACCTAGACAAGGGTATGCACAGGATTTTTTTCTTTCCTGCAAAGAAAGGAGAGGAACACAATGGTAAAGCAAATAAAGCATATAAAATAGGCGATAAAAAAGTGCATGCTATGGAAGAACAGCTTCCTATTTGGGATGGAGGAATAACTAAAATAACGCATACTCAGCTTTCACTACCTGTAGCAGGAATGACTTCAAAGAAATAGCTCAGCAGCCAAAGGTTAAAAGGAAGCTCCTGATCACATCTGTCAGAAACTGTTTTAACTTTCTGGATGGAGATATGCCATATTTACATATTTTTTCTTAATTCATCTAAGGAAAGGAAAAGGAAAGAAAGCACCTATAAAGATCATCACTATCTACTTCTAGACGTTAGGAGAAGCTAACAATTTTTCTTTCATCCTAGTGATCTTGATGTTTCTTGCACCAGCTCTGGAAAAGGTAAACATATCTAAGTATGCTACATGACATACACATTTTTCTATTAAAATGCACACTTTGAAAAAATGTTTGTCTTCCATGAATATTTTCATTTCAAAGGCAAATCACACACACCTACTTAAACTGGATTCTAAAGCCTGTGTATGAGTTTATACTAGCTTGTTTGAAATGCAAAATCGCCCTTATGTAGCAGATAAAAGAAAATATTTAGTTTTCTTAGCATTACTAAATTCTTCCCAGACACCTACAATAATCAACCATTTATTCTAGGTCTGTTTCCATGGCTATGATTCCTATTATCTCTACTTTGACCATTTGCTTTGCATCCTGCTCAGATGCGTAGCCCTTTCAAATGTTCAGGCTGTTTCAGGAAAACTCAGATATCTATAGTGGTAGAAAATGAAAACACCTGTTTTTTCTCTAATCCAGTGGTAGGCAACCTTTTCTGGCTGTAGTTCAGAATGACCACCTTGGGTCAGAGGAAGATAGACCTATCTGCAGCCAGCGCTTCACCCCACAGCCTTACAGACACCACTAAAGCGCTATGTCAATGGGCTCAGTCCAATGGCTCCATGGGTCAGATGCAACCTGTTAGCTGTAGGTTTCCAACCTGTGCTTTAATTCATAAAATCATTTAAGCTTTTTTTTTTTCCTTTGAGGCTTTTTTCAAGGGTGTGTGTGTGGGGGGGGGACTGTTTGGTTTCAAGCATACCAATTATCTACTGTTGTGAGAAAAAAAATGGATTTTATTCACTACTTGAAATGACTAACTCTGATAAAACAAAACATTGAAATGCATTGGTAATTATACTTTAAAAAAATGTTAATAGCCATGACCTGCCATCACAGCTGTCATTTTAAATAATGCTCATCTAGGTTGAGTGCAATTTCACATTATTCCATTAAAAAACAAAACAGAACAGCAAGAGCCTGGCTTTCATAAATGCTGAAAACCCACAAGCCCCAGTACAGCCAAGGGGATTGGCAAGTGCTCTGCACTTCTAAAAGTAAGTTCCTAGGTCTGATCCTGCTCACATTAAAGCCACATTTCAGTATAATTTATTGAAATATCTCCTCTTAGATGTTTATCAGTTGCTTATGTGCTCTGCCTGTCTCTTCTTCCTGAGCCAAGGCAGGGTCTTGGAAATACAGTTCAGACTGCAAACATGACTCTTAGATATAATGCCCTAAAGCCTTCTGACTGGTGCATTGGTTTTGCTCCAGCTGCCATAACAGCAAAAGGCAACCACTTTAAAATGTAACCACTGGGCATTAGGAAAGGTCACTAGCACCCTTAAATTCAGAATAAAAGACTGAGACAAGGCATCCTAGAAATAGCCATTGCTGAAGAGAAATGCTTCAAGAGTTACAATGATAACTTGTATTCACAGCCTCCTGGGACTTAAAAACAGAGACGTTTCCGGGCTATGAAGTCTTGCTCCTCTTTTCATGGTCAGACTAATGTGGAATTGTACCTTATAGTCATATTGGCAAGGCATCAGGGGTGGGGTTATCTTTCTTCTCTAGCTGAGGGGTATAGTCCTGTTATTGGCATGTTCTTCCTTGGATTTTAATAAACTCCTGTGCTTACAGTGATAGAATGGTGAGAGTCACCTTGTTCCCCTGCTATACAGGGTTTGGGCTATGTGCATTTCTGAAGTTTTTAAGAACAAATGAAACTGCTTGTCTGGGATACCTTACATAGGGATGATCCTGAAATATGTTATAATTAAGGCACAAAAGCCACAAAATCATAGAAATTAGGGATCAAAGGGACTTCCAGAAATCCTTTAGTCCAACCCTCAGCCACAGGCAGGATCATCACAGAGTATCTGACCAACCAGTCTGGTACAGACTGTGGACATTTTTCTTTTCCTTTGAGGCATGAGGCATACTCTCTTTAGCAGCAGGACATTATTCACCATTGACTTCTCTATGGCAGGTTAGGATAATATCTTGTGGTTAGGTCAGGGTTGACAGTATAATTTGACTAATCAGTTGGACAATGGATTTGTATCAGATGGTTTTCATGGGAATGATACTTGTGGAAATGTATTATGACCATTTTAATTGCATGAGCGCATCCTCTGTAAATCATTCAATACATCATCAATTTTTTAGTACTGACAACTACTATGTATGTTCCTGGAAAATAGAATAGAAGAGTGAAAAATACTTTCCAGGCAGTACACATGTGCAGATTCAGGATCTGTCACATTTTCCTGCCTGAAAACCATTCAGAACTTTGGCAATTAATTTGGTCCTCCTAGTAGAAAACCAATTTCATTAATAAGCTAAGGCTACCTCAACACTGAAAATGCTTTGATGAAATTTCACAAGGACATCCTTATAGTATTTTCTTCCCATTGAGCTTCCCAGAATTTCAGAATAGGTAAGGAAACTCTAGGCAAAATTCTGTCACCATTCTGAATTTTTTTTTAAAAGGACATGGTTCCAAGGATGAAATATGAATCTTAAGATGATTGCATGAATACTTTCTTAATCACACAGTCCTTAACATTATGAATATTATGTTTACTGTTGGCTCTGATGATTACTCTAGTGTTTGTATAAATGAAAGCCATTTGCTTCCATTTTTTATTATTTTAATTTTTATAAGAAAAATAAATCAAAATTACAAGAAAGGACTACATAATTTCTGAAATTCTGCTTCATCTTACAATGTAAACTGAAGTCATCAATAGTACCAGGGATTCAATTCTTTCCAACTTAACAGACACAATTTTATTCTTGTATGCCTGAATCCTCAAAAATCTGTTAACACAAAAAATAGAACCTCCTCCTTATGTGATCAACCTCAATGATAACAAGGCTGTTTGTTACAAAAGTTGATAAAATATGGACTTTTAGGCATTTGTACAGGGTAGAGTAGAATTTCACTTTGGCACCTAAGTGTACTAAGATGAAATAGAATCTAACTCCATGAGTTCTCAGGTTCATTTCATTACCAGGCACAGGGGCTGATCCAGAGAAGAGTGTGGTAGCACAGTAAGCGCCGGCTCCCAACCTTTGGCTGTGTACTGCATGTACTATGAGCCGCTGCACTCCAGAGATGCTTAAAAGTAGGGACTAGCATGCCTCATGGCAGCCAGCTAGTGAGTTCATATTACTCATAGCACATGAGAAGCTCCAAGCAGATGGGTTGATGCATCAGTGAGCTCTGAGAGCTCAATGGCATCAAGGGTCACAGCAAGGGACTGAAGCCACACTACCTTTGGCTGCATAGACCCATGTGCATCCTCTTGTTATGTGATGACTGTATGAGACCAAACACATAAGCTGAGCGTGTAGTAGGGCTACTTGCTGGTACAGCGTGTACATGACTAGGTGCTCATGCCCCTCCAAAAATGATGTGGCAAGGGGAAGAGGAGGGCTCTCCCATGTTTTGCTCCAAAAGTGGAGTGATCAAGGCATCTGACCAGAAATCCAGACCCAAGTCCAAGCATTATCAAGCACCCTGTTTGGCACTCCTTTTGAAGGTGAGCAACTCTTCTTTTCATCTAATTGTCTTTGTGTAAAATGAATGTAGAATAATTCAGAAATTTCTGACCCAAGCTGTAAACCAGGAGTGCTCAGCCCCTAGTCCATGAGCTGGATCCAGCCCACAGAGCTGCTGTGTCATCTACTCCACAGGGGTCCCCACAAGAGTCCGAAAATATGATGGGGGGGAGCTGTGGAAGTCATGGAAATTAACACTGCCTCTGGTGCCCCAATGTTAAATCACTGGAACCACGGTCAAATGACACCACAGGCCAAATGATGTGGTCCCTTCGGCTGATCACTGCAGTGCACGGGGTTAGGTCAGTTCATAGGGTCAGATCTAAAGTGCATGGGGGTCAAATTCAGCACATGTGAAGTCATTCTGCAGCCAGATCCAGTGAGTGCAGGGAAGACCTGGCACATGTAAGGTAGCTCCACGTCCAGATCTGGGCATGCAGATTCAGGCTCAGGGACTGACCCCATGGAAGATCCATCCCACAAACTGAATTCCATACCACTCATATTGTCCATGGCCAGAAGGACCAGAAGGTTGGGCACCACTGCTCTAGGCTAGAACCCAATGCCACCCCTATCTTCATGTCAGCAGCCATTTCAAATGATGTGGCCTCAAATTTGGTCTTTTCCTCCTAGCCCCACATATGTCTTTCTGGTACCTGCCAAGTTGCATTGCTTCAAAAGGTGTACTGGGGAAGCATTTAAGTGATGACATACTTGTGGCATGATACCTGGAGTACCATACAAGAAAATCAGCAAGAGGCAAGTTCAAACACCTCCTGGATGAGGAGGTCTTTAATCTGGGCTTCTGGTTTCCTAGGGGAGTGCCCTGACTACTCAGTGATTGGATTTATAACATTGTAGAGGCCTCTTCCTATACAAACTAACAACTACTAACCCTGGGTTTTGGGGTGCCTCCATTTTTTAGACGTAGACATAAATGTGCACTCCCAATGAACACATGTACATAGACCTGGACGTGCCCAGCCAGTATGTGTCCAAAGTACATGCTTAATATATTCAGGGGAACATATGTGACCACATGGCAAGGGAAATGGATTCAGTACCCTGCACATAAGTACCAAAAATGTCACCTATGCAGCTAGAAAGCTGCCATTTAGATGCACAAAATAAAACAGAATTCCACCCATTATGTTTAAACTGCAATGTTCTTCTTTTGATGTTCAACCATAAAAAGCACCAGATGGCAGGAAGGTGATAGTTTTCTACAGAAATTTCCCTGTCTGCAAAAATTCCAACTGATGTCACTTTCTTTCAACAACATGGCACTTGCCAGAAGCAGTCTAGTAAAGTGCTTATTTCAGGTCAAAATGGAATGTTTTATAAGTGTCCCCCAAAGCTGCATGTACAGATCTCATTGCTGTCAATGGCAGGGCTGTCACAGATTGAGGGCATAAAATGGCCTTTCATGTTCTGGAGTATTTACTTTACTATATGATCATTTAGACCAGTGCACTGAGCAAAATTACTAGAAATAAGTATTTCAAAATGGTCTATTTTATTATTAAGAGTATATTCTTTTTGTTGCATGGGAGGGGAAGCTGGAAATGTGTATGAGTATTATTTAGAGCAATCATTCCTTATAGAGACAGCATTTATGGTTTGTTTGAATAGTTAGCAAAACAGCAATAAATTGTGAGAAGAGTGTTTAAAGCCACAAAACAACACATCTAACCACCATGCAACATTCCTGGCTACAGCTATTGGCCTTTTCTCATCTTTGTTTACAACCAGTTCTTCATAGACTAAACTCAAGTAAGTTGTGGAGTTTCTGATGGCCTCTATCTATATACAAACAGTACATTCACTGTAAACACAATGAGGGAGGTAGGAAATAGAAGCCCACAAATAGTACTATGAAGGGATGACCCTCACATTTCATAAAGAAAACTAGCTGAAGTATCAAACGGTAAGGCAATCTTAAAGTATTAATGATTTAACGCAAAAAAAATAATAAATCTTAGATGGTCAGATTTGACCAGTATTGAAGCCTACAAAGATTTAGTTTTCAACCAGAAACAGAAGCTCATTTAGAAGTAAGTTCTGAAAAATAACATTCTGTGTTCGCCTATGTAATTGATAAGTGACCCTACAGTACTAAGCAGAGTCATTTTGGTTTTAACTTAGCTTCCAGTGTTTACAAAGCATACATACTACTTCCTATGAACTAGAAAAGCTGTTTTATATTCTATAACTTTCTACTATATGATCTTTACATCTTTGCTAGAATTGACTACCCGTTTACATAATTAAAAATCTTTCCAAAATGTATGAACTGGGCACAGAAGCTAGTAAAATTATTTAAACTTGATTTTTCCAGGTTGTGAGCAAAGGAAAAAAAAACCCTCTTTTAATACATATCACCAGGCTTCTATAGTCTCTTAGGCGAATGGAAGGGAATAAATTAGTCAGTCTTTCACCTATTTCTGGTATGTCATACTTCATGCATTGAAGTCAGCTGGCCAATCCAAGGCTACAGTCAAGTTAAATTTGAGGTTAATATAAATACTGTTTATTCAAGCAATGATGAGTAACCAAAGCTTTACCTAGGATATGGTATTTACGTAGAAGTCAGAGTCACTCCAAAATTAGGAGTTCCAAATCCTACCTTAGGGGTATTTAAGAAGTGGCTGGATAGGCATCTGACTGGGGTCATTTGACCCCAGGACTCTCTTTCCTGCTTATGCAGGGGTCGGACTCGATGATCTGTTGAGGTCCCTTCCAACCCTAGCATTTATGAATCTATAAGAGGAGATTAGCAGCAGAGTTAACAGTGGTAGTGATATGCAAATACAAGACTTTTATAAATCTTAATGACTTCTTTATCAGAATAACTAAATTCAAATGATCAAACAATAAAAAGCTATCTTTCTCAAGAAAGATATCAGGAAAAGAAAATAAACCTGTTCATAGTGACCTAACCCATTCTCTAAGAGGTTCATTTGTTTCATACTCCTACCAGAATAAATCCCATTAAAAGGTCAATTTTGTCTTCTACTTTGCTGCTATGAATAATTGTCATATTATTAACACATTTCCAGATCTCACAACTAGCTAAAGGCAGAGATGAAGAGATTCATAGATGCTAGGGTCAGAAGGGACCTCAATAGATCCTCGAGTCCAATCCCCTGCATAGACAGGAAAGAGTGCTGGGTTCAGATGACCCCAGTTAGATGCTTATCTAACCTCCCCTTGAGGAACTCCAGGGTAGGGGAGAGCACCATCTCCCTTGAGAGCTCATTCCAGACCTTGGCCACTCTAGCTGTGGAGAAGTTCTTCCTAATGTCCAATCTAAATCTGCTCTCTGCTAGCTTGTGGCCATTGTTTCTTGTAACCTCTGGGGGCACCTTGGTGAGCAAAACCTCCCCAATTACCTTCTGTGCCCCCGGGATGAACTTATAGGCAGCCACAAGGTCACCTTCTCTTGCAGACGCTGAAGAGGTCCAGGTGCCCCAGTCTCTCCTCATAAGGTTTTGCCTGCAAGCCCTTAACCATATGAGTGTCCCTTCTCTGGACTCTCTCTAGGTTATCCACATCCCTCCTGAAGTGTGGCACCCAAAACTGCACACAATACTCCAACTGTGGTCTGACCAGCGCCCGGTAGAGGGGAAGTATCACCCCCTTGGATCTGTTCATCATGCATCTGCTGATGCATGATAAAGTGCCATTAGTTTTTTCTGATGGCTTCATCACACTGCCAACTCATATTCATCTTGGAGTCCACTAGGACTCTAAGATCCCTTTCTGCTTCCGTTCCACCAAGCAGGTCATTCCCTAGGTAGTAGGTATTTTCCTCCCTAGGTGCAGCACTCTGCATTTCTCCTTGTTGAATTGTATTCTGTTGTTTTCTGCCCATTTGTCCAACCTGTCCACGTCTGCTTGTAGTTGTTCCCTGCCAGTAGTTTTGTGTTATCCTCAGACTTGGACAGAGTACACTTCACTCCCTCGTCCAAGTCGCTGATGAAGATATTGAAGAGTATCAGTCCTAGGACCGAGCCCTGTGGGACATCACTGCCCACACCTTTCCAGGTTGAAACTGAACCATCCACTACGAGTCTCTGGGTGCGATCTTCTAGCCAATTTGCTACCCACTGGACTGTGTAGTCATCTAAGTCACAGCCTCTTAACTTGTTTACCGGTATGGTGTGGGATACTGCATCGAAGGCCTTCCTGAAGTCTAAGTATACAACATCAACTCCTATTTCTGCATCCAGGCGTTTTGTAACCTGGTCATAAAAAGAGACTAGATTAGTCAGGCATGATCTACCTGCTACGAACCCATGCTGGTTTCCCCTCAGCATAA
>JAGPOW010003316.1:120718237-120757755 GCA_030014935.1 Caiman crocodilus
TTGCTCCTGCCTTGGGCATCTTTAAGAGTAGATTAGATAGGTACTTGGCTGGGGTCCTGTGACCCTGGCACTCATTCCTGCCATTGGTGGGGGGTCAGAGTTGATGGCCTGCCCTAGGCCCCTTCTGACCCTAGGTACTATGATACTATGATTTGCACCACTGCTGGTTGCCCCCAGGGAACACCTGTGCCACACTCCCTCTGGTGCTTGGCAGGTTACCTTGGGTGGGGCAGAGGAGGTTGGGACCAGCATTGGGCTGGTACCAGCAGCCTTACCTGGTATCCTGGGGGTTTCCTGAAGCTGCAGCAGTGGCAATCCTGCCACTCAGAGCCTGGCCAGCAGCTGGGATGTGGCTCCAGCTGGGCAAATTACATTTTTGGGTGGTGTGCACTGGCCCCACGTGCACCACCTGCTCTTTTTTGCAGAGGTTTTTTTGAAGTAACCCAAATCCACATGTTCCATGATTAAAATGAAATGCCACTAACATACGTATATAATGGTGTTTTATTTTAGTCAGAGAAAAATGTGGATTAGGGGTTACTTTTGTAAGCTGAAAATTGGGTTGTTTTTATTTTTAAAGAGAAAACCAGGATCCCTGCTGGTTTTCTAAGCTGCAGTGCTACAAAGACATGTCTGGGTGTTACACTGCAACATAAGCTAAATATGAACAAAGTGTGTTCTTTTTGCCAAAAACAAACAAACAAAAAACACAGCATACTAGGCTGTATTTACAGGATTACTCTCAAAAATCAAGGGAACTTTTTCTTCCATTCTATTCAGCATAGGTGAGGCCTCACCTCGAGTACTATGTCCAGCTCTGGACCCCATACCTCAAGAAAGATGTGGACAGGTTGGAAAGAGTCCAGTGGAGAAACATGACTTATGAAGGAAGTCTTAAAAAACTAGGAATGTTTAGCCTGGAGAAGAGAAGACTGAAAGGGATTAGGTAACAGTCTACAAATAACTGAAGGGTGATTAAGAAGAGGATGGAGATAGACCAGTGGTGCTCAGCCTTTTGGCTCCCTGGGCCAGATAAGTGAGGTGGGACTGGTACCAAAAAACCCCAAACCCAGGAATGGTCCCTTGGGACCAGAACCAAGCCCTCCCTGCCCCACCCACCAGCATTGGTCCCCATGGGCCAAGCACTATCCACTCCCACCCTAGCATGCCAAGGTTGGTTTTTGGGGGGCTGGCATTGCTTTCTTCACTGGGATTGACCCTCAGGGGATTGGCATGAGCTCCTTCCACCTCAGTGCACTAGGATTGCATGTTAAAGGCTTGGTCCCACCCTCTGATAGCTCCCTGGGTGCTGGGATTGTGCTCTGGGACCTAGTGCTGCTCCTGACCATCCCTTCACACTGGAATCAGGAGCCCAATCCAGCACTCAGTCTAGGATTCCCCATGGATCTGGAAATGTGTCAGTAGGGGAGTGGTGCCAGTGTTCTCCCACCAACAAATTCATACCCATGGGCCATATAACATGGAGCCATGGACCCAGGATTGAGCATCCCTGAGACAGAGTGTTCTCTATAACTGAGGGGACTGGACTAGGAGCAATAGCCTTTAGATGCAGCAAATAAAATTTAAGTTGGAGATTAAGAAAAACTTTTTGACTGATGATGGTAGAGCTTTGGAATAGGCAACCTAGAGAGGTTGTGGAATCTCCATTCCTGGAAAAAATCAGAAGCAGTTTAGAGCAGATTTTCAAGGGTAGACAATGAGGGTGCTGACAGTGACATTTCTCACATGATTGGCCCTCTGAAAGCACTCTACAGCCATGCTGCAGAGCATGGCTGCATGCTGCATGCATGGCCATGGCTGCAGAGCACTTTAAATTAACCCTGATCTAATGGATCACATGAGGGTGCTCCACTCTGGAGTGCCTTAGGGAGTCGGTCAATGCTATTGGGGCTGCACTAATGCAGCCCAGCCCTGCCCCTAGTGCTGCCTGCAGAAGGAGAGTGGGGAGAAGGGGGGGGGTGGGAGTTGCAGGCTGGGGTTTGCCCAGCCTGGGGTGCAGGTTGGGGGTGGGTAGATTGAAGTACTCCCCACCTTGTGCTCCCCTGCCCCACAGCCCCCTTTCCCTCCAGCTGAGGTCAGCCCCAGCCTGCAGCTCCCCACTCCCCTTCTGCAGACAGCACCAAAGCTGGGATGGGGGCTGAGGCTAGGGGAAAGGCTGCAGACAGTCTTCACCGCTGGATGAGTTCCAAAGCAAAGTTTGATTTCCACCATCCACCCCTGACCCAACAGCTGAATGTCTGTTGGATTTGAGAGGTTGCTCTAACTTATAGTGCTTTATGTGACGTTCCATGAGTTAGAGCAGGGTCCTGCATGTCTTTCAGCTCCCTGGAATACTTTAGTCAAGAATGATCCTTCCTTGAGCAAGGGGCTGATCAAGCTGACCTGAAAAGGTCCCTTCTGGTCCTACTTTCCTATGATCCTGTGGCAGATCAAATTTCTATTAACAAATGCAAAATATTGTACAATGGAGAAAAAATATTTGAAAGAAAAATAAGCCTATTAATAACTAATGCATCTTGCTGGGAAATACATTACTCATATATTATTTTTTAACATTTTGATTTCTCAATATATTCTAAATCTGCTTGTGTTGGGAAAGGCTAAGTTGGATTTAGATTACAAGAGTCTTGCATTGCTCTTTATATATTAGTGAGATTTATGTATTTTGACATTTTTTTCCAAAAATTAGGAAGCACAATTTTAAATAAATGCTATAAAAAAGTATTTTAGTATAACTTGTTGCAAATGTTAGAAGGCCATCTTGAAGAAAGCCTATTGAATATTATCTCTGAGTAAGTAGGATAACAAGAAACAGCTCCCTAGGATTTTTCTAATGTATCACCATTTTTGGAGAGCTTTCAAGTTCTTTTGTTCCATTACTTTGATTGCTACAAGATGGCCACTAGGTCAGGTGATCACTAAACAAATCTAAATTGTATTTTTTTTGCTGCCTTTAGGCTTTGTCTTCAAAAGACAGTTAACTGAAACCACAGAATGTTACAGCTTAAGAGTTAAGTGGCTCAAAATCAAGAAAAAGAAATCAGGAAATTGATTACGTGTGCAGGTAATTAATAATCATCTAACTGATTAATATTTTTTTATCAAATTATCTGGATACCAGGTTCCTCTAATATTTTAGAGAAATTCTATATAACTACTAGACTATGTGAAAAATATAACTGGACAGAAATATGATTTTTGTTTTGTTTTGCCGGAGATTACAGTTTTGAATGACTTGCATTCCAAAATACTGCAAAACTAAAAGTTGAAATTTCCCACTAAATACAATTCTGAAAAAAAAAAGTTTTTGTTCAATTGAAACACTTTGCTCTGAATCAACTTTATATATAACATAAGCTTAAGCTGGTATGAAGCAACCAATTCAAAAAAGAAAATATAAGCATTCCATATCAACTTAAATGAAATAGCTGTGAAATCCACATACTGAAACAAAATATTTGACTTTTGATACATTGACATTTTCTGATTTAAAATGTTGCATTTTAATATTGAATATTTCCACTGAATATTTCCAACTATGTTTCATTAAAACCAACAGGTATTCAACAATTCAGTATAAATAAAAACATAGTACTTTGCATGTTTTAATTGTAAGATAAATAGTTGTTGTCTTTATAATCTGTTTTCAAATGGAAATATTTTCATATGTCCAATAAAATTTGTCCCATGTATCTGAACCATTTCCACTTCGGCTACATCCTGTGAGGCAGGATGCTTAGAAATAAATGCAGTATTCTATGTGAAAGTATATAATGATGGTATGTAAGTGGATTGTATAAGTCATATTTATATTTTCCTGTCCTAGCCACAAAACCATGCAATCATAGAAATATGAAGCTGGAAGGAACCTAAAGCATCTAGTTCACCCCCATGCTCTGCAGCAGAATAAGTACACCCAGGAATAAGTTTGCCTACTCTAGTAATTCTTAAATATTTTAGCCTCAAGAGGCACATCCACGTGTGTTACCCTGGGAAAAAATAGCAGCAGCACATAGTTGTTCCACTGCTACTTGTTCCTGGACAACATTCATGCATGCATGCCCTGACATATGACAAGCTACCCTGAGTGGGGTAGGCAAGCTGGGGCCATTACCTGGGCTGACCCCATCAGCCTTTTGGAGGCTTCCCAGGGCTCCAATACAGCATGCAGAGCCTAGTTGGCAGCTGGAGCATGGCTCTGGCCAGCTAGGCTCTAGTTTTTGCTGGTGCATGCTGCCCCTACATGAGCCACTCCACCTTGTTCAAGAGCAGGTTTCTTTGACACCAGCATCTCCTAGAATAAAAACACATGCTGCGCTACAAATTAGAGTATGTCTGCATGTGTAGTTTGTGGCACCACAGATGGGTCCGCAGCACCACATACTGCACATGTGTGCTCATTTGGATGCACCCAAAGAGTCCCTTGATAATTTTTATGAATTTAGGAGCACCCCAGGGTGCCAGTTGAGAATTACTGAGCCAGAATCTAAACTCAGAAAAGTTATGGAGGGCTGCCTTGGGGTTAAAAAGTTTGACAAACATGGATATAGCTAGTGCCAAGGGAAAGTAGCAAGGTTAAGACCTTACCCTGCTGTGTGCTTCTGCTTCCACTGCCTGTCCCACACCCTGCCCCTGGTCCAGAACTGAAAGAGAAAGTGTAGTCTCTGCAGCTGAGACTTCTTCCATCACTGCCCCATCCCCAACCCTAGTCCATACCTGAGGAGGCAAGAGTGGTCCCTGCAGCCAAGGCTTCTCCTTTGGGGTCATGCACACCAGCAACTGGAGAAATCTGCTCCCATGGCCCCCTCCTACTGGCCCTGGTAGCATGGAAGCCCTGGGACAAACTAGGCTGAAAGAGTAGCTCCATCCAAGTATGCTGCTCAAAGTATGGGGGCAGGCAGCACAAGTATGCTGGCAAATAGAGAAAAACAATGCCAAAAGTCCCCAGGGCTAGGGACAGAAGTTACATATAAACCAGTTTAAGCGATCAGAATCTGGTGTAAACCTGTAATAGAACAGAAGCTCAGTGGACTTAAGCCAATTTCAAAATGGCTGAAATTGATTTAAGATAAACCTGGTTAAATGTAGTATCAGACTTAACTGATTTGGATCAAACTGGTTTATGAAACTTCTGTCTCAGACCCCTTTCTCGTTCAAATTAAATTACAGGCCTTCAGAATCCCAGCATACTTTCCAGCCCTGGGCTTGGCTGGGCTGTCTGCTCCAGAGAGAAGGGCTGGCCCCATCCCTCTGCTCCCTAGTTTGAACAGTAAAGGCTGACTGATAAGTGGATCAGGGTGGGGTGGGGGGCATACGCAGCTGCAGAGATTGTCCAGTCTGCAAGATGGCAAGGACTGTCCCAGCGAACCCCATCTGGGGCCAGGGAGGACTTAAATACCTCTTCCCCTGCTCAAGCTTACTGCGGGCTGCAACTGTGAACTACAAATCCCAATGGCACCTGGCAGCAAGAAGAGGAAGTTATGAACAACCATGAAGAGTCTTGCTGTTGTAAGTCTGGACTGCAAATCCAAGAAATCCCAGGGGGCAACAGGAAGAGGAAGGGAGCACACAGCTCTAGTGCCCCCCAGCTTCTGGCCTGAGCCACTTCAGGCACAGGGCTACATTTTCTGAATAAAAGGTAAATGTCTGTTCACTTCTGTTTCAATTTAATCTGTGCAGTTTAGATTAACCTGCAAAGACTGAATCAATTCAGCCTTGAGTTTTTTGACTGTCTGTACCTCACCCAAATGATCATCCAGGGATGCCACTCACCTGTACAATACTTTAATGGGTATGGAAGATGTTTTACTTCTCATAAATGGGCTGGGGCTATGGCATTTAAAGAGATGGCACTTCAAGTAGATCTTGGCACTAAAAGGCATCTCAGCCTGTTTGAGAATTACTCATCTAATCTGACCAATTCTTAAAACCGCTCAAGGAAAAAGATTCTACAATCTCCCTACATTTCAGTGTGTCATAGAGCATGGTGATTAGAAAGGTTTGCCTGCTATCTCAACTAAAACTTATTTGGCAAAAGCTGAACTAATTATGTTTTGGTTGGCCCTAACTGAACATGATGAATGTTGATCATCAACCTCTTTATAACAATTGTTTTCCCCACAAAAGAAGCCTGTAATCATGTTCTTGATATTCTCCTATGTAAGCCTGCAGTCTTTTAACCTTTCTTCACCTTATGTTTTCTAAGCCTTTTAACATTCTTGTTATTCTCCTCAGGACTTTCTCCAATTTGACTAAAGTCTCTCAAAGTGTGGTTCCCAAAACTGGACACAGTATTCCCACTGAGGCCCCACCAGCATCAAGTAGAGCAGAGCAATTGCCTCTTGTTTCACATGTACAACATACCTGTTATCACCTCTCCCGCTATTTTGTTTGTGGCATAATAAGCATGTGTTTTTACTGTAGAATTTGTATCAAAACCTGTTTTTTTTTTCCTGAGTGGTTACAGTAAATTTAAAACCAAGCAACATGTTAGTACCATAACCTATTAATTATAATGCATGTTAAAATACATTTTAAAAATGAGTATCACCTGCTGTGTTGTCTATTAACTAAATCTGGATACATTATTTTCCCCCATGAAGTTCACTTTAGGCCTCGCTAGACTTGACTAATAACCAGGGATCCTGGTTTTCTCTGATTTAAAAAAAAAAAAAATCCCCAATTTTCAGATCAAAAAAGTAACCCCAAATTCACATTTTTCTATGATTAAAATGAAACGCCATTGTGTGTATCTATCTATTTCATTTTAATCTTGGACTAATGTGGATTTGGGGTTACTTTTTACCAACCAAAAATTAGGGATTTTTTTTTTTTTTAAATGAGAGAGAACCAGGATTTCTGCTAATAACTGTATTACCATTGCATTGCTTGCAATTTTAATCCCTTGCATTATATCCACTTTTCAACATAATTGTTTCATATATTATTTACTGGTCATACAACATATTTTAATGACATAAATCTATTTACATTAATCCTTCTGAAAAATATTATTACTGCTTTTTCTGACTTTCAGCAAGTTTCTAAATTAGGGCAGTTCTTTAGCATGAGCAGATTAATCAAACTGTTTCATCATAGCACTATAATTAGGCCTGGACAAACAATCATGTAACAAAATAAATAATTATTTAGGATTGAATAAAATAATTTGTTTGACCCAAAGCATTTTATTTCCATTCAGGCTGATTTAACAAAAATAAGGCAGTGGCAATGAAGGGCAAGAAGTAGCAACCCTTTGCAGAACCTGCAAAAAGACGGTCACAGCCATGTCTCCTGATTTTCCTCAATAACCTAGTGGTTAAGGTACTCTCAATGAGGATGCGGGTATACACATTCATTTATCTCCTCTTTTTGAAGTGTTTTAAACCTAAATCTCTTACTTTTCAATACACAACCTTAACCACCATGCGGCAGGAAATTTTGTGAGTGGTTTTCAGTCTTTCCTGTTAACATTGTTCCACTTTTCATGGAACACGTAAATATCCATTGGTTCAGGGACTAAAATCCAGATGTTTCTCTTAAGAGCTAGGAGACCCTAGCCAACTGGATATATAATCATCCTCAACTTGTTTTTCTAGCTTAGCAAATGCTTTTTCATACAAAACAGAATATCTTCAATAGAGAATTTCAATAGAACTCTCAACTGGTTGTGAGAGGCCCACTCCAGAATATCATGGTGATTAAGGCACAAACTGTCAAGGCAGGAAGTCTCATGCAGAACAACGAATTAAATCCAGGTTCCCTACCCTAAAATGTGGTGGGGAACATTATCATGCCTGGCCTTCCGAATCTAAAACTAATTTTATTTTTAGTAAAAACTGTTAAGTGAATGCAGCTCAATTCACAAGTAGTCTCAAGAGAGCCCAAACTGAACTTTCTAGTAAATAAACCATTTGTCAACAAAATTAATCATATACTACCCTTAGATTGTACCATTTTTGGACAAAGGTGTATAAGCTCTCTTAGTATTGTGGAGAAGGCTTATTACTGCTGTACTTAAAGAAAATTATTCTAGCATCACCTCTGGAGTCTGTATGGATCTTCACCAGGTATCTTTTCCTCCAAGATTACTATCAGAAATCAGAGACCTCACTAAATTGGAACAAGGTTAAAATATCTAAAATAGTACTATTGTCATTCTGCTTCCCATGTTTCTATTAATGTTTTAAAAAATGTTGTGTCATGCTGCACATTCAATGAAAGCTCAGTATTACCCTTTTAGATGCATATCTCCCTTGATATCAACTATAAATGCAGTCATGTTTTCCATATCTATGCTCCTTAACTCAGTGGTTCCACTGAATTGCAAATCATTTGGCCCTGTGAGCCAAAAGAGTAGTGCAGGGCTGGTGCATGGGGTCAGTCCACAGGTCTGATCCCATAGGCAAGGATGCTCTGCAGTCTGGACCCATAGACCAACCTTGCAGGTAGGACTAATCTGGCATGCATGTGGCTGTATCATATGGCCCATGGGGATCCCCAGAGGTCTGGAAAGCTGGTGGTAGGATGAGAAGCAACAGCATTAATTGCCATGACTCTAGGAGGCCATGACAATTAAAACTGCTTCTGTCCCCTGTCATCAAATTTCTGGACCTGTGAAGAGCCAAGCATATGGGATGACACAGGCCCAACAGCCAGATTTGGCCTTCAGGAAATATGTTGGTCACCTCTGCCCTACCTTTTCCCCCACAATCAACCTATGTTTTCTTTCCTATCATTTCTCCATGCTTGTTCAGTAACTTCTACTATCTGTTCTTCCCAACAAATAGAAAAATAACTTTATTGTTTTAAAGCTTTCGGGCCTTGTTCACAATTTGTAAACATGATTAAATTTACTGCTCAGGTACATCCTTATCAGAGGATCATTTTGCCTCTGGATATGAAATAATAGATCACTAGAGTATGGGCTGTATATATTTATTAGCATTAAAAAGTAGGTTTTAATTACTTGCAAAGACTTCTCAAAAAAGCAATTAAGGAATCGAATCCCTAATTTTATACCTGCTGGGGGGGGGGGAAAACAGAAATTTGAGTTATTGTAACTCACCTTTACCAACACATTTTAAGTTGCCTTTACCTTGCTTCCTAGACCATCATGGTTTCAACAACACTCCTATCCTGCTCTTTACCAACATAAGGGATTTTCCAATTATAAACAGAGAATATTAGAACCAACCTTAGGAATGTAAAGGGAAATACATGTGTGGTGTAAATGGATATTTATCATGCTAGGAATAAGACCCATTTGGGATAAATCCTTTTGTTCTTATTGTAGGTTTTAAACTAAAAAAAAATGTACACAATTGCAAAAGATAAGCAAGTCATACATATATATATGGTTAGGTTATTTCTTGTTAATGTATCAAAACATTATTTTTGCCTCACATAAATATAAAAGAATAATCCAGAGGTAAACAATGAGAAAGAAATAATGTTGTGCTTATTACTCTTCTTTGGGCAAAGTCTCCCTCTTTATCTTTAGTGGGTGTTATACTGCACATCTGACATCCCAGTAGAGTGGCCTAACCAACAATCTATGTTGGCTGTAATATCCTTCAGTAACCTCCTTTTGAAACTGGTTCATTGGGCAGCTAAGAGGGAAAGAGTCATGGGGACTGAAGGAGAGCAAGCAGCAGTTATTTGGTATAAAAGAATCATTGGACAAAATGCACAAATACCCTTGGAAACCAGGGTCAGAATCCAGGACTGCCTCCTTTCCAGAGCAATGCTTTCTTCCCTGGACCACAAAGTCAAGTTGCTTGTTCATCTTCTGTCCTCAAAATGTCCTTCATTTGTCCTTTTTCCATGATTAAAATGAAATGCCACTAATGTAAATATATTAGTGATGTTTCACTTTAATCATGAAAAAATGTGGATTTTGGGTTACTTTTTTAAAAACAAAAATTGGGAATTTGTTTTAATCAGAGAAAACCAGGATCCCGCCAGGTAATTCAGCTACAGAGAAAAAGGTGGATATTACCACAGTACCATAATGTTCCACATCTATGGTGAAACTAGATCACAGTAGAGCATAAATGGGGTTACATGCCTGTTGGTTAGTATTGAATTACTTCTAAGCAAGTGCAGTACAACAAACATAGTTACATAGGACAGAAATGTATCAGCATAAAGAATTTAGTCATCCTGGCAAGATTTGGGATGTTATGCTAGACAAAGCAGTATGCTGTATACAGAATTGAATCCATGATTTTGCAAAGGGGGGTTGAAAAAACAGCAATTAACACTGCACAGGGGGATACACACTCAGTTCTCAACATCTTCCCCCAACCAGGATGGGCAGATACAGCACAAGAGCAGCAGTTGGTGACTTTTCTGGGTCCCCAAAGCAGATGAGAACTCTACCCCATTCCCTTCCCTACTCAGAGGCAAGTCCCCTTCCCTCCCATTTCTTCCTCCCCTACCTGCTGCTGCCACTGTCTATGCTGACCTGGGGGCAAGGGAGGTCCAGAACTACTCTGGCCAGGCTGTAACAGCTATACCTGTGGTGGTGGTGGATGGGTGGGTTCTTCATGGCTGTCAGAAACACTCAGGGAGACCAGGCAGGGAGAGGGAACCTCCCTACCCATTGCCACCACTACTGCCAATCTCCTGTATTGAAACCAGCTGCTCTGCAGGCTGGTTGGAGTAGGACTGGTTTTCTTCACGCCTGGGACACCAGCAGCAGTCGGCAGGGGAAGGAAGAATGGGAGAGAAATGGTAGGAAAGGGGTGTGCTTCCGAGCATGGAGTGGAAGGGAGGGGGGCACATCTTACTCTCTCCAGGAAATTAAAATGTGCCTAGCTATTCCTCCTGTCACATGGTCAGAAAGGGGTGGGAGGTGCATTTGTACCATACATTGACAGTATGCTTAAACACCTAAAAACTGTAGAAGTACAATTTCTATGTTTTAAGTAGCAAATCACAGTTCTTCTTGAATTCTCCTTTTTGTATAAAATGAGAAATCTTGCCCCTCTGAAGCCATATGGCCAAAGTGTCGTTGATTCAATAGCACTAAGATTTCCATAAAGCAGTGGTAGGTTAAATACGGCCCATGGGCCAGATCCAGCAAGGCATTTTGTCCAGCCTACAGAGGGTCCCTTGGCCTCATCTAGCCCTGTTGTGGGAAACAGCCCAAGCTGTGGTGCATGTGGCTGTTCCTACATAGTTTTGGTGTGCAGTAGGGCTGGGGCAGCATGGGGCCAGACTCCATTTCCTGGCAGCCCCAGCAGTGATTCCTTCTGGTTGCTGCTGCCAAACTGGGCCCCACAGCCCAGGAACTCCCTCCCATCTTTCCTGCACTCACTGATGGGGCAGGACCTTTACGGGCAGAGTCTGTGGCTGGGCAGCTAGAATGGGGCCGGGGCAGACAAGTAGCCACATCCAGGAGCAGGATAGGAAGACAAGGCCAGGGATCAGGATCAGAGCAGTAACAGTATGGGGTCAGGGCCCAGGTCATAGCCACAAATCTACTATCCACTTGGTCCTGCAACGGGTAAAGGTTCTGCAGGCAGGGATATACAGGGATCAGATTGCAGCTGTGCCCTGGGCCACGGCCCCATGTTGACAGCCCCACCTGCCATCCTGCTCATGGATGTGGCTCCCTGCCTACTCATGGCCCCATCCTATCTGCCCAGCCATGTGCCTTGCCTGCCTGGTTCCCAGCCAGTCTTCCTGGAAACACTGGGATCATTTGGTAGTGACAATGTGGGACTGGGGCTTAGGGCAGAGCCATCATCTGTTCCCCACATGCCTCTGCCTATGGAACCGGTGCTCACAGCAGGGGTGTGTGGGCAGTGGATTGCATCTCTGCCCTGGCCCTGGCTCCTTGGTATCACTACCTCACAATCCTGATTCCAGCTCTGGCCCTGGCCCTGCCCATGTCTCCAATTCCTGGATACTGTTTTCCACCTGCCTGAAGCTCAAAACCAGCCCCTGGGCTGCATGTGAGGGCCACTTAGGGAGTTTTGGTGAGCTATGGTGGGGCACGGGTGCTGAACCAGCCCACAAAACTCACTAAAACTCCTGAAGTGGCCCTCCAGCGAAAAGAATTGCCCACCCCTGCCATTAAGTGTTTTAGAGCTGGAAATAACATATATTGTTAATTTGGCATGTGCATCAACATCTTCTTCTGATGTAAAGATATAGAAAAATATGGATTTGGTATGTTCCACACACACACAAATGTAAAATCAGAAATTATTTTTTCTTTTGCTATTTTATGCACAGATAGAACAACCAGAATATCCTCTGCTTTTTCTGATACACCCCATCTTCCTTTGTCATACTGTTTAAGTTACATCAGAGTAGAGCTCATTACACCTAGTGGGCCACATCCTGAGTTGGTAGGCAAAACAGTGTAAGTTACATATCACTAATTTGTGTGAGTTTAACAGAGTCTAAATTTGTCTAACTTGCAAGCTTAAGAGGCCAGAAGGTGTTAAGCTATATCAACTTAGTCTTCCTTAGAGTAACCTCTGAATAGTGTCCAAGATGTTTCATGTTTTTTACTTCCCACTTGCATATTTCATTGTTTGTGCCAGCACCCCAAAAAAACCAAACAAACAAACAACAGATCCTGATAGAAGAAAAACCTCAACTCAGCCAGAAAACACAAAGGAACCTCAGGAGCTTAATGTTTTATCCTTTTTCATCTTTTCAGTACCAATGGACTTGACTCTTTTTTGATGACTCTTCTTTAATACATTAACACAGTATAGCAGCTTCAAGATTAATAGCTTTTAAAGCCAAAACTAGCAATGGGTCAAACCGAAATAACTGTGTTTAATGCACATCTCTTTCTCTTTTTAACAATCATGTTGTTTTATATTATTAAAGATCTCCAAGTTTCACTAATATTCCCAAATACCTGTGACATATACAGGTCCAATGATCAAATGGGATTATTACTTGCTATTATGTGATAGTTCCTTATCTTTTTTATGATGTTTTTCTTTATTCTGTCCTTTGTATCCTCCTTTCAAAAAAGTTGAGAAAGCACTGGGATTTCCTATTATTTAAATCAATATAATGTATATGAAATAACTTCTACTGTGGATTTTCTCTAAAAATAAAGATTGAACACTTAAGGAATATCTAAGGACATCAGACTTTCAGAACAGCTAGCATAATTACTTATGGTACAACTTCCTTTCCATTTGATTTTACAAGCTCCAGAATATTTATCAGTGGGCGCATCTACATGAAATGCTTTACTCGAGACTAAAGCTAATTACTGCACAGTAAGCATCACTGTCTACACATTCAGACACTTATTGCACAGTAATTTGCTCTAATCATGATTAAATTTGCTACCTGTAAATACAAGTAGCAAATTTACTCTTGATTACTTACTGTGCAGTACAGTACATGTAGATGGCCGACTGGGAGCAAATGTGCTTCCAGTCAGCCAGGCAGTAGGGGCAAGAGATTGCTTCCTGCCCCGGGAGCTACCTGCTATCAGGGGGAGCTCCACCACCAGACCCCAGGAAGGGACAATGTCCCCTTGCCCTGGCAGCAAGGAGCTCCCAGCCCCCATTTTCTGATCTCAGGGCAGAAACTAGGAGATGCTTCTCTGCCAGTCCGAGCCCCATTGTTGTCTGGGAGATTTTTATCTTATATTACAACCTTTATCAAAGACCTATAACTGGGCTTAAGGAAGTAGGAGGTACTCATGATTGTTAGAAGCTGAAACGAGGACCATATTAGGCAACACAGACTTAAATTTTCAGTTTAAACTTCAGAAAGAGCTTTTTGGATCACATGATGAAATTCATAAGCTAAAAATTGTATAACTTATTACAATAATTAAAATATTTCATTTTATTATATTTTAGTTATAACTAAAATATTATAAAAATTGAACAGCACTTTTTTGCAGCCACGTTTGTTTAGAAACTCATACCACTTATATGGCGGAAATCACTAAGTAGCTGAAACTAGTATCTATCAAAAGCTTTATAGCTTTACCTCTTACAACCTTAGAAGAGGAATAAGCAGAATGCCCAATTTATTATTTTATAACAGGAAGAAAAAAAAATTTCTGACTAGGAAGTAGCATTCACTAGTAAGCAGCTGGATGAACTGATCAGTTGAGACAGAAATAGTCCTTTTATAGAAAGTTTGCCAAACAAGTATAATTTGTAAGTCTTTATAGTTCTAGTTTAAAAGATCCATTTCATATTTTTTCCTAGCATTCCTCGCTTCACTTACAAGAGGTATATACACTTAGCTAAAAGGGAAATATTAAGAACATTATGTAATTTTCCTATTGTAAAAATATTAAAGCACAAAGTGTTTGGCTTCTTGGATCATCCAAATTTTGGCTAGCTACTGGAATTGTAGGCAGAAAAATTTGGGTTGCCATTTCCCCCAACAGTAGAATATGTCAGCAGTCTGAAATATTTTAAAGCTTTTATTCATAACCAAAACCAAATAAATAAAGTGAAAAAATATTTTCCACAGAAGATGCAATATCATACCATAAAATGCATTTCATATACACATCTATTTAAGTACATATTTCAACTTGGGGCCTTTAAACTGTGGGAGTCAAAGTTAATCCTTTAGCAATTCAAAAATAATTTTTTGACTTGAGTGAATCATTGCAACAATTGTGCCTGCTTAGGTTTAAAAATTAAAAACATAGGGGATAAGATAGGTCTAAGGATTTCAATAAGTAAGTGGATTTTGAGTCTTTCCACGTACTGTTCCAACGAACGTTGGTAGTGACTAAAATATGTTGCTCTCTGGCAGCTATTCACTGGCATACTTGAATTGCTGAACTAAGTTCATGTCATGATGGATTGGTATCTGTATAACAAAAACCACAGTCACATTTGGTATTGATTGATATTCTTGTTCACAGTTTCAGCAGGGTGATCAGGGAGTTAATGGAACAGGCTCTACACCCTAATTCCTCAAATGGATCCTGAAAAAAATTGGGTTATTGCAAGTTGTTCAGGAAGAATAGGAAATTTACACTGCCCCTTCATATGTTGTGCCTGTGGCCATAAAGAGGAGTCTAAGGCTGTCAATAATTTTACTTTCTGATAAATTATCTTTTGTCTTATACTTCATAGTAGGGCTGTGTGGAATTTCGTCCAGTGTTCCATTTTGAAGCCATTTTGATGTGTTTCGAGCTCAAAACAGCAAAATCAAAATGAAACAAAAGCCTTTGAAACAGCTTTGAAACAAAACAAGGGCACTCAAAACATTTTGAAAGTTTCAAAATGTTTTGAATTTCGAAGCCAGGCTTACTTGGCTTCAGCACTGGTCCCAGCCAGCAGCACCAGCTTCCTGTCATTCCAGCAAGCAGATAGGGATCTCACCCCCCTGCCCCCAAGAGGGCTGCGGGGACTGTGCCAGGCTGCTCCCAGTTGCACAGGCCCCAATCTCCCTCCTGGATCACAGGGAGCTGGTGCTGCCGCCTGGGAGTCCACACCCAGCACCAGGAAGATCAGTGCTGTGGCTGGCTCTAGCCAACAGCATGAATCCCCTGTGATCCAGCAGGCAGATTAGAGGCCCTTACCCCCAAGAGCAGTCCAGCACAGTGCCATCAGCCCTCCTGGGGGTGCAGGCAAGCCCCCAATCTGCCTGCTGGATAACAGGAGGCTGGTGCTGCTGGCTGGGGCCAGCAGCAGCACTAATTTCCTGGGATGAGCTGCACCCAGCCAGCAGCATCAGCCTCCTATCATCCAGCAGGCAGATCAGGGGCTCACCCATACCCCTGGGAGGGCTGTAGGGGCTGTGCCTGACTGCTCCTAGGGGTGCAGGCTCCTGATCTGCCTGCCAGATGAAAGCAGGATGGTTCTGCTGCCTGGGGCCAGTGACAGGAAGGCCCAGGGCAAACCGGCTCATGAGAGAACCTGCTCCCACCCCATCCCAGGGTGGAGGTGGGTCCCCACACAAGCTGATTTGCCTTAGGCCCACCTGCCACTGGCCCCAGATGGCAGAAACAGCTTCCTGTCATCTAGCAGGCAGATTGGGGGCTCCCCTGAACTCCCAGGAGAGCTGCAGGGTCTGTTCCAGACTGCTCCCAGGGGTGCAGGCCCCTGGTCTGACTGCTGCAACAATTTAGCAAAAACAGCAGTCGGTAAAAGATACTGAACTGGATTTAAAATGGATCTTGATAAATCTATTGAAGGATTTACGTGACATGATTGATTATATATTTGATAACTAAGAAGGTCCAATAATTTGTCCTATGTCCATATGCAGTTGAGCCTAGGAGGACAGGGACTGATGTTTATACACATTGTTATTCTGTAATTTTAGACACCATTTAACTCCTTCAGAATATCTGACTCTGGTCCATAGAATGATTAGCAGGGATTCTGGTTTTCTTTGATTTAAAAAATCCCCAATTTTCAGATTTAAAAAAGTAACCCAAAAAAGTAACTCCAAATCCATATTTTCCATTTTTAAAATGGAACACCTCTCTCTATATCTCTATATCCATTCTTATAGATATATGTATATATATATAAGGGTGTTCCATTTTAATCATAGAAAAATGTGGATTTGGGGTTACTCTTTAAATCCAAAAATTGTGGGGGAGGAGTTATCAGAGAAAACCAGGATCCATGGGGATTAGTGTAGGGGGAGGTCCTTATATTATTAAACATTTATATTCTTGTAGCACATGAAGACTCTGAACAAGAACAGGGACTCTTTATGCTATAAAAACTATAAAAACAGTAGGAAAGGAACACTGTCTCCTCTTCCTAAGGACCAAAAAGAATACATAAGGAAGTGGCAAAAAAGAGTGAAAGGGAAAACAGAGAGAAATGTCACCTTGGGACAAGTAGTACTCTCCCCCTACCTCCCCATGAAGCCTGGAATCAAAATGACTGCAAGCCCAAGCAGGGAAGTAAAAGGGAGTTATTAATCTAACCTGCTATTTCACTATTAAAACATGCAGCTTTTGTGCATCCAAGTCACCCAACAACATTCCACTCTGTCTCACATAATGGTTTGAGTTGCCCTATATGATTACGTTTGCCTGTATTCTACATGCTCACAAATGACTCAATACTGCCTGGAGGCATCTAACTCTATTTGACCTCTTTCATAATTTAACATTGCCATGGATATAAACAAATGCTGGATTCCTTCCCTAATTGTAGTTGACCAACCCCATGATTACAGAGCATTTGAAACTGAACAAAGGCTAGAAGGGGACGGTGCCCACATTTTATCTGAAGCTTAGTAATGAAGGGCATTTTTACACATGCTTTGGGAGGCATGGGACGGGGGGTGCTTTAATTAGTGAGCTGTGCTAATTAAAACCTCCGATTGTCACATGTAGCAGCATCCCCATGCTAAAAAAAAATGGTGGTGGGGCACTTTGAACTAAATCTCATTCCATGACTTTTAGTTCAAAGCACCTTACCACCATTTTTTAGTGCAGGGGTGCTGATGCACGTGACACTACTGTACCGGAATGTGTTAATTTCTGTGCTCCAGCAGACTCAATTAATGCAGTTTGATCCAACACACTGGCTTTCCAGAGTGTCGGAGCAGGCTCCCTGCACAGGTATAGGAGCCCTAAGGCACCTGTCTAGTAGAAAACAAACCTGCCTTTTAGTCTGCTGAGGTAACTGGAAGCATCTTCTGCCCTTGCAATGTTCTAAAAACAGGCCACAAGTCTGTTTTGGACATAAAGCACCTTTCTATTGATGCTAGGCTCCTGGGCAACCAAAAGCAAAAACTTCCTAGAGACAGGAAGTAGAAAAGTGACTGACTGTTGTTCAGGGAAATGAACACTTCCCTGGTGGATGGAAAATGAGCATTTGCTTCTCAAGTTATTTATGCATTTTACATTACAGATTCATTGGTGAAAACTACCTGAACAACATTAGTGGAAGAAATTTGGCTTCAGTAGTGTAAACAGGGAAGGGGTAAGAGGTATCAGCCCTAGATCTAACTTAGATGGGGTGCCAGAATGGTGGCCTCCAGAGTATTTGCCAGAAGCAGCCCCATACCACCTAGCCAGCAAGATTGGGCAGAAACAGCCTTGCATTGCCCAGCTGTAGGGAATAAGTATGGGGACACAGTGGGAACAACCAGGGTTTGAGACCCCAAGACAGGTCCACTTTCCTTCCCTGCCCAACCTCATCCTACTCCACAGGGTTTAGCACCCTACAGTGCTCACCTCCCACCCCCTAGCAAAAGGAAGTTTTTCACAGGGCGCAAAATTAGTTATTTATGCCTCTTCACACGGGTTTCCTCATACTGCACCTGCTTGACATTTCCTCCTCATAGGACTGGAATAGGGCCTAGACTGCACTGTTTTAAGTCTTCTTGTAGTACTTCTTCCTGAAGGAAAGACCTCATAGAAAACATTACCCAGAATTCCTAAGAGAAAGGAGTGCTGGTTTTGGAAAAGAGAAAAAGAAAGCCCAATGGATTTGTTGTAGCAGACCTCAAGATCTCCAAGGTACCTTTTAGGAAAAGAAAGCCCACTTGTGTACAGTACTTAGCCTGCTCCAACCCTCTGTCTCTATTCCACCCTCCCTTATGGGATAGCAGCTCACTTTTACTCCATTGTGAAATATGTGTTAAAATCATGATAATACCTCTCACCACCCATCGGGCTTACACAGATGGGTAGAATGGGCATATTTTGATGATCATTTGTTTTTAGATCAGCCTGTGCACTGCAGACCAGAGTGTCCTCTCAATTACTCTATGGTATTTCCACTGGGCCAGATCCTATCCCATCAGTAACTACTAAGATGCCTTGATCGCTTTAGAATTCTGGATTACCTCCTGACTGAATTACTCCTAAGGCATGTGTGTCTTAGAAGGACTTGTGACCTGAACAGAGAGGTATGTAGACAACAGGTTAAAAATCTTCATCCTCCTCCTTCATGACTGGCCTGTTAGGACATTCACCCCTGAAATGAAAGAGTTGGGTTCTAAGTTCCAAGTAGTGCCAAAGGGCACGTGTAGATGAAATGGGGGCCCTAAATTGAAGTGGTGGGGTTTTAAAAACACCGGTTCAATTTAGGACCCTTTAAACCCCCCTTGTCATGCACACACCTTACCTGCCTTTCTGGTGGCAGAAAAGGGAGGGTGAGCTGCCAGTGGGTGAAGCAGTTCCTGGGCTATGGGGTGTGTGATGCTTTCTTCAACGGCAGTGGTGCCCTTTTCCCGCCCCCACCACTTACACGGCACCTGGCCACAGGTGCCTGGCTTGTGGAGGGAAGGACCAGGCTCCTGAGCAGCTTAGGCAGGAAGGCCAGCAAACTCCAGGAAAAAAAAGAAAAAAAAAGATCTTAAACAGAGCCTGCCTTCCTGGGCTGCTGCCAGGCTGCCTGCATGGGCTTCCTGCACAGCCCCTGAGCTGCACGAAGCCTGGTGCTTCTCTCCCCAGCTGTAGGAGGAGTTTTAGTTTGCTGTGTCCCAGGTCATTTAAGGTGCATTATGTCACTGAATTTGCTATAGTGGCTGGAATTACTTCACAATATGCTGCCAATGCATGTAAACACTAACACCTTTAAAGTGGTGCAAAAGCATTTAACTCCCTTCAAAGTTTCGTGCACATATGCTGCTCATTTCATCTACACACAACCACAGTTTATGATGGCAGTGCTTAAGATATACATCAGTGTACCAAAATATGTATATCTGATGCATCTGGCATTAAAGAATCATTTGATAAAAAGCATAAAGAGTCTTAGGAACTGGACCTAGGAATGCTTTCCTTCCAGGGCAGGATTCCAGAATTAGGCTCTTATTTTCCTCTGGCTTTTTCTGTCTTAGCTGTTCAGTGAGTCAGTTTCAATAAGAGGGCTATGAAAGGCACTCACAGCAAAAGCACACATACTCAAAGCATATGGAGGACTACTTGTGTGCCGAGACAGGGCAAGAAAATGGGGACAGAAAAGACTTTGTATCTTTCCCTGCACCAAGAAATGAGTAGCTCTTTCACTCACCCTGAGGCCAGAGGACCCAGACTCTAGGTTTCGCTCAACCAGCAGCGGTTTGAACATGGTCTCTCTAATTTCCCAATACAGCACCCTGACCACTGTTAGGGTGACAGTATTTGGATCTTGGGGAGCACTGGACTTGCAGCTGAATAACAGGCTATAACTTGTGGCCTAGCAAAGCTGATAACCACAAGGCAGAATGGTATGTTAAAAGTAACATTGCAAAATGCTTAGGCAAGCATTTTCCTAACGATGTAGTACTGTTGTAAGATATATAGCTCACTGTCTAAGAACAGAATGTAGGCCACCACCTATCGTTAGGAGATCAAGCAGAAGCAAGTCCTTGGAGATAGTGAAGAAAAGACTGCAAGTGACCAAAAGAAGCAGGGGTCAGGGTTTTAGACATGTGTTCACAGCAAAAAGACCTGTAAATAAGTGAAATGCAGAGGCAATTCCATGCTAATGTAGTCAACAGTAAACAGAGGCAGGGCTTAAAATGGGATGGAATAAGAGCAGGACAAAGGTGGGATAAATGTTAACAAGCATAAACCAAGGTGCATAAATATGGGAAGAACTAATGTTTACGGCAGCTCCCCAGTTTGTTAGAGCATTGCCTGAAGCTGTCTTCATTTTGAATAAAGCTGTTGACGAGCAAAGTGTGCAGGTGATGAATGATGGCATTGATCTGTTGTTTTCTTAGTCATTGGGCATTGCATGGAGTCAAAATCTAACAGCCACCGTGCCACAGAACGTTATCCAACACCTTTTCTGGCAGGAGATAGCCATGACATTGAGGTATATGGCTTATAAGCAAGGTTATAATATCTATATATTATATACTATCTATATATTAGTGGTTTTTCATTTTAATCGTTGAAAAATGTTGATTTTTGGATTACTTTTTTAAATCTGAAAATTGGGTTTGTTTGGTTTTTTTAATCAGATAAAATCAGGATCCCCGGTTATAAAAAGAGCTAATATGGAGAAAGCAGACCCAAGTATGTTGAGCTCAGTAAGGTGGCTGCTGGCCTGGAAGTTAGGAGACTGTGTGTTCTAGATGAAGCCCTTACTCCTAAAGAGGCAGAAGCTCCCTCCTGCACTGTCCTCTATCCATTTTTTCCAATGACTATATTAGTGGTTTAGCTTCAAAAAGAGTGTCAGAGAAGGGAGCAAATGAAGGCTGAACTGCATGATGGAGTGGTTGTGGTTGAAGTCAGGGGACTTCCTCATTCAAGCTGGGAAGTCAGGGACTTCCTTATTCAAGTTCCCTGTGGGGAACCTCTAGTTCTGAGGGCAAAAGAGGGAAATACAGAGCTCCTTTCTGTTCCTCAGTCTAAGCCTGGTAGTCACAGAACTTGGTTGACTCCATTTTCAGGTGTCTAAATTCACTATGCATACACAAGGGGCATGCACGTGTCTTTCTGGCCACAACACTGAGAATATTTAGTCTGCACAACTGTGTAGTTGTGCATAGTTGTCCATGTGTGCCAGGCTACACACCCAGGAACAAAATTCCTCTGGTCACTTAAGTGCTAAAAACAACCAAAAGTGGCCACTTGCATGACCAGGGAAGAATAGAATGTCACCCCCCCTTGTTGGTGAAATAGAATTTATTCCCAAAGACCATCAGTTATAAAGATATGTCCTCTGGGAAGCTTAATAGAGCAACTTAATACTCCAAATATGAAGAATTTTAAAGATTGCATAAACTATTCTTTAAAAGTTGCACTGATATTTTACAGCAAAGGAATATATGTATCACAAAGAGAATATTAGTAGGAACAATGCCAAATATGTATTAGATAAAAATGAGTATTTGTTGAAGGTGTGCAATAAATAGGTATATTACAGTAGGATCAACTTGTAAGTAATCTTAAAAAAAAACAGGGGAGAGAGACAGAAAATCAAAAAAATAGTTTTCCTTCAATTCAGGATTAACAGCAATAGAATTTCATAACCTGTTTATTTATAATCAGAGATGATATTAGTGGAAGTTTCTTCATGGTAAAACAAACTGGTACCCCTTTGGAAAACATTACAAAATATCTCAAATTCAGAATATAAATACTTCATAAATTCTCTGTATTTTGTTTGCAGTAGATCATATTATACATAGCAAATTTATGCCAGTTATTTAAAAACCCAACCAGAAAGAAAGACAAACAAAAAAAGAGAGGGAAAAAATCTGCACAAGATTTCAAGCTAGAATGACATGCCAATGCCAGTTCAAGGCTCTACAAACAGCTGGAGGATATTTACTCTGTAAAACCATGTTCATTCTAAATGAACAATATGAAAACATCAGCAGAAAGAGCTTGCAGACACTGCTAGTATATCCATATGCCTCTAAAGAATTTCCTCATAATGGTTACAGTTGGATTACAAAGGCTGTGAAAATCACAAACATTGTAAGCAGTCTGATGGTTACAGATGACTTTTTGCAAATGGATTGGAGAAAGTGAGTCATTTCAAAAAATCTTCTCAGAACACATTCCTAAAAATAATATGTAACAATTGCACAGAAGCATTTGATATGCTGGACTATGGAATCCATTGTTATGGAAACATCTTATTTAACTTTTCAATCATTAACATTTTAATAATATAAAATTTTATAGTGGTTTCTGACTGCAAAATGGTATTACACAAACATCAGTTTGTGTGTGGAGACAAACCTTGTAACTTCAAAAACTGCTGTAGTTCTCAACACAGTTTACTTGTGGAAATTATTGAGGGTATGCATTCAAAATTTGCTTGGGCCTGTGTTACCTGTACCAGTTGAGTCATTACTAGGTACTAATCCCTGTAATCAGCCATACATTTCCTTTCCACAGCTCAACTGAAAGTTATTACTGGAATACCTAGTCTCAACATCCTGCCCTTCAGCCACGTGGGAACTTTACCACAATCAACGGCATGTAACATCCTATAAAAATTACAGTGCTGGAGGGAAATTTCCTGAACCACCCCACAGTATTTAGGCATAAAGAAAGAGCTTTCAGTTCCCTTTATTTCTCTCCCAAGCCAGCAGTGATCCTCTCCAGAAAAGGACTTAGTCCTGGCCAGTTTCTTCATACTCTGTCCTTGTCTATTTCACACCACTCTTTTCTTATACTGCTTCTCAAACGTATTGGTCAGTCCACTGCCACACCTAGCTCTCATCAACTCAGGTGCTAATTTCTAGACAGCATGTTCTTTGAAAAAATATAGTGGCGATATGGTATTATAATAGGGAGAATACAGGGAAAGGAAAATTATATCACTGTCATTCTTTTTTCAACTCCAGGTTCCATACTTTATTTATTCGTGTTAGGTCTGAACTGAAATTGTAAGCTCCTTGGAGCATTACTTTTATGTTCTGTGAATGCACAAATGAACACTGTGACCACCAATCCATCAAGGACTTTTCAGCTTGATAAAATCTGAATACGCTGATAAATGAAACCAAAAAGGTTCCAGCAATGCTAAACCAACATTTATCCATTCTTACAAGACCTGAGTTACTGAAAGTCACAGTCCAGCTTTTGCCTGAAAACAAGATCTGAATAAGCATCTTATGATAATCTGATGAAAATTTGGGGTAGAGAAGCTCCAAGAGACCATGTTTAGGAGCAGAGACACTCTGAGAAACCAGAAGCCTTAGAAAGAAGACATCAAAAGGAGCTACTCTGGCATCTATAAACAACCTCCCAAAGGTAATCATAGGAATGGCACGTGAAAGGCAGGAAGTTAGGGAGGATGGAGTGCAAAGTAAGAAAAGTGGGTGGCCACTAGGGAATGCTGTAGCTGCCTCAGTTTTTTGGTCCTGTCAATCTACCCTGGGTCTGGTACTTTTCAACATCTTAATTAGTGATTTAGATGATGGTATTGAATCCATGATTAACAATCTAGCAGATAACATCAAGTTCAGTGGAGTTGCACACACTCTGGAGGGCAGGGCTAGGATCTAGAATTACTTGGATGGACTGGAATAGTCCATAATCAATGAGATGAGATTCAACAAGGGTAAGGGCAAGGTTCTGCACTTGGGATAGAATAACTGCATGGACAAATGCAGACTAAAGAATGAGTGACTATGCTTCACTACTGCAGGCGAAAGCCTAGCTATTATAGCAGACCATAAAAAAAAAATTGAGCCAAGAATTCTCTTGTTGCCAAAATAAGTCAAAAGCCTACTGGATTGTGCTAACAGGAGTGTCACTTGCAAATCAAGGGAAGTGATTCTTCTGCTTTGTTCAGCACTGATGAAACCTCACGTTCAGTATTGTGTCCAGTTTTGAGTCCCACCCTTCAGGAAAGATGTGGACAGTTTGGAAAATATTCAAAACAATACAACAATACAACAAAAATTGCAAAGCAATAGTTACACAGAAAGCCTGAAAGAACTGAGACTATTTAACTTGGATAAGAGATGACTGTGGGGTAGGAATTAGAGAACAGTCTTCAAATACCTGAATCGTGATTACAGATATGATGGAAACTGGCCTTTTTCCTTGGATGTGAGAGACAGGACTACAAGGAATGACCTCGATTTGCAGCAGGGGAAATTTAGGTTAGAGATTAGAATGAACGTTCTGATGACGAGGATTGTCAAGCTTTGGAACAGGCTGCCTAGAGAAATTGGAGAATCTTCCTCTTTGGAAATTTTCAAGAGTTTGGACAGACACTTGATTGGTTTAGTCATGGATAATCTTGCTTTGAACAATATTCTGGACTTGATGACCTTGTGAAGGCCCCTGGAACCCTCCTTTCCTATGATCTTAAGATACCTACAGATCATGAAAAGCAATATTGTCTCAATGTTTCCTTGTTCTCTTTCATCTGTCTATATCCTGTGTTGTCTTTTCTGTACTTGATTTGCATACTCTTTAGGACAGGTATCACCTTTTTGTTGTCACACAATGCACTGGAGTTATAGTTCAAGGCAAAGTCTCCTAAGCAATACTATATTACAGCTTCAAACTGAGAAAAATAGATTACAAAGCATGTGGACATATGAACAATGAGAATAACATAGACCATAACTTAGTATAACATAACAACGCCTCACATGCCCAAGTAGCTTCATTTCTCATGCTATTATCCTGAGGTAGCTTACCAGCCAAAATAAAAATGGAGTGAATTTACTGTACATGCAGGCAGTTACTGAAGAATAGATGACATTTTTAAGTTCACAATAATATATTTGCATGTTTATACCAAATGTTTTGAGGACAAATGTAGGTGGAGTTTTAATCTCATGTTAAAATAAGAATTTCTATTCATTTTTACACATCTGTTTCTTTGTACCCAGCTCTCTTATTTTTACCTTTTTTCTGTTTTCTCTTTTCCCTTCCTGTTACTACATAATAGATTTTTTTCTGAAAAATAAATTATGAATTGTAATGTTTATTTATTAAAGCAAAGATTTCCAAAGGCAGGTGCTTAAAGCAAGGCTGATTTTCAAAATGCAAAACTTGTAGTAATTCCAACTGACTTTAGCAATCTATTCTGAATATATTGGCTTCAAATTCACAGTTATGCTGATTCACAGATATACTCTTAGAAAAAAATGAAGTGAGAACAGACCATTACACAAAAAACCCTGTTTTAATAGTATTTGGTTCTAGTTTTATACAAAGGATTAAATGTTCATTTAGGGAACACTACAGTTTATCAGTCTTTTTTCATACATTAGGATAGCATAGTATGAAGAATTTAAAACATCCTAGAACCAAAACATAAGTACAGATGAGATTTGTGATGTTTATATAATGCGGTCTAATGTCTAATGAAGTCTAGGGCTATAGATAATTCTTACATCCATATATCTCCTCTGGGCTTACTGGATAAACCACCAACCATTCACAAAAAAGTGTATTGAATGGAATATTTACAGTTCTTATTCTTATGTAAACAAACATGCTATGACTTGAAGCCACACAATGGCTTTAATTGTACAAACCATGTATTACTAAAATCAATCTGAGCCATAACTGTGGTAAGCAGTCTTCTAAGTCTTGAGCAATCTGTCTGTAAACTAATAAATGACATCAATGTGGAGAGGAAGAACTCCCTTTTTTATGGGCATCCATTCAGCACCCAGGATTAGCTAGGTTTCAAATCTGCCAGTTTCCATCAGATAAGTACTCCCTCTTTACCTAAAAAAAACATGTTGAAACTTTTTAGGACATAAAATATATTACATTTTTCATTTGACATATGGCTACATAACTGGTTTAAAATTATGCAGAAATACAGGTAACTTAAACATCTACTCAGCACTTAATCTTTCAACTCCTACTATGACAGTGGGAGTGTTTTGTGAAATTCTTGCCAAACTGAATTCAAGACAAAACTCCTCTTGACCTCAACATTGGCAGGATTTTACCAATTGACTTCAGTAGTATACCTCAAGCAAGGGTTACACTGAGACCTGATTAGGCACAGCACATAAGCATGTGCCTCACCTTAAGCATTTAAGTCTCCCCATTGATCTCAGTGGAACTCTACACATGCTTAAGGGCATACCTCACTTCAAGTATCTTGCTGAACTGGGGCCTGGTGATCTTTTCCTATACAGCAAATATTTAGCTACTTGCTAGACATAGGGCCAGACAGAGATGGAGAGATAGAGTTTGGAGACTTTCAGTATACCAGTATGTGTTTGCTATACACACTCTGTCTGTTTTCTCTGGATTAAATATTTATTCACGTACCAACCTGAGTCTTGACCCAATGAACCATTCTAACATTAGCAGGGCCCTACCTAAGATTTAAGAATGCAAGTATGATTATTTGAATGCTTCCACTGAAGTCAATGAAACATTCCAGTTTCTTTATATAGAAGTATATTTGTATTATAAAACTAAGATTGAAATTGATACTTACATAGGCTAGAAAACAGAGATAGCCAACCACATACAGATAATCAAACAATCAAATACTAAATTATTAAATAAGATTAAAAGAGCATTATTTCTCACCTAGAAATGTCATCATTATCTTGATGCAACACAGATTTCCTGGAAAGATATCAATATCAAGATAATTACATTCTGTGCTTGATACATCTCCTATTGAATTGCAGTAGCTTAACTAGGGGTGGCTGAGCAGAGCACCAGCACCAGGCACCATCTTAGAGGTGGGAACAAGATAAGTGGCACTGCCAGTTCAGGCACAACTGCAGCTGCTTCTGACACGGCTGCCTAGGATACAAAAATTACTTGTTATGCCTATTTTTAATTAAATTGGAGTTTTATCGCTGAACTCAGTAAAAACAGGATAGCAATTCAATTCTTTTAGTAGCTTGGGATTTTCTTCGTGTTACACCCATTTGATCTTCATAACAAGTCTACTGCATGAATTGTTTCTTAGAAATTATTATGACCTCATCAAACACAGTTCCTTTTAAGTGGGAAGCCATGGTTATAGATTCAAAGGGATGTGTGAAGTTCGAAAAGTTTGTACGGCATTGAAGTTTTTATTTATACAAATAATCCAGTGATACTGTGATTGCCTCCATATGAGCCCACAAAAAAATAACAACTAAATAAAGATTGAAATCTTTTGAATGTAGTGTTCAAAATGTATGTAATTTGTAATTAATGAGCTAGCTACCATATACTAATTTAAACTCCATTGCTTGTTCAAATAGCATTTAATGAAGTTGGTTTTTTCGGGTTTTTTGTGTATCGAAGATGTAACACTGTTTGGCAAGCTCAGCTATAAATTACACAAATGATTTGTAGGACTCGTATTCCTATATTATTAATTTGCTGAGACATTTACAGACAACATAATCTAGGGCAAATTAAATCTGTCTGTTTCAGATAATATAATCTGCACCCTCTGTCCTCACAAAGTTGTTTGGCTGGATTTCATGTTAAAACTTAAAAAATGGAGCTGATTGCAGAAGCTTGCTTAAGGGAGGATAAGAACTGTATGTCATGTCAGAGTGCAGATGCACATGACAATTGAACCGTTTCTGAATATTACTTATTGGGAACCAGTTCACAATTGTGTATGAAGTGCTGTCACTCCAACACCAGGGAGGCAAGTAAACTCCCAGCCCAGCATGGCTTGTGGTGGGCGAGCTGGAGAAAGTTTGCAGTGGTGGGTGACGAGTGGTTGGTGGGTATTTTCACTTTGGTGTCCTTGCCTAACTTAGAAGAGTGGGTGCACCCACACTTTTGGGTTCCCAGGGGATTGTGGTGCCCAAGTTGATTGGGGAGTGAAGACATGACCAGTTATTAGAAAGACACACGTTTTTGACCAAGCAGTGAAGGGCAGTTCATTGATAAAAACATGCCAACAAAAGAGGGGGAAAGGCAGTAAAGATCTGGCTGCGTACCAGAACTTTTCCCCCCCCTGCTATCTTCCCCCTCCCTTACCTCCTTGATCTTTTATCATTCTAATTTCTACCTATTTACATTTTCACTAACATCCCTCCACACTTTTAGCTTGTCTCTTTCCTTGGAGTCTCAGACCAGCAGAGACTCCTTATGCCTGAAGGAGGGTGACAGCTTGCAAAGAGCCTTTTTCCCCCCACTACTCGGTCTAATAAAATATATATTACATCTACTCAAAGTACCTTGCCTGGCTGTGTACAAGAGCAGCCAGTTACAGTAATTGAAGAGGGAAGGCTGGGAGGGTAAAGAGATGCCTTTTGGGATGCCTGGAGGAGCAACCATACTTGTCACAAAATGCTTAGTGTCCACATACAACACTGAGTTGGTACACTTTTAAATTATTCCAGGAACAACTGGTTTAACAGTGTATATCTGCCTGATTTTGACTTAGACTTCTTTTGAGTTTTATGTGTGTTCATAACCTCATAATCAGATAATTCTAGTCCACATACATTAAAAGCAAATTTCAAGGCCAAGGAGACTATTATAATGCAACAGATATCATTACCCTAGTTTATAAAATACCATAGTTATTAGTTATCACTGTCTTTTGGATCCCTCACTATGTATTTATGGGAATTTTGTCCCTTATCCTATAACTACCCAAGCTTATGGTAAGGAATTTAGCAGAATCATGCATAGAAGTTGTACATCATATGAGATGAGCAGAGATCCTGGCTTTCTCTGATAAAAAAAAAATCCCCAATTTTCAGTTTAAAAAAATATATATTAAGCTCCCAGCCCAGCATGGCTTGTGGTGGGTGAGTGTATATATGATGTGTGTGTGTGTGTGTGTGTGTGTGTGTGTGTACACACTCACTCATCAGTGGCATTTAATTTTGATCATGGAAAAATGTAATTTTGGGTTACATTTTAAACTGGAAATTGTGGATTTGGTTTTTTATCCGAGAAAACCAAGATCCCTAGAGATGAGCACTATATTCTTCTTTGTCTTGCACCAAGTCAAGGATTCTTTTTGGGGCTGTAATTTTTTAATAGTATAGCAATAATTGCTTATGATCCATGGATCATATATGAAGATGTGATATTATGATGTTAAATTTTTAGGTCAGCAAGCACACTGATTAATGTCATACTCTCTTCTGGTCTCATATAGATCTAGACTTGAAGTCAAGAGTGAGTCAACGTCAGTATATTGTAGGCCCTAATTTGGCACTACTTGAATCAATTTAGGCATTTGGTTGAATAATCATAACATCATCGGGTCCAGCCCCACTGCACTAAGCAGGAAAAGCAACAGAGATCAGGTGACTCCAGCGAGGTGACTGAATATTTCCAGGGTAGGTGATTGCACCAGCTCTGGAGGGAGTTTATTCCACAGACCGGACACCCTCACTGTGAAGAATTTTTTCCTAGTGTTAAGCCTGAAATGGCCTTCCAGGATTTTGTGTGACCATTACTTCTGGTTTTCCCCAAGAGTGCCCTGGTGAGCAGTTGTTTGCTGAGTCCTTGATATAGCCCCCAGATATAGTGGCAAGCTGCTACCAAGTCTCCTCCCAGCCTTCTGTTTTTTAGGCTGAAGAGACTCAAGTCCCTCAGCCTTTCCTCATATGGTTTGCCTTGCAAGTCTCTGATCATATGGGTGGCTCTTCTCTGGGCTCTCAAAATTTTCCACATCCTTTTTGAAGTGTGGTGCCCAGAAATGGATGTAGTACTTTAGCTGTGGAATCACCAATGGTGAATAAAGTGGGAGAATCACTTCCTTGGTTTTGCTTGAGATGCATTGGTTGATGCATGCCAAAGTATTGTTTGCCCTGCTGGCTACAGCATTGCACTGATGGTTCATGTTTATACTATGATCTATTATTACCCCTAGGTCGTTTTCTGTCATGGTGGTAGCCAAACTGGCTACCACCAAGCCTGTAAGTATGTTGGTGATTGTTCATTCCTAGATGCAGCAATTTACACTTCTCATTGTTGAACTTCATCTAGTTCTGATCTGTCCAAGTTGCCAGCCTGTTTGGTCCACCTGTATCTGCAGCCTATTTTCAAGCGTGCCCACATTCCTCCATAATTTGGTGTCATCCATGATCTTGGCCAGTAAGCTCTTCACCTCCAGATCCAAATCATTGATAATGATGTTGAAAAGCACTGGACCAAGCATGCCCTTGAGGGACATCACTGGCCACTTCTTGCCAGGACAACACAGTTCCATTCATTAGAACTCTCTGGGTTCTACCCCACAACCAGCTTCCTACCCCTCTAACTGTTGAGCAGTAAGTCCACAATTCTCCAATTTTCCTGTGAGAATCATGGGATACAAGATCAAAGGTATTTTGTATGTGTAGGTATACAATGTCAACTTCCTTTCTCTTATCCAGGTGGCAAGTTACCTGGTCGTAGAAGATAAAATTGGTAAGACAAGACCTGCTCATGAAAACAGCATGTGGCCTGCCATTCAGAATCCTACCTTCTGCAAGTGTATCACACATAGACTCCCTGATGAATTTTTCCAGGATTTTCCCTGGGATAGACGTTAAGCAAATTGGCCTATAGTTGCCTGGGTCCTCTCTCCTCCCCTTCTTGAAGATGGGCACAACGTTGGCCCTCTTCCAGTCTTCAGGGCCCTCCCCCAAGCACCATGAGTTTTGGAAGAGTTTCACCAGAGGTTCTGAAATGACTTCATCCAGATCCTTCAGCACTCTCGGATAAAGTTCATCCAGTCCTGCTGACTTATATATGTTTAACTTTTCCAACTAATCATGCACCAGCTCAATGTTAAAAGTAGGATGCTCATTCCCATCATGCCCATTCTGAACCTTATCTAGTATGATTTTCACCTTAATCCAGTGAAATGCCGAAGCAAAGTAGTCATTCAGGAGTTCAGTTTTCTCCTAAGTGTCAGTAACCTTCTGTCCTGGGTTGTTAAGCAATGGCCCCACACTTGCATTTGTTTTCCTTCTGTTTCCTACATACCTAAAGAAGGACTTCTTGTTCTCCTTGATTTCTGTAGCTAGTTTAAATTCAATCACCATCTTAACCTTTCTGATCTGCTCCCTAACAAGTGCAGGCCATTGTTGTATAGTCCTCCTTGGGGACTGTCCCATGCTTCCATTGTTTATATGCCTCTTTCTTCTTTTTAAAGAGGACCATAATATTCCTAATAATATCTCCCTTGGCCTAGAACAAGTCTAGGAAAGTGTTACCTCTGGTTGGCCTGTGCACTTCCTGAGTCAAGTAGAGCTCTTTGATACAGGTCAGGAAGCAACATGACTGATCTAACTTAGCCAAGTGTTCCTCCTAAGAGATGTCACCCATGACAACCAAGACCCATTCATGCACGGTCTCTGCCAGTTCTTGAGAGAATTCCAGATAAGAAACTCCAAACAAGATCAGGGCTAGGCACTGGAAGAAGAGTCAAAGCATATGTTGAGCCCTGAAGCACCATTGAGAAGCATGCACCACCCAATTGTTCCCAGGTGCACCAAATCCTGGACATTAAGTAATGTGGCTGCCTTTGAGCAACCCTAACTGTGTGGCAATAAGCACACCTAATACAGTAAAAGGATCCTGACACATGGCTAGTGCCACTTTTAAGCAGGTCTCTAACTGAATAATTTCTGATATTTTTGCATGCACACAGAAGTGAGTGAGTGGAGAGAGTTTCTTGGATCCTCCAGCCACTCTTCTCCCCACCTCTCCCCCTAGCTTGGCATGGAGGAGTGTTGACATGACCTCAGAGCTAGTCCCTACCCTGAAGAGCTTACATTATAAATAGACAAGTACAACAAACAGTTAAACAGGAAGAGATAGAATATTAAAGCACAGAAAGATTAGTAATGGTTTACAGATGTGACATTAATTCTGTGCCTTTGGGCAGAGGTCTTCTTTTTGTTTTTTGTTTGTTTGACTGGCTTTTTTCTTTATTTATTTTTGGTTAGTTGATTGGTTGGTTGTAGGACTTTTTTTTGTCTTGGAGTATAGTTGGAAAGGGAATTAACTGATTATACAAAGGTAAAGGGAGGGTTGCATTGATGATGGGGGGTAAGATAAAAAAGAAAAAGTGGAATGTGTAGTGAGGTTAAACTGCAAAGGCTTTGAGGGGGAGGCAAAAGGGGAAGATTGGAGCAAACAGCCAACATAAACCACAAGTGATAAAACGCACATATGCAGTACTTTACATCTTCAAAGCACGGCACAAACATATCTGATGTTCTCTTTCATTTCAAAGTGCCCTCTCTTCAGAAAGCTGTTTATTAAAGGACTACTTAAGTAAGCCCTTTAGGATATAGGGCTGTGATGAGATTCTGATTGTCAATCCCTTGTCTAAAACACTATCTTTTCCAAGTGTCCACAATACTTAAGAAGAGGAAATGACAACCTTGGGGTCTTGTTACATGTTACACCAAAGCCCCTTAAATTTTGATCAGAGTTAGTGCTAGCTTGAATTTGGAGCAGTCATATGTTAAGGCCAGCAGAGGCCTAAAGGACTGAAAGATAAGAATCCCTCCCATTCTGGGCTTTCCCCTGCAGCTCCTCTGGTTCCTCCTCACTCAGGGGCTTTCCCTCTGCCCCTTGGGGCTCCCCCTCTCCCCCATCTACTTACTTATGGATACCCATGCTGTCTGTCCCAGGGGAGCAGGCAGAGAAGGGGTTAACCTGCCTGCCCACTGAGCCCTGCATAAAGAGCAGCAGCAGCAGCAGCAGCAGCAGCGACAGCAGCCTGACAAGCAGGTTAACACTTCCCTGTCTCTTCCCCAAAATAGACAGTGCTGGAAGCCACAAGTTGGGGTTGTGGGGGGCAGTGAGAAGGGATCTAGGGTGTAGGGGGAGGGGAGAGGCATTAGACTCAATCTGGGCCAGCAGAGGAGGGGGACAGGAGAGGTATTTACACTAAGGGGTAGTGTAGGCTATACCTTCATCTAACATGAGCTGGATAAAATGAATCAGAGATAATCCTGTCCTGAAGTGGCATAACTTTTTAGCTGCCTAACAAGTGCTTAAAATTAGTTTCAGGTGTTAATGTGCAAACAATCCAAGTGTTAAGAGCTCCATGAGCTACCCAAAATTACCATTGAACAAGGTCCATTTTCCAGACCAGCCAAGGGTCTGAGAAGCTAGCTGACATGGAAAGAAGTCATCATCTTCAAGAGAAAGACCCTGGATAACACCGAGGCACAGGAGCCCAAAGGTTACTCCAGCATGGTTAGGAGATTGTGATGGGGAAATGAATACTTGGTTTATGTTGTTATCTAGGTATTTACAACTATGGTGTTAACAAAGTGAAAAGTAACTTGTTTAAGAAACCTGTATAAAGGTTCCAGTCCTGTTATGCGCTACACCCAACTTATACCCCTTAGAGCACAACTCCTAAACAGAGAGAACCCACAAGTATGTAGCTTGGCGGGAAATGTATTAAGATACTAGAAATCTGGAAGGAACTAATACTTCTCCAGATGGACCTACTGCAGTTAGGCTATTTTTTATAAGGGTTACATAAAGGCAGATGAATGGAAAAAATAAACTGCATATCCTTTATACCAAATTTAAACTCAAAACTAGCCTAAATAAAGATAATGTACACCTAAAAGTATAAACGTCCAACAGATTGGGATCTAGTTCCCTGTCAGCTTGCTGAGTAGGATGAGAGGGAGGCAGGAATCTGAAAGCCCAGAGAACACCATTTACCAAACTTGAAAAGTTTTAGCACTACGGGCTCCCGGAGCTTCCAACATTCACAGATGTAGGGCAGCCTCATTGTGCAGTGATTTTATTATTATTATTATTATTATTATTATTACAGTAAAAGCGGTGTTATCAGGTATCCATGGAGAATGCTGGTTAATCAAATATGCCAATTATCTAAGAGGCATCTTTGCCTGTTCAGGGCACTGTCATCTCTAGCGAGCCAGGACTTTCACTCGCTGGCATCAGTTTGCCAGGGGACAGAGAGGGGGCGCAACACAGGCTGCTTTGCCCCGGGCTGTGGTCCAAAGTCAGTGAAGTGGGACTTGGTAAAACCGGAAGTGCCAAGGTGGAACTTCCAGTTTTGCTTTTCCCACATCAATCAGCATGTCAGTTAATAGAGCATGCTGGATAACACAGCTTTTACTGTATTATATTATTATTATTGTTATTATTATGATTCCAAATCAGAACAAATCCTGATGAAGCAGAATTACCCTTTTTTTCTGAGTGTGCCTGTGCAAAACAGTTAAAGAGATGCCTCAGCACAGCTGCGTTGAGCACATTGCGAGCACAGGAGCAGGGATTTTCCCCTATAGTGCGGGAAAAGTTTCGGTGCACGGTCAGAGCCCGCCAAAACCTTGCAGCTGCACCACTGAGTGCATGCTTATGATTGGCCCACCGTAAATTATGCAAACGTATCAGTCAGCAATTGGCTCACTGACCGAATGAAAGGCTTGGGCAATGCCTGCCCAAACCGGAGTAGTGCTTGGACATGCATGAGGACAGATTCCCGCATGCATTTCCAAGCCATGAAGGAGGCCTGATCAACCGACAACGACTCCCCGCCGGATTCATCCGATGCCCCATACCCTGTGCGAGTGTGAGCTTCTGTGTGCCTGTGTTCCTGTTTAAGTTTTGTAACTTCAAGGAATGTGCCTACAGCCTACGGACTGTAAGTAAAGTTTTTTTTACTTCCAACAACCTGCGTGTCTAGTGCTACAATTCCGCTCCAGCAGCAGCCCCATTCCACCAGCATTTCTCGGCCCCCACATGGCGTCATGAACAGGATCAGTACGCCGGGAAGATGCAATGGAGCTGGAATTGGTTGAGGGTTGCCCTGGCGCAGTGGAAAACGCCATGTGCTAGACACCGCGGAATTGGAAGTGCACATCACTTATCATCAAGTGGGTGGAACAGGTGGAAGAGTTGTGAGCGGTTGCCTTTCACTCGAGGGAGAAGGGGAACCTGTGAAAGAGTGGGAAGTGAGCCTCTACCCAAGAGCCTTTGGATGTGCGATGGGAAGAGAGCGGGTTCGGTTTAAACCCTGGGAACAAGGGGGCAGCAAGTCCTCAGCCGGACGGAGCCCAAGCGAGGAAGATGGGGCTCTCAGTCAGGAGTTTGTTCGCTGTATGCACTGTGTGTAGGAGGGTAAAGGACCAGTGCTAATTGATTTAGACACGCTGTTACTGGAATCGGGACAGCCGGAGCTTTCGGAGCTCCATGGAGAAGCGGAGAAAAGCCGCTTCATATCTGAAGGGACTGGCACGGTATTGGGAAAGAAGAGAATGCTGCGAGTAATGTTCAGCATGGTCACAACCCTTAGACAGGAAAGGACTGAGTTGGAAGCCCGATTGCGTACTGTACACGTGGTCAAGCGGGTTGAAGCTATGGAGGAGAGCCAGAGTCCCCTGTCATTGCAACATGGTGGCAAAATGGAAGGGGGCCACCACGGAAGGGTCAAGAAGGAGGGCGGAGTTACCCACAGCAGGGTGGAAGTAGCGACTCCACCCCAGAAATACCACCACAGAAGGGTAGACGAGGGTGGAGCTAACAGCGGGGCAGAAGTAGCAACTCCACCCCAGAGCAGCGGGGTGGAAGTAGCGACTCCAGCCCGGAACATTCCCACGGGCTCGCCCCTGGGCCGTAACCAGGAGGCAATGGAGAGCATCCTGCAACTGAGTCTCTCATCAGATGCACTGAAAGCTTGAGCAGCCACACACCCTGTGGCAACTGAGAATCAAGTGATGAGTGCGGCCTGAACTACTGCCAGCATCTATCACACCAGGACCTGGACTGAGATACAGGCCTTGTGTAAGAGGTCTAGAATAAAAACAGCGGAGACTTTAGCTATGTGGATTGAACATCTGGTTATGGAGTTCGGATCCAATCTGGTGGATCAGAACGAGGTGAGCTCTTTAGACGAGCCTCGTGGAGCGGAGGACATGCTGCTGATGTCGGCATGGTCAGATGTAATTTTTACTGGCCGATCTTGCTTCCAGCACTTGTTGCAGGTCAAGCCAGCCAGAGAGCCTATTCATGGCATGAAGGAGGACCATCGAGGGTCAGTGTGGAGCAGATCTTCAAGTGATCATCAGAGTTTCATATTGCATGTGGAACCCGAGACAACACGCACTGGGACTGTCACCAGCCCAGCAGCAGGAACTGTAGCCTCACCGTTACCTGCAAGATCTGGGAGCTATTCCAATCACGCTAGCAAGTGTCGATGCTTGTGTCGAGGTGTGAGAAGGAAGAGCTGCGGTTATCCTCCGAATTTTGTTAAATCCCTTAGCCGGACAGCCTGCAAGCAATTTCTTGAGGCAGCTACCATGACTGCAAGCTCTAGTAAAGCCAGATCAAAGAGAATTCAGCGACCCAGAGCAGCATTGAGCACACGAGCCAACCCTGTGACGATTCCAACCAACGCAGAGAACGCCGGAGGAATGCGAAATGTTTAGGTTCCTGATGCGGTACTCCAGGCTCACCAAGCAGCAGTTGAGAGTGCTACGTGATGAGGGCCAATAGAACCTGGCCTATGAGATGGGGTTCCAATGCCAAGATGAACCAGACAATAAATCATCTTGCGAAAATGATTAATTTTTCTGTGACTAAGCTGATTCATTTTTTCCTGAGAATTTCTTTCTCTGCAGGTCTGCCAGAACGTGTGCAGACCAAATCAGAGGGAGAAAAGAGTTTTTGAGAAGAGCGAATTATCTCTTCAAATCAACTGAAAAGTGTGTATAGACCAGACCATAGAGAGCATTTTGAGAGAGGGAGAACCTCGAAAGACCGGGACGCGATGACGCCCAATGAAGTTTTAATGATCGAATTGTTCATCATGAATTTACTAATGTGTAGCTGTGTTTTGTTAGGATATTGTTTGATTAGATCTTTGGAGAATGAACTTGTTTTGTTGTCCGCTCTTGTTTACGCTCATTTACAATGTCAACGGTGTGAGTGTGATGTAACCAGTCCGAATGTGCTGCGGACACAACTATGCCTTCGGCAAGGGGCATGTCTGTGCAAAACAGTTAAAGAGATGCCTCGGCACAGCTGTGTTGAGCACATTGTGAGCACGGGAGCAGGGATTTTTCCCTGTAGCGCGGGAAAAGTTTCAGTGCACGGTCAGAGCCAGCCAAAAACTTGCAGCTGCACCACCAAGTGCATGCTTATGATTGGCCCACTGTAAATTATGCAAATGTGTCGGTCAGCAATTGGCTCGCTGACTGAATAAAAGGCTTGGGTGATGCCCATCCAAACCAGAGGAGTGCTCAGACACGCATGAGGACAGATCTCCGCGTGTGTTTCCAAGCCACAAAGGAGGCCTGGTCAACCGAAAACGAATCCCTGCTGGAATCATCTGACGCCCCATACCCTGCGTGAGTGTAAACTTCTGTGTGCCTGAGTTCCTGTTTGAGTTTTGTAACTTCAAGGAACGTGCCTGCAGCCTACAGACTGTTAAGTAAAGTTTTTTTTGGCTTCCAACAACCTGCATGTCTAGCGCCTCAATTCCGCTCCATCAGTGGCCCTACTCCGCCAGTGTTTCTTGCCCCTCACAGAGTGTTTCAGTAGTCCCAGAATATACTGTTACAATCATTAGTGAAATGTGCTCTGTGAGCAAGGACGAGATGGATTCTATCAGTGACAGTCAAAAGACATTTAATGCAGGCAGTATGCCTAGGAGGGTTTTCTAACTCCCACTTGAGAACTATGAGTATTACTTATGAAGAATCTTTGGAAATTCCCAATAGGTGGCCATCTGCATATGTTTATCTTCATTATTTTAAAAATCTAGCCCTTAAATTCCATTCCTGTAAATGTTTATGATTAGCTACAAGGATTTGTGTAGTTTCATTGACGTTAAAAGGACTCTTTTTATATATAAAATAAAGCATATGTATAACTCTTTGCTGAATCAGGACTTTATTTTGAAATTTAATTGTAGCCATGGAGCTCTAAAAATCTCAAGTATTTTGATAGCCATCACTTAAAATAGTGTTCCAAATGATTCACAAGGAGAATGTTGTTGAGAAAAGACAATGCTTACTTAGTATTTCACTAAAATGGGTGTTGAAAAATATATAGGAAACAATCTGATGACTCTGAAACATTTCCAGCACCTTGAAACTCAGCTCAAAGCTATTTATGAAGCTTAACATTTTATTTTGGTTTTTTTTAATACAATTTTTATAAAAACTAATTTAAAAAAATCCTATCAAGGGAAATTATCCCTGCACATAATTCTGTGGATTCTTAAAAATCATTTCAGGATCCATCTGTAGCACAAAAATCAATAAGGATTTTTAATAAGAAAGAAAATTAAATGGATACAACCCAAAGCAATAAAAGTGTTATACATGCAGAATTATAAAAGAAACATAAATATATTAATTAAGTAATAATAGTCTTTCTCACTATTTTCCTTAAGTGCTTGTAGAATTCCCTTTATGTGTAAAAACTGTACTCGTGCTTTCATGACAAAAATTATAGGAGTGGGCTACATAGTTGAAAACTACTGTTGAACAAATGTCTCAGAATTTCACTCAGACTATTTCATTTGGGAAGCATATTTTTTCCCTAATAGAGCAGACTAATTAGAGACAACAAACTCAATGAAACTGGACAGGTCCAGGAGGGATAGTACTGGGCTAGGACAGTTGTGCCTCCACACTGATTCTACAACCCCATTTCTTCCCACACAGTCAGCTATAAAGGATTCCTGTGGATGGATGCTTCCCAAAAAAGTGCCTCTAGCAGTGGAGAGTGATCTTGGTGAAATATATGTGATTTTTAATATCTCTGTAATTGTAAATGGAAGGAAAGAGATGAATAGATAAAAAGCACAATACTTCCATTTGTAAGATCACTACAAGGTGAAAGTCTCAACCCAGAAAGACAATTGTCATGTTCTATTGACTTCATTGGGCCCAAATTTCATCACTGTGTTTACACCTCAGAGGATGCAACAGCTGAATGTAATGAAATGATTCTGGGGTTTCCTGAGATAAAGCAATCCTGATTAACTCAAAAGAAATCTAAAAACATATGATGGAGTACTGTGTCGAGTTCTGGGCGCTGCACTTTAAGAGGGATGTGGACGGCCTCGAGAGGGTCCAGAGGAGGGCCACTGGATTGATATGTGGGCAGCGGGATAGGCCTTATGAGGAACGTCTGAGGGACCTGAACCTGTTCAGCCTCAGTAAATGGAGGCTGAGGGGGGACCTGGTGG
>JAGPOW010003316.1:120757855-120775350 GCA_030014935.1 Caiman crocodilus
TGTGACCCTGGCACTCGTTTCCTGCCATTGGCGGGGGGTCAGACTAGATGGCCTGCTCTAGGCCCCTTCTGACCCTAGGTACTATGATACTATGATATTAAAATATCTAGGCTTTGTCTCTAGGCCTGAAGAGAAATTTTTCTAAATTAATTAAATGATTTGTGTAACAGAATATTTGAGAAGCTGCTAGGGCCATCATGCTCATAACAAAATGCACAAGCCTTTCACTTATTTTCAAATATCATTAACAAAAAATTATTTATTTAGCTCCAATCTTCTCCCCCACCATTTGACACTCTTTCCAGCATACTTAATAAGATGCTTCTATTATGTTGTACCATTTGAGTTGGTTAAGCAAGACAAATCCTTCCAGTTCTTATAGATTTTAATCTACTATTGACAAATATGGCTGGAGGGGGTTTTTTTTGCTTGTTTGTTTTAAAAAAAAAGAGCATTGCTTGACTCTCTCTATTTCAAATGACTATTCCAACTGTGTGTTCATTACAGAGACACTATACTCCATGTGCTAGAACCACAAGGAAACTCAAATAACTAAAAGACATTTTCATCTCCTGTATCAAATACATAGCTACCACTGAGATTTATATAACTTCTCTAACACTGCAGGTGCCGAAAGTCCTGAGGTATCTAAGTTATTGCTGGTGGATACTACAGAAGTCTTAATATTAGGGAGAAAGAGAGTTCATGCCTAATCCCCACAGGATTTTCAAACTCAACATTTTCCCACTTGCAGGGCCCTTTCCAGTAGGTGTTCTCAGAGCTTGCCCACTAGGTCATCCTTGTTCAAAAGACAGACAGGGTCATGAAGACACTATTTAGAATGGACTAGTTTTCTAGGTAAAATGGTCACTGTCATGTTGGGAGTGGGGATAACCTGGTGTGAGGCTCTTCTTCTTTCCTAAGCATGTCATTATTTGTCCAAAGTGCAGCAGCTGAAACAGATCAGATTGAGGAAAAGTCGTACCTTAAAACACCTAATACCCTGGTGGTCAGTGTGCTCTACTGGCTTGCTAGGGACCACATGTGAAGTCCCTGCTCTAAATCAAGTAGACTGTGGATTAAAGATCAAGTCTTCTTTCTCAGTGGTGACAGTCTTAAGAATATTGTCAGTGCAACAAATGGTTTGGGCACCTAACCCTGGAAGAGGACTCTTAGCTCAGAATCCCATGTAGAGATAGATGCATCCCCAACTAGCTAGTATCCCCACCTAGGGTAGACAGCTGCCTGTTCAGCTTTCTTGATGCTGCATTGGTTCACAAGGATGTTAGGCATAGTGGGTGGAGCCAAGAGTGCAAGCCAACAGAATTACAAAGATAAACTGAACACTAGGAGCAACTGTGGGTGATCTAAGTTTCAAAACAAGAGGTTGGGACCAAAGCCTAGAATCTGAAACTGAACTGGAGCACTAAAAGGGGATCAGAGGTCAAATCAAAATCCAAACACCAACCCAGAGGTTCAGCCAGGAATCAGAAGTCAAAATGCAAGCCAATGTCAAACCAAAATTCAAAGCACCAAGTGGTGGAGAAGGAGGGTTAACCAGGGAGTCAGGGAACCAGAGAAATTACCAGAATAGGAGCTGTGTCAAAGGACTGGAGATCAGTAAGCTGTACAACAAGGCTCAAGTGCTGGATGGGTTCCTAAGAGCAGACTTCGCACCAATGAGACGGAAGTGTGTTGGGCTCACCTGATGCTGGTTAATTCATTAGGCTCAGTTACTCTGGTTGCCTGAAAGTATGTTAAGTTTTTGGACATTTTTAAATGACTTAAAATCTTGATCTAACGTATCTGTAATGATTTTAAGAAATGTGTATAGGTGTTAAGAAACTTAAGTACAATTTTAGTGAGCTTGAAAGAAGAGATGTGCTAATTAATGCAAATGAAAATCCTGAGATTAGTTTTTAAATAAAGAAAGCAAAGAAAATGAATTGATTCATCTTAATTGCCTTCCATGTTTTGGACACTAAAGATAACTATTTTCAAACAAATGCAGGTTCACATAAAATCACTTACCTTCAGGAATAGTGACTATAAGAAAAAATCATATTGCACTGTGAACTGTGATAAAATCATGAGATTTGGTAATGCTCTATGTGGCTACTAATCCGATCAAAATCAGTCATTAGGTTCCTGGTTGATAAAGAACTTTTCTTCATGGCAAGGTGTTAACCTACTTTTGAAAAATTCACCACAAATTACAACTAATTTACCATAAAAACTTCAGGGAGGAAGTATTGAAATAGGTTTAGGACTATATTCTTTTTTAAAGGGACTTCTTCAGGCTTTTCAGTTATTTCAAAATCAAGCTTTTAAAAAATGAGTTCAGTTACAGTTCAAAATGTCAAAAGCTCAAATATTCTAAATAATCTTTAAGGTTCTAAAACTATATTGATCTCTACCTCATATTGATATTCATCTTTTGTTTAATCTCAAAGAAACCCTTCATTTCATGATAATTCCTGTTATTTTTGAATCAGGATCACAAAAATCATACATCATACCCTACAAAACAGATCTATACACTTTAAAATGTGCATTATTATTTCAGGACAAGGCCTCTTCCTTCTCAAAATCTACTTCACCAAGCAGAACAGTAATAACAAGAAATGAAGACTTCTCTTTTCTCATCCCTCATACAAATTGTAGGAATGATATCTCAAACCCTTCAGTCTACTGTAAACTAGATGGTCACATTGTTTATCATCTAAAACATGTAGTACATAATAAACTCATTATAACCAGGGATCCTTGTTTTCTCTGATAAAAAAAGTCCCCAGTTTTTTGATTAAAAAAGCAAACCAAAATCCACCTCTTTTTCCAGGATTAAAATCAAACACCACTAAAAGATAGATATAGGCATATGTTAGTGATGTTTCATTTTAATCCTGGAAAATGTGGATTTGAGGTTACTTTTTTAAATCCAAAACTTGGTGTTTTTTATCAGAAAAAAACAGTATCCCTGTTTATAACCGTAAAAGGAATTCAATGTAACTTACAGTTTGTCTCATCTTAACTTCAAAATGAAGGGTTTGAAGCTTGCTTTTTTTTCCCACTAGCTTTCACTTTTTAAGGGTTAATTTTATATACATCTTTTTCCTGAGTCTATCTGCAAGGTGTCTGGATGATTTATGACTTCAGTCTGGTTTTTTTATATCCAAAAATCAGCTTTGGGAGGAAAATTTTGAATTGGAGAAGGAAGAGAAACAAAGGAGGCATTCATTGGATACAGGAGTTTGTAGTTCCCAGTAAAAAAAAATATAATGAAAGCCTCTGTTCTAGAGTCATCCACCACATCCTATCCTGCAGTTCAGTAGCTTTGTAATACTTAGCCAGAGGAAAGTAGACCTGACAACCAATTACATGACACCACAGAGAGCCTTTGTTGGCATAGGTCCATCATATAGGGCAATCCTGTATCCCTGTGAGTGTGTCTACACATGCATATGATCTGGGATCAATTTACTTGTGAGTAAATGACTCAAAAGTAAATGTTCCTGGGCAGGCATCTACACGTGCAGGGACATAGGAGAGGATTTATTGCTCTAAGCAGCAAACTGCTCCCACTTCCTGTGGCTTGAAATGGGACCCTGCCGCCAACAGGAGGAGCTCGAGGCTCCGGCCACATATGCCAGGAGCTGGCAGCCATCTTTTCAAGGCAGCCCCTCTCCCTGCTTCCTGGCCAGCTGCTTTTCTAGCCAGTAGCAGCATGCAGAGCCTGGATCCAGCAAGTGACAGCTATTTCTTTACAACCTGTGCCTCCCCATTCCATGGCTCCTCTGAGTCCTGTCCCTGGCAGTGACACCCAGTGCCCTGGCCTCCTGCTGGTCATAGTGCTAGCTCTGCTGGCCCCAGTGGGCCCCCACCATCAAGACACTGGGTGCCAGAGCACTAGGTGTGAGAGGTGCTGCCCCATCACCTCCTCTCACACTCCCTACTTTACCCCACCTGGACAGACCCACCCACCCCCAGGACCACACTGTCTGTGGACAGGTCTCAGAAAAAGCACTTTACTGCGCTCAGAACAAACAAAGTCCCCTTTTCCCCTCCCTCCCCAACTTTGGACCCCATCCCACCTCCCTCCCCAACACTGAAGCCCCTCTACCACCCACAAAAAAACCTTTTACCTTTGCAAACTATTTACCAGTGATGTGCTGTCCCCTGAATTCCCAGTCCACCTCGTCCCACACATCCTCACAGACCATGTCCTCCTCCTGCCAGCTGTCTGAGAGGGCAATGTCCTCCAATAGTCATGCTCAGGCATCCACCAGCTGGTCCTCCAAGGCAATCACCAGCCAGTCCGAGAGGAGGGTCCAGTCCTTTGTCCTCTTCCTGCAGAGCTGGTGCATCTGCATGGCCCCAGCCATGGGTGGCAGCAGCTCTGAGGCTGCATCCCAGCTGCCAACTACTATCTTTCCTCCATGGGCAGCTGTTTGTAAGAGCATGCAACATTTCCTGAAATAAAATGCTCTGTATCATGGGCCCGTGCACTGCCCACCCTCAGATCAGGGGGCAGATCAGGCATGCAGGGGGCAGATCGGGCATGCATGGGTGCCCATGGATCATAGTAAGTTGGCTGGGCAAAACCAGGCCCAAGCAGCTATTGACTAAGACCCCCATTTCTCCTTGCTCACCAGGGGCAGGCAGGCCATTGGGTGCCAGCTGCAGGAAGCCTGCCTCCCCTGCCTTGTTTCCAGGATGGGACAGGCCTGGCTCCTGGCAGCACTTGTTCCACAGCTCCAGACCTGCTGCCCTCCCTTCTCTTCCTGCAGGCCAATCTGTCTCCTGTGCTGCCACCAAACCCATGGCACCTAGAGTCATGGGGCTTATAGGCTGCAGGGCTCCCAGATGACTGGGACGCAGAGCTGCCTGCACCCTCACCCTCTCCACGGGGGGCCTCTCTAAGGAAGTGCCCCAGGACCAGTCCCGTCCTGCACCAGCGCTGTGTGTGTGTGTGTGCATGTGTGTGTGTGTCCCAGGCACTGTGCAAGGAGCTATTGGCATGGACTGAGGGGAGTCTAACTCATTACACCCTGCTGCTGCTGCTGGCCATGGTGCCCCAGGCACACCAGTGCAGGTGGCACTGGACCCTGAGCTTTGACATTTTGGCGGGGAGCCCAGGCTTCCCTGCAACCTCCCCCACCTCCTGGAGGGCTACCTATGGCTGTGCTATACATCCCTTCCCCCTGCAGCCAAGGGGAACATTGCTGCTAAGCATTTCCATGTTCCTCAATGTGCAAAAGGCCCATGCCTGCTTAGCTTCAGGGACACAGGCTGCTCAATAAAGTTTTAAATTTGAGTGTATGCTTAATAGTTTTGCTGAATCAGGTACTATGATTTTATACCATTTTAAAATGGAGTATTTTATACCATTTATGTAACATAGTAACATATCTTTATAAGATCAGAAAGGCTTGTTGTTATTATTCTCATATTTTAAAAAACACACTGATAAAGCAAGAAAATAAATGAGGTTATAGTTCTCCCAATTTATTCTGTTGTATTTAGACATTGTGAACCATGTCCGCAAGATTACATACTGTTCTGCTACTGCTACAGTACCTAATCAGATTGAGGAAAGCTGAAGGCAGAATGGCTGAATATTAATCCTGGAAATTCATTACTTTTGTCAGTTTTTGTTAATTAAGATAAGTTTAACCTTACCTTTTCTATTGAATACAGTGATAAAAATCATTACTTTGAATTATATTAGCAAATTTTACCCCATCCATTGCTTCTCCTAGGGAAAGAACACTAGCAGACAGATTAAATCATTTTAATTTGGAGCATAAATGAATGCCTAGAACATGTCAACTGAAAGTCTTATTTATTTCCTCAAACTGCAGGTGCTAGAAGTGGTGTAATGAAATAGAGCCAGCTGCAGCCACAGGCTCAAGCCAACTAGAATATGTCTTCAGAAAGACACTGAGTGTAACAAAACCTCACTGTGTTTATTTCCGAGAATGTTATCACTGTTGTTTTAAAAACAGCATAAATCAAGGAACATGTTCACAAAGTATAGCTAAAGTTGCATTATCTCTATTATACCCTGATATATTTTACCTATTACAATCTGTAATATGTTGACATAACTATTCATGCTCATCCATAATATTACACTACCAGAAAGAAAAATTGGAACAAAAGCTATTGGAAAGCTAGAATGAATCAAGCAACTAACCCACTGAGTTATGTGCAGCTAAAATAGACGATAAGAGCTTCAACCGAAGCTAAATTTTAGCTGTTCCTGGTACAACTAGCAAAAGTTTTGTGGTGATCAATTATTGCTTACAGGTTTACTTATACTTTTTGTATTATACATTACAATATTTTTGTCTTTATGCTACAATGTTATATTTTATCAGAGCTACCATATGGAAGGTGAATTGAATAGTGTTCTATAATAACGTGAAGAAATCGAGATCCTATGCTTCTTACCAGTTGCTTCATATAATTTACTGCTTCATCATTTTTATAACAAGCAGCCATGATTTTATGATATAAACAGACTTCCTGCCAATAACAAATGTTTGTAAAGATTGCATAGCCATTTGAAAGGATAACAAAGAGATCTTATTTTCCTTAAATATTTTCTAATTACTTCCTAAACCCTTTCAAGTTTCATTACATTTTGACATGTTTTTGCAGTGTCCCAATTTTGAACTCAGCCTAGTCACTTAAAACTATCAAACTTGACCCTGTGAAGTGCCAGGCACCTCACAAAAGTATTGAACACCCCTGACTTTTCACCAGTTTGAAAGTTCAGAATGGGATTTTAAAAGCAGTCAGCATGCAGCATTGATCTAACTCTGCTTGCACAGGAGTCAGTGGAAGTTTTACCACTGACTTTTTTTCTAAAAGCAGACTTCTTTTAAAGTAATCCCTTAGTAAGAGGATGAACAACAATTGGAAACTTAGATTAATGACCCATATTTTATTAAAAGAAGAGGCAAAGGTAAGTAAGAAAAGTTATTTCTAAACTTATCCCCACTTCATCTCACTCCACAGTAGCTGCTACCTTTATTTTACACAGTTCATTGTATTTTGGTGAATGTGTGTGGGTGTATAAAGAAATACATCATCACCACCCTACAGGCTATCATGGCACTCACTGTAGGCTATATCCCTATAATATTTTTCATAATGATGAGCTTTGCCCTCCATTTCCATCCAAACCTAATGGGAAACTTTTGCATGTTCAAAGGACTGCTATTTATATTTTGGACACCTCACACAATTTGGGACTAAATGGCTAAAATCTGCTAGACTAAATGGCTAAAACTAGTTTAAGATAAACCTGGATGGATGTAGTATCAGATTTAACTTATTTAAAGTTAACTCATTCAAGTTAACCCAGGCCCGCAGCATCCCAGGATGCTTTGCACCTCCCACATAAATACTCTCTCTCAGTGTGGGTGGGCTAGCCTTGGTGCAAGCTGTCTGCTCCACTGCGCAGGGAGGTGTGTTTTAACACCCCCCAGCTTCTGGCCTGGGCCACTGCAGGCATGTGGCTGCATTTCCAGAATGAAAAGTAAATGTTTGTTTACTTGCTTATCAATTCAATCTATGCATCTTAAACTAACCTGCCAAGATTGACTTACTCTTTGGGTGTAAGGTCCAAAAACGGTGATCTCCAACTTCCTCTACTTGGTGTCCCAGCCAGGTTCCATTAGAAAAGGCAAAAGTCAGTTTTCTTCAGCAATACTCCAAGCTATTCTACTCAAGCTATTCTACTAAATGAAGCTGTTACAATTTATACCAGTTAAAAATTTGGCTCTACATAATGGAAACCTGCGCAGAAAGAAAAATACTTTATCAGAAGAAAGTGAACTATGTTGTTATAAGCAGAGATCTTGGTTGTCTCTGATAAAAAAAGAAATGCCCAATTTTTTAAATAAAAAAAGTAACCCCAAATCCACATTTTTCTATCATTAAATGAAAACACCACTAGATGTTTCATTTTAATCATTTTAATGGGAAAATGTGGATTTGGGGTTACTTTTTTTTAATCCAAAAATTGGGGATTTCTTTTATCAGAGAAAACCGGGATCTGGTTTTCCAGCTGATGCTCCAATCTGCTTTAAAATGTATTTTAGGAAGAAAAATGTATTTTCCTTCCTCATTCTGTTTATATAATTTGACTGACCTATGCATCAGGTTGTACATCTGGAATCTGGAGAGAATAAATTCTCAGTGCATTACTTAGGAAAGAGCTAATCACATATAATCTGAATCTTCAAAGATAAATTCCATCCAGAAAAAAAATCCTGTACATCACAGCAAGCCCATGTATACTTTATATGTTGACTGGAGTATTACATGAACATAGTTATCTGCAAATGAAAGAGCTCTTGTATGAAGCTTGAATGGCTACCGAGACAAGGGGAGGTTCATATTGCCTTGTATATACTGTGTTCTGGACTAGCTGGCATCCCAGATGATATCACCTAACATCCAGTTCTGATAGGAATTTCCATATTTACCTGAATCCAAGACAGTTTTTTTCCTCCAAGTCAGCATGAAGAAAACAGCATCATCTTGGATTCAAGTACCAGCCTGGGGCAGGTGGTGGCTCATTCCCAGGCCAGAATGGCTTGTTTGGTGGTAAAATGGGCGTGCAGCCAGGGACAGACTACAGAACATGTGTTGGGGGGAACCAGAGTGGTTGTGGAATCTCTATCTTTGGAGGTTGTTAAGACCTGACTAGCTAGACAAAGCCTCAGCTGGGATGATATAAGTAGAGATGGCCCTGCTTTGAGCAGGGGGTTGGACTAGATGACCTCCTGATGTGCACTTTCCAATTGAGGGTACTCAGTAAGGCTGTGCTTTGGTTGAGCAGTTGCATGGCAAAATGAGATCATCTAGGTCAATGGTCCTCAGCCTTTTAAATTCAAGGCACACTTCCATAACTTTCCTGAATTTTGCAGTACCCTGTCTGGGAGCCATTGGGCATGTCCCCATGTGTATAAAGGCACTTTTTCTAATGTGCATTACATTTCCAATGTGAGGTACTAAAGAAATGTGCCTTAATGCCTTCATGTGCAGTAACAAATATATACAGTTTTTTTAAGTGATGCTTAATGCACGGTAGCCTATTTTACTGAGCATTAGTGTAATTGTGTGGGTTTTTTATGTGATGTTTCAATGCACAATAAAACAGGCTGTTGCACATTAAATGGCATGTGTAGATGCACCCACTGTCAAGTCTTAGCTTATCTACTTTATCTTCAGTCTACCCCTGCTGCTTCTGCCACCTAATGAAACTACCCCATACTGCTGTTTCCAGGAAGAACATATGAGGACAGTTGGGAAAGTTTCAAGTTTTTCTCCCCTTCCTTCCCTGCTTCCCTCCCTTCCATTACTGGCTAGCAGTTTGTAAATATGAACTACAAAAGATACATGTTTAAACAGCCTCTAGGTAAGGGGGTGCCCAGAACTTGTGTCTCCTGCTTCCAGGGCAAACATCCTAATAGTTGAGTTCTTGGACTAGAAGAGTCTGTATCCTCCACTCCACTTCCAGCAAGTACATAGTTAGACAGATTATATTTCACCATGGAGGAAAAGTAGAATCCCAAAGTATGTGTAAGTGCTACAAACCACACTTAGCCAGATGCATACATACCATGTGAGCACAGGTCAAATTCAGGAAGTTGATTTTCCAGCATTTGGTACATATTTATTACTAAAGACTAGAAATAGTTTTTCCCCATAATAATAGCTAAAACCTAAAATCCTCAAAAGCATACTGCTTATGCTTAAACCTTCTCTGTGGGGACAGTTGTCACAGGCTGCTAAACTGGTAGTTTTAGGGGGTGCCTGGGTCAAAAGACAGAGGTGATCATGCTATTGCTTTTAAAGCTACAGTGGAATGCCAGGGTCATTTTGAGCTATGCCAAGGACTTTGCCAGCCTAACAGGTTCTGTAAGGTAATGTGGATATATCCCAGAAACTCAGTGTCCCCTTGTCATGCCAGGCCATGGGCAGCCAGGTCTAGGGGTCACCTAGGACTCTTCAGGAAAAACAACCAAAATCTAAAGGGGATGTGCAAAGATCAAGTGTAGGGAAGCCAGATTCCAGATGATCTGTCTGGGGAAACCAAGTCTGAGATCCAGAGGGTCAGGCAGAGCACAGGGTCAGGGGGCTAGCTGGGTCTGGTATCTGGGAGATCAGACCAGAGTCGGGTCAGGTAGCCAGAGGATCAGGCCAAACTCAGGGTTTGTAGACAATCCAGGTCAGATAACCAAAGAATCCATTAGAGAGCCAGCAGAGGCACAAGCCAAGGGTACAACAGCCTAGGTACAAGGTTGAGCCTTATCACCCAGATGCTTCCTTTTCCAGGTCAAGAGTTTCTATTAGAAGGGGTGAAGGGTCAGCTGACCCTGGCTGGCCACTCCTGTAGCAAGAAGTGGATATGTGGTTAAGACCAGATAGAGGGTTCTAGCCCCCTGTGTCTGCCTCCATCCTCTGCTGAGGCAGTAGCAGACTGAGATATGTAACTGTACCAGGCAGGAGGAGGCTTCAGGTTCAAAGCCATGGCTTAGCACCCCTGCAGCTGAACCCTCATCAGCCTGTCTCAATTGATACAGTTGCCCCAGTCTAATGGATTAGAGAATTTATATTACAAACTCTTTAGGGAAAAAATATCTTACCTTATTTCTAATTCCAGTCTGTGGTGCTATATAGGTTAATAACAATAATGATAATAACCAGAGAAAGGGCCAAGAGAATTATGTACTACTGTCCCAATGTAGGAAATACTGGGCACACTTGTGTTAAATCCCAGCTTCCCTTACTCCCCTCAGACTAGCAATTCTTCCTAGTCTGAAGATAAGATCTCTTCTGGCTATCACATGGCTTTAAACAAATCACTATTTTCTGTTCTTCCAATCCACCTGTGTTTCTTTAGATTCTGATACACACATACACACTACTTTACTAGGTGTCCTTTATTGACTGGAGAGAAACAAGTCCTCGATACTCAAAAGCAAAATGTGAAGCACCTTCTGGTATCATTGGGTACAGCATATTTCTGCCCTGGAATTTACAGATCGCCTAAAATATATGAAAACAAGTAGTTTTCTATGCCCCTGTATAGAATCAGTTCCAGGGGTTATCTCATTTACAGTCTAATGTTCCATTTATTTATTTTTTAATCTGAGCTACACCAGATTTATACATCTGTCCTAAATTAAAAACAGTAGTGTTGTACTTTGTCCATACCATTCCGGGTTTCACAAACTACTTACTATGCAGTTTGGTAACTCTGCTTTGCTGTTCATTGAATTTCCATATGTAACCCCCTTGAATGAAACCAAAACTTAAAACAGTCATGAAGGAAGCAATATGGGCAAGCAATCTGCCCCTGAGCTACAATGGGTTGTAAAATTTCCCGTTTAGAAAAAAACTCTTTTCCTTTTATCACTTTCTCCAACTATTTTCTGCCCTTTTCTTTGGGTACTCTGTGGAGCTCTTTGTGAACAGTTATATGATAAATCTGTTATGTATTTGCATATAAGCATTTTTAAATATATACTGTTACCATAAACTATAAAAATGTCTGTAAGTGTACACCTTATTTGAATCAGTATTCTTCCTCTTATGTACTGAATTATATGTGCATGACCACATACATGTAACAACTGGAAAGACTTTTTTATTAATTACACTTCTAAACAAGTGACATATGCCTACAGGGTAAACAGGAATTGGATTAAATATATTAAGGAAGTAAAGAAAGCGTACAGGGAGAAAGAACTCTTTGTAATTCTCTCTCCTTTTCTATTTCATGGCCTTAATTATTGCCGCGATGATAAAAGGCACACAAGGAGAAAAGTTGTAACTAGTAATAAGTGAAAAGGTAGGATCACAAGTTATAATATGCACATCCATGCCTGATAAACACACTAATCTGTCTTGTTCAGCTGGAATGTGGAGGTGGACTATGCCATTATTATTAGAACAGGGACCTAAGAGACCAAGCATATAGCTATATGCAACAAGGGGTAGGTAATATCTTAATCTGTCTAATTGGACAGAGCAAGATTTTCAGGAGGAAAAAAAAATCAGCACATGCCACAACTTAATTGACAGTATATGTTTCCAAACCAATCTCTTCATGAATTGTTATAACAACATCTTGATAGTAACAATTAATCAAAGTTTTATAACTGAGTGACCCATAACAGGAGGCATGTGTATTGCTAACACATACACCAACAAAAATGACTCTATGTACCTATAGCTGTGTAAAGTAGTTATAACTGTGTAACTCTATGTAACTATAACTATATAAAGCAGTGTCAAACTATTTTAACATAGGTTTTTTTTCAAAATACTTTTCCAGTGGAAGAGTTTATATACTGCACAGTTCAGTTTTGTCTAATAATTCAAGTTCTGATCAGTATTCTCATTTATTTTATATTTGCATGTGTGGCACACCAGTGAACAGACACCACTCCCTTAAGAGCAGTGTGAAGAGGCAACACTATCGCATCATTATAATGTCTGAATTCCTTTTACATAAAGGGCAGAGCTGTACTGCTACCCAGCACGTCAACCAGTAATGGATAGTGGAATGACTTTCAGTGAAGGTTCTCTCTGAAATAAGCAGGGTAACTCTGATATATAAGGAGTTGTGGACCAAACAATGACAGCATCACCAGGATGTGGTAAGGACGGCAAATGGCAATGCTTTCCCTCTTGAAAAGGCTCAAATATCCTTGATAGTGCTGTAACATGGCAAGTACAGGTTGCCATTATAATAAGCCTGCCCAGTACCCAGCCATGGGTCTACAAGTCCTCAACAGTGGAAGTGGTAGAAGAAGTTAGAATCTCAATGGCTATAAAGGCAGATGAAATCTGCCTCAGAATGAGATTCCCAGTTATCTTGGTCTCCTTACCATTGGATCAAGGCCCCATTCTGTCAAGATCCATATGGAAACTGATGTGCAGCAGCTTCTCCACAATAAAAGAAGTCACACTGGTATCTTCCATGAACAGGCAGATGAAGCAGATGTCATCCCTGTGGAAATCTTCAAGCAGGGGGGACAGGAGTTCACATCACAGCTTCATGTGTTTATCTTAAGCATCTGGAATGATGAAGAAATCCAAGACAACTTCAGGGATGCCATGATTGTGAAGATCTTCAAGAAAGGAGACAAGTTCAACTATGGAAACTACAGAGGGATAGCCTTGTTGTCCAGCACAGGAAAGATCATTGCAAGAACCCTCCTGAAATGCTGAAGTGCTCCTCCCAGAATTTCAGTGTGGATTTAGGGCATCAAGAGGCACAACTGACATGATCTTCACAGCTTGCCAGCTGCAGTAAAAATGCACAGAACAACGTAAGTCTCCCTGCATGGCTTTCTTTCACTTCATGAAAGCTTTCAAATCTATCAGCCAAGAAATGTTGCGGAGGATCCTTCTGAAGTATGGATAATCACTAAAACTTGTCACCCTTCTCTGCCTGCTCCGTAATGCTATTCAAGTGGTAATTCTCAGTAACGAATCTATCACAGATCCCTTTGAGGTTAAAACAGGAGTTAAGCAAGGCTGCATTATTGTTCCAATACTCTTCTCAATATTGCTTGCCACATTGCTACATCTGACCACAAACAAACTCCCAGTTGAAGTGGAATTAAATTACAGAATGGATGGTTAGTTGTTTAACTTCAGCCAACTCTAAGGCAAGACCAACACCACACAGCCTCCATTATTTTCCTCCAGTATGCTGATGATGCTATAGTGTGCACTCACTTGGAAGCAGACTTTTAGGCAATCATTAACATCTTTATGGAGGCATACAAGAAAATGGGACTGACACTTAACATTCAGAAGACTAAGGTCCTCCACCAACAAGCCACTAATGAACAGTCCCCAGCTCCAGTAATCCAGATCCATGGTAAGACTCAAGAACATCAAGTATTTCCCATACCTCAGAACCATCTCTCACAAAAGGCTGACATTGACAAAGAAATCCAACATCACCAACTTCATATTCCTGAAGCAAGTTTTATTCTCCCAGCTCAGCCAAGGTGTACACTCAAGAGGAGGGCAGAGAAAGTGCTTCAGAGACACCTTCAAGTCCAACTTAAAAAAATGAAACTGTGATATCAACTAGTGGGAAACTATTGCCCAGGACCACCCAAATAGAAGAAGAGTCTGCTGCAGGATCTCAGCACTTTGAAATCTCATGACAACAACAGGAGGTGGAAAAATGGGAGCAGCAGAAATCACGTGTTGCGGACCAAATCAAGAATCCAGTACCACCCACTCCACACGGAAACATATATCTGAGCTGCAGCAGAGTCTATCAATCCCCGATAGGTCGCATCAACCATCTTTGGACACATAGATATGACAATCATGGAAGACAGTCATCCTCGACTGTGAGGGATTGCTGAAGAAGGATAGAAATAATGAAGATCTTAGTGGATTTCATGGAGCTTCTGGCTTTTTTTCCTGCATATTCATTTTGGAGCAAGTTTTTTGGGGAAGAAAGGAAGTCAATTGGCTTGCTTGCTGAATGTTAAGTAAGAGTTTGACAAGGGGCTATCAGTATGCAACATAACTATTTCCACAACTAGTTTCTGCAACTATATTCCTGCAACTGCTACATTGGTAACCTGTGATGCTGCTACTGCTCTTGGCTCCTGTAGTCATCACAAGGGATTCTGGTTTTCTCTAATAAAAAAAAACAACCCAATTTTCAGATTAAAAAAGTAAACCAAAATCCACATTTTTCCATGCTTAAAATGAAACTCCAGTAAAATATATATATTGGTGTTTTATTTTAAAGACAGAAAAATGTGGATTTTTGGTTACTTTTTTAATCTGAAAATTGGGGATTTTATTTTTATCCAAGAAAACCAGGATCCCTGGCAATCACCCATTTAATGAACCTTTTTTTTTTCTTCAACCCAGTTGAAAAATTAGAATAGGAAGAATGAATACTCCTGCAAGTCTCTAATTACCTCCCCTGCATTTTTATTCTTGCTTATAGTTCAGCCATTGGGAGCTCTTTACATTACACATTTATAAGCTGTCCCATAAGTGAATGGTATATAGTATTTAACTCCAGAGTTATTTTTTCTAAAGATGGTAAGAAGCTTATGAATGAGTACCTACAATTAAAACAACATTAATATCATTATTACCCCATCAGTTTGGAGGGTAGGAAAAAAGTCATTTTGACTAACACGTTTTATTCCTTCTTCTTTTGGACTGTATTATCAATGAGGAATGAGTTTTCTGATATAAGCTGTGAACTCTAGTCTTTTTTATCTTTGTGTATCTCTCTCCCTATATATAATTATTTGTATACTTGCTGCTGCTGTTAGAATTAAATGAAACACTGCTAATCATTTCTGTCATGAAGTTGAATTTTGCTGCTGCTTATCCTTAGTTCAACACCAGATTTGTATCAAATTTTATTTTGGTTTAAGAATTATACTGTTTTCTTTTCTTTCATGTTTCCACACATTTTAATTGGGGGAAGGGAAGCTCTTCTCTTTCTTCCTGTGATTATTATTATCCTGCTGTTTCACATCACAGCTGCTGTTTGCTGGTGGTCTCTGTTGTGGATTTTCCCTGATCTTTCTGCTGGTTCCTGGAGCCATACCAACAAAATGAGAAAAATATTAAACATTTTCTTTCTTTCATTTTTATTTTGTTTTTAAATTTGTTTTTACTCCTATAATCACTGCTCAAGCTGGGTAACTTGGGAAGGATGAGAATGATTTTTAGCATTCTATTTTATCAAGTACAATCTACTGCATTTCAATAAATACAATATTACTACTCAGCAGAATGTTTTATGAACCTATAATTCAGCTACATAAGAAAGGCAGGATCTGACCTCCATATGGATCTATTAGGGTATGGTACAGTGTTTGGTTTTGAGGCAAAATTAGGGTTAGGTTTCAAGCCTGGCTGAAAATGTAACAGTGGCAAAATCACATGCACTTTCTTCTCTTTGGAGCCAAATATGATGAAAACATGGTTTGGCTATATCCAAATTGGAACTGTAAAAGAGGCCCCTTCTAATTATGGATTTGACCTGGGATCAAAGCCACAGTGGTGAGCTTAGAACTAGGGATTCATGTCTGATTCGTTCTACTTGATACTTGAAAGGTTTGGATGTGAGGTTCTGGTTTGGGCCCATCTGTATCTGGGAAGGATAGTGAATTTTGCCAGAAGCACAGTCAGTCTTCTCACATCCCATTTCAATTTGAGAAGTACAGATCCAGGAATTAAAGCCACTAAGCAACTGAAAAGATTTTTATACAAAGATATAAAACAAGCCATGCCAGGTTTTTAACTGGCATAAAAAGAGTATTTTACCATCTGGGTCACCATTTATAGACAAGCATCCCAGTTCTATTCACACTTTAGTCAGAGATAAAATTGTGATTGATTTAATAGTGCAGAGCCAATGACATCCTTGAACTTTGTAGATCATCAAATACCTTGGCTTCTGGCTAAAATACAAGAGGGCAATTTTTCCCTTCAGATATAAGTTATCCAAAGGATCTTGAAGGTGTCTCCCATTTAGAAGGACTCCATATGAGCATACGTATCCTTACACACTTTGGTGAAAAGTGTGTTTTACTCACTTTCCACACCAGTGAAGGTATTAGCTCCAAATTATTTCCCTTCAGAGGAAAAAATGATGGAAGCTTATACACATGCATTTTATAACTATACCCCTTATTTACGTAAGATGTAGCAGAATTTTCTTTAAGTTATGGACCTTTAGAAAAAAAACGCTTGGGAAGAGGGAATTTGTGGTGAAAGTGCTGGATCTCATTTCTGGATCTGCCATAAATTTCCGATGCACCCTTGAACAAGTTATTTAGTTTCTTTTTGATCTGTGACTTTGATCTGCATCCATAAAATGAGGTAATAGAAATTCCCTGTATTACCAGTTACATTGCATTTTTGTAACAGAAAAAAATAATTTCATCAAAACCTAGATGTTTGTGGAAATGTATCGATTTTAGTGAAAATTCTTTCAGGAAGGTTGTTCAGGCTAGGGTAGAGTTTTTACTCAAATGCAAAGAAAGCTCAAAGGTGAGAGCACCTGAGGGGTTCATGTGTGGTCTCGGTCACACGTGAGCCCTTGCAGACCAGAGCAGAGAGCAGAAGGAGCAGCAGCTGAGGACAGACAGCGGCAGCGAACTGGTGAGTGCGGTGGTGCCAGCAGCTGCAGCGGATCTGAGGGGGAGCCTCCCAGATTGCTGATAGCTGACCCGGCTGGGAGCCGCGCTCCCGAGCCGCGCGTGAAAAGAGCGCACAAACAGGGAGCCGGCTAGAGGGCAGGAGGGGCCGAGGAGCACCCTCGGAGGAAGCTCCGGGGAGTGTTTTTTTCTGCTTGGCCAGGTGGGTTGCTGGGCTAGAGCCCCGCATTCCCCCCTCCCCTACTCGGGAGTTTTCAGTGACCAGGCTGCTGACAGGCACTTCCGGGTAGCCGGGACTGCTGA
>JAGPOW010003316.1:120777590-120894887 GCA_030014935.1 Caiman crocodilus
TATATATTTCATATACTTAGCAATAAATAACTTTTATAGTCAAACTGGTAGTAACTGGGTATATTTTTCCTTCTCTGCTTCTCTTTCCTTCTGTGCTCTGCAGCAATCATTCTTTTACCTAAGCTAAAGGTCCCTGTGAAGCCCAAAAATATTGTGGGGTCTGCTCATCAAGAGGCCAAAGATTGAGATGTGCTGAGTTTGAAACACATAAAGAGATCAGCTTGTACAGGCTGATTGACCCAGTTTGACTCAGAGGTGCCCTCATGAACTGAATGCTGGCCCATGAGGGTGTCAGCTGGACACCCAGTCAGATTCAGAGGGATTCTGTTGACCTGTGTCCTTGTGTCTGACTGCAGTTTATTGTTGCTTTTATGAACTGATTCTTGGCATATGAGGGTGTCAGCCTGTCCATGCTGATCAGCTCGGCCGGGTTAGGTGTGTCACATTAATTTGTGTGTGTTTGTGTGTATGACTGATTTGGTGACTGGAGGAACCCAGTCCCATTGAAACTGAGTCGTGCAAGATAGCTCCATTGGGGTGAGCGCTTGCAGAAAGGAGAGATACAGCTCCGTATAGTAACACAAGCAGCACAAGACCCTAGAAACTATCCCTAATAAATGAACACACCCCAAAGTCATGGGCAAATTTGGTAACAAACTCTGTGCAGACAACATACAAAGCACATTCCAGCTAGCCAAGTTGAAGGTCATGGATAGGTCCAGGAGTGGGGTCTATGGGGTTTGGAGGAGGAGCACATTAGGGTACCAGATTGGGTCCCCATGAGCTGGGGCTCCACAAAAAGTGCTTTCCTTCACTGTTGCCACCTCCCAGCACACTCCAATCCACAAACATGAGATTTTCTATAATTTAGTTTCTCTTTATTTCTTTTTAAAATCTCTTTTTTTCCCTTTTTTAATAACTTTTATTTTATCCTTCAGTGACTGACTTCCTTTTTTCACTACCCTTCTGCCACCCCATTTCCTTTCTACTTCCCACTCCCATCCTCTTAAATCCTCCTTCCAACTTCAGGCCTTCATCCCAACCTCTCTTTCACACCTTTCCTTCTAGAGCAGGGATGGAAACCTGTCTTGGCTCATCAGCCGTCTAGTGGCAACTCACAGCTGTAGCTCCTGGTCAGGCCTCTGTTCACCAGCCCTTAGGTCATTTGTACATGCCACAAAATTGGCCTTTAAAGTGGCTTAATGACCCTTTGCACCACTGCAATGGTGCAGGTGTTTGCACATGTCAGTGGCATAATGTGTTTTAATAGCATGACTGTTTGCATGTGTCAGTGGCATAATGCCTGTTAAATGATTTTGGGATGCAGCAAAATAAAACATCGCTGAGGTGGTTTAGTTTGCCACAGAGGGAAGCACTGGGCCCCATGAAGCTCAAGAGCTATTCAGGCAGCCAGTGCAGGTAGCCCCCATTGAAGGGAAAAAAGAAAAAAAGTGGCAAGCCTGATCTTTTTTTTCTTTTCCTTCCTGGAGCCTGCCTGCCTGCCTGTGAGTTGCATGGGGACAGTGAGTTGCATGGGGCCCCGGTGCTTCCCGCTGCAGCTGCAGTGCCCTGTGAGACTGCTTGGGCTGAGTGCTTGCAGTCAGAGCCACCTAGGGGGCACTGCAGCCACTGTGAAGCAAAACACCAGCCCTTCCCCGCAGCTCAGAGACCACCCAACCCTCCAGCAGCTTGCTCTCCCCTCCCCGCCACCAGAGAGGCAGGTAAGGATTGTGTACACTCCACAAGTGTTTACTTCACCCTAAACTGAAGGGGTGTTTTTAAAGCCCCACCGCTTCAATTTACTGAGAATTAAACTGAAGTAAAGCCCCATAGCATGTACAAACAGCCTTAGAAGCCAGTCACAGCTGGGTAGGTGGGGGACAATCAGAGAAAGTTTTTAGCCATAATTTGTGACTGCTCCAAACTCAAGCTAGCACTAACACAGATCAACATTTGAACATCTCAAACATGCAACAAGGCCCTCAGTCTTCACAGTCACTAGATCAAGATCAAAAGATTCCTACCTATCCTATTCCAAGTTTTCTTCACTGGCTTCCATACCTTACCATCTCGACCTCCCAGGCTTGCTATATTTTAAGCCCCTGATCCAAATCCCAGAGGTCCAAGCATCATTTAAAAACATGATTACTTGATTTTTTTTTTAACTTTGTCAATACCATGTGTTTTCCCCTTATATTGACTTGGCATTTCCCAAGCAAACTTAGCTGAGACAGAAACTCAGCAGGTACATCTACAAGATGTGCTTTACTATGAAGTAGTATAGTTTACTGTGCAGTAAGCACATGCACCTGCACGTGCACATGCTTAACTGCTCAGTAAATCCCATTAATTGCAAGTAAATTTGCTACCTGCAAATGCCAGTAGTAAATTTACTTGCAATTACTAACTGCGGTAGTGCTCATGTAGATGCGTGACTGGGAGCAAATTTTCTCCCAGTCAGCCAGCCACCAGGGGAAGGAGATTGCTTCCTGCCCCCAGGAGCTGCCTGCTTCCAGGGCAGACTCCATCACTGGATCCTGGACAGGGACTATGTCCCCCTGCCCTGGCAGCATGCAGCTACAAGCCCCCGGCTCTGAGATAGCAATTAGGGAGCAGGGGGTTGGGAGATTCTTATGTCCCAGCATCAGCCCCATAATCATGGAACTGGCCCTGGGGGGTCTGCTTGCAGGAAATGTGGACCCTGTTCCGCACCCAGCTCTGTGATTGCAGAACTGGGTGGGGAACAAGCTCTCTAGCCTGTTCTGTACTTAGCTCTGCAATCACTGAGCAGAGTAGGGAACAAGCTCTCCAGACCCCAACCCATGTTCATGGAGTGTGGGTTGGGAACTAACCTAGTCAGGGTCAGGTCCCAGCTCTGTTCCCTGGTCAGGTAATTGAGGTGTGGCACTTGGAAAGAGCTGCAGGGGTGGGGCAGGTCTCCTCCTAGCCAGGGACTCACTGCTAGCTGCCCCACCAGTGGATTGGGGCAGGAGGCAGGGGGCTGAGACCTGTCTGCTCCTGCAGCTCTTTCCAAGCCCCCTGCCCCAGTCAGGGAGATGCTGCTGAAAGTTTCCTGCTGCCAGAGTGACAGGACATTGTTCCCACGCCAGCAGCAGGCAGCCCCCTGGGGGCAGGGAGCAGTGTCCCAGCCCTGGCTGGGAGATAGCTGCCTGCAGGCCCTGTTCGCCCTGCCAGTCCCTGGGCTAGCACCAAAGTGGAGCCTAGAGCTCCTGCTGGTGCTGGCAGGGACCCATTGCAGGGCCCCAGGAAGCAAGAGCAGTTTGCTAACATTAGAAGCAAATCTGCTCTGGCTTTCCTACACATGTAGACACCTGCCTGGGAGCATTTACTCATGAGTAAACTGTTCCTGGATCTCATGCATGTGTAGACACACCCAGTATAGAATATTTCAGCCCAAACAGTTAAAGTCTGGCACAGTTAAAAATGAAAACAGGATCTTACAGGAAACATCAGGAAAACTTAATCCAAAGAAGTGAAAACAGCCCATATTATACAATACAATACAATACAGTAATTTGCCCAGTTCTAGACAAGTGTCAAATTGGAATGAAATCCCTGTAGTATTAGTCCCTCGCCCGGGCGCTCTGTATTTCCCTCCTGGCTTTGTCATCTTTTTTGGGATTTTGAAAATCCTTAACATTCACTAATTAAAGTCAATCTACTTGGGGAAAGTAGAAAAGTAAACAGATATTTTATTGGTGACTAGCTGCAGATTAGTGACAAATAGCATTGGTGACTCCCAACAGCCACTGTCAACAGATCTGCTTCCTTATTGGCCTGTCACGAGAATGTCTTGTGGTGACCCTAGGCTACTTTTGTTTTTGTAGTTCTTCTTATGTCCAAGAGATGTTTAATGAGCAGGGACCCTGATTTTCTCTGTTAAAAAAAAAATCCCAATTTTTTAATTAAAGAAATAACCTGCATTTCATTTTAATCATGAAAAATTGTCATTATAGATAGATAGTATGGATTTTGGATTACTTTTTTAATGCAAAAATTAGGGATTTTTTTTTTTTATCAGAGAAAGCCAGGGCCCCTGCTAATGAGGCATTATGGTTAACCATTAATGCCATCTGGAAGAGAATAGAGTAACTTTTGAATGCATGCATAGTGCATACTTTCAGGGAGAAAGGACTGCAACATTAAGAAATCCTCAGAGACGTTTGTAAGTATGGAATCTTATCTAGACAAAGGTTAAATTACAACCGCTCACTTCATCTGGCATTATTATACCCTTTTTAGCTTTAAAACAGACTTGGATTGTACTATGGAATTATTCTGTAATTTTATCTGAAGTTTGATTCCAAACATGAAATGTGCTATGGTTTAACTGCATATTATGCTCCAGGTGTCTGGAGTCCTTGGCTTGATCCTATAGTCTTTACTTGGACAAAATGTTAATGGATTTATGTGCCTGAGAAATGACTACTATCTACTTTTGTAAACATAGACCTGATAGATCAGACCTATATTTCTATATGCTATCTTATATGAAAATTAAAATGTATATGTGTATTATTCATTATACATATCTTTGTATATGTTTATATACAAAGACACAGACAGACAAACAGATAAAGAGAAAAATTATAGGGTCCATCGCAATCTGCCATGCCATTTGTTTGTTTACTTTTATTTAATGGAAACATTTGGAAATTGATATCTATTTCTCTTGATGAAACTTCAGAAAACAAAACTACTGAGATCATCACCATAGCCTATAACACTTAGGAATTCATATTAATGCACCTGTATTTTAAATACAAAGCTTGCAGAGAAACTTTTGCCTAATCTTGGGTGGTCTCTTTACTCAGGTTTGATTAAATATGTCCTTTCACAACAGGTGACTTTTTATTTGTTTTCCTAGGGCAACTCATTTATTCTAAGGCTTTTGTTTGGCTTGTATTAGTCTTCAAAGTTAATGACTGTGTGTGATGACATGCTGAGTTCAGGTGGCAAATAGTAATGTTAAGAATGTGGGTATTATAGCACGTGCAGAAGGCTATTAGGTTAATTTTGCCAATTATATATATCTAGCCAGTCCTGCTTAACCTTCCACATCTATTCTCACTGGAGTCCACACATTTGGAAAAGTAAAATGCTTCAAGCTTTATAGACTATATATGCTTTCAAAGAGGGCAAAAAGCTCAAGTTAGAATTTTTGGCAATATACACAGTTCAAATTTCTTTACAATAAGATAACTTTCCTGTTCTTGGATTCCAGGAGGTTTCCTTGAAAAATATCATGACCTGGATCAAAGTGGTGACCAGAATGACTGTATTTCATTCATCTTGGGGAATCTGAGGGAATTGTGTTAGTGAATTTTGAGGTCTTTTCCCACTCTTTATATTGTTGCATATATTTTCCCTTACCAATCCAATGTTCTCTGTTAATTAGCTTCTCCTTCTAATAGACACCAAAAATTCAAGGAAGTCAAATGGTATTTTGTAGGCATCAATGGAAACTAAATTTTTTATAACTAATCGGGCATTTATAACTGAATCCCTCAGCGCTCACACACACATGCAAATCACTGCTAATGAAAAATAGAATGATGGGAACATCAGTAACAGCAAATAATCAAACCCGGGAACCACTGAGGTAGATGGGTAAAATGCAAAATTCTGCTGCGCTAAATACAATGTCAATAACTATAGATAAAGTATCATACATAGAAGAAACAATGAACCCCCCCTCCCCCCGGCTTTATTCTTATGTCTCTCCTTTTCTGTGGAAGAAAACATTTGGTTGTAATTAGTTTGTGTAAAGGAAATACCATCTGAAGCCCTTATTTTCCAATTGGGATGACCCCTGACCTGGTATGAAGACACTTGGAAGTATTTGCTTCAGCCTTGGTTAACTATGTATGCAGTGGATAGGGGGCAATTTGAACAAATACAAGAGGACTTGCCAAGCATGTTTAAGTTACTTAAGTTTTAAGTTTATGCTGTACCACAGGAGAACTGTGAGAGCATTTAATACACTTTGGAACTGAAATACACTCCACACAGCTGCCAATGCCACAGCTATTATAAAAATAAAAAATAAAAGAAAGTTTATTTTCGATTGGGGGTGCTAGTAACATAACAGATTCCTAATAGTCTTTCTAAGAAGTGGGAACAAGGCCTAAGCTCTGCACACATTTGATAATGTTTGCCTTAATTTCAAGGACCAAGACATTCAAACATAGAAACTGACATCTCACCTCAACTCAGGGGTCCTGCTAGTCCAGTATCCTGCCTCTTTAAGCTGGTCAGTACCAGATGCAAGTCAACAGTATTCACAGAATAAGTTCTCTGTTGTAATGTCATGACAATTTCATGCAATATCCACTTTTAAGAAACGGTTATTTCCTTTATAAAAAAATCTGGTGGAATTTTATACAGAATAATCACCTTTTATTTTTAGAACTTTTAAACTAACCTATAGCAATCCATTTCTCTATTAAATTCTCCATGTATGGAAAGTATAACGTTCTCTATTACATTCCATACATGTTTAGAGTGTTTTCTATGGTGTACTGTTTTATTTTTATATAACCAGCCTGGTTTCATCCTGATTAAATTCTATAGTACTTTTCCATTACAGTGTTTTGTCGTTTACAAATCTTATACATATGGAATAACTAAGTCCAAATTATCCCAAATATATGTTTTACAGATTTGAAAATTCAGATCCGTGAGAGTTTTGCAGTCAGTTCAACAATAAGTGCTACTGATTGTATGTATCTTAATACAAAACAGAACATTTGAAGTTGTTGGGGTTTATTTAAAGATACAAGCTTAGAGTACTCAGGAAATCCATGCCACTGAAAAGAGATGATAAAGAGAATTCTGCTACTTTAAAACTTTCATTCCATATGCTTCCTTCTATGCACTGCTTTGAATTGGCCTGTGCAAAAAGGTGATCATTGGTTTAGTAGCTTATGTCAACTGACTCTGAAATTGTTCTTTAACCTCTGAAGTCAGAAACAAGGAAATCCTATGCTATTCAATCTTTTCAAATTAGAGCTAACGGCTGTGTTACCCAACAACTCTGAGGTTTCAATATTCCCATTCATTCAAATACACTGGAGATACACAAAAAGAATGACTTGTGGACCACATTTTATCGTTTTTTTTTTTCCAAGAAGGAGAAGGAGGTGGTGGCCATTTAGCAGGGCAGAATGCCAGATCCTGATAGTCATCAGTCCTTCTGGAGCTGTTTTATAACTTTGCAGCTGCATTGTTGGCTTCAATTTGCAGTCCCAGAGATATACTTTCTGTCTGTTTTTGTTTTTGTGTTGGATGTGGGTGGGGGGAGGGATATGTATTTTTTAATCCACTTTTTTTTTCTTTGCATCTTTCACAGTCACTGTAATTAACACCACTGAGGACAAATTTCAGGCATTCACCATTTTCAGACTCTTCCAGCTGTATGAACTGTGAGCTATTAAAAGACCAGCGTATGAGACATAAAATGTGTCTGCAGGTGTTAGCTAACAATTTGCAGGTGCATATCATCCCAGTAAAGCTTTCAAATTATATACAATTTATAAGCTATGTTTGAAGCTCATAATGGTTGCATCTGAGCAAATTAGTAGCTTTCTTGGCTCAGGTTTTTGAGAGCATCCTATCCAATGGCTGGGGAAAGGATGATGTTTCAAACTTCCAAAAATCAGACAAAAAACTTTTGTTCAGTGTTTGGTAAGTGAGCTGGAAGAGGGACTGCTCCAAAAGCCTTAATTTCATGTGTTCAAGAGTGCATCTGGAAAGAAGCAGGCAAGCAGTGCTCTCCCGCTTGAATGCTAAAATTAGGGATGACTGAGGTTCAGGGATCCTAGTTTTATTTGATAAAAAAGTCTCCAAATTTTGGATGGAAAAAGGAACTAAATGTACATTTTTCCATGATTAAAATGAAGCACCACAAATATATACATGTCTTCTGGGCCACATGTATTTTGAGGAGAGGCTGAGGGAACCGGGCTTATGTAGTCTAGAGAAGAAGAGACTTAGAAGGGACATAATAGCAGCCTTCAACTACCTGAGGGGGGTTTGAAAGAGGATGGTGCTAGACTGCTCTGAATGGTGGCAGAACAAAACAAGGAGCATTGGTCTTAAGCTACAGCAAGGGAAATTTAGGTTAGATATTAGGAAAAAACTCTCTATCTAGGAGGGTGGTAAACTACTGAAACAGGTTACCTAGAGAAGTGGTGGAATCCCATCCTTGTAGGTTTTAAAGCCCAGCTCCACAAAGCCCTCGCTGGGATGATCTAGTTGGGGACGGTCCTGCTTTGAGTAGGGGATTGGACTAGATGACCTCCTGAGATCCCTTCCAACCCTCATTTTCTATGATTATATGATAATCTAGGGAAGACAATGGTTAGAATTCTTTATATACATTCATAATTGGTTCATTAGTTTAGGTTGTTTTTTGAAAGATGTTAGAGAATGAAAAGTTCATAGCAAATTAACTAATCCCTGTCACATCCTCAAGAGTTGCTTTATTTTTGCTGGAAGTTTTGAGTGAAGCTTTGTGTTAATTCATATTTTATATGGAACATTAACAGAGATCCTGTTTTTCTGTGATTAAAAAAAAATACACAATTTTTGGATGAAAAAATGTAACCCAAAACCCACATTTTTTCATGATTAGAATGAAGCACCACTCAGTCATTTTTTCTGCACACTACACAAATCCATCTCCCTCAGCCTCTCCTCAGGAGTCATGTGCCCCAGCCACCTCACCATTTTCATTGCCCTCAGCTGGACTCTTTCCAATTTGTCCACGTCCTTTCTCGGGGGGGGGGGGAGGGGGGCAGAACTGGACACAAAACTCCAGCTCTAGCCTCACCAGTGCTTGAATAGAAGCCAATAATCACTCCCCTTGATCTGCTGGCAATGCTTCTACTAAAACAGCCCAGTATGCCATTAGCTTTCTTGGCAACAAGGGCAACTGCTGACCCATATCCATCTTACTGTCCATTGTAATCTCCAGGTCCTTTTCTGCAGAGCTCTTGCTTAGCCAATTGTTCCCAAAACTGTAGCATGGGATTCCTGTGTCCTAAATGCAGGACTTTGTACTTGTCTTTGTTGAACCTCATGAGACTACTCTTGGCCCAATTCTCCAGTTTGTCTAGGCTGCTCTGAATCCTAGTCATGCCCTCCAGCGTATGTACTACTCCCCCAGCTTAGTGTCATCTGTGAACATGCTGAAGGTACAATCCATCCCAATTTCCAGATCGTTAATGGAGATATTGAACAAAACTGGCCCCAGGACTGACCCTTGGGTCACGCTACTTGATACTGGCTGCCAGCTAGACATTGAGTCATTGATTACTACCCATTCAGCCATATAATCCAGCCATCTTTCTATCTGCTTTATAGTCCATCCATCCAACCCATATTTCCTTAACTTCCTTGCAAGAATGCTGTGGAAGTCAGTATCAAAAGCCTTGCTAAAGTCAAAGTATATCACATCCATTGCTTTCGTACTATCCACAGAGCCAGTCATAGATCATCATAGAAGGCAATCAGATTGGTCAGGCATGACTTGTCTTGGTGAATCCATGGTAACTATTCCTGATCACCTGGGATCCTGATTTTCTCTGATAAAAATATCCCCAATTTCCAATTTAAAAAAATCCCCAATTTTCCAATTAAAAAAAGTAACCCACAATCTACATTTTTACATGACTAAAATAAAATGTGGATTTTGGGTTACATTTTTTTAATTGGAAAATTGTTTGGTTTTTTTTATCACAGAAAACCAGGAATCCTGCTGATCACTTTCTTCTACTCCAAGTGCTTAGAAATGGATTCTTTGAGGACCTGCTACATGCTTTTTCCAGGTACTGAGGTGGGGCTGATTGGTCTATAGTTCCTTGGATCCTCCTGCTTCCCTTTCTTAAAGATGGGTTTGATATTTGCCTTTTTCCTGTCAGCCAAGGCATCTCCTGATCACCATGAGTTTTCAAAGGTAAAGGCCAGTAGCTCTGCAAAATCAGGTTGCCCCAGTCCTTCAGCACCCTTAGGTGCATCACATCCACGCCCACAAACTTGTACATGTCCAGCTGTTCTAAATAGTCCCCAACTTGTTCTTTCACTCCTGATGGCTGTTCACCCTCTCCCAAAACTGTGCTGCCAGGTGTACTAGTCTGGGAGCTGACCTTTCCTGTAAAGACTTAGGTGATAAAGGTATTGAATACTTCAGCCTTTTCCTCATCATCTATCACTTGGTTGCCTCCCCCATTCAGTAAGGGACCTACACTTTCCCCGATCTTCCTTTTGGTGTTGACATATTTTAGAAACCCTTCTTGTTACCCTTCACATCTCTTGCTAGCTGCAACTCCAACTGCACTTTGGCCTTCCTGAGTTCATTCCTGCATGCTCAAGCAATAGTCTTATACTCCTCCCTAGTTCAAGCTTCCACTTCTTGTAAGCTTCCTTTTTTGTATTTAAGATCACTGAACAATTCTCTGATAAGCCACCTTAGTGCATCTGAGCCACCATGCCCTCATAGATGTGGGTATTTGACCAGCTGCCCTGAGCAAACTGCCTCTGCACCTTGATGTTGCCCCATACTGCTGTGAGGTTGGCATTCTCTCCCTCTAACCAGTTGGGACCCCAGGATAGTGTCTGCAGTATTGGAAAGGCTACCATCATGGCTGCCTCCAGGGATCTTGGGGGCTCAGGCAGAGATACTGGGTGCCAGCAGGGCTTGGCATGTGCCCACATTGGAAAGTCATGATGGCCAGGAGGCAGACAGCTGATGGAACAGGCCCCATTGGACAAAGCCAGGATCTCCTGACCTGCTGCAGTCAGCACATGCTTGTTGTGGAAGGACATGGTACCCGGGAGGCATGCAGGTTGTGGAACAGGGCCAAGGGCTGTGCACCTGCTGCAGATGGCACATGCCCACATGTCTGGGACCTAATATTCAGGGGCAGGAGCTGTCCCTTCCACATGTATAAAGAAACTCCCAGCCATGTGACACTGCCCCAAGCAGGAGGCTATCTCCCTGCTAGCCTGGCTGACAAGGCATGGATTTGAGCCTAGGTCATCGTCTACATGTGTGCGCTATGCAGTAGCTCCTGCACGGTTAACCTACTACCTGTATCTACAGGTAGTAGCCAACCACACAGTAGACTAATTTACTACACAGTAAATGTCACACATGTGTAACATGGAGTTGAGAGAAACCAGAAGAACCATGACTTTTGAGACAATGGAGCAGGACCTCCAGGTGCTGGACACCATCCTGGCCCTTGTAGTCACCTTTGTGCTGCCCACAGCCCAACTCCAGCCCTGCCTGCTCCCTGGCAGCCACCTGTGGCCCAGGCCCTGGACCTGGCTCTGCCTTCCTCTGGCAACTGCTCACAGCCCAGAGCCAAGGGTTTGGGGCAAGGCCTAACATCAACTGAAGTGGCCAGGTGCTCCTAAGATGGGTCCCCTGGTGGCCTGTCCCCCTGCCACTCACCCCTGCAGCTGGGCCAGCTCCACATGTGGGCCCTGATGGCCATGGTCACCAAACCCCCTGCCAGGCTGAGCTTGCCCCCTCCCCAAGCCTCCTCCCAGCCTGAGCCTGGCCCAGGAGCTCCCTGACACCCAGATAGCAATAGCTGGAGTCTGCAGCTCCCCCTGTCTGCTGCAGTGGGGCAGAGCAGGGCAGAAACATGCCTGGATCTGCATACTCTAATTGGGAGCAAATCTACACCTAATAGAGTGCACATGTAGACATGTTCCCAGGGCAAAATCGCTGTGCCTTATTTTACTGCACAGTAAGCTTAAGGAACATTAATAGCACATGTAGACATTCCCACTATATGTATAATTAAAGCAGAGCTGGGAGCTCTTAGCTCTCAGGTGCATACCACGTGAGTTCTCAAGAGCATCTTTGGGCATGTTCCAAGAAGTGACCATACAAAACTTATCCAGCCTGCAGTTCATGTGAAATAGAGGCAAGTGGGAAGGCCTGGGTGCTCAACACCAGTCTCTACAATGATGAGAAGATGCTACAGGTATGCCCTTACACTAATAGACTCATTTGAGAGTTCAAGGTACCCTAATGTTGAAAGATGAGTAGATAAGGGCAGAAACAGTTCATTTTAGGCTCAAATGTGACTTTTCCAGTTGTAGTAACCATTCCTCTATTCCCCTGTTTCTGTTAGGGTAAAAATATTTTACATCAGTAATTCTATTGAGAAATAGCTTTTCATTTCTAAGGCTGCATCTGGGACATGGATTGGAAGAGCAATATGCAGTAAATCCTCATTAATCATCAGGCAACATATTTAAAAAGCACAAATAACACATATGGAAAACAGTTGTGCACAGATTTTCAATTCCTTTCATAGAAAGATTGAAATGCAGCATAGTCAGCCTAGACATTCTTCTTGTAAAATGGAGCTACTAGGGATTATCTGTCTTTGTAAAGCTTTTGAAAGCTATGGGTGACAAGCACGATGCAAGTGTTAAGTATCATTATAATATTATTACAGAGTCGAAAAGATTTCTAGACAATACGATTGAATGGTGAGAAAACAAAATAATGAATAGAACATCTAAGGAATAAAATGTCCCCTGGAAATAAGGATCTAAATATTCTACAATGACTTGAAATATGATGTGCTCCTCTTGAAAAAACTATATTTTCAGTCTAATGTCCAACTTTTACTTCAGCTCTCAGAAGAACTTTACTACAGTTTGTTCCTCTAACCTTTGTTACCACATTCGCAGCTCACTCTCTCTCAACCAAATTTCTCTCCCACAAAGAGTTCCTCTCCCTTCTTTCCATTGCAGAGTTTGTGATCAGCCGAAACTTTATAGTCTAGCAAATTTCCAGATGCCTTCGGGATCTCATTTTCCTTCAGGGAAACACCTGTAAATGTTATTTCAAGCTTCCGTAACAGCTAGTCATAATGAACTTCTCTGGCAAAACCTGCTTCAGTGCTGGTTTCTATTGATACTCTTCATGCCCTCTCCCACAGCTTTCTATGAGACTGTGATAATTTAAACACCAGTTAATTCTCTCTATTCTCTCTATTGTGGAATCCCATTTCTCTATGAAGACCCCACTTGTACTGAAATACTCATTTGAGAAGGAGTTCATCCAATAGCATTTAATGGTCACAGAGAAAAGGCTCTGTACTCACGGATACAAAAAGGAGAAATTGTCTGGTCAGCTGGAATAAAAAGCACCCACATATGCTGAGTATAATGATATTTGTATGTCTGGAGAAAGATCATTATAGACTGCTCCTACCTCTTGTCTTTAAGGTGTTGTTCTGTAAATCAAGTCTAACTGTTTGCTTGTTTTTTATCAATACTATTCTTTCAGTGGAAAAATCAGGTTTTTGACAAGTAAAATGTTTTCTTTCAAAAATGTGATGGAATGAAAACTTTTTTTTTCTAAAAAAAATAAACCTCCTTGAAAACCTTTCCCCACTCCCTGCCAGTTCCAAAAAAAATTCTACCTGAAAAGTGAAATATTTAGATTTTTAATGGTCCTATGATACCTCAAGGGTGTTGAATTTGCCTTAATTTCCCCATTCTCCTGGTTAGAATATGCACTCTGGGAAGATTATATATCCCATGAAAAACCATAGCCTGTGGTTCTTCTGAGATACACCTCTTGTTCACCAAGATAATTGAAAAAAGGGTAATTGAGACTAAAAGGAGAAGTAGTCCATTTAAAGAGCACAATCAGTGGAGGAGAACAGAAGCATAAGAAGTTCAGACTCAAAATTCCTTGAGGAATTGAAGTGAAATAGTTCAGTTTTCTCACAGTTTTCTCACTTTTATTTTCATCTGAAATCATTTACTTTTCAATATTCTACTGAAAAAAGAAAGTTTATTTTTTTCCTTAAAAAAACCCCAACAACCCTTCTCTGACAATCTGACCAACTGCAATGCAAATATTTCGACTCTATTGTCCCTATCCTCTTCCATCTCTAAGACATCTCCTGTACCTATGTATTTTATTTATTTAAGTCACCAAACAGAATTCTGTTTCCTTTCTACAGCAGTCATAAAATCACAAAGGTGTCTAAATTCGTATACACAATTTTCAACAAAAAGAGCCCTAATATAGCTAACCCTATATTATTGCAAATCCTCAGAAACAGGTAGAGTGGCTACTTAACTCCACTTCAGCTCTTGTTTGATCCAGTTCCACCTAGGAAGTATAAATTCTGCTTATGTCCTCCTCCTCCTATATCATCAATTGTGTTTGCTGTCTTCTGAGCAGGATCCCAAAGTAACTGATAAAATGTGTTTAGAGAATGGGAAAAAGATGAACCCCCTGGGTGGATTAGGTGACATGAATTTTTTAAGGATCTGGGCCAATATCCTTTTCCATCTTAACAGGTAGCTATGCAGCAAGAACCAGGAGAAAGTACCACTTTTTCCAACTTTCCATTAAATAAGAGTTAATACACCCTATCACAGGTCAGTTTTCTCTGTGTATATATGTGGATCTGCTTTATCTTTATGAAAATTATGTGCTTGTGGTGAAGATACGACATGCAAGAGTATTCTCACAGTACTTAAATGGGAATTCAACGTGAACATTTGAAGCAATATGCTGGGTGAAAATATAGGGCATTTTTACACATGCTCCAGGTTTGGGGGGGAGGGTGGAACTTTAATTAAATGTGCTTTAGTTTAAGCACCCTTCCCACCATTTTTAAGTGTGGGGATACTGATACATGAGATGCCAAAAACTGCTACAGCATGGTAATTGCCATACTTCAGCAGACTCAAATAATTAAGTTTGCTCCAGTGCACTGAAATTCCAGTGCTTCAAAACAGCCTCCGTGCTCATGTATAGGTGCCCATAGGTACCATAGGAAATATAGGTATTCCCTGCAGTTGGATGGAAGAGATAGAATGTTTGCATACAGAGGCATAACCATATAGTTCTGTGCCCTACGCAGTGATGACAAATGGGCTGCCAGCAGTAGTAGCTGAGAAAGCAGTATGGAGGCTACTATTCAGTGCCCCTCTCATCTGGTCATAGTCAGTGCCCAGGGCTTAGGTATGTGTACGTGTGGTAGCCAACCAATTGGAATATAAATGGGAAAAGTGGTAGTATTCTGAGTTTTGTGAAATCTCTGGAACTTTTTTTCAAGGCTTCTGATATTGGGAAATTGGTTGTAGTTTGCAAAATATCATTTACCTTAATTAAAAATGTTGTTTTCCAAGGGATAACTAATGAATTTCTACCTAAACAAGCTGCAAAAACTCAATAGTAAAGCTACTGACATCAGTGTGATATTAGTCATAACAATGTAGAAAGCCAGACTTCCTAAATGTTGCCAGAGTTAATGTTAACTCAGGTCTCAAAAGTGCTTAGCTGCATGCTAACTGAGAAATTCATTCTTAATTTTCTCCAGTCCCCCTACCACATGCATGTGAACAGAAGAAACTGAACAAATGAGTGAAGCTTTACTGAAAAGTTGTGTGATGGGCCCCCTTGGAGCTAAGGGTTCAGATGGACTGATCTTTTCTCTCTAGTCTTAATCCATTATAATAAACCTTAAACTAATTAGCACTTGCACTGGAGTTGCCCAATATGACTACAGCTGTTGAAGTAAGCATAACAATGCTTCCTAAAGTATACATTCGAACAAAAATTGTGCCTGGTTCACTTCTTTTAATGTGAGAAAGCTCACCTATTCAAACCATTATGTTGTTGTGATGGATATCAGGGATACACTCACATCAGACACATGAAGAGGTATTGCTTTTAAATCTGGGAATAGAATAAACAATATTAGCAACATTAGTCCAAAGTGGTGAGAAATCTTGCATATTCTATCCTGTCTTGGAAACTGGATAAACAGATTTCCTATTTCAGCTAGAGCCCTATAAATTCATAAAACTCTTTCACAGGATTTTCCATGATGATTTTTACAAGCTGGGAGTCTAGTTATGTACTGAGGTATTCTCATCCCATTTTTCCTTTGTTCTTCTTGATAGGTGCTATGTTGATATTAGACTGCATCCAAGGAACACATTCTATAATTTACATATAAATAAACCATCAATCAGATATAAATATATATATAATAACCCTTAGATATTTTCACTAAGGCCTAATCCTCTACTAGTCCGTGATTTATAATTATTGGCAAATAACGTAAATGGGACCATTGCTTAGCATAAGGGTATAATTCGAGTTCCTTCTCTGTGTCTAAATAACAGTTTTCTAGTTAGTTTTCTAGTGTTTTTTTCTGGCATTTGCACACAGTTTGTGATTCTATTTCCCTTGTAGTGTGGAAGTAGAAACCTTTGCACATAGACTGAACATGTGCAATAGACTATGTGCGCTGGGAGGTGGGGCCTCATAGCAATAATAGTTGTTTGCACTTGCCCAGGAAGATGAAACCCCAGGTTATAGGTCTGTCTCATCCCATTTTTGTGATTTAGACCTAGGTCCTTTCTAAAATAGGTATGTGTATACAGCCACATACCTGCCTGGTCAGTCTAGTGTGGAGGAAGTAGAATTAATGAGTGTGCTTAAGTACCAAAAATACCATATATAAAACTAGAAAACTTCCATTTAGATGCCCAAAGGGGACATAGAACTCCATCCTAAATGACTACCTAATTTTTCAAGACAGTAGCGAACAGAACCATCACTAGGGTATGTGGAGCCCAGGGCATAACAGTCTGTTTGGGACTGGGACATAGTGAGCATGGTGGGGGGGAGCAGCCAGAGCATGGAGTGGTAGGGACATGGGAGGGTGGTGAGTGGCCAGAGCGGGGCGGGGCGTGGTGGTGTGACCACCACCAGAGCACAGAGCTGACAGCGTGCAGCAGCCACGGCGGAGCTGGCAGCATGTGGCAGCCGTGGCAGGGCCTATATGGCACTGACCATGGGATCCCCAAAGCACGGGGCCCAGGGTGGTTGTCCTGATTCACCTCCCCCTATGGACGGCCCTGGTAGTGAATCAGACTTCTTGGTCCTAATATGCAAAGTTGGTCCTAATATTTACTGGTTGACCTATCCTGCATGATTTTGTCCAATGCTCTTTTCAGTCTGCTTAAAATATAAGCTCCCACAATTTCTTATGGCAATGAGTTCCACAACTAATTATATACTGGATGAGAAAAAAAAACCTTGATTCTGTTTGTTTTTAATCTGCTTTCTAATGATTCCATCACATGTCCCTGAGTTCTAGTACTATGAGAGATGGTAAACAGCAAATCCCTATTGTTGCATGTACTTGAATCCAAAATGGCATGTTCTTCCCCTGTTCAACAGGTGGTGGGGTAAGACTCACCTTAGATTTGAGTAGCAGTGTAGGGCTGGGGCCGGGGTAGGGGCCGCTACTATCATTGTCACTTTCACTTCTGCCTGACATCAGCAACTGTGGAGTCAACAGCAGCTGCAGTAGGCAGCATGTTCAGGTTTGATATCAGGTGCCAGCACAGGCTGGAGGGTGAGGAGAAACACTGGTCTGAGAGCCAAGTAGCAGCATGGGGAGTGTGAGGAAATGGTCCCATGGGTCCAGAGGGCAGGCAGAAGCATGTTTCCAGGGGCAGGTTGCAGTGCAGATCAGGAATCAGATGGTGGTGCAAGGCAAGGTTTGGGCAGTAAAGCTGGTCAGGTAGGTTAAAGATCAGGGGTGAGTCAGGTCTGGTGGCAGGCTGTAGTAGAGGTTGTGGTTTGATTGAGGGAGCAAGTGGCAGTGGAGACAAGCCACAATGAGGCAGACACTAATGGAACAAGTGACCAGAGAATATGTGACAAAGGGGAGTAGGCACTGGAAGGTGAGGGGGCAAGACTGTAGCAGTAGGGAGGACAAATTTAAGATCATCCAAAAATCAGATCCTAAACATGGACAATTATAATAAAGTGTCCATGTAGATAATCTAATTATTGGGGGGGTAATGTTGAATTACAGGTAATTACCTGGATTCAGGTAATTTTTTCCACGGAATTAATTATTTTATAGACATCTAGCATACCTTCCCTAATTTTTTTCCCCTCTAAGCTAAAAGGCTTTCTGCACATGTGGAAGCTTTTTCCTACCTCAATCATCCATGTTCCTCTTCTTTGTACCTTCTCTATCTATAACCTACCCATTTAGAGTTGAAGTATCAGACCTGAATACAATATTGAATCCATGAACCATGGATTTAGGCAGTGGCATTTTCTATTTTGTTTTCAGTTCCCTATTTAGTTCTTTCTAACCTTCTTTTTGCTAAACATGGACTGATCTTTTTGATGAGATACCTACATTCATTAGATGATCTTTCTTGAATCATAATAGTTAAAGTATGTGCATCTTGGATTATTTTGTCTATGTAAGTCACTTAGCACTTACCAGCATTGAACTTCCTCTACTGTTATTTTTACCATTCACCCAGTTTTACAAATTCCTTGTATAGTTTTTCACAGTTATCTTTGCTTTTCTAACAGTACTGAAGAATTTAACATCATCTAAGGATTTGGTCAACTCCCTTTTCACCCCTCTTTACAAACCATTTATGAATATGTTAAACAGCACGGAAGAAAGTAGAAGTAGTAAGAGAAGAATTAGAGCATTTTTATACTTCTCAAGCAACAAAATATTCACTTTGCCATAAATTAGAGTGAATGAGAATAAGGTTCCATATATTTTCTTGAAGTTTTCTATTGCCTTAATCTGGGATGTCCAACTGCTGGGCAGCTGGGGACCACACACAGCATGGGTTCCAGATCTGAGGACTACAAGCCAAACAGGCTGTGTGCCATGCACATGAGTGGGTAGGCAGCTCCCAACCAGGCTCTACCCCAATCCATGGGTAGCCCAGCTCTCCAGCTCTCCCTACATCCCCAGCAGCCATCACATGTACTACTCACTTGCAATGTGAGCAGCCTTAGTTCCACATTTTACTTCTGCATTCTGTTCAAACATCCCCATGCCTAGTTTTCATGCTGCACAAGCACTCCAGCCCCCTCCCTTTATGCCACTACAACCATAGAAGCAGAGGTAAGCAGGAAAAGCCAGAGAAATAAGGAAAGTCCAAAGAACCTGGCCACTGGGAGGGGCAGGGGGAAGAATTGGTGCCTGGGTGGCAACCCAATGGGCTTACTGCTAACCTTTCAGACACTCCATGGGGCCTAAATCATAACATATCAATGATGATTTAACTTTAAGCATTTGTTCTATGAATTAAGGTTTCTGAGGGGTTTCTTTCCCCCTTTTAACCATTATGAACAAATCTTAATGAGACTTTAGTGGGGACTTGGATATCTATCAAGAAGTAGGGATACTGATATCCATGGATCTTGGTTTACTCTAATTTAAAAAAAAACCTCTCAATTTTCAGTTAAAAAAAATAACCCCAAATCTATATTTGGAGTTACTATTCTATTTTCCATGATTAAAATGAAATACTGCTATATATTTTTTTTTTCATTTTCATCATGGAAAAATGTGGATTAAATTGAAATACCATATATACACACACACATATACATACACATACAATATACACACATATATATTTATATAAACCAAGAGCTATGGAGGGCTCTTCTTGGTTGAAAATTGTGCATAAGAAATTTAGACACCTATATGATTTTATGACTGCTGTACAAAAATTTTCTTTGGTGACTTAAATAAATAGAAGACATATAGGTAGAAGGAGATGTCTTACAGGTAGAAAACGATAAGGACAATAGAGTTGAAATATTTATACTGCAGTTGGTCAGATTGTCAGAGAAAGGTTGTTGGCTTTTTTAAGGAAAAAAAACTGTTTTTTCAGCAGAACGTTGAAAACAAAATAATTTCAGATGAAAATAAAAATGTTTTAAGAGAAAACTGAACTATTTCACTTTAATTCCTCAAGGAATTTTGAGTCTGAACTTCTTATGCTTCTGTTCTTCTCCACTGATTGTGCTCTTCGAATGGACTACTTCTCCTTTTAGTCTCTATTACCCTTTTTTTCAAATTATCTTGGTGAACAAGGGGTGTATCTCAGAAGAACCATTGGCTATGGTTTTTCATGGGAGATATAGTTTTCCAAGAGTACATATTGTAACCAGGAGAATGGGGAAATTAAGGAAAGTTCAACACCTTTGAGGCATCATAGGACCATTATAAACCTAAATATTTCACTTTTAAGATAGAAACATTTTTGGACCATTGGGTGGGGGGGAGGGGGCAGGTCAAAACTAGTTTTTCAAAGATTTTTTTTTATAGAAAGTTTCCATACAATGTAAATGGTATTTCAATGTAATCCACATTTTCCCTGCTTAAAATGAAATACCACTATATATATTGCCCCTCATATCCCCAAGGCATCACCGATGCTTAAAATGGTTTATAACATATTTTATGTCCACTTTAAGTCTCCCTCTTACTGTTAGTGGTTGTGCATACCTGAGATGCTTTACTACATATTAAACTAATCTAACACACAGTAAAGCATCACCATCTAGATGTGTACAGCAATCACTGCACAGTATTTTAGTCCAATGCACCATTTTCTAGTACCTGCAGATAAAGGTACTTGGAAAAACAGCACATTAACTAATGTGCCATACCACACATGTAGATGCTTATCGGAAGCAAATTGCTCGTGGTCAGCCTAGGTGGCAGGTGGGCACAGCAGGTCAAGAGAGCTGTCCCGGTTCATGGGATGCTGCCTGCCAACCAAATGGAGATCAGGACCCATATTTTGTACAGCCATTAGTAAGTCACCTGGGCCAGATAGTTAATGAAAGATAAGGCATATCTGTATCTTCAGGCATTTCAAATAATCTACCAGTGCCTTTTATTCATAAATGCAAATAGTGCTGGTAGTACTTCCCTGCTTCATGCAGGCACTAAATTCATTGATAATTTTGGGCACTTTAGTGGCAAGGGCCACAGAAGGGCTTAGGTCTACAGAGAGCCACAAAAGTGTCTAAATGGGGAATCGGATGCATAGTACTCAAAAACAGTTGTACAATTATTTATTTCTGTATTTCAGGCTGACAAAAGTATAATTTCTTTTACAGTATTAAATGAATATACTGTTAGTAGAAATGAAAGATAGTATGGATAGAGCAAGGCATGCAGGAAGATGCTGTGGCACTTTACTTCTGAGGTGCTGTATCTCCGCTGCTCTGTATCTTATGACCAAAGTCCTCAAAATTATGCAACATCTGCAAGATATGAACCATTCTGTAATCTATTTGGACTTCATCAGGAAGATAAGGACTCTCAGTACATGTGTATTTGGAACCAGAGTCACTCCTCTCTCTTTGTAAGCAGCCACTCCTCATTTCAAGTTCAAATTGTGCTGTATTCTAGAATGATAGGACCTCCATTGTTTTGTACTTTTTATAGACATAATACAACATATCAGCCATGACTAAGAAGTATTTTCCACCAATTGGAAAAACCACAAGGTAGTTTAATAAAGTGATAAGCAATAAGAAAATAATGCCCTCCAAAGTTTCATCGATTTCATAGACATTAGGTCTGGAAGGGACTTCGGAGGATCATCAGGTGTAGTTCCATGTCCCAGGGGCAGAAGCCAGCTAGGATCAATGGATCCCAGCAAGATAAGCATCCGAACATTTCTTAAAAGAGTACAGAGTAGGTGCTTGCACCACCTCTGGAGGGAATCTATTCCAGGCCTTGGGGGCTCTGACAGTAAAGAAGTTTTTCCTTATGTCCAACCTAAAACTGTCTTGGAGGAATTTGTGACTGTTGGACTTTATCATCCCTCGGGGCACTCTGATGAACAGCCATTCTCCCAGATCCTGATGCACACCCCGTATATACCAATAGGCTGCCACCGGGTCCCCCCTGAGCCTGCGCTTTTCCAGGCTGAAGAGTCCCATGGCTCTCAGCCTCTCATCATAGGGCCTGTTCTTCTGCCCTCTGACCATGCATGTGGCTCTTCTCTGGACTGTCTTAAGCTTCTCCACATCTTTCCTGAATTGTAGACCCCAAAATTGGATGCAGTACTCCAGCTGTGGCCTCACAAAGGCTGAGTACAGCAGGAGGATGATATCCTGGGATTTACTTGGGAAGCATTTATAGATGCAATCCAGAGTTGTGTTTGCTTTACCAGCTGTGACATTGCATTGTTGGCTTATGTTCATGTTGTGGTCAATCATGACCCAAGTCTCTTTCAGCCATGGTGCTAGTGAGCATAGCACTGCTGAGCCTATAAGCATGCTGCGGGTTCCCTCCCCTTCTCCTCCCCCTCCCCTCACAAGGTGGAGTACTTTGCATTTTTCTGTATTGAAGGTCATCAGGTTTATATCCACCCACTTTCTAAGCCTATCCAGGTCAGCCTGGATCACAAGCCTATCCTCAGGAGTGGATGCTCTACCCCAAAGTTTAGTGTAAATGGCAAACTTGGCCTGTCCACTACTGACACCAGTCTCCACTTCATTAATGAAGATGTTAGAGAGAAGAGGTCCAAGGATGGAGCCTTGGGGGATACCACTGGTCACAGAGTGCCATGATGATTCACTTCCATCGACTACCACTTGCTGGGTCCGACCTCGGAGTCAATTCCCCAGCCATTGGACTGTGATGTAGTAGAGGCCGCAGTTAGAAATATACAATTAGGGCTCAGTTCTCCATGGCCCTGCACCTTTTACAGTAATTTACAACTCCTCAAAGTATAAGGTAGCTATGAATCGCTACCATTTTGGAATTGTTTCCACCAACCTAAATTACAGCACCAGCCACCAGAGAATGGAAATTCCAGCCAAGACTGTATACATTTACTAGGGCAAGTCCAAAATAATAGTTTTAATTCATGCATTTGATAAATGTGTTAGGACTGTTTGTATAATAAACTGAAACAAATGGGGTCCCAATCCATGTTTTTAAAGTTGAGTATCTATAGCAAAAAAATCTTTCTATTATATTATCTTATTTCTTCATTATGCAGTTATGTAATAAGTTCTAATGGTTTAATGAGAAGTTCATGAAAGGATCAAACACCTAGATTTTGTTTTGAGTATTACGTTTTAATGCTTTCAAACTCATTTCCTATTTTCCTGCTGATGCATCTAAAAGGCTGCCAAAAGCAGTATGACAAAAAGTTAAGATTCAAATAATGGGCAAATTATTCACAGTTTTTTGTGAATATAGGACTGAATGCCTTGAAGAATTTATATTACTCATAAATTGTTCACTTCTGTGGATGGTTTATTACCTTACATCTCTAATTATTATTTTTAAAAGCCTGTAAAAAATAAGTAAATGTTTTGTATTCTGGACATTTTCAACATCTTAGTACCAAGTTGAGTATAAAAGGGACCTTCCATCTGCTCCCCAAAAGGTATATTTGTGTATTTTGGTAACAAACAACAGCTTACTTTAGTCAACACACAAACATCAGATAGTTGGCTTCCTGTTACTAACTGTTGGTCTACCTTTTTCAGCAGAAACATTAGCAAACTTGACAGTGGATACAATAAGTGATATATTCATTAGAAAAGATCCATAGTTATCTGTGGCCCCCTAACATGGATTTTTTATGATTTTCTGTCATATTGTTTAGCAAAACTTTCCAGGGCTATGGAATAAGTTAGTAAGTCTTGAGCTTTTTCTGATATGACATCTTGTATCATTTCTTCCTCAGGTTCCCCAACCCCCTCCCACTTCTGTGATTCATGACAGAGAAAAAAAATTGTATTAATTACCCAGAGACAACTTTTAGATCTCCTCTTTTGAACAATACATTTTTTTTTATCTGCCAGCTGAAGGTGTTTAAAAGATCTCTCCTGTGTTGCTGAAGATTATTCAGTCCTTTTTTCAGCTTCATTTTTTATTGAAGGGAAGATAGAAGACCTCCCAGCACAATACTCTCTCCAAGCATAAATAACATTTTAACCTTACTTAGCCAAATCCCAGCTGGTGCCAAACTGTATCATCTCATCAGTGGACCTAGATTAATTTATGTCAGCTGTGGATATAGTCCACTTTTGTGAGTGTGACCTAATGCAAATGATTGTCGTTTTGCATATGCATGTTATATGCATGTTTATTAGAATTTGGCTGATATCATTAAACAAAATCACCAAAGGTGCTAGACCTGCATGCTTTCTGTGAGAGGAGAAGAGGATGTTCAGATGTAATATCACTACAGGAGGAATAGAGTGATTCTTTTTACCTGCATATTTAAGATACTAAGCTACAGAAGTTGTAGTATTATCAATGATTTGCAATGGCAGAGAAAGATTTCATGTTAAAGCTCACAGAAAGTAAGACTCACAGTTTTCTGTATGTGAGGATGAAAACAAAATTGAGAAAAAGCAAGCATTAGAACAGGTGTAGGCAAAATACAGCCCACAGGCTGGATCTGGCCCACCAGGTAACTGGACCTATCTCACAGCTGCACCCCTCAGTACACCACATTGGGCCAAGCCACACCTGCTAGTGCCAGAGCACCTTGCACCAGGCTCCCACTGGCATCAGTATCATGGCCCCAGCCAAAGTGCACAGCTTCTGGCATGGCTGTTCCCAGTGCAGCTGCAGTCAGGTGCTGCTCTGCTTCCCCCACTTCCAGCAGTGGCTCCTGCTCCTGATCTTGCCTCTGCCATGCTGGGCCACTCTGGACAAGAAGCTTCAGCTGGGCAGTTCCTGTCCTCATGCATGGGGCAGGAGCTACCTAGCTGAAGCTGCTTTCCTGGAGTGGTGCAGCATGGCAGGAGCAGGAGCCAGAGCTGCCACTAGAGGTGGGGGGAACAGCACAGCACCCGGCCAGTTTGGGTCATGGGTGCCAGCAGGAGTGCAGCATAAGTTGCCCTAGCATAAGCAGACAGGTTACAGCCCCATGCAGAATGCCATGGGCAAGCTCTGCACCCCTTCCCCTGCTTCCCATCTCTCCTCTCACCCATGGCAGGCTCCTAGGGCCTAGCACTCAAGCCACCCCTCTTCACATATATCCACACACACACCCTGGATCTGTCACCACCCGATGACCCAGCTCCATTATCCCACCCTCACCCACCCTTCGCATTCCTGAACATTGCTCCCTGCTTACCCACAGCCCCATATGGAGTTTTCATGAGTTGTTGTGCTGGAAGAGGAGGGTGCTGACCCAGCCTGCAACAGCTCATCAAAACTCCCCATGTGGCTCTCAGGCCTGAATAATTGCCCAGCCCTGCATTAGAAGAACATCCCAGAAAACGGCAGAAGAATCAATGCAAGTGATATATATCACTCTACCCTCTAGAGTCTCCATCAGATGTTCTTAACCCTTTTAGGCTTTGAGGAACCTCTCCATATTTTCCCTGCATTGGCCAGCACTCCATTTTAAAAAAGACATTTAGGAGGAGGAGGAGGAGGAGTATAGTGCTTACCTGCTCAGAGGGGCTAGGAAGGAGCAGCCAGCAGTGAAGAGCCTAAACTTATATCTCAGGCTTATCTGCTTATCTCCTCTATCCTGGCAGTGCCTTTCAAAGGCTATCATGGCAAGCCATCTGTCTGTTTGAGACTTACTGACCTACTTCATAAGAGAAAGGGAAGTATTGAGGTACAGAATAGATTTGGCTGCCCAACATGAGGCATACATGCCATGAGCAGTGGTGTGCAACAGACTAGGGAGGAAGAAGAAGCACAGTGGCAAATAGAGCAGGGAGCAGACATCAAAGAAGCATATTAGGCAGAGAGAGGTGATCAGAGTAGCATTTAGGGAGGGCATGGTGCTTAATTGGTGTACACCTACATAAAAGGTTATTCACTATTGGAAGAGACTGGGGTGTCAAACTCACCCTAGGGCCCAAGCTAGATCTGCAGAATTGCAGGGGCTCCTCCAGAGCCAGATCTATGGAGTTGCTATGGATTTGGGCCCGTGATACAGATACACATTTAGGCAGTTGTATGGGTCCAGGAATGAACAGTGGCACAGGTCCAGTGGCAGGTAACCAAGTGTGTCAAAGATAAGGCAGCAGCATGGGTCAGGTTTTGAGCATCAGAATGGGTTGGGAATTGTATGACAATGTGGATCCAGGATCAGGCATCAGCCCAAGTCAGGGATGAGGCAGCAATGGGCCAAGTGAGGGTTATCTGCACATCCTTTGCTCACTCCCCTGCTGCTAATGGCCATGTCCATCAGTATTCAGGAATAATAAATTCTGTGGCAGGCCACACCCCACTGAGCACACCAGATACAGTAAGGTGGATGGAACGGTTCCATGACCCATATCTAGCACATGGGGTTTATGTTTGACACCCCTGGTTTAGATCATCCATGAATAGCCTTACATCTGGCAGCTCCTCTGAGTTCTATAGTTTCCTAGAATCAAGACTAAGAACCTACTTGTGGCAGGGCCCTGTTTGTGCCTACCACTTTAAGGGCCAGAAGACAGCAGCCAGCAAGTGCCTGATTAGGGCAGCCATTTTAGATTCAGGTTTGCCCATATAAACAGAGCATTTTGCTGTTGGGAGGCTAAACAACAACATTGCCTGGCTGCAGGTATCATCAGGAGGTAAGGGAGGAGTTGTAGGGGATGGTTAGGAGGATTCTGGTCCTGGACATGACCTAAAATTGCACCTTGCCAAGAGTGGGTGGCTTGGTGGGGCTCTCAGTGGCACGGGAGCCCCAAGGAAATGCCAGACCAGTTACCACCCCAGTGAAAGGCAGGTTGGGGCACTTTAACCCCTAGCCCCACAACCAGGTGGGTTATCCCCTTTGTAGGGTCTAGAAGGTGGACCCCAGAGAGAAAGAAAATTGGGCCATAGACTCTTAACCTGTCTTGGCATCCCCCACCTGGCCCAAGCTGGGACCAGGACCAGAAAAGTCAAAGGACTGACTGTGAAGACTGCCCAAGAGCTGAGAGCCTGGGGTTCTGACTGGCATAGAGGTGCCAGTAGAGCTGAAGGTCCAAGGGGGACCACACCCGTAAGGGGGAAGCAGCTCAAGGAGCTATGCAGCCAGGAATGAAGGCAGAATAGGTTGCCTTAATGGAGGGATCTAAGTGGGGTCCACCTAGTAGAAGTCTGGGGCCCAGTGCAGGGCTGGTGATACAGATAACATCTGGATGAAATCTGTGAGGCTTGGGCTGGAGTGCAGGGGAGGCATAGAGCCACAGATAACACTCCCTAGCATTGGGGCAAGAAATGGGCCAGCCTCCCACTTATTCAACATCAGTTAACAGCAAGGCATGGTGGGCGAGAAGGTGGGTGGATATCCCAGAAGCAGGTGGGTGGGTCACAGTGAGATCAACCTAAAGCAGAACTCCTGTTACACTACTCTAATTACATGGAATGGGTATTGAGGAAGAATTACCTAAGGATATACCATATTTAAGTATTTGTGATATTTTTATTTCATTTCAAATTTTAAGCTATCAGTTTATTTCATTTTATTTCTTGTAAGTCTTTTGTGGCTCATTAAAGGAGTAGTGAGGTTGTTAGTTGTGTTAGTTTGAAGTCAAGCAGAAGGTAAGGAAGAGGGATCTAACTGAGCAAACTAGATATGAGCTTTCATAGGGATCAACCTACTATTTCATCAGACATCCTCTGAACAAGTTAGTTTCTAAGGCTAGGTACTGATTCATAGATTCATAGATGTTAGGGTCGGAAGGGACCTCAATAGATCATCAAGTCCGACCCCCTGCATAGACAGGAAAGAATTCTGGGTCTAGATGACCCCAGCTAGATGCATATCCAACCTTCTCTTGAAGACCCCCAGGGTAGGGGAGAGCACCACCTCCCTTGGGAGCCCATTCCAGACGCCATTATTTCTTGTAACCCCTGTGGGGAACGTTAGTGAATAAAACCTCATCAATTCCCTTCTGTGCCCTCGTGATGAACTTATAGACAACCACAAGGTCGCGTCTCAACCTTCTCTTACAGAGGTTGAAGAGGTCCAGGTGTCCCAGGCTCTCCTCAGAGGGCTTGGTCTGCAAGCCCTTAGCCATATGAGTGGCCCTTCTCTAGACCCTCTCCAGGTTATCCGCATCCCTCTTGAAGTGCAGTGCCCAGAATTGCACTCAGTACTCCAACTGCAGTCTGATCAGTGCCCAATAGAGGGGGAGTATCACCTCCTTGGATCTATTCGTCATGCATCTGCTGATGCATGATAAAGTGCCATTAGCTTTTCTGATGGCTTCATCACACTGCCGACTCATGTTCATACTAGGACTCCAAGATTCCTTTCCATGTCCATGCCACCCAGCACATGATGTTACACTTACCGCATCATAAGCACATAGGCAGCACTCTACATCCATAACTTGAATGTTCATGGCCCATAGACTGCTTTAAAAATGATCCTGCTCTAAATCATGGGTAGGTAGATATGGTACAAGACTCAAGCACTTTAGTTTACAGTGCTTTATCAATCATCTTTACCAGATCCCATCACAAGTCAAGATAGATCACACTCTGCCAGCATCCCAGGGGTTTCTCAAAGGATGGTGTGATAACCTCAACCAGTGCTTGTCTACTCTAGATGAGCACTGGCCCAGGCTTGCCCCCAGGATATCACAGAGAGGAATCAGAAAAGACTGTTTCCTCTCTGCACAGCAAGGTGGAGGGAGAGAATGAAGCCCCACTGCCATGTGGGTTCCCCCCAGTGGTGGGGATGGGGTTAGGAAGTGGGGCAATGCTGGCCAATCAGGGGTGCCCAGCTTCTCTGCTGGGCTTGACATTCTTCGGCACCCTCCTGGGAGGCATTCAGGAACACCTCTAGCCCACTGACCTCAGTCAGTGCAGGTAATCTCCAAGCCCTCCGGACTAAATAGCAAATGCCTGTTCTGTTCTCTCCCAACCTAATCTAGAGCACTTTGAGTAAAGCACAATACTTAGAGAGCTTCTGCCTTGGGCTTTTTGAGCATCTATACTTAACCTAAGGTGCCAGCTTGCTATACCTTCTGCATTGCTTTTTAACACAATAGTCAGCTATGGAAAAAAAAGTGTGACTAATTAAGAAAGCAGTTTACTATATATTTTAAGGCAGACAGAATTATTTAAATGGCGTAGAGATAGGTTCTGTTTATCTGGCTAGTTAGGTCACTTCTGATAACACCTATTTTGAATGAAGGCAGAACAAATAAAATGGGTTAATATAGCTGAAAGGACACGGATTGGCTTCTTAAATAACTCTGTGTCATGTAATGGAAAAAGAAACAAAGTAAATACTATGTAATTGGTAAGGCTGACCTACTATCTATAAATAACTAGTGGAACAAATCAATGGTATACAGTAGGTTTATTTGTTCTTTAAGTTTATGGAAATTTTATTAGAATGGTCTTTTCTAGTCTCGAGAGAAAAAACAGCATCTTTAGTTACTGTCAACTTTTTTTACATTGACTAGGATTTAAAAGAAAATGTAATTTGCGGAGATAAATCTTTATTAATGATGATAAAGCTCAGGATGTATATGGGGAACTTAGGTTAGTCTTTTTCTCCTGCTGTTAATATAACCTCTAGATTTCTGAGTTCTTGACTTCTTTTTTCTATCCTATTGCCTCTAAAATAGTTCTTGTATTAGCAGAAGAATATGAGTCATCATGTAAGGGAAAATATAATTTTGGGGGAATTGGTTATTTTTAAATATATCACATTTTAAAGTACTTCTTGTCATTATTGTCAAACCATTAAAGATCCATACAACAACATTAAACTGTTATTCCTTGCTGTAAGAAGAAAAAAGAAAATTCTAATTTACTAATTCCAAAATGTGGCTCTTCAGCTGTGAGAAATATGAACAAAAACTATTTTTTTTTTAGAGAAAATGGTATAGATTAAAATCAGGAGGTAGATCCCATAAGCTAGCAAATGCAAAACACAGACTGCAAACAGAAGGATTAGCAAGGTATCAAGTACTTAACAGTATAATCTTAGAGATGCCTTAGCTTACAACTAACTAGAGATGGTTAGCCATATTAGTCTGAAGTCTAGCAGAAAGTAGGTCAGGGTAGCCCCTTAGGGTGTACCTCCACAAGCAAGAGCCTACGCTTCCTTGGGGACAGATAGTAGCAGCACATATTTGAACCACAGCTACTTGTCCCTGGGTACACTCCTGCATGTGTGCCATGGTGTGTGGCAGATTGCCCCAGGTAAGGGATGCTGGGGCTAGCAGCCTTAGTTGGGGCCCTGGGCGCTCCCAGGAGTGCAACGCTGACAATCTGTGCATGCAGAGCCTAGCTGGCAGCCAGAGTGTGGTTCTGGATGACCAGGCTCTGGTTTTGTGCTGTGCATGCTGCAGCCATATGCACCACCCCACTTTTTCGGCTGCAGGTTTTTTTTTAGATACCAGGAGTTCCTGGGATCTAGTGTTGCCTCACAAAGTGGAAAACCCTTTCACGTGTGCTATGTGTGTTTTGTGGCACCTCAAAAGCCTTTGACATGTTGCAAAGCACACATGCATGCACACCTTAAGAGACTAAATAGTGCAGAGAAGCATGAGCAAGTAGGTTGTTCATAAGCAACAACCTACTTTGTCAGGTGCTATGAATGGACAGGCAGAAAGAAAAGATTATATCTTAAAGGGAAAGTGTAACAGGGAACCGAGGCCCCTTTTCCAAGGGTTAGAAGGGAATAAAGGAGTACTATCCTGGGCCAAAACTGTCCTGCTTCTTCAGTGCCCAGTGATATCAGATGCTGAGGGGAATCTCAACAACATGGAGGCCTACCACAGGAGCTGATGCTGATTGACCGCTGACCCAGAAGAATATGCTAAAAAGACATCTGGTGGTGAGTTTTCCCTAGAGAGGGAGAGAAAGCTGGCTGGAGTAAGCTGCTGAGGGTCCATGTAGAGGATTAATAGTGACTAAGGGAGATGTTGGCTGAGTGAGTAAGGTCTGGATAGACCCTGATGGACTTGCAGCTGTAGTGAGTCATCCAGGGAAGGAGAACCCTGGGAGGAGTGATGGGATAGGCTAACTGGCCAGTGACCAGGAGTCACTGTAAAAAGGGACTATGTAAATAAAGACAGACACAGCTGGTGGACCAGAGGGATGAGGATAAATAGTTGACTGAGCTCCCTGAGAGTCTGGATTGACTAGGACCTGGTTTTTCCCTGTGGGACTGTTGCAGGAGGGACATGGGCCCCAAAGCTTGGACAATTATATAAACAGAAAGCTGTAGTATGGGTATTCCCTTTTCCCTGTGAAGGTGGGAAGGAAAAGAAACCCTACCTAGATGAATTGAGGTTTGTTGGAGACTATAAAGGGAGGGTATGCCCACTGAGAGAGCAAGCAGGGCTAACAACTCCTGCTCCAGAGGAGGAGAGGCTTGATTAACAGGAGCCATTCTAATTGGATATTTGTTGGGACTGGGCAGGGTGTAGGAGAGGTGGAGCCCTACACCAGAGACCAGAGCACCAAGTTTCTAGGATCACACAAGTAGCTGTCAACCTCCTTTCTATGTTATCTTTCTCCTAACAAAGCATGGAGGGAGACAGGAGAACAGTGACTAGAAAGGCAAGTGCCAAGTAGGCACCTTTCCACAGAATGGAACAATAGGAGGGGAGGCTGCTAGGATAGTGGGTGGCTACTATAATAGGTGGGTGGATCAGATCAGTTGAAAAGAACAAGCAAGTTAACACTTGAAGAGACACTGGAGTTAATAGCTAGTCCAGGCATTGCCATAATAGTCCATAATCAGGTTGAGACTACAGTTAATACAATCCAGTCCGTGAATGATTGGGGGTTTTTTTTTGTAATTTTGCATCCATTTGCTGTTTAAAGGAGATATTTTTGTTTAAGGGCAACTATTCTGATGTTGGCAATGGAAGATCCTGGGCCATTAAAATGTTCTGCCGTGGGATTTTTTTGTGTTTCTGGAATTGAATCAGTGTCTATTCATTCTTTTATGTTATAGCTTCAAATGTTATATTTCATTTTGTTTGGTCCAGTGATAATACTGTCTGTGTGGATGAAAACAACACTTGTGTACCTAATAGTTGGAATAGAACCTAAACTTTGATACTTAACTTGTAAGCAAAGCCCTAGCTTACCAGACCAGTATCAGGGGCACATTCTGTTTTGCTTGTATAGATGCATTATTTTTCTGTGCTTTCAGTAGGGAGCTAGAACCCAGCTAGTGTCCCTCCCATTTCTCTTCATTGAATAGCACAGATCTTCACCTGATTTCAAAGCCAACACTTCAGCGCTTCCAGATTACCCTGGAATAGTGGTCTCCAATCTTTTTATGATGAAGATCACTTTTTGTAAATAAAGGGCACCCCAGGATCTACCACCTCCCCCCACCCCCACCCCACCCCTGCCCTGCCCTCCAGCCCTCACCCTGCCCCCCCAGCTCTGTCCAAGTATGATTTTTTCCTGTTAGCTACTCAGTGACCTAACTTCACTAGGAAGGTACTTTTAGTCCTGGCTGGCTTCGAGGTTAGCATATGGGAATGTTGCCTCGTAATATGGAAGGCCAGGCTTCAGAGTCCCTAAAGAGAGTCCGAGTGTCCTAAGAGTCCCTTATCCTGAGCAGATAACTTTTTCCTAGGAGTTGTGTTGTCAAGGTATATGGCGGCATCACCATGCTGTTCTCAGTTCAAAGTGAAATAGTCACTATTTGTAAGATTTGGTTGTCTTCAGTTTCAGGGATTTTCAAAGCATTTATGTGCATCTGATGTGAAACTGTATTGCAAAGGATCAAAGGTGGAGTTAGATATTTTGGGGGCAATAATGAATTGTTTTTGACCATGTGCTATAGGGCAAACTCAGTTGCATAGGCAGAAATGTCAATGCCTAAGGAATTCAGACACACAGGCACGATTCAGTATATTATGTAAGTGCGTGGCTCAGATGCCTAAAAACTGAGTAAGTGACATGTATGTGCCTTAAAAGACGAAACAGAATTCTGTCCTAGATTTATAATCTATACCATCAGTACTAATACTTCATCACAAATAACTCTTGACTTTTCCCTTTGATGTTAACACATTTCTGTAAAGTTACTGGTATTATGAAGTCTGGGTTGGTTTTTTTTTAATTCAATACTGGTTTTAAAAACAGTTATTTTTTTAATTTCACAAAATTCCATAATTTCACACAATTTCAGCAGGTTGAATGCAATTCAGTTCATTTACCTTAGAGTTCATCCTAATATCAGTATAGACATCTTCTGACTGCAGTAGAGCAATATGAGAACAGACCATTGCCAATTTAAACACACACCTAAAATTAATTTGACCAGTTTGAACAATGATTATGTGCAATACTTCTTAAATATCTTACTAGTCAGAATAGTCATTTGCTTCAGTCATGAATAATCATACAGCTGAAGATAGGTCTATTATTTTTTATGCATTTTCTATATTATTACTCTTATCTAAAGAATAACTGACAAGTATAACTTAGCAAGAGTGCAATGGATCCTGGTCCTTGAAAACAAGTCTACCTAACTCTAGACAACATGCATCTGACTTTGGGGACTTTCTGGGAAATGTCATTGCAATTTATTCAAATATCCAGCTGAACTTGTACTGAACCATTTTTCTTTTCCTTTCCTTTGAAGGGTTTTGTAGAAGCTCAAAGAGCAGTCAAAATTTCCTTGCCACTGAATAATGAATGTAGCCTGCTCCTCACTCCAGTAAACATTGTATTTTGTAGAGAAAGAAAACAGCTGGTGCATGAAATCAAGCTTACTCACACATTTCAAGATAACTTCTCTCAAGATACATCTTTAGATAAACAGCAATCCACAATTCTTTTTCCATGAATATGAAACCTATTAAATAGTAAAGGCAGGAATATTTGTTTTGTGTGTGAGGTGGTGTGCTTGGCGTAGCAGAAAGGCTTCTTATTCCTCCAGGCTCCCACAGGCCTGTGGAATAAAAGTGGGTTGTGCATCAGTGGCTTTCTGTGGGCTCCCAGACCATATCAAACAGAGTATAACATGCTCTTAATTCAACAGATGGGAAATATTGCTTTGTAACATGGTGCCAGGAAGGGAGGGTAGCTGGGATACGAGAATACAGAGACCTGGAGACACAGACAGTAAATGTGCATTCCAGAGAGTGGTTAATGGTCAAGAAAAGCAAGAGTTCACTGAAGCAAGACAGAGAGGAATGTCCAACTTGTGATTGATGGTCAGCAGAATACCAAGGATCAAGAGAAAATAAGCACAAAAAAGACATTTCAGTAGGGAAAACAAGGCATTAATAGTGAATATCATGCCTAATGCTGATGATGATTTATAGTCTGGCTTGAGGACAAAACCACCAATCTGGTGCAGCTAATAACATGCAAGGCATGGAAAACTCCAAGGCCTTTTTAAAAAATGATAGAGTACACAACAGCCTCAAAGTTTCTCTTGGAGGTTTGTTTCCTTTTTCAGAAACTCCTGTAATCATTCAATTTACAGGGTCATCAGTCTAGGAAAAATTGTAAGGTGCCAGTATATGACTGAAATAAAAGATATTTCCAGTCAAGAAATATGGTTCTAGCATCTTTTATGAGGCACAATAAACTAAGATCACGATGCAGTTACAATGTTAGGCACTTCCACTTATAGATAGAAATGTTTATAGCTGGTTGACATTTTGAAAGGTGGTATATAAAATAAGCTATATTTTGACATATCTCCTGGATTACAAATAACAATTGGCTTTCTAAAAAATATTAGATTTCAAAACAGAACTAAAATATCTGCACTTTTGTTTTATCATGGTTAAATATATTATGCAAGATGAAGTCTAGGCCAAATGATCTACAGTACAGATAATTAATGTACTTAAGGAACTTTAGCAATAGGGTTGTACTAATAATTGATTTTTGCCAAACTAAAAAATTGAAAGCAAATTATTTTTCTTCAGATCAAACTAGTTTGTTTGTTTTTTTTCAGTTTCCCTTATCAAAATGAGAACATTGTCCAATATGGAATATTTAATTTAAGACACCTTCAGAACAGTAAAGGAATGCGGGCTAAAACTGACAGTGATAACACAACCCTCTTCCCCACATCTTACTCAGTATAAAGGAATGAGTACATGCCCAGAATGTGACAAAAGGATGCTCAATTCCCTCCCCTGACTGAGGGAACTTGAACACTATCCCCAATCACCCAAGAGAGCTGACTGACCACCAGGTTTGTGTCATTCTCATTCTCTTATGTGCTACCTCAAGGACTATTTTTATCCTTTATATGAAATTAAATGTAGAGCAACAGGAGAGAAAAAGGAAGCTCCCACTTAAACTACTTCTTAGCTTCATGTTTTAGAAACTTATCTGAGAGATGAAATGTGTTCCTTTAAATCCCTCTCTTGAAACAGATGGAGGTAGTTTTGACCCAAGATCTCACATCTCTCATAGTAAATCAGGGTTGGAAGGGACCCCAGGAGGTCACCTAGTTCAACCTCCTGCTCAAAGCAGGACCATCCCAACTAGATTGTCTCAGCCAAGGCTTTGTGTAGCCAGGTCTTAAAAACCTCCAAGGATGGAGATACCCTGGGTAACCTGTTCCAGTGCTTTACTACCCTCCTAGTGAGAGAGATTTTCCTAATGTCTAACCTAAACTTTCTTTGCTGCAACTTGAGACCATTGCTCCTTGTTGTGTCATCTGTCACTACTGAGAACAGTCTAGCTGTATCCTCTTTTGAATCCTCTTTTAGGTAACTGAAGACTGCTATGAAATCCCCCCCTCAGTCTTCTCTTTTCTAGACTAAATAAGCCCAGTTCCCTCAGCCTCTCCTCAGAAGTCACATGCCCCTCACCTAGCCATGTTCACTGCCCTCTGCTGGATTCTCACTAATTTATCAACATTCTTTTTGTAGTGCGGGCCCAAAACTGAACATAGTACTCCAAATGTGGAGTACCTCACTAGTATTGAATAGAGGGGAATACTCACTCTCCCTGATCTCCCCTTGTTACTGACATACTTGTAGAAACCCATCTTGTTCCTCTTCACTTCCTTTGCTAGGTGCTATTGTGGTTTGACCTTCTTGACTTCATCCCTGCATGCCAAAGCAATACTCATACTTCTCCCACCTCCTGCTTGTTTGTCCAAGTTTCCACTCCTTGTAAGCAGGGATCCTGGTTTTCTCTTGATTAAAAAAAAATCCCAAATTTTCAGATTAAAAAAAGGAACCCCAAATCCACATTTATTTAATAAATCAGGATGGTTTGTGCCTGCACTCTTAGTAAGGCTTCTTTAAAGTACAGCTAGCTTTCCTGGACTCCTCTCTCCCTCAGACTAGCTTGCCAGGGGATTCTGCCCATGATTTATTTCCCTGAGCAGGTGGAAGTCTGCTTTTCTGAAGTTTAGGGTCCTCATACTGCTCTCCATCCTTCCTTTCCTCAGGATCCTGAACTCCATCTTTTCATGGTTACTGCTGCCCAGGTTGCCATCTACTAGTACCTTCCCCACCAATTCTTCCCCGTTTATGAGCAGCAGGCCAAGAAGAGTATGCCCCCTAGCTGGCTATTCCAGCACTTGCACAAGGAAGTTGTCCCCAATACTCTTAAAAAATGTCCTGGATTGTCTGCACACTGCTGTGTTGCCCTCCCAGCAGATACCAGGGTGATTAAAGTCTCCCATGAGACCCAGGACCTGTGATCAGGAAACTTCCACTAGCTGTTTGAAGAAAGCCTCATCCACCACTTTCGCTTGGTCTAGTTGTGTATAGCATACACCCACCATGACATCACCCTTGTTGCTCTCTCCTCTGACCATAACTGTAGACGACTTTTACCAGGCCTATCTCCAGTTTTATACTGGAGCTCCATGGAATCATATGGTTCTTTTACATAAAGTACAAATCCTCCTCCTCCTCTTCACTACTGCCTGTCCTTCCTAAATAGTTTATATGCATCCATGACAGTGCTCCAGTCATGTCAGCTATCCCACCAAGTCTCTGTTATTCCAATTACATCATAGTTCCATGCCCATTCAAGGACTTCCAATTCTTCCTTCTTTTTTCCCGTCTCCATGCATTTGTGTACAGGCACCTATGGGAATTAGTCAATTGCACTGATTTCTTAGGAAGAATGAGAACACCTCCTCTGTTGCCCCTTCTTGCTTGCTCTTCCTCCAGGTCACCCACATCCCCACTTACCTCAGGGCTTTGGTATGCGTCCCCTGGCAAACCTAATTCAAAGCCTTAGGGTGTGAATCCTTTCCCTTTCCTTAGGGTATAAATCACTTCAGTTAATTCATTAGGGATTCATGAACAAACCCCTTTTATTTCTCATTTAATCATCAAATTCTGGCAAAGGGAGTCCTCACATCAATGCCCCTCAGGTCTCTTACCCCACTGTCACAGACTGCACTCAAATGTCCCCACTGCCATCTCTTTGTGGGTGGTCTTAGGATGCAGATCTCTTCTCTGCCCAGCCTCTGGTCTGACTACCTGGCCCTTAGGATCATGACCTGAATACCTGGCCCTTAGGATCCCAGTCATTCATTTCAGTTAGCTTTCTCTTTCCCAGATCAGCCTGATCCTCACTGGGTCTTGTCCTGGCTCCTTTGTTCAGCTGTCTTGATCCCACAGCTCCACATGGATTGCACAGCTTCCTGCTGCTCTGCTCTCCCATCTCTAGGAGAAGCCAAATGTTGGTTTGTCTTCTGGCTTATTCTTAAATTTTCTGGCAAACCTCAGACCAATGACAGCAAGCTTCTCTTGGCATATGATCCTGGGCTTCCAGAGAAATGTTCCTCTCCTGGATTGCCTCCAGACTCTTGTCTTGAGGCACTGGTAGCCACATGATACCTCTCAGATGTGCTCAAGTGATTTTCATGCTGGCCTAGAACCCACTAAATTTATTTTGGTGGGTGTTTGAGTCCTGGAGCATCCATGGAGCCCATGCCTACAGCAGCATAATACTTGTATTTGCAAGTACTACCCTGCTGTAGAGTTAATTAATTTCCTGCAGTCAAATAGAGTTGCGAATGTAAAAGTGAGACATTTAGTGCAGAGCTAATTAGTCTCCTCTGCAGTAAATGTCTCATGTAGATGCCCTGACCAAGTGGAAATGAAATTAACAGGTCTAATTATATTAATTTCTAAGGAAACCAATTTTTGTAAAAGAGGAAATGCGAGTTCAGGAAGGTAGAATAGTATGGATAACATGTCAGTTAAGGAATTACTTGCATCTCCTGATAATAGGGAGGGAAGGTTTTAGCTATTAAATCCCAGGCAATATAAATACATCACTTTATAGCTTGACTCTATCCCCCCTGCATCTACTCCCAGAACTTTTGTTACTCCCTCAGTATCCTCCCTATCTTCTAGAGCTACAATTTGGTACACTCATTCTTTCCAGTTGTATCTTCATCCAAGAGTAATGATATCTTCAGCAATACCATTAAGAATTTTTTTAGTGCACCATCTCAAATATAATGCTTTTGTCTATAAAATGTTGCCTTTGTTGTTTTGGGGTTTTTTTGCAAGGAGCTCAGAAAAAACCTACAATCTTCACAGAGGGAAGAAGGCAGAAAAAATGAAAAAAATTGAAAAGATACAGATTTATAATATTTATATTTTCCTTCATACATCATGAAGGGGTTTGCCAGTTGTAGCACAGGTTCTGTTTCCCCCAAAACTTGCACATAAGAATATCCCCTTCCTGCTTCCAAATGCATACAGATGAAAAAATACAGAAGAAAGAAAAGCACACCAGAGACTTAGTAGTAAATTTAGACAGTGATTATTTAGTAAGGTTTTATTTGGATATTTTTGTGTAGCTTTTGCATTAAAGAATAAAGAATATTTACATTAACAAGTCTGCCATATGGTGTCCTGATATATTGCTCCTGGGATTGAGAGGCCATGTTCTAAGGGACACACTTGGGAAGTTTTTGTACCATTTTATAGGTATACAGTTTCAAAGGGAACAGTATGTTGCTACAGTAATCTCTCACATAGGTATTTTTCATCAAGTTGTATCGCTTCCTTATAATATTTTATGCCACTTTTCAGCATTTCACAAAAATATCCCTCTTCTATTTTCCACTTCCTTTTATATCTCTATTTGCTTTTCTTACATTTTAAGGGAGATTAATAGATTAAATCTAACACTATTTTTTCTCTCTCAGGGAATTCAACAATGTGGCAACTCTACAAATTTGGTTAAATAATAATGAGCTTAAATGTTAACCACTGATCAATCCTTTTATGGATAATAAAAGAACTTTCCCATGCTTTCATTTGATTTTCCTGGCTAGGTTCTCTATACTCTTGGGTAACTTCCATCCATAAAATACAGTTTGTCCAGCTAAATCTATTTGTCTTGTAGAGCAAAGAATTACCAGGAGACTGAAAAAATAAGATTTATATGGGACTATGATATGCAGGAAATTGAGGTAAAAGGTATTTGTGGAACATCAACAAACTACAGAGGATATGAAAAGGGGGTTTCAAAAAATTGAAGCATACAATAAGTGTTTGTAATTTAAGAAGCAGAATCACTTAGGGTCAGATCCAAAAAAAGGACATAGGTGTTAAAAACAGAATTTAGGAGGAGGATGGGTCCCTTAGTCCAAAACTGGGATCCAAAAAAGACCACTTGAGAGTCTCCCTATACAAGAGATAGATAAACTCACTCAACTCTTTCTTTCAGACTTGAATAGTTCTAGTTTCTTGCAATTCCACTTTCTGGTTCTATTCAGAACTGCCCTGGCTTGAACAACTGAATACTTACCTCTCTCACAACCTTTCTTGGGAACTAGAAGCTAAGGGGAGCATCCCTAAATCCTCTGAGAGGATCCAATATGCTAAGTATACTTAGAGAGCACACCAAATATGTATTGAAACATGAAGTTCAGCACAAAACACAGATGCCACAGCCCCTTAAATTCAAATATATGACTGGAGGTAATTATGATTGTCTTGGTCAGTGAACACCACGCAACAAGAAACAATAAGATTCCTTGGGTTAGCTGGTAAGTGGAACCATAACTCTTTAACTTACTGTCAAAACTAATATGCAGGGAGGGAAAATGTGTTCTAGCCTCTGCTCCCAGGATTATTTATTTATTTATTTTAAAACAGGACTACTTCATTCAAAACAGGTAAGAAGACCAGGGAAACAGAAACAAACCTAGGGCAGAGACGAAAGCTCTCCTCCCCCTGACCCAACCCAGACAAGCCATTTATGTGGTTCTTAGGGTTTTTTCCTGGCAGGTAGGATATGGGAGTTTAAATTATGGATCTCTGCCCCAATCTTCTTGTTCTTGGATAAGGGCTCAGGCTATATTACCCTTAGATTATTATGTAAGAGGTAAGAAGCACTGCTTTTGCCTCTTTTTTGGTCATATCTGAAAAGGAGGAAGCCCTGCTGAGTTCCTTTCCAGCATTCTTGTAGGTGCCTACCTTCAGAGAAGGCTCCTGTCTCTGGATTGCAAGTCAACAGCTCATTCAGTTGTTAGAGAGAGAAAATGGACCAGTGTTCAAGTCTGGCAAGTTCTCATGTTTCACTCTGGGTTCTATAGCTAATTCTCCATGTAAAAAGAAGTCTTTAACTTTTCTGTTACTCTGTTTAACTATCCTTGCCTTGTTAGAGACTGTGTAAGTCTTCTTAAACAGAAATGCATTCATACTCCCTAGGTAAAAGATAAATGCAAAATAATAAAAGCCAGGATTCTAAAAGATAAACTTACTCTTGCAAAGATTATTTTTAAAAAGGAGAGTAAAATATATTACTTCAAGCCTGTAACAAAAATCAGATCACATTGATTCATTGAACTGTATTGTGATATAAGTAGTCAAACCAAACATTGTGAATATTTAAATGAACTCACTGAAGCTATGGATACAATAATGGATAAGTCTGGTCAAGATTCACTTCTGACTTAACAACAACTTAAGATGCAGTAAAAAAGACACTGCATTGAACAGGCAGTGCCAAAGGTAACACAAGTGAAAAACATGGTCATTCTGGCTCATTATAACACTGATTACCTGAAATAACTAGAAAAGAACTGAATGGAAAGGAATGTTAAGTGTTTTTTTCTGGGGTTTTGGCCACCCAGATATAAGGAAGGTGGCATCCACCTTCTGGCAGTTAAGCTATATAGAGATAAAAGTTATCATTTAAAAACACTGCTTTATTTAGAACACTACAAAAGTTGGGAATTGGGGGTGTGGACAGAAAGAAGTGCAGGTCCCAACTGTAACTCAGAACAATTTCTTCAAAGCATTCTAAGTTACATTGTTACCCCAGCCCAAACAGAAGTTCCCAGTTGGTTCCAGGGCAAAGGGGCAAAAGGGTCAAAGGGCCTGCAGTCAGATTCCCACAGCAATAGCCATGGCTCTTGGCCAGTGCTCCCTGTTTTTAGAATGGGAGTGGGTAAATGAAGCAGAGAAAACTTGTTCTTGAGGCTCCCCAACTGGTACTGAAGGTTGGGGTGGGCGAATTGGAGCTCCCTCCACCTTAGGGGGGCTCCAGTACACCTGCCCACCATTTGCGGAGGGCTGAAAAATCCCCAGACTGAACTCCCTCTACTCCCTTTCCCCCCTCCCATTCTGAAAACAGACACAGATTGGGAGCTCTGCAGACACAAGTTATAAAAGATGCTACATTTTTAAATGTCTTTATCATGATACCTCATGCAATGAAGGGTTAGACTATCACCCTATTGGCTATTTTTTAATCTGTCTGAAGCTGTGCACTTGTGTTTGGCCACAGCTGTAGGATAATTTCTGTGGCCAGATTGGGCAAATATTGTCACTTCTATGCTATACCCTGGGAGATGGTCTCTATAAGGGGTCTGCAGAGGTTACCTACTGCCACATTAGATTTTATTGTTAGTTCTTATTATTTGTATGCTTCTATTTGTTGAACCCAATGCTTACTACAGGATGAATAGCCTAGAAAGAGGTGTGGGAAAAATTTTAATGTGTACTTATTGTCACATTAAAAACAATGCTTCCTCAAAAAGGGATATATTCAGCCTTTATATAGCATATTAATATTGTAAGAGCAGGTTTAGAGACGCACCTGCTTATTCTATTTTCTCCTAAGGCCTTGGGTCTAAGGCCTACATTTCTGTACCATCCATTCCTGTATCATAAGATAAAGTAACAGAAAAGTCTGACAAGAACCAAGAAAATCATCATAGTCCTGCATTCATTTTTCCAAAAGCCTCAATGACTTTCATTCAGAACTAGTAGAATTTATTAGTCTGTTCAGTGAACATGCTGATGAACGGGGATCATGGTTTTCTCTAATTAAAAAAAATCCCCATTTTTCAGATATAAAAAAGTAACCCAAAAATACACATTTTTCCATGATTAAATGAAACGCTGCTAATATATATATATAGCAGATTTTCATTTTAATCATGGAAAAATGTGGATTTTGGGTTACTTTTTATATCTGAAAAATGGTTTGTTTGTTTTTTATCAGAGAAAACCAGGATCCCTGCTGATGAACATAAACAAGGAGTATTATCCAAGTCACAGAAAGCACCAGATGGAGGAATTGGTAAGATCTCTTTTATATTTCACAGACCTTCAGACTGTTTTTAGTTCCAGCTAAAATGTAAACTGAGGTGTAATATTAACTCAGGTGAGCATTAACTCAGGTGTGGCAATGATTGACAGTGAAGGTGGATGCACTGTCAAGATGCACAAGAAGGCTAGATTTTTTTAAAAAAACTGTATAAAAGATACACCTTTAACTATATTGGCTATAGGAATAATAAAAGAATAACTTTTGATGAGTTTTGCTTGGTTTGTTGCATTTTTTAAACTTAATATGCACTTTAGCAAATCAGTACACATATCCACATTCCAATAAAGTTGTATTGGTTTCTGCTTTGATCTTAAAGTGAATAATATAGCATTGGGTACTGACTATGTTAGTAAATTGTCTAGTTTCTCTTTAACTGGAGATAAATGTGTTAGTATAGTAGGAAGCTTGTTGCTCATGGTGTTTTAAGAGAAGGCAGACTGCAGATGGAGCAGTGTGCAGGTGCTACAGGAGGCAATCAGGAGTCACATGACCCAAAAGGTGGCTGGGCATCCTGCTAAAGAAGGATTGTAAGATGATATATCCTGAGCTGGGATAGTAGTCTATCCTAGCAAGCAAGATGTGAAGAACTCCTGAACAGCAGGACTGCATCCAGAATCCAGACAAATACATAAACTGGGTAATCAGGCTGGTAGTCTGGGGATTGAAACAAAAGGCAGTGGTGGTCTCAGCTGGCTCAGAAGTGGGGCCAGAGCTCAAAAGCTAGGGGCTAAGGCCAAGAGTGGGGCCACAGCATTATGAAAGCAAGGCAGGTCAGGGACCCATAGCCTGCAGGACAAGAGGCTCAGTCAGGAACTTGTAACCCAGAAGAGGTAAGCAGGGAGCCCAGAGGTTTCAACTGGCCTAGGAGTAAGGATAGGGTCAAGGGCAAGGAACTAAAAGCTGTGAGGGTCACAACTGGAAACTGGCAAGGTAAGAGACCTGAAGCCCAGAAGGATGGAGTCAGGATAGGAGTCCAGTGCCTCAGAAGAATTATGATCAGTGTCAGGAACCCACAGCTGCATGCTGAGTAGCCAAGGTGGGCAAACTGCCCAGGTTTGCCCACCAGGTCTGGCTAATGTGGTCCCTATTTTTAAAAAGGGGAGGAAGGACGACCCAAGTAATTATAGGCCTGTAAGCCTTACCTCGGTGCTCAGGAAGCTCTTGGAGAGGATCATCAAGGAGCACATCTGTGGGGGTCCTGCAGGGGAGATCATGCTCAGGGGTAATCAGCCTGGCTTCACCAAAGGTAGGTCCTGCCAGACCAACCTGATTGCCTTCTATGACCAAGTAACTAAATCCTTGGATGATGGTTTCACCGTGGACATAGTCTTTCTTGACTTCCGTGTCAAAGACCAAAGAAGGCCTTTGACACTGTCTCTTACCCCATCCTCATCAACAAATTAAGTGACTGCGGCATTGATGCCTGCACAGTTGGATGAGTAAAAAATTGGCTGATGGGGCACACCCAGAGAGTAGTGGTGGACGGGCTGTACTCAACCTGGTGAGATGTGAGCAGTGGGGTACCCCAGGGCTCAGTCCTTGGGCCCACACTGTTTAACATCTTCATCAGCGACTTGGATAAGGGGGTGGAAAGCGCGCTGTCCAAGTTTGCTGATGACACTAAGTTGTGGGGTGAGGTGAACACACTTGAAGGAAGAGAGAGGCTGCAACTAGATTTAGACAGAATACAAAACTGGGCAGATGAGAATAGGATGGGGTTCAACGTAGACAAATGCAGGGTGCTGCACCTTGGGAGAAGGAATCCACAGCATACATACAGGCTAGGGAGTTCCCTTCTTGAAAGCAGAGGCGAAAAGGGATCTTGGAGTCATTATTGACTCCAAGATGAACATGAGCCGCCAATGCCAGACCACAGCCAGCAAGGCCAGCCATACCTTGTCATGAATTCAAAGGTGCATCTCAAACCAGTCCAGAGAGGTGATAATCCCCCTCTTTGCGACTTTGGTCAGGCCGTAGTTGGAGTACTGCATCCAGTACTGGGCACCACACTTCAAAAGGGATGTGGCCAGCCTAGAGAGGGTTCAGAAGAGGGCCACCCACTTGGTGGGAGGGCAGCACGACAGGCTGTACGAGGAGAAACTCAAGGACCTGAACTTGTTCAGCCTCAGCAAGAGGAGGCTGAGGGGGGACCTGATGGCTGCCTATAAGATCATCAAGGGGGATCAACAGCAAATAGGCAGAGCTCTTTTCTCCCCAGCACCACCTGGGATGATGAGGAACAATGGTCATAAGCTGATGGAGAATAATTTTAGGTTGGAAATCAAAAGGCAATATTTTACAGTTAGGGTGGCCAAAATCTGGAACCAGCCTCCCAGGGAAGTGATCCTCTCCCCTACCTTGGGCATATTCAAGAGGAGGTTGGACAATTACCTGTCTGGGGTCTTGTGAACTCAGCATTCATTCCTGCCTGTGGCAGGGGGTCAGGCTAGATGATCTGTTCAGGTCCATCCTGACCTTAACAACTATTAAAATAGATGTGGGCAGAGAAAGACAGCTAGAAAGTGAATGGTAACATCTGAGATTCAGGGGCATGATTTAAAGGCTAGTTTGAGTCACTTAATAAGCCCTTAAGATGTTGAGTAATGAAACCTAAATTCAGGAGTGTACAAGATCTTGCTCAGGGATTACAAGGGCAGCCTACCTTTTCTAAGTACAGGAAACCCTCGCGATTCATAGGTTTGGTATTCACAGTTTCAAATATTCACGAATGCTGAACCCACATTATAATAAACTTAAAGCAGCTCCGTGGGAACTCCTTGCTTGCTGCTGCCAGGCTCCTGCCACCACTGCTAAACTCCTGCCTCCATGTTTCTGCCATTGCCAGAGCAGCCATGCCTCCCCCCACAAGCTGCAGGGGGCACTGCATTCATGAACACAGGTGGCGTTCATGGATGCAGTGCCTTATTCACAGATTTTACCATTTGCAGGGAATATGAGAACGTATCCCTCACAAATGGTGTGGGTTGCCTGTGCTTACTTGCATCAAGGCATGGCAGTTCAGCCCAAATGAGAGAATGCTTAAGGGACTAAGGACATAACAGGAGCAGCATGACCACCAGGGGACATCATGGCCACCCCCGGGACCCTAGCCTGTTGCAGTTATATGTGGTGGTGCTCCATACAATCTGCACCCTCCTATTCAAATTCATTGATCTACCCATTAGGTATTCATTTAATCCAAGATGGAATATGGGCCAGGAACATTGTGCAAAAGAATGTAAATGGCTCTTCTGGCTTTCACATCTCTAGCACTGCATCTTGTATAAAACCTGTATTTACAAATTTGGCCTTTATTTATTTATTGAAACTAGCAAGCTGTATACATAGAACAACTATTGCAAGAACCTACACAATTTTACTAGTCTAATTCTCACCTTTCTTTCACCTCTTGGTGAAATCTTGCTTATTCCTTAAGTTCATCTCTCAGGCCTTGTTTGAGGCAGGTGATAAATTTCCATAACAATCAATAGATGTATAGCACATAGATGGATCTGACGACCTGGTAACACAGTTTTAAAATAAATAATTAATGGATTATCTTTGCCTCCTCTTGAGTCTCAACTTCAACACATAATCAGAAGTGTTCATGAACTCAAAACTAAGGGCATGGAAGGAAACTGCTTATCAGTATAAAGAGACTGCAGAAATACTGTTAAAGAATTCATAGACAAAAAGCAATTTAACTTGAGATATCTAATGAATGACAATTTTACTTTAAGCTTATTAAAACCAAATATCAAGCTCCATTTCAAACTCTGAGCACTCATTAAAAATTAAAATTCATGATCATTTTTAATATAAATCATCTCATTAAACTACTTTTGTCCACTGCTGGTGCTTCCACAGTCATAATCATATCCAGTCTCAAATCATAATTTTTGCATACCTATAAATAATCCTGATCCTGTTCTTTCCTCAAACGAAAAGATTATAGCTTTGTACTGTTTCTGCAAAGTTAATAGAACCAAACTCTGATGAAGAATGGAAACATTCAGGGCTTGAGAAAAAATGTAAGAATTATACAGCAGATACTTAAATGTTTGAACTCAATATAGGCCCACAGACTCCATATTTGGAATAGCTTTCTCTCCCCTCTGCACATGACATGGGTATGAATAAAAAAGAAGCTTGTTTCATTTTTTCATTTCAAATAACTCCAGCAGGCCAATCTAAAGAGCCTAACAGCAAATTTCAGAAATGTGGTCTTTCTATGGTAATGTTCAGAGGAACAGAAAGAAATTTAATGGAATACTACTTCAATAGTACTGCGATGAAGTGCATCAGGAACAGTACTTATCCAACTAATTGTGTGCCTAGTCTTTTGAACAGCAAATTATTGAGACTTGACATAGCTTTCCATCTCCTATACTTTTCTGCTATGCCTCTGATATGAGCAAAAATGGACATATGCAGATTCTTAGTATGGATATAAATGAGTGAGATGTGAGATATACACGCAGGAATATATGCAATTATCGTATTATTCAATAGTGCATTCTAAATATGTTTTTTCTTTGCCTATCTTCAATTCTCTCCCCTCCCTGCCCCCACCCTTCAATCTGGCATTAATATGCAATTCCAGACATGTTTTAGTATGTGTTCTTCAGAACCCAGGGTAATCCAGGAGAGAGAGTATTGGTGTGTAATCGACCTATACCCCCACAATAAAAATACTGAATCAAATTATAAAACGTATGACTACTTTAACTCGCATGGCTTATTTGTTAACCATGGGAGGTGGGTATTTAATCTGTCAAACATTTGTAAAACACCAAAAGCAATGCAACCTCTGACCTAGGTCACTGAAACTGCACCCAGTTCAAGAGATTTTTCTGCTCACCCAGCCTGTTTCATACATTTATCCCATGCCTTATGAAGCATGCAGAGAGAATATGATCTTTGACTTCTAGCCACCTGTGACCCATACTTTTTGTGTGAAAGAAATATATGACAGGATGGCGATTAAGACCAGCTTTCTTTTTTTATTCAGGTGCATAGCCAGCTGAGCTGCAAGACCCATGGGTGCATTAAGTTATAACTAATTTTTCTTCCTGCTAAACTTGCCTCTAGGCATGTAGTACAGAGTTTTCAGTGACAAACTATCTTAACACTTTGTGTAAACAATTAGAGGGCAACTCATTCTCCCCTTGAAATCAATGACAAAACCATAAATGGCTTCACTATAATAACCAGACTCTTATTTTCATTCTTTCACATTGTAAAAAAAACCCTATTCTTCATTTCATTTCTATTTCTATGTATCTCTATCTCTAACTTTAATTACAACACATTACCTGTTTTCTAAACTAATATAGAAGCTTTTGACATGCAGCAGTTGTTTCTTTGGAAGCAGATTATCATATTTCTCCATCACTAGTGCTGCACAAAAGTCAGCATTTCATTTTTATTGTACTTCCTTGCAGTATTTACAGTTTAGCGAAGGGGCAAACTTCTACCAAATTCAATATTATTATGAATTAGTATCTATTAACATTAAGTTTTTTACTTAGTTTGCTAATACATTGATTTCACAGGAATATATGCAGATAAGTTAAATTATGGCCTTGAAAAACCTTTGCAGACCTTAACCATAGGCCTTTACAAGCTGATTCATACCTGTAAGTCAGTGAAACTCTGACTTGATAATTCCACCAATTTAAGATGAAGCAGAACCTAAACACATTTAATTTCATACAGTGACACCTGCCCCTGACTCTTGCATTTGCTTGAAGGAGATAAATTGCAACTCCCCATTGTGGAGCAGGAATGGGGAGCCCTGATCCCTAGGCAAGTGACCTAGCTATTGGGCTATAAATAGGATGGTCCTCCTTCTTTTCATCCCTATTACTTCCTACAGGCGTCCACCCCAAGTGATCCTATTTTGCCACAGATGGAACTAGAATTCCAAATTTGCGGTGAGGGGGAGTAGGCTAAGAGCCAAAATTGTAGCCCTGAAGTTCTGAGCATGCCACTTGATCATGTGAAGGGGAAATACAATTTAGCCCTAGATCTTTTAATATAAGCATTTATGTGGGTCCAATTATCCTGGTTTTCTCTGATAAGAAAATGTCCAATTTTTAGATATAAAAAAATAACCCAAAATGAACATTTTTCTGTGATTAAAATGAAATGCCACTAATATATATATTGGTTATTAAAATGAAATGCCACTTAGATCTATCTATCTAGCCAGCTAGCTAGCCATCATTGGAATTTCATTTTAATCAAGGAAAATGTGCATTTGGGATTCCTTTTTTTAATCCAAAAATTGGGGATTTTTTTTAACAGACAAAACCAGATCCCTGGTTATAATATATAGTTAATGATATAGTACTGTTTTTTTGCAATAGAGTATGAAAGTAACATCCTTCTTCACACCATGAGCAGATGAGTAAGTGTTGTCATTCTACTGAGGGGGACAGATAAAGACACAGTCACAGCTGCTGTAAAACAAAGGTAACTCCAGTGAAGTCAGTGGTAGAACTGATAGCTTGCAGGGTTGGGCAGGAATACTACAAAACAGACTGGCCAATAGTGTCTCCTTACAGTGATGCTGCCAGATGTCTCCTCTGCTTCCTCTCTTCAACTGTTGGTCTGGCTGACAAAGCCAATTAAAGAATATACCAGATTTTGGGCGTACCACCATCTCCCTTTAATTATTCACTCCATGGCCCACTGATGTGGAGGTGCAGAGGCAGGTTTAATGAAAGTATGCCTGAAGAGGTAGAAAATTGTAGGTGCATCCAAGAAAGCCAGAGTCAGGAATGGTAGAAAGTGTTTAGATCAGTGGTTCCAAGCCTTCTTAGACTCAAGGCACCCTTTGGAAAATGCCAGCTCTTAGCTTTCTGTCATGTGTTCCCCACAAAAAAAATAATAAAGCAATTCTTCTGTTGCTGAACTCAGACTGCAGCAGGTCAGAATGTTTTTGGCACTTCAGATTCCTATATGAAATCTTTAGGTTTGTTTTGTGAATCTTTGGTAAATGTTTGCATACCTAACAGTGTTAATATTGTGCCACACCCCATGACACCCATATAAGTATCTTGTGACACCCTGCTTGAAAATCACTGATTTAGAATAATCCAGTATGCTCAGGGGAGTTAATAGAAAAAGTGGCTAGAATCATCTTGAATTATGCCTAATGAAGAATGACGTATATTAACCTCATGTGACAATGGAAGACAGGTAGTAGAACAAACTTCATGCAGGGACACCAGTATTATCCAAGCCAAAGAGCTGAGAAGCTCTGAAGTAGGTTTTAGAAAACAAGGAAAGAAAAAAAAATCCAACCCTACAAAATCTTGTGTTTTTCCCTTGAGGCCTGACCATCTATAACCTTTAAATACTGGTCACTGGACAGCTCTGAGAACACCTGGATGACTGGATCTGCTGTGGTCAGGAATCTCTTCAGTCTTCAGGGCTAAGGACAGGCATTGCATGTAAATCAGTTTAAGTGATCAGAGACTGGTTTAAACCTGTAACATAACAGATATTCAGTCCATATAAACCAGTTGAAAATCACTGAAACCGGTTTGAGATAAACCTGGTTGACTGTAGCATCAGACTTAACTGATTTGGGTCAAATGAGTATATAAAATGTTTGTCCTAGACCCCTTCCTCGTTTAATTTAAACCACAGTCCCCCCAGCATCCCAGATGCTTTGCAGCCCTGGGCTGTGCTATCTTCTCCAGAGCAGGAGTAGATGGCTCTATTCCTCTGCTTCCTAACTGAAGCCTTGGAGGAAACTGCAGGTATATCATTGTGTACTTGGCTTCCCCCTCCCCCATCCCTCCATCACCACTCCTTGCTCAAGCAGAGATTTCCTGCCCCCCCTCTCTCACAGCACAGAATATAGCCAGCATGTGGTATGCTACCTAATGCTGAAAGGTGTTTGTGTAAAGCAGACAGGACAAAAGAAGACAGGACACTGTCGACTTAGGACTTTTTGGAGCTAGTCATCAGGTCAGCTGGTAATGTCCTTCTGTTCCTTCCTTGGAAAAAGGTGTTTAAGAAGAGCTTGAACTAGTCAGAGGATTTGTTTTCTTGACAGGGTGCTAAATGCTGTGTTATCAACTCCCTTGCTGGTAAGGAGCAGTGGGAGTGGGGGACCCCTCCCTATTCAGAGCATCTGGCCAGGTCCCCCTCAGCTCAGCACAGTAGAAGGGAAGGGAGGCCTGCTCTAGCACCCTCTAGCTTCCAGCCTGAACCACTCAGGCATGTGCCTGCATTTTCTCAGTCCAGAGAGAATGTGTGTGCACTTGCGAACTGGTTCAGCCTAGCCAGGTTAAATTAACCTGCAAAGATTGAAAAAATTCAGGCTTAGGTTCTCTCCCCATCCTTCATAAACAAATGAACATCTTACATAAACCTCTTAATTCTTCCTGTCTCCTCCCTTCTCCCTCATCAAGTACTTATCTGCCCCTCTACTCATCTTACATGTCTTATTCATCCTACCCTTCCATGCCTGCCATATAGTAAATCTGCCCATCTTCCCTCTGTTAGTTTTCTGGTTTCTGAACTCTCATGTTTAGTGTTATCAGAGAGTTGTGGTAAATGTTAAAAAAAATCCTCATCAAGCAAATCACAAGTTTTAAAAAATCCAAGTATTATCAAATGATAGCACTGATTCACATCCTGATCATTCAGCCCACATGACCTCTTGCAATATATATAGTTAAAAGAATTCATAAGCATTGGGTTATTTGTTTGGATTTTTCTCTCACAAGTCCAAAAATATTGAGTTAAAAAAGCACTCAGATTAATTCTTCCAGTACTAGAGCTCATAGACATTTTGTGGTATTTATGGGTTGGTGCCACAATTTGCACATAGATTATTTCTAACCTTGAAAGCACTCAGTTATTAAATTATTCAAGTGCAGATCACTAACAGAGTGTTAAGCAATCATTAGGTAGTCTCCCCACATCTATTAAAGTATTTGAAGTTCTGGCATGAAATGCTTTTGATGTTAGTAACTATGCTCCCTGCTTAGTTATACATTGTTTGATTCTTCACGCTGATTAGATATATACCAAATAAACTCAAACAGTTCTTCCTACATAATTCATCTTTAGTGGGATTTCTGCTTTTGCAGAGCAATTTCCTGGCATTAAGACTGCTGATGTATGAAGCCTGAATTCCTCTTAATTGAAATAACTTAATGGAAATAACTCGGTACAGAAGACTTTAGAAAGGTGTAAAACAGTGGCAAGATATTTGCTCAAAAGACAATAAGCATTGTGGTGGAGACTTCACATTTTAAACATACATGTACTTGTTATATGTTCATTTCAGAATTTTCAAAAGAGGTTAGGATACTAAACAATTAAAAGTCACAATAGGAGCTACTGGATACCAAGATTTTTTGTTTGTTTAAATCTGGCCTTTATTTTGGTCTTACATGGAACTGGAAGATTTTCAAGCACAAATCTGATGGGACTTGTTCTCCTAAATTGCCTAGCCATTTCTGAAAATCCATCATCAGCTTTTGTTGCTGAGCACTGAAAATATAGCCCTGAGCTATTATATGTGTGTGATTCCATTTAATGCCCATAGTAGAGCTGAAATATGTTAAATATTGTATTTAAAAAATTTAGTTTAGCTATAATTATCTGAAATGCCAGGAAGAATATCACACTTGTTTTAACATATTTTCAGACCTTTGCTAAAAATGCACAAAATGGAATTTGCTACACTTCTATACAATGCATTTAAATGTGAGTCTGTTTTTTAAACTGCAAAATCAACCAATACATAAGTAAAATCATTACTTTAATATGTTCTAGAAATCTACAACCAGAGGTGAGATTTTCAAAATTTAGTCTAACTCTGTTCCCACTGATAACTGTTGACATTAATGTGAGTAGAGTTGGCATAACTCAATGCTTTTGAAAAATGACATCCCAAAACATGTCTGGGTCACCTTCAGATCCCATAAGGAATCTGCTGCAAGCATGGCAGCAGAATTTATATTGTTTTAATTCTATATAGCTTCTTACTTCTGAACCACAGTGTCCAAGCAACTTCCAGAAACACACACACACACACACACACACACACACACACACACACACACACACACACACACACACACACACACACACAGACTTGCTTCTATAAAATAGACATGTAGTCTATTTTATAGAAGGTAGATCAAAGAAGTGTTCCTTGAATTTGGAGAAGAAGGTAGAAGGGGTTGCAATAGTCTTTAATTCCTGTGGGATGTTGCGCTACATCTGGGACTGACCTTGAAAAAGCTGTCTCTCTCTTGTACAGATAAGCTTTACCCTTATGTGGACAATGCTTAAGAAGAAGAATATTTGCTTCAGAACAGTAGACAATTTCATGTTGGGTCCAAGCCAATCAGGGCCTTGAATGAAGATAAGAATTAAAATATTCAGCTTTTAACTCACTCACTGATTGAATGTGCTCATGGTAGGCCATGATGGGACATGGAATAGCAAGATACCATTGCTGATGAGATATGAATACCAAATTAGAGGTCCAGGTTGTCAGTTTTTACAGGCTTGAAAATAAAATCATATTTGTTTTCTTGTTTTGGTTTTGTTTGCTATATGAAAGTCATCCCTTTAAATGCAAAATCCTTCACAAGTAAGCCTCAAGGATTTCAAGCTGAATTAGTGCAGCTATGAAAGATGTGATTCGCAACTGGTTGGCAGCTGCTCTTAGTTAGAATGTTTTTAATCTCCACAGCCCAGAAATATGTTTCCCAGAGTTAACGGATGCATTATTGGCAAAGGGCAATGAAATAACTCGAGATTCAATCTGTCCTCTACAATGTTCTTTATCATAAAAACCAATTACTTCACTTTTTTCACTTCTGTCTTAATAAAATCAAGGCCTTGCTTGACCCCATGGTTTCAGGCTAGTACCGTACTCTCCTCTAATGGACCTGATTTCTTATTTCCAGCCTTCGATCCATGTGATCAATTATATGAGGCTACAAATACAAAGATTGTCTTAAATTATGTCCAGTGATTTTAGCTATATAATATTTTTCCATAGTGCTGCATGCTTTTGTCTATTTAATTTTCTTTATTGATAATTTTTATAAGTTTGGGTGAAAATTGCATAGCAACTTCTTGCTTCATTCTTCGTTACAAGAAAAAGGATCCTGATGTGGAATAAAATGGCATGCTCCATTGAAGTTAATGGAGCCAGGATAATTTACAGTAACTGAAGCTTGTCTGTAATAATGGATAGCTTTCTAATGTCTGACTTTAACTTTATCCACATTTATAAGATCTCTTGTATCAGCAGGTCAAGTGTGCAGTAATTAGATTAAGAAGACTTAATGATAAAGGTACTATAAAATGAACGCTATAGTTACAGCTTTAGTATCCTTTTAGTCATGAAAAGGAGTCTGTGTAATAGATAGATAGATACAAACACGCTCCAGCAAACTCGATTAATTGAGTCTAATGTGCTGTAATTACAATGCATTGGAACAGCCTTGCTGCATATGTATGTGTGTGTTTGTAATATATTTATAAATAACATTTGTAGAAATACTAATCAATTGTAAAATATTTTGCATTGACTATCTAAAGACATTTCTAAATGTGTATTGCTTTAAAAGCCTGCTTTGCAGCTGTGAAAAACAGCTCAATTGCATTGCATTGTCATTATTAAATTTATAACATAACATGTCATACTGGCCTCTTAAAAAAAAAAGAAAAATTTAAATCTTGCTGCTGACTTTAAGAATGAAATGTAGTAGAGTAACATAAGAGATGCTTATTATTAATGTTTATTCTTTTTTATAATTGTCATTTGTTTTCTTTTTATATAAATTTCTCCTCCCACAACTATTAGCCTATGTTAAAATTTTATCTTCATTGTATTTGCTTTATAACTCTGATCTCTGTCCTGAATAACTCCTGCTTTTTCCTCCAGTCAGAGAACAAGGTACAGCATGATATTTCAGCAACTCTGGGTGCATCTACACAAAACACTTTACAGTACAATAGACTAATCTACTGCTCAGTAAATCACCACCATCTACATGTATGCAACATATATTGCAGAGTAAATTAGTCTAGTGCATGGTTGGCTACTACTTGTAGATACAGGCAGTAGATTTACGCCTCAGTAGCTACTGTACAGAAGTGCACGTGAAGACAGCTGAGCAGGAACAAATTTCTCCTGATCAGCCCAGGCAGTGGGGAATGGGGAGGAGGGGACTGTCCCTTGTCCCAGGCAGCTGCCTGCTTCCCAGATGACCCCCACTCCAATCTACTGATTGAGGCATACGGCTGGGAAGCAGGCAGCATTCCAGGGCACGGGACAGTTTTTCAGCCCCTGCCTCCACTGATCAAGGTGCAGGGCTGAGAGACAGCTGCCCCAGATGCAGAACAGCTCCCCCCACCTCCTGGAGCCCAGGCCTAAACCCAATGTCCCATGCCAGCCAGCCCAGGGCTGGCACCCAGGGAAATCTGGAGCTCTCCCTGGCTGCTGCTCCCACTGGAACTGCTCCCTTCAGAAGCAAATTTGCTCCCAGTGGGTTCATGTGTAAACATGGTCCTGGGGAAAGTTTGCTGAGCCTTATTTTATTGTGCAGGAAGTTTAAAGCACATTGCATGCCTATACATATGCAGCTAGGCTGTCCAATGCACTGTAATTACAGCACATTGGAAAATACTCAGTTAATCAAGTCTACTGGACCATGGGAATTATTGCAATGCAGCAGACTCCAGCACCATGTGTACCAGCATCTCCACATTGCAAAATGATGGCAGTGGTGCTTTAACTAGAGCGGGGATGCTGATACATGTGATGCTCTGGGTGTTTTAATTACTGGTTCCCCCTGGACCACGTATATAAATGCCCATTAATAGTGTTTAAATGCCCACCACATGTACACACACCCTCATTGTCACCTTTTTTCTTACTTGTTTTGTAATTTGTGTAGAACATTAAGAGTGAAACAGAAAATAAACTTCCTTTAGTGCTGAGTAAACTTCAGAAGATTTGAATCAGTACCCTAAAGTTTGAATCTCTATCTGATTCATGAGTGAGTCTCACAAGTCCAAAAATTTGAGTTAGAAATCTTTGAAAAATGCATCTTCTTGTAAAGATTTTATTTTCATTTTATTAGTACCTGACAATCCTAATCAGGATTCAGAGCCTTATAATTATAGTAATATTTACCAAACCACACATGTAATGAAACATATGTAATGAAGTGCAGAATTGTATTAAATTCTGGTGAGGGGAGTATAGCTGTTGGCTTGACTCACTTCAGTCATCTGAAAAAGCATGGTTCTTTAATTCATAGGCTGATCTGGCTCACCCCAGTTAGAGGATTATCCACTTGCACACCAGCCTCTGTTGGCTCTTGTGAACTGCACATGAAATTTACGTGTAGGTCATGGAAGAACAGAGAAGCATTTTGTATTATTTTGGGGTTATGCTAAGAATATTCAAAACTATTTTTATTGTTGGCAGTCCCTCAGTATGAAGATGATAGTTTTCAAGTAAAAAAGGAAGGCACTAGTGAGTCTGCAGATGACCGGGGAGTCCAATCTGAGATCCATAGTTCAAATGCAAACATGGCAAATAGTTCCAGAAGGAAGGAGTGGATCCTGATACCAGCAGGTAACAACTCTTTCCCTTTGTCTCAGACACCTATTTGCCTCCATAATCAGTTGATCTTCCTCAAAATGATCAATGCTTTGTTTTACATTGCAGTGCTACTGGGGGTGATTTAGTGCTTGAGTCTTCCAGGTATTGATGTTAATATTGCATTTCTTCAGATTGGCCTCAAGGTACTTTTGAATCTCTTCTTTTGCCCACCTCCTCAGAAGTGACCTTCTGTGAGTTTAAAGTCTAGGACACAGTTCGGGAGCTGGCTCCAAGGCATCCTTATGAAACATCCTGTGCAACACTTGAATTCTTTATGCTTTCTCCTCACTACTTTTTTTTTCACTCTGGAACTTTTCATTGTGTCTTAGCTTTAATGTAGCAATAAATGGTGGAATTTTGCTTCTGTTTGAAGCTGATGTAATTCTGCCAAGCATTGAAGGCTTTCCTTTTTCTGTCAATGAGAGCTTGAATTTCCCTATCATTCTAATTGAACCAGACTGATGTTTCTTTGTGGAAAAGCCTAGAGATAACTTCTTATGCCTCATGAATGCCTTTCTTGGGGCCCTATCAGTGATCAGTTGTGTCAAAATCATCACAGAAGTATTGAACCTCTTTCCTGGTTGCTTCTTTTGTTTATATAATTTTGGGGTAATACAAATGGATATGGCTGAACATATCAAAAAATGATCCAGCCAGCACTCATCTACACTTGTTATAGCTATGGTGATTTAGATGTTACAAAGATTCCAAGCCCACACTGGGCATGCCTATATATATATTACACATCCCTAAACTTAACAAGCCTTTGATTAAGGCACATTAAGGTGATTTAGGCATGCACCTACATGTGCGTTCATGAAGGTGCATTAAATTCAAGTGTGAATAGCTAAATTGCGTTAGCACATGTACAGATGTGCTAATGCACATTAATGTGGTATCTGTCCATTGACACACAGCGCATTAATGTACATTAGTATGTCTACATGTACACTAATATGACTTAGATATTTCCACCTAAATTTGATGTCTGCTTTAAGCACACATAGATTTAAATCACCATTTTTAAGGTGCATTAAGGTCATGCAGGTGTAGACACATGCCTTTAATGCACCTTAAAAATGGTGATTTTAGGCTGACCACATTCAAAAGAGGAACATGTGGATATCCACTATAACCTAGTTAATCAGGTGCCAGTGTTTTAATCAGGGGTGCATCAGTAATGTCTTCCATTTGTTGCTTTGACAGAATGGGGATTTTTTAATAATAAAATCATGTTCTGATTGTTTCCTGAAGATAATTTCATTTTAATTGACTTTCTGTGTGGAAAGGAAAGTTGGCAGGACCAAAGTCTTTCCGATCCTGAACTCCCTGGACTTTCCCAACCCCTCAACCCCTCCTGATTCTGCCAAACTGGCCCTGATCCTGAAAACCACTCCTGGTACTGGTTTACCAAGTGATGGGGTGAGTGGAGAGGCAGGTAGATCAGTGGGGTAGCAGCTCTTCAGTGCATGGTTAGAACGATTGTGGGGCTAACAGCTCTGCAGATGAGCTGGTGGGGTTTCTGGGAGGGATATAGTGGGATCACGGGACTCTCTCCTCCCTGAACTGTAGGCTATTTTTACTCCCCATCCATAGACAAACAGCCCTCCTGCAGACTAATTCTCACCCCTCTTGATCCTACCTGACCATCCCCCAACCCCAGCTTACTTTGATAAGGCTCTCAGCACTAGGGGTGATTTGTGGGCTTGGGGGTCATTTGGTAGCCTTAGTGGGGCTACCTGGTCCATGGGGAGGTTGTCCAACTTGGGGTGGGGAGAAGGGTTGGGGGGATAAAAATAGTTTGGTGCCAGGTGTGGGGGTAAGCTAAATACAGTCCTGGTGCTGGGGTGAGCAGCTGGGCTTTCCCAGGCCCATTGCTGCCCTCCAAGGTTATGTCCCAATAAGCATGCACATGCAGGGCTACATATTTCCCATGGGACACATAGCAGTGACAAATATTTGTGCTGCTGTTTTTAGTTCCTAAGCACACTCATGCACATGCTTTCCAGCACATAGCAAAGTGACCCAAGTGGTTTAGGGGAGGCTGGGATCAGCACCTGTGCTGGTCCCAGCACCCTTATCTGAGGTTCTGGGACCTCCAGGGTCAGTAGTGGCACCAAGCAGGAGCTGGATGATTGGAGCCTGGTCAGCAGCCAGAACCACGCTCTGGCTGGCTAGGTTCTAGTTTCTGTCTGCACGAGCTGCTATTGTGTGCACCACACTGCTTTTTTCAGTGGCAGCTTTATTTGATACTGGGATCTCCCAGTATCCAAAAAACACACTGTGCTGCAAATTAGAAGCATGGTGAACTAATTAGTCTGCATAAAGCCTCTGTAAAGTTTGCATGTGAGTGAACTAAGTTAGATCAGGCAGTCATTTTTTATTAGATCTAATCTCTGAATGCACCCTTGGTCTTCATGGCAAAACCAATAGTTTGGATGTGTCTTTATTATTATTACTACTACCACTATTAGTATTTATAGCCTAATTTCCATTTATAAATTTAACAAGGAATAAATTAATGATCTATCTCTGTTAAGCACTTAGATGGCTCCATTGTGTGGGGAGAGGTGCCACAGAAGCAAGATTTCAAGACAGAATTGGTATATTCTGCCAGTACCCCAAAAGTCAGGGTAAGCTACCCACGCAAATCTGGAGAATGCTGAGTGTTGTATAAGTGTGGGCTTTCTTCTTCCAAAAGGCATGTCAGAGACCTTAAGGGTTACCACTTCTAATCCACTGAGCTTCCTTTTCCTTACTTCAAGTGCAAGCACATCCAGGAATCTTGGGTCATGTCTTCACACAGATCTTTCCTTCAAGAAGAAGTACTATAATGAGAAATGCTAGTCCTGCAGTATGTTCCCAGTTATATATATTTTATTATGCATTATTTTGCTTCTGTTGCTTACAATGTATCAAGTGTCTCGTGGATACCTAGAAAAATGGTTTCTAACCTGTAGAACTCACAATTTAAGATTCAAACGACCATATTTTTGTGTTGTTATAAACAATGCCACATAGTCACAACCTGTAATATTAGAAGGAAAACTTTCCATGCACAGTGTCTCTCCACTTTCCTCTGTCTTGTCCACTGCATTTTAATTCAAGAGTCCTCTAAACTAGGAATCACAAATAGGCTTTGGGATATTGTAGCCCCCCTGCTTCTTCATATCACTTAATGATGGGGAAGATGGAGGGGAAGGTCCTAATTAGATGAGAAAAAGTTCCTGGTGATCCCAATATGAAAAATGTCTTTGTGGTTTAGGAAGGTTTGAGACGTACTAACTGAAATGTTTCACAACTGTCTGGGCTTTTGCTTTTTCTTTTCTCATAGACACTGAAAATTTTTAATGGAGAAGTTGTTTTTTTTTCCTAAGATCAATGTGTCCATTCTGTTGGCAATGTAGATTTGCACCTTACAGACTAACCAAAGTAGATATATATATATATATATATATATATATAGCACAAGGTTTCTTGAGCTGTGGCTCATTTCATAATCAAATCACGACCGTCAAAAGTTTTTTTTTTTAAGTGCAAAGTAGACAAATATTTGGAGCATCAGACTATCAAAAGCAAGTCACATATAATCATCTTGATTTCCTTCCATGATAAGGTGACAGGTTTTTGGATGTTGGAAGAGCAGTTGATGTTATATACCGGGGTGGCAAGAGTTACTCACCCTGGGTGCCACATCCAATTCTCCAAGATCCGTCAAAAGTTCCTTTCCCCATGGGGAGCGTGACTTTGGCCAAGTGGCGCAGCTGCAGCCCTTGCCTCATGGGTGGAGTTTTGACCAATTTCCAGAGAGCTGCATGTACTGTGCCAGCAAACCGCATGCAGTTTGCAAGATTTGGTTTGGCCACTTTTGTTATAAACCTTGACTTTAGCAAGGTTTTAAACACTGTCTCTTGTGGCATTAGTGAGCTAGGAAAATATAGTATATTTTGATGCTGTGTTGGCGTCAAAATTATGTTGGCATCAGAGTACCTTGATACCTAATAAAGGTGAAAAGTTAACATTGAAAAATGAAAACATGTTTTTAGATGCTTTCATTTAGTCCATTTTTTATGCATAGATTTACGAGGATTTTTCTTTAATTTTGTTACATAAATTCCATTTGCAACAATGAAAAAAATATAGATTATATTTTCACTAAAAATTGGGATACCCTTCTAAGTGCATTCTTACTTAACTGGTCATAACTCTTGGTAGAGGGAATGCCTTTTATTAGACCAACTAGATAGTTGTAAAAACATTCCTTTTTTTGCAACTAACTAGTTGGTCTAATACAAGATATCACTTCTGCCAAGAGTTCTGACTGCTTTTGTCGGTAGACCAATACAGCTAAAACATGGACCCTTTTGTACTTCACTGGAACAGCAATTTGGTGCTAGCTACCAGTGATTCATTTATTTCATTCCTAAAGATGGTAATTTCCAAAAATTACATCATATTGCCAATCATGTCTTTCCTAACCCATGTGCCAACCCTATCCATGGCTTCACCCAGTGAGTTTTCACTAGGAAACAGTTTTTCCCTGCAATATTGCTCCTAGAAGTCTGGTCCTCAGAAGTGTCCTAAGGAATAGCAGTTAATCTGATGGCACCCAGTTACATAAACATGCATCAAAAGGAGTAATATATAACTAACCACTGCTTTACAAATGCTTATGAATCAGAGATTTGTTTGATTTAAATTTGTTTATTAGGCATCTAGGGGAGTAACCTATAAAGTATAAAACCTTTGTTGCATTTTTATTTTTCATTTGAACATAAAAGAAAGCAAGCAGCAGAATTAAGCGTGACTTTTAAACTTGTTTTTGGAAAGCAGATTATCCTGTATAGACATATTGTTATAATTATTTTTTTTTAATAAGGCCTCCCCTTGCTAGGTCTAGCCTAGACATTGGCAACAAATACAGACCAAGTCTCTGATCCAACACAATTCCCAACACACTCGCAATCATTTATTCATATTTTTACAGTTACTTATGTTTTTCTTCTTCTTTCCTTTTCATTTTATTTTGTTGGCAGAGCTGTGGTCTTTTAGCCCATGTGCTACACATCTGTTCTTATTCTAAGTGGAAACAGTAAGAGAAAATGTCAGGTTACCTTCCAAATGCTTTTCCTGCTCTTTCCACCTGTCACTCTTTTAGAAATGTTTGACTTTATTCCTTCACAAACCACCATATCACATCCTGTCAGGACCATAGCACACAGGGAAATGTTCATTTATCCAAAGCTATGCACAGGAACAGACCCATAAACTGCTCTGGATACCATGGAAGAAATCCTGGCTGTACTGAAGTCGATGGCAAAACTCCCATTAATTTCAATGGGACAGGATTTCACCCCCATGAGTCAGAGGTACTTGTATATACAGAGATGAAGGCACTTCATTGCTACAGTGATGGCAGCCAATACAAATACTTAACAGATAGACAAAGCTAACTAAATATTTCCATGGCTAAACTCTGAATTTGGAAATGTAATTTTCATCATAAACTACAGCAACATTTTGGAAAAGAATATTATGCGACGGTATAATAAATGCAGGGTGATAAGTACCTGAATAAGGTTCTTGCTTTTACCTGACTGAATTAAACTAATGCTTTATAAATGTCTGTGTTTGTCCTTGCCCAAAAATAAGCATGTTGACTGACATTCTTCAGTCTAGCATAAAGCTAGGAAATCACTCAGACAACTTAGGCTTTATGTAGTTGGCCTATGAAGAGGTTAGTAATAATTAAATACAACTCCTTCCAACTTTCATGCAGATTGTAGTTTAGCCAATCCATAATCTCGATAGGAAGGGGTTCTTGGCCACTGGATTTCTTGGCACTCAAAGTGTTGTTCCAGTAGTCATTCACTAGACCTATTCCCCAGTTATTCTCCTCTGTACTAATAGTCAAAACTAACAGAGAGGAAGGCTGGTCTTATGGTTAAGACACTAGCCAAGGATTTGAAGGACTCACATGCAATTATCTGCACCACTGCAGCCTTCCTTTTCAAGACACAAATCCAGAACCTCAAAGATATTAGATGCTTAAACCTTGATCTATAAAATAGAGCAAATAATCCTGCCCTACCTTTTGAGAGTTCTGTGAAGACAGGAACTTTCAGATAAACAGATAGCATGGATCTCCCCTCCCCAAAAGAAGCCTTCTCTTCAACTGTTGTTATATCTGTCTCCTGAAATGACTCCAATGGGGAAAAAAATAGGGAAAAAATATCCCTCTTTTATTTTGTTTAACTCCCTGAACATAATTTTCAGCCTTAACTTAAGTTGAAGTCTTAGTGGGCACATCTACAAGAGACACATAACTTCGTATTAGTATAGTTTACTGTGAAGTAAGCATGAGCATCCATATGTGCACATGCTTATTTCACAGTAAATCTCCTTAATCTCGAGTGTGGCAGTGCACATTTAATGCCTGCCATTTTAAGGACCAGGAGCAGGCAGCCTGCAGGTGCAGGCCAGCCCTCATGAGGCAGCCATTTTAGGTTCAAGTCCACAGGGCTGGTGCAGCAGTTTGCTGCTAGCAGCCAAGGAGGCAAAATCCTGCTGAGCTGCTGCTCACAACAACCTGGAGGTAAGGACAGGAGCTATTGGGGATAGCAGGAGGCTTCTGGTTCTGGGTATGACTTGAAACTGCATCCTGCTGGGGCTGTTCATGGGGGAACGGTCCCCCAGAAATGCCATGCCTGTTACCCCCCTCCCCCAGTGAAAGGTGGGTAGGGACACCTCATAAACCCAGCTGCCACTCCTCATTTAGGGTAATTATAAGTGTTGGTGGCCACACCCACCTATAGATGTGTGGCAGGCCAGTAGGGGTTGCTCCTGCACTGAATCACCCACCTCACTGCACCCGACAACTTTCCAGGTTCTGAGTGCCTCCCTAGGGGCGCCTCACATCTGGCCAACCCCCCATCCTGAAGCACATCCAGTAGCCTGAGGGTAACACCACCACCACCACCCAGGGAAAATAGGCCTAGTAGTCCTTGAGGGTACTTGACCCACTTCAAGAACTTGGGGTGCTTCCCTCAGTCTGTAGCATAAGTAGTGGTCTCCCTTCATCAGATGAAACAAGGGGACCCCAGGCATAATCTAGACCCTCTCCCAATAAGTCTCCCACACTAAGTACAAAGGAAAACTTTATTGGCTACAAAGAGTAGCTTTGGAATAGGGTACAGGGTAAAGCAATATCAGAGAAATCCCATAAAGCAAACAGGGTGACTGGGTAAGCTTTCATCATGCATCTGAGTTACTGAAACCTATATATCTAGCTAGATCTCAGATAGCTTACTCACAAGTATCATCCAGAGGCAGGTGGAGATTCCTTCTGGAGGCAGGCAGTTCATTAGTCATGAATTTTGAGAGAGAGAGCAAATTTCAGATGGTCCAGCTTCTGAGTTTTCATTATGGCTGTTGCCCCTTCTCAGTCCTTAACTTATATAGCCCTTATAACCTCGTTTACCTGGTCCAATGGAGGCTAGCACCTGTTGTATGTCAGCCAACCAATTTGAAATGCATCACTGGTTGCTGGGTAGACTGGCAGAGTCCTTAGCCCCCTCCCAGTCATGCTTAGAACAATAGAGAGCTTAAGTCCCCCAGCCCAGGTATGTGATGCCAGTCACGTAGGCAGAGGAAGCAGATTTCCTCCCTCCTTCAGAGATGTCTCCAGCTCTGGTTACAACATGAAGAGATGGGGTAGAGGAGTCTGCCTTTTGCAGTGCTCATGTTAACCAAATTATCACATAGAGTTTTTGGGGAGAGACAGAGGTAGCATTCTGCCACAGAAGCACCTGAGCCCCATGGTGGGGGGGACTGTATAATCCCAGAGGCCCCAGAGAGGGGGTAAGAGTATGGTCCCAGAGAAGAGGTAATGGAATAGGTGGCCCACACAGAATAGGGTGCATAGCAGTGGCCTGAAAGCCTATGCAGTTCTGGTGCTGAGTAGGACTGAAGGGAAAGCCTGAAGAGCAGCACAGGGGGTGTGCTGAGTAGGGCTGAGAAGACGCCCTCAAGAGCAGTACAGGATCCAGCCCCATAGCAGTCTGTGCGTGTATGTGTAAAGTTAAGTGGTGAGGGGCTAGGGGTGGAGTCTGGCCAGTGTTTGGAGAATTGCCCAGCCACCATGAAGATGAGGGTCACAGAGGGCCAGAGAGGCTGCATACTGGCCAGCCAAAGACGTGTCAAGTCTGATGGCAGGGGATTGGACTAGATGACCTCTTGAGCTCCCTCCCAACCCTAATTGTCTATGATTCTATGATAACTTGGATTTTGTCCTGACCAAGAGTGAAGTACTAGTGGAGGACATGAAGGTGATGAAAAACTCAGGAGGCAGTGATCACTATAAACTAAAACTTCAGATCCCAAGACACAGAAGGCATGAGATCAACAAAATTAGAATGCTAGGTTTCAAAAAGGTGGATTTCATCTAACTCAAGTTGCTAATAGGCATGGTGTCAAGGGAAGGATAAAGGTGCCCAGGGAGGATGGGGAGCTTCTAAAGGGCAAAGAAGCTGTCCTGACATGATGGAAACACAAGAATAGCAAAAAACCCACGTGGCTGCAAAAGGAGCTCCTAAAATACCTCAAATGCAGAAGGAAAGCATACAAGCAATGGGAGAACGGGTAGAGGTCATTAAGGATGCATACCAGGAAATAGCAAGAACCTGCAGGGACAACATCAGGATGGCAAAGATAAAGAGCAAGCTCAAGTTAAACCTGGCAAAGGAGATTAAGAGCAACAAAAAGAAGTTCTATAAGTATGTTGGCCAGAATTGAAGGACTACGGAATGTATATTGTCCTCTGTTAACAAGCCAAGGGAAACTCCTAACCAAAGATACAAAGAATGCAGAGCTACTCAGCTGCTACTTTACCTCAGTCTTCAAAAAAAAAAAAAAAAAAATCAGCTGTCAGACATCTAATAGGGATTGTCTTGATAAGGAAAGGGGCAAGCTGAGGAGGACATAACAAAAGAGACAGTGGGAGAGCTTTGGTTGGATCTAAATAAACTCAAGTCAGCAAATCCAGATGAGTTTTATTCCAAGGTCCCAAAGGAACGGGTAGAGGAGATCTCAGAGCTCTTGGCAATGATCCTAATGAAATCGTGGGAGACCTGCCAGGTACTAGAGGACTGGAAAAGGGACATTGTAATGTCTGTCTTTAAAAAATGCAAAGGGGGAACTGGAGAACTACAGACCAGTTAACCTCACTTCAATACAACCTCACCTCAATACCTGAGAAGTTACCGGAGCACATCCTAATGAAGGCCACTTGCAAGCATCTGGAGGGGAAAAGACTGATCACAAGCATCCAGTATGGATTTATGAAAAACAAATTGTGTTAGACAACCCTGATCTCCTTTAACAAAGTAACTACTTGGGTGGGCGAAAAAATGCTGTGGATATAGAGTATCTGGACTTCAGCAAGGCTTTGGACAAGATTTCATACAACCTTCGCATAAACAAATTGGAGATAAGTGGGCTGGATAAAATTACTACAAAGTAGATAGATAACTGGCTCAATAGCTGTATGCAAAGCATACTTATTAATGGGTCCATGTCAAAATGGCAGGAGGTTTCAAGTGGATTTCCACAGGTATCTGTCATGGGTCCAGTGCTGTTCAATGTGTTTATTAATTATTTGAATGCTGGTATAGAAAGTTTCTTGAGCAAGTTTGTGGATGACATGAAAGTATGAAGGATTTTGAACACATTGAAGCATGTGAGTTCAATTCACAAGCATCTCAAAAGATTGAAAAGTTGAGCTAGGGCTAACAGCATGAAGTTCAATGCAGACAAGTGCAAGGTGCTACACTTTGGGAAAAATAATCAAAAACACAAATATAAAATGAGGGACACCTGGCTGGATGGCAGCACTGTGGAAAAGGATCTGGGAGTCCTCAGCAGTAGTCTGCAGTGTGATGCAGCTGCACAAAAGGCGACTCTAGTTTTGGGATGCATCAAAAGAAGCATTAGGTGTAAGTTACAAGAGTTGATAGTTACACATTTCTGGAGTCTCATCTGGAGTACTGTGTGCACTTCTGGCTCCACATTTCACTAAGGATGTGCAGAAGTTAGAGAGAATCCAGAGGTGAGCAACAAAGGTGATCAAGGGCTTGGAATGAAAGTTTTATATGAGGAGAGGCTGAAGGAGCTAGGCATATTTAGCTTATGGAAAAAAAGCACTTAATAGGGGATGCAATGGCAGTCTTCAAATACTTGAAGATCTGCTGTAAAGAAGAGGGAAAGCACATTTTCTCTCACTGCAGAGAGGAGGACATGGAACAAAGGCTTGAAGTTGCGGTAAGTTAAGTTTAGATTGGATAACCAGAAAAAAACTTTTTTCACTGTGAGAAAAGCAAGACAGTGGAATAAACTGCGTAGGGAAGTTGTGGACCCTATATCACCAGAGGTGTTCAAGAAGAGCTACTGGTCAGGGATGATCTAAGCATAGCTATTTCTGTATTCTACTGTGGGTATCTCCCATGCTTCTGGGCTTTGCTGGTTGCTCTAGCCCTCCATGCCCCCACCTTTTTTCTGCTATATGTACCAGGGTATTTTTAAGCATACCCAGAGGCATTGGGTGTTGGCTACAGCTAAGGCTGGAGATTTCACCTAGGGTATGCCAATGCTCCTTCTAGGAGTAAAGCTAGAGTTGCCTGCTTAGAGAGCCTTGCCCCTCCACTCAGGGTGTGATCAATCACCATATTTGTGGTCAGGAAGGAATTTTACCTAATGGTCAAATTGGTATGGACTAGGGGTTTTTGCCTTCCTCTGTAATGGTGAGCATGGCCCTCTACCTGGGACCTCTAGATCATATAATGACAATATTGTATAGAAGCAGGACATTGGCTGCTGTGGTTCCCTGCTTTACCTGTGGCAGGTTACGGTGTTAGGTCTATGTTGTGTCAGGGTTAAGGGTAGTCTTGCATAGAATTTAGATTATGGTCGTATGGAATGGTTTGGCTAGGAATGATCCTGCCTCAGGCAAGAGGTTGGACTAGACCCTAGGGGGTCCCTTCCAGCCCTACTTCTCTGTGACTCAGTGCCAAAAGCAATCAATGTCCTTAGCACAATCAAAGCAAGCAATCTAAATGTATTGTTATGAAACTACTATACTGCCATGTCAGGAGAGTAAAGATTTCAGCTTACCCATACCATCTGGCTGGAGAGTTGCTCTTCAACTCTGACCTGGAGAGCATACAGGTAGGGCTAATAATTCAGTTTCGAATGCTTCTTCAGTTTTTGGACTCATTGGCAATAGCTACCAGGGCTTCTCCTAGGATGGTAATCCTACTTATTTGGAACAAGAGTGATGTGAAGTTCATTTTAGACAGGCTGGAGTAGATGCCAGATGATAATGGCTTTTGATCACTATTACCATGGTCTGCAGATAATCTTTACGGAAGTTTCCATGTCCATTTACCAATACATGCTACTCTTAATATTCTAATTGTGATCTAAAAATACATTTTATTCAACCCAAACTAAAAGATTGCTGTGATTTAGGTAGGCTAAAAAAATTTTAAAAGCAAAAAGGCAGGGGGAAATAGGTAATTCAGTGACCTGATCCATTTAAATTACACTTTCTAATGGAGTTAAATTTCTCCTGCCTATAGGAAGTTATGCATTGGAAGAAGTGGCAAGCAATAAGTCAGCCTTTAAGAAAATAAACTCTTGTAAGACCATAATACACTGTGGGTACCCAGCTGGTCTCAAAGTGCCTGCTAGTGCCTTTCTCTTCCTGCTGTAGTGAGTAACATCTGTTTCTTAAGTGAAAGAGTGTGAAGAAAATGACCACGAGTAGTGTGCACTGACATGTGCAGGTGAAGGAAGTGATTTATTATATTTCCAGCAGATTGTTTCTATTGCAAAAACAAAAGCAGAGATTAAATATACCTGGGTACAATGATTTGTATAAAGTGATTTTCTTTTTTTCTTTTTTTTTTGACGGATAGGTAAAAGATCTTAATATGTTTATTAATGCACAATTATTACAAAAATATAGGGCGCAGAAAAAACCTCATTAGCACAGTGAATGGAAACGGGATCCCATAACAATTCATTAAGAAAGGAGCTGCTGTTCCTAAAACAGAAATTGTTTGAATTTAAGAATTATTTTTAGAAAAGAAGCCCTCATCTTTGTTTTCAAGGTCTTGCTGCTGGCTCACTCATGGCGGGGAGGTAAATGGAACATGAAATGTATGTTTTAAAGTAGTAAAAATAAACCAGGTACAATGAACGTTTGCATGGTCCCCTGTACCCACCCATACATAACATTTAGATACCATCTTCAGAGGTCTGCATCACCTCATCATGCTAAGTAATAAGTGAAACTATTTGAAATGTTGGGAACTAAAAACAGTTTAAATTAATCAGTCTAAGAGAAAGGTACAATTCAGCATGTCTAAGAGTGACTAAGGTTGTAAATTTGTATGAAAACTAAATTACAATTCAAGATAAAGCTCACATACTGCAAAACAAGAAGTTAAAGTTGAGAATTTGATGTATATTAGAATATATGGTAAAATTATTCTGTGAAATAAGTTGAGAGTCACTGATTATAGGAATCAAACTAAATGGTCCTTGGCTAATTGAAGGCTGGTAATAGACAGCATGACTGTATAAAAGGGTCACACTCAACAAATCTGATTAACTTTGAGGAAGTGACAATTTAAGAACCACAAAGGGTAAAGCAGCAGATGTAATCTACAGCATTTGAACTTCATAAAAGCTTTTGATACTGTGCCATATAAAAGGTGGATGTACACGTTTAGATAATGTGATACTGATGGTGAAACTTTTAATTGGTTATATAAACTGCTTAGTAACTGCATGATAAATGGGTATAGGCTAAGTAGGGAGGACTGACAAATGGAGTGTTAAAAGAAACTGTTAGCATCAATCTACTCTTGTTTATACTATAAACCAATGACCTAGAGGAGAAACATATAGCAAGCTATTCGAATATCTATGTGACATGGAATATTTAGAGAAGAATAAACAGGCAAAACAATTTGAACATAGCCAGGCTATAGGGGAACAGGATGACAAATGGATTCTTATATGGAAAAAATAAAAGTAAATAATAACAGTAACTTGGTTAAAAGAGGTGTAAGGTTCAAATCCTAGGGGCTTGATTCAGCGAGACATTTAAATATGGGCACAACTTCAAGACCTGACTAGTAGACATAATTATATGGCAGTAATTATGTTATGTGAAAAATGTTAAGATGTTGGGGGGTTTTTTTGTTTGACATTAAATAAATCGCAAATATTTTGAAAAAGAAAGAGACCCATCCAATGATAGCCAATACCCCTAGCATAGGCCACTTACCTGGAATGTGAAGATATGGGCTTAAATCCCTTAACCAAATCATGCAGAACAAAGATTAGGTTCTAGGATAGCCACATATCAGTAATGTGCTCTAAGCCCTGCACCATTTATTAGTCTGAATTGGGTCTGTCTGCCTCAATCCCATCTTCAACTTGAGAAAATCTTCCTGATGGAAACACATTCAAACACATTTCTGCAAAGAGTTTCAGTTCTTAAAAAAACCCCAAACCCTGTGTTTTCTTCTGAAAAATGTTTTGTCAAAAAAAAATATCAGCCACCTCTTAATTAATAGTCTAACTGAAGTCAGCAGGACTACTTACTAGCTTAAAGTTAGTCATATGTTTATCTACCTGGGGACCAGTTGTTCACACATTATAATTTTTTTTATAGAATATCTGATTTTATAGAATTGGAATAACATACAAGCCTGTAAAAACTCTCCCACTTCCTGCAGGACCTTGTCCCTGCAACAGTATTTTTGGTATCTCTGTAGTGGATTTTGGTGCCTGACTCTATACTCCCACTTTGGTCCTGAACCTCCTAGCTCTGGTCCCCACCTTGGTCTTGTCTCACCGTTGCCTTGAATCTACATGCCTTGCCTGTGCCTTGCTCCCATCTTACCTCTGCCCAAAATCCCTCTGGCTACCTATTCCTGCATGTTAAATTCTTCACTTTCTGACTTCTAGCCTGGCTTCAACCATGGACTTGCTTAACCCCCAGCACAAACTGTCACTCAGATCTCCACTTGATAGTCTGACCTTTGGCATGGCTTCCGGACCTAGGGTATTGTAGAGCCTTAGTGTCTGAACCCTGACTCTCCTCATCTGAGTCAATCTATGATACTTAGATTCAGATAAATTGTATGCTTCTTATATTATACCTCTCAACGTTGTTTGAGTTTTCCACCTCGGTAACTTACAATTTCACAATAGCTAGCTATATAGAGAGGGGGAAAAGTGGTTCCATTCTCAGTGAAGCAGTTAGCAGGATATAGTTGTATACTTATAAAAAAACCATGACACTAGACAAAGAAAACTAGAGATCATGAATGCCAAAACGTTATTCAAGACAGTTTCAACCTGAAAATAAAATGCATCAGACTTTAGCTATGGTAGTGTTGGAGTGATGGGTAGCTATGATGGTCTAGGAATTACGTGAGGGTGCCCACCTGGTCATGGGTGCCCAGGTTTGGGGTTGCATGGGGACTGAGGTGCCAACCAGAGCCAGGAGGAGTGGGCAGAATCCAGGAACAGGCTGAGTTAGACAGTCAAGAGGCCACTCTAGTGACAGGGGTTATACAGAGGGTTATGCCCTGATGGAGACTTCAAGCCAGTCTTGCCTATGCTGGATGGCCAACACAAAGGAGCAGCCAGGCTGAAGCCTTGCGGTCAAGGCTGTAGCCTGACAGAGAAAGATAAAAGCAAAATTGGATTAAACCATTTATTGAACTGTATGGTTAGGATAGACTTATACAAGATTTGGAATACAAATCATTATTCATCAAGTTTGAAAGAATAAGCAGGCACAGCAAGGTGGGCTGTGAAATTAGAGAAGAGAGAATTTCCCAGAGATACCAGAGAAACAAGTAACAGAAAAGAAGGTAGTTTGATTGGTGGGAGATCCAGCCCTTTCAAAAAAAGTCATTATCATCTGTAGTGTGAAGAAAGATTTTTCAGGAATTAGGTAGATTCTAGCATGCCATAAAGTTCATATTAGTGCTCAGTCCTTGGTTCTTAGCATCCAGTCACTTTAAGATTTTCTGTGCCTGGTCTGCCTTTGTTAAAATCCTGCTGAGCATGAGACTATTGAAGTCAGAAACAAAGTGGCTGTTCTGTAGAAAAAAAAAAAAAGTACTTCTACTGGTGTCTATGCACATTTATATGTAACCCAGGTGGTACGCAGCTGGTACCTGCTCTTTAGTTGAAGGGATGTTAGTGGGAGGGGTGGGTGTGCTGTGGGAGCATGACTGCCTAGCTTAAGCCAGCTCACCTCACTCCCCTGCAGAGCAGAGCAGAGACCGTGGGCATCGAGTAGGGTTTAACTGTTTACAGATTTAATTTTACGGTGTCAAATTAAATGACACTGTAAGTGTAAAACGTAGTATGTACTATTATAAAACTTAATATGTACTTATATCTATGAGCTATTTATGGATTGAATTTAGAAGGAAAATACATCTTATTAAACATATACACAGACAGGAACAAATAGGTATGGCAGACAAAGGCACTTTTGCAGTGTAGACTTTGAACCTCAGGGGTCTTGTTAGTGTAAAGCCCCTACACTTAGTAAGCCCTCCAGGTGCTGGCAAGGGAATAGGCAATAGCAAAACATGGGTTAAGCAGTATGTCAGCAGATGGAACCCAGCAAGGATATAACAATGGTCTGAGCGTGCATACATGAGGCTACATCAATAAAATTCAACACGTAAAGATAACAAACACATGAAAGCAAAATAATAGTCAAGAGGTGCTATAGCAGGCCCTTAAGCAACTAAACCCTAGCAGTCAAACAAGGCAGGTCATAAGCATCTCATAATACAACATTAAAATACACCAGTTGACAGTGAAGGAATCAACTTACAGGCTATTCAGGTGTATAAGGAATGAGGACAATCTTAAACAGTTACATACAAAACAAACAATGGTACAGTGATTGTGCCAAAGGATGGAATAATACAAGGGGAGAAGCAGGTTACCAGAAAGAAACCAGTCAACCCCAACTAGTTCACATGACTAGAATGGCCCAGTAACCACAAAGCATCTCCTGGCAAATGGGGCCCCTCACTAGGCTCTGTAGGCACCCATCTTCAGTCCCTGGTAGCTTCTCTCTCCCCTTCTCCAGGGAACTTGGGGTTCACACCAGCTTGTGGCTCACCATCAACTTCTCACCTAAGTAAATTCTCCCACCATGGGAAGGGGGGCTATTCCTGCTTTCCACCAATCACCAAATGGGTAGGCCCTCCTCTCCTGTGGAAACCTTCAGCTCTTCCCCTCCTTAAAACTGCAATCCCCTACCCAGGCAACTCACAACTCCTCAACAGCTCTGATAGACTTGACCCATCTCTTTCTTTCCACGGGTCTTGCTGCTGGGGCTGCCCGCTTACTGGGACTGCTGCTGTGTCCTGCTGCCACTTGCAGGAGAAAGGTCTGAGATGCCTCATTCAGCTACAAAGGCCCATCAGCCCTCCCAGACCCTTTGTGCACCTGCTGGGATGGGGAACCATGTTGCCTTGTGCAGTTGCAGGGTCCCTTCCGCTTTTTCCAGGCCCTTTGCACCTCTCCATGCACTGTGGGGCTTCTGCCACTGGCAGGGATGGAGGCCCACACTGCCTCATGCAGCCATAGCATCTCTTCAGCTCTCTTCAGGCCCCGTGCATCATTCTGTGTGCTGTGGGGCTTCTGCCACTCACAGGGATGGGGACCTGCTCTGCCTCATGCAGCTGTATAGTCCCTCAGCTCCCTCCTAGCCCTGTGCACCACTCTGTACTGACACCACAGTTCCCTCAATGGTGGGGGGGAAGGGGCCCTTGACACAGCCACTTGCTGCCTCCCACTTGACAAATGCATCTTGAGGAAGCTTCTGGGGCAAATGATCCACCCCACTGGGCAGCTCAACCAGCTTGTTCTGCAGCCCTCTTCATCATCCCTCGTCAAAGCCACCCATGTGCTCGGCATGCTCGCTTTTATCCTTTCCAGAGGTTCTACCACCCCTCAGATTGAAAATTGACCAGTGGTGAAGGGTGAGGGTTAGTTCCTTTTCAAGTCCTCTTCCTCACTTTGCCCTTAGGTTAGCCAGCCTCCTGCCTTCTCTGAATTGATGTGATTTGAAATGCACCCACCAATTGGCCTAAGCCATCCAGGCTCAAGTAAACAATCCAGGCCCACTGGCCAGCCTTCCATGTTTACATTTGCTCTGGGAGTGGTGGGGGAGAGGCAGGACTTTAATTAGAGCAGTTCCAAGAGCTGCTCTAATTAAAGCACCAGGAGCATCTTGTGAATCAGCTACCCCATGCCGAAAAATGTCAGCAGGGGTGATTTAACTAAAGCTTGTTGAATGTGCTTTAGTTAAAGTGCTCTTTCCAACAGTTTTCAGTGCAAGGATGCTGATACATGAGACGCTGGAGTCTGCAGCAGCGCAGTAATTACCATGCTCCGGCAACCTCGATTAATTGAGTCTGCTCCAACACCCTGTAATTACAGCATGTTAGGATAGCCTCATTGCACATATATAAATGCCCTTTGTGACTTGGTCCTTTATATCTGTTCTGGGAGAATTCATTCTGATGTGTAGTTTTTTGTATAGTTTCACACACACAATTACCAGGAGAGGACAGTTGGTGCACTGGATCACATATACCACATTTTGGGAAAGGCATGTGTAGGATCCATGGAATATGATTGTTTCACTGTGGAAGAGTATCGATTGTAATAGCAGTAGAGATGAGGTGACAGGTTTTGCATGTATTGTTAAGGCAAGGCTGCATCCCATTTGTTGTCTGTTGAACAGTGGGGAAGCTGGTTTATCTGGCTGGCCTTGAGTGCAAGCAGTAATACTCTTTGAGCATGACATCTGCACAGGAACAGGCTTCTACTGAAGGGTACTATCAATGGCTTCTTCCACTGCTAGGTAGTCTTCTTGTGAAAGGAAGCTGTAACACAGCCATAGGAAACTTTCAAGAGCAACTCACAGGGTTCCATGGGATTGCCAACCATTTCAGAGAGCTGAGGCAGCAAATGTCTGCCTTCCACAGGTCCAGGACACCCTTAGGCACAATGGATTGCAGACATAGTAGTGCTCTGCAGTATCTAGACACTCTTGCCAGAGAGATATCACACTGGGTACCGAGAACCTGAGACAGGGACAGAAGGGAGGATTTATGAGGGAGAAGGGGTCTTTTTCTCATGGCTGGGGGTGGGACGGAGTGGGGGACAAACAGTTTGGGAGTAGGTAGTGAAAGGGGCACTTACCATGCTGGTATTACACTCTAATCTTCAGGGATCCCAGTTTTCTCTGATTTTTAAAAAAATCCCCAATTTTAAGCTGAGCTTCTTCCTCTGCCAGAATGAAGCTGGAGGTATGGGATGGGACTCTGAGGAAGGAGGAGGCCCCAAGTCCTGGGCATGACCACTAAAACTGCACCCTGCCAGGGTAGGGAGGCCTGGTGGGACTGCTGGTGGCATGGCAGCCCTGTAAATGCCAGGACCAACAATCCCCTGATGAAAGGTGACTAGGAGGCACCATAACCTCCAGCTAATGCACACACGCACACAGTCCTGGCTAGGGAAAGCCCAGACCTGTCATGTCTTTGACAGATCTGATGCTTGCTGGTTGAAGTGCAGTTGTGTGGCTTAGCTGCCAGTGTGCTTGGCTTAGCTGTCCAGGATGCCAGCTTTCAGGTTGAAAAACCCTTTGTCAGGCTGAGGAATGACCTGCAGCTGGTGTGTCCCCTGGTCCTGGATGGAAGGTATAGTAAATAGTAAACTACTTGACTCCCCAGGTACCTCTGCATTTTTGTCTGCACTGTTACATCCCCCTTTCCCACCTCCTCACCACAGCCTGTCCCTCACCCCTTCACACTTCCATTTCCATTTTCACTGACTGGCTTTCTTGCCTACATTTCATGCAGCCAGCCTCTGGCTTCTTTACTATTCCTTCCATCCAGGACCAGGAGACACACCAACTGCAGGTGCTTCCTCAGCCTGACAAAGAGTTTTTCAACCTGAAAGCTTTCTAAGATACATTTTTCTAACTATTGTTTTTTTCATAATAAACATAAAGACACAAGATAAGCCATAACACACACCTCGACTAATATATATCCAGAACAACATCTTTACTTCTTGCTGTCAATTCCTTTATAAGAAGAAAGGCTGAGTGACAGTTCTGTTTGGCTACCTTAGATGCTGCTGGTGCTATCAGTGTTGAGTCACCTACATTATTTTCACCTGCCATTGTTTACAATGGTGGATTGAGCTGATGCTGTAGGAGAGGAGGAGACCTCAATTGGGCATGCTGTCATGTTGTGCAGAGGGCCCAGTGCCAGGAAGGGTGCACCTGAATACACACACAGTGTCACCTACCCATGTCATGAGTTTTGCCTGCCTGTGGCCAGAGGTGCAGGACCCCAGAACCCAGAGTCAACACCTGCACCTATCTCCTTGAGAGCTGGCAGGCTTCATGGCTGCAGCAGGACCTAGCACCCATGCCTTCAGTGTGCCCCCTCACACAGCCCCAAGACAGACACAGTTGCACAGACACCCATGTCAAGAGTTTTGCCTGTCAACAACCAGAGGTGCAGGGCCCCAGAACCCAGAGTCCCTCTGCACCTATCTCCTTGAAACTTGGCAGGTTTCATGACCTCAGAAGAGGCTACCATGCCTGTAAGTTTTATCAACATCAGGCCAGAATGACAAAGTTTATAGCCTGTTTTGACCTTCCCCATTATATCCTATGGGTGAAACACTGAAACTGGCTTAAAACATGAAACTGTTTCGATGGAACAACACAAAACAGCTGTTTCGACTCAAAACAAAAGTCAAAACAGAATGCTATTCTGTCGAAACATTGGTCGAAATGGAGCTCTTATATTTCACACAGCCCTAATTAAAACCTGTCCTGCCTCACCAGCCCTCTCGTAGCAACTCACAGCTGTAGCTCCTATTCCATCCCCTGTTGCCAGCCCTCTAATAGCAAGTCCCAGCTGTGCAAATGGGCAATAATCAGAGCTTTTTAGTCTTAGCGTGTATATGCTCCAACACCAAGCTGAAATTGTACCATGTAACAGGGCCGTCAAGTGCCATGGATGCCATTTTGTACAACCCCTAGCCCCTGGTTCCAACCCTTGATTTATTATTAATCCCTGATCTCCCATATCCTACTTGTTCCTTCATACACCCAGTCTCCTGCTTCCCCCGATTTTTCTGTAATACACAGTAAATGTGATTATATAGACCCTTCAATTTCAGAGCATGACTGAAATATCCTGTATTGACTGGCATTTCTAGTACTTGTTCATGAAAGTTCATTTATTAGTATATTTTAAAATTTTGCTCAGTGGAATTAGCTCTTGGAAGAGAAAAATCTGTTTTACAAAAACCCAAAACTGACAGAAACCATTAAATATTGTGAAATACTTAAAGGAAATGAACATATTTCTACAGGATGCATCCCACTGTGAAGGATTTATTTCTTGGCACCTAGAAGATCCTGTAGTTTGTGGGTTTCTTCTCACTTTCTTAGACATTGTATAAGGGTTTCTAATTGTTGCTTATATTATATATATTTCAGAGTGAAATTAGAAAAGGATGAAATGTATGAAATTTGTGTGTTGAACAAACAAAGAAACAAAGAAGCTTAGCTAACATCATGAAATCTTCACAAAATTGGAAGCTGAATGGATCTAAATAACAGGACACAAACACTTCTCATATGTATCCATGTGTGAACTCAAGTCTTCCAAACAGAATTTGGAATAGTTCCTCATTTGGCATATGTTGGCATACAATAAAGCTTAATTTAATTATTATTCTATTAATTAATTTTTCAAGAGGCACAGTTTACTCTAATTAAATGTTTTGTTCTATACATTTGGTGTTGCTGTCAGGGAAATAAAACACAAGAATTATTCCTTTGTGGACATTATTTCCTGTATACACTGCTATACCTGAGATTCTAAGCTGTTCACATGAGAATACCAATCAAGCAAACTATGCTGAGTGTGTAATCCATGAAGAATGGATCAAGACAAAAATTATACACTATTTTCAGTCTATCTTTAAATCCACATATTTTACAAAAATATGTTAGTGAGGCAAGAGAGACCTGTTATGAATTATTTTTTCAACTTGCCACAGACCCCCATAAAACAATAATTTATGTTAACCATTCTGCTCACTGGAAAACTCTACTGTTCTAAGGTATTTTAATCAACATGGAACTATTTGTTTCATTTAAATTTGAAAATAGCTTTTGAAAGACTCTACATGTGGCACTGCATAGTATTCCTGGACTCCTCATAGGGGTTTATATAGACTTTTCAGTAAGAAGGAAATCAGGAGAGGACTCACATAGGTACAAGTGTTCTTCTTGCAGTTAAACTAACCAGTGGTATGTACAGTGTGTGCCAAATATTTGGGATTGTCAAACAAGCAGCTTGGTAATCAAGTCCAAAATAACAATGTTTCAAATCTAAACCAGGAGACGGATACTTTGAATTCCCCTTCTTACTATTTTTGATATCCAATATTTCCTCTGAGAAAGCTCAGAGGCAACCTTATAGAAAACGCAAATTGTGCCCTCAGAAAATGCACGTGCAATTCCTTCTAGGCTTAAATACATGCACCGTAGGCATAAATAGTACCAATCCTTGGGTATGCTTGCATCAGTAATGATTTTGACCTGTTGACTTTATTTGGAGTTCTGCAGTTGTATCCAAATTCAGCTTTTGCTCTAAAGTCCTGTGTCTGCATTACATACTATTGCTGTTAAATAACAGGCTATCACTGTAAGATCCATTAAATTGCTACAAGAAAGAAAAACTTTGTTAGCACACTAAGGATGGACTAGCAGACAGGCTTCATTACCTTGCTGAATATCCCCAGTTTAGGAGATGGTGTGAAGGTTCTAGGGACAGATATTCAAAAAGCCTGAGTGTGAATTAATTCAATCTGCGGATTAGTCTAACCTGGCTAGGGTAAATCAGTTTGTAACCAGACAGACATCCTAGAAATGCAGGCACATGCCTGCAGTGGCTCAGGCTAGAAGCAAAAGGGTGCTAGTGCAGCCCTCCCTTCCCTTCTGCAGGGAGCAGAGGGGGATGTGGCTAGGCCCCAGAAGGATACCATGAGGGATGAGTTCTCCCCCCCACACACCCCTTGATAACAGAGCATTTATCAGCTCTGTTATTGGCATTTAGCATCCCATCAGAAAGCAAAGCCTTTCTCATTACAAGTTCTTCTCAAACAGCTTTTTTCCAAAGGAAGAATGCAGGGACATTACCATCTGAGCTGTTGATTACCTCCAAAAAAGTCCTAAGCAGACACTATCCTATCTGCCTTAGACAGCATTAGCTAGCAGACCACATGCTGGCTATGGTCCGTGCTGCGGGAGAGACGAAAAAGGGATCCCTGCTTAAGCAGTGAATGGTGAGAAGGGAAGGGGAGCAGGGCATGGGAAAGAGCAGAGGGGAGGAGCCAAGTCTGCTCTGGAGCAGAGAGCTGTGCCCAGCCCTGAGAGCATGCTAGGATGCTGAGGGTATCTGGTTTAGCTTAAACCAGCAAAGGGTATGGGGCAGACATTTCATAAACCATCTGACCCAAATCAGTTAAGTCTGATATACTACATTCAAACAGATTTACCTTAAACTGGTTTCTGCCATTTTCAAGCTGATTTAGGTGCACTGAACATGTGTTCTGTTACAGGTTTAAGCCAGTTTCTGATCACTTAAACCAGTTTATATATATATAATGTCTGTCCCTAGCCAAGAAGTTTCCATCTAGGACAAAGCCAGTAGTTCTGTCTCCTAGATTAGCTACGTGTATTCTAAGGGAAGTACAAAAGGTAAGACTGGGTCAGTCTTTGGCTGATTGCAACCCAAAGGACTCTTTTATAGTCAACACAAATTAGAAGAATCCTGTGACTCTCGTATCCTCTGGGTGATATAGAACTACCTCCAGAATCAGGATACCATATTCAGCTTCTCTGAGACTTCTAGTCATATTTATATTTATTTACTTCTAGTCTTATTTATATACTACTTTATATATTTCTAGTCTTAGAGCTTTGCCCTAGGTGGAAACTTCTCCTCACCATCCCCTAAACTATGGATATTCAGCAAGGTAATTAAGCATATGCATAATTTTAATCATGTGCAAGAGTTGTACTTCCTTAAAGATATGTGCAAATGGGCAGTAGCTTGACTAGTAACGTTAAACAATTCTGACCCTTATAGGAAATGGAAGAACAGAGACTGTGGCTGTTACAGAAACAATGTTCAAGGTGAGAAGGCTTTTTTACTTTCTTCCTATTAGTTTTGCACATCAGCAAAGACTGGCTGTAATCCATGCTTTGCTTTCCTCACCTGTAGGAACTATAAGTGCTTATTGTATGACTGAGCACCCTCAGAAGAGAAAGATTTTAAGTCCTTGATCAGGCTAGGTCCACCTTTTCACTCTTAAATGTAATGAAAGCAGCTTGCAAACTTGTGTTCCATATAGCTCATCACAGGTTTATAACGCTTCTTTCATGCAAGTCTAAGAAATAAGACTACCGTCCCTGTTTGGTAGCATGCACTCTAGATCTTAATCATCTATTTATTCAAATGTTTCCTCTTTAGAAATAAATTCTGAGTGAAACAGAATAAATATTCATTTAAAAACCAAATGTTTATATTTTGGAAAATGCCTGTTTACCAGGAATTCTTCAAACAGAATGATGTTCTCCAGCTGTGGAGAAGGATTCTATTAAATTAAAATGCCTTTATATTAATTGCACTCACTACTGTGGCAAATTGACCCTCTGTTGGGTAAAGAGTAAGTTAGGGTTTCAGGTTACATCAAATCCTTCTTTTGGTAAGAGAAAGGCTGTGGTGGTGTAAATTAACTGGTTAGCTGATGAAAGGGTATGATAATGGCAATAAGGAATGCAAAACCTGTTGATCTCCATATATGCTGTAATGATAGATATTTCCTGTAGAAAAAAAACCACATTATTTTAGATGGATAAGAGTATAGCAGCCTTCAAGATAAGGAGGCTCCTTCCTATCTTGATTTCTCAGACAACATTCTGTACAATGACATAGCCCAGCTGACAACAATACTCAGTTTGATCATTCATTTTTACTGACTATTTCTTTAACAGAGCTTATGTGAACTCATGAAACAGTTTTCTTAATAATGGAGAAAACAAGCATGGACAATGTTCCTTATTGTTGAGCAAATATGTAGTAGTGAATTCAGGCTAAGCAGACCCCAGATTCACTACAATGTTTTTGCTACCAAACTTGAGCAGACCCACTTTTCGCTCACCATCAGTCCTTTCCAGACCCTTGATTTTTTTCACAAGCCCACCTGAGATAGATTCTATCTGCCTGTGGTCTTCATCATTTCATTTGAGGAACAAACTGATAGCTCTTTAAGAGAGAAAATATACATTAGATGTATCCAGAATATTTTAACTATTCTCTGTGCTTTTTAAAGCAACCAAATTACTAATATTGTTTTGAATTCCACATATCCATCCTGCTCTGAGTGACAATATGAATGAAGGTGTTTTCATCTACTTAGGTTGATCAAGTTAACAGTCAGGAACAACCAGAATGAAAAATCCTCACTAAATTCTGATCAGCTGTTTATCTGTGTTCTATGGATATGTAAATGTATGCTATAGATATAAGATGGGGTACACGTTTTAAGTGTATTATTACAATACCACCAGTTTTGTTACTTTTCCTTACATGAAACAGTACCTTAATCCCATTGAAAGCAACAGGGACTACACACATAAATAATTCATAATGATCCCTTCTAGCCTTAAAAATCTATGAATTGCTGTTTAACATAAGGATTACAGAATAAATCCCACAGTGTATAAATCAGGGCTCGACAACATTCTACTTACACTATAGTCATTTTAGCTCAAGATCATTTATGCTTGTCCATCTCCATGTAAGAAGTAATTCACTGGCTAAAATCCAACATTCCTCCAGCTGTCTTTAGGCCTATTCTAATTCAAGCTGTGAACTGTCCCATCTTTCATATTCCTTCCATTTCTTTAGCAATAAATGGTTTTTTTTATAAATCTCTTGTGAGCCAAAAAATAATAATGCATTTTTTTGCTGCTATTATTAATTGTAATCTCTCACTCTCTCTTTCAATAAGGAGATTGTTCCTGGCATGTAATTAGATGAGCTCTTAAAGAAAAAAATATAAAACCTGTAAGCTTCTATGAACATGTGGGGGTTACCCTATTTAGAATTTCTTTTTTTTCTCCTTCTTTGTCTTCTTTTTTGGTAGTCTAGTGCTTAATTAGGTTCCAAAATGGGAATGAGGGCTTCTGCAAATTACCTCTACTAGTGAGAAATATTTCAAGAAAATATCATAGAAAAATTTTGTTTCTATGATTTTTTTTTCTAGCTGTGTACTAGTTTCAATGAAACTTTTGGTAGGGTAGTTTTCTCATGACCTCAGTGGGAGTACCGTGTCCAGTTTTAAGCACCACACTTTAACAAGGACATGGACAAGCTTGAGCGAGCCCAGAGAAGAGACACCCATATGATCAGACCCTTACATAGCAAGCCATATGAGGAAAGGCTGAGGGATCTGGGTCTCTTCAGACTGAAGAAAAGAAGGCTGACCCCCAGTTATCTTTCCTGCTTGGTGCAGGAGGTTGGACCTGGTGATCTTCTGAGGTCCCTTTCAGCCTTACAATCTAGGAATCTATGACCAGGATGGAATTTCTCATCAAAATGAGAGCCAGAACTCACCTCAGTTTCACTAATAATTATGGCATTCACCTATGAAGAGTAACTAGCAATGTTAGTCTGAAATTAGGCAGAAGGTAGTGAAGTGTGGTATCTGAAAATTAACTGACTCAGACAGGTATGAGGTTTCCTGGACAATTTACTTTGTTATAGTATGTTTTTCCCTACAGAAACCCCTGCCTCTCTGAATCAGTTAGACTTTAAGGGCATTTTACACATGCTCCTGACATGACATTGGGCACTTTTAATTAGCAAATCACACTAATTAAAAGCTCCCATGCATCACGTGTATCAGTGGTGCAGTACATCCCCATGCTGAGAAAATGGCAATTGTGCACTTTGAACTAAAGCACCTTGAATCTATTTTAGTTCAAAGCACATCACTACCATTTTAGTAGTGCAGAGGCACACTGCGCCGCTGGTGCATATGATGTGCAAGACTGCCATAGCATACTAATTTATGTGACTTGATTAATCAAGTCTGCTGTTATGCACTAGATTTTTTCTCTGTAGGACAGAAAAAGTTTTCAAATACTGAAAATTTACATGGCATAAAGAAGGAGTTTTCACTCTGCTCTTTTCTTTCTCTGTTAAACATGAACCAAAGTTTCCATGGATTTGTGATTGGGAGAGCCTTTTTGCTTATGATTATATCATGTATCCTTTGCAAAAATCCCACTGATTTATGACATTTACTTTAGCCGGGAAGATTCCTACAATTTCTTAGGTTGTAGAGGAACTAAAGTCCTTGTAATACAGATCTTTCTGCATGACAAGTAAATATCTGATTATATCTCCCCTTAAAATCTCCTTCATGATAGTGAGGGAGTAGTAGTGTGAACTTGTAGAAAATTTCTGCCAGTTTATAATATTCTATGGTAACCAGAAATTCTATTTAACCTTGAATTATTACTCTTTGTTATCCATAGAGGGCAAGTTTGCTGATGATACGCATTTTATTTCTTAGATAAAATTCACTATAGTCACTCTAACCAAAACATCTATCCCCAGAAGTACCCCTTTAGCAAATAGTAATCCTACATCACCACATATATACATATGTGAGTGTGTGTGTGTTTCTGAATTTAAAAAGTATATAGATAGATATACTTTTTGAATTCAGAAAAATATATATATATATTAGTAGCATTTCATTTTGATCATGGAAAAATGTGGATTCAGGGCTACTTTTTTAAATTAAAAAATATGGTGCAGGATTGCTATTTGTTAATATAGATCTAGATCTATATATATAGATATCTGCCACATACACATATATATATGAGCCAGGGAACTGGCCTTATTTACTCTGGAAACAGAAAACTGAGGTGGGATTTAATAGCAGCCTTTATCTGAAGGTTGGTTACAAAGAGGATGAAGCTTAACCAGGGGCAAGCAAAATACTGCCCCTGTGGTGCCCAGCAATGAATTTTGCCCTGCTCATCCTTTCTGCCCAGAAGGGTGGGCACAAGACACCCATGATGGGGACAGGGCATTCCCAGAGAGTGGTGGTGGATGGGTCGTACTCAACCTAGAGAGATGTGAGCAGCAGGGTCCCCCAGGGTTCGGTCCTTGGGTCCTTGGGCCTGTGCTGTTCAACATCTTCGTCGCTGACTTGGACAAGGGGGTGGAAAGCAAGCTATCATATTTGCTGATGATACCAAACTGTGGGCTTAGATGGGGACACCAGAAGAGAGGGAGAGGATGCAGCGGGATCTGGGCCTACTGCAAGAGTGGGCGGACAAGAACAGGATGGGATTCAATGTGGACAAGTGCAGGGTGATGCATCTGGGGAGAAGCAACCTGCATCCAACGATGCATTTCGAGCCGGTCCAAGGCGGTGATCCTCCCCCTTTATGCGGCGCTGGTCAGGCGCAGATGGAGTACTGTGTCCAGTTCTGGGTGCCACACTGCAAGAGGGATGGGGACGGCCTCAAGAGGGTCCAGAGGAGGGCCACTAGATTGATATCCGGGCAGCAGGATAGGCCTTACGAGGAGCATCTGAGGGACCTGAACCTGTTCAGCCTCAGTAAACCGAGGCTGAGGGGGGACCTGGTGCCAGCCTATAAACTGCTGAGGGGAGATCAGCAGGAAATAGGGCAGGCTCTATTTTCCTGGGCACCACCAGGAATAACTAGGACCAATAGTCACAGGTTACTGGAAAGCAGGTTTAGGTTGGACATTAGGAAGCACTACTTAACAGGGTAGCTAGGATGTGAAACCAGCTTCCTAGGGAAGTTGTTCTTGCTCCTTCCTTGGGCATCTTTAAGAGTAGATTAGATGGGTACTTGGTTGGGGTCTTGTGACCCTGGCATTTAGTCCTGCCACTGGCGGGGGTTTAGACTAGATGGCCTGCTTAGGCCCCTTCTGACCCTAGATACTATGAAACTATGAATATGCACACCCCCAACATACCCTATTGCACCTTGCACCTACCCTTGTGGTGCAAGGTCCTAGCCCCACCAACGTGCAGCTTCCAGGTAGGGCTGCTTCTGCCCCTGTTACAGCTGCACCTATGGAAATCTGCTCAGCTTACCCAGCATCCAGTACACTCCAGGCAGCAGGCAGGGAAGCAGTAAGGGAGGGAGCTGGGGTCAGAGCAGGGGAGCTGCAGCCAGGAGAATGCGCAGAGAGCAGCACAGAGCCCATGCCCAGGTGGGCAGCAGGATTGTGGAGCTCAACTGGGCAGGGTGTGGTTGTGAGGTGTGTGAGGACCCCACCACACACTCCCTCACATTGCATGCAGCCCTTGCTGCCAGCAGAAGCAGTAGGAGGGGTGGGCTCAGGGCAGTTGTGCCCAGCACAGGCACTGACACCTGGTGGGATGTGGCTCCAGCCAACACTATGCGTAGGAATGAGGAGTGAAGTCTTCCTGGCTGCCTCTGTTGTGGGAGCTCCACACTGCAGGCCTGTAGCTCCTGCACTTGCACTGGGTGAACTCCATTCTGGATCCTGCTGCCTTCCTTGATTCCTGCTGTGCAGGTATCCAGGGCTGTGCTGGGAGTGGAGGGAGCCCCAGCCCCTGCTTCCCTGCAGAGTTCAGCCCAGAGCTTCCCCAGGTACAAGTGAGAGAGCTGGAGGTGCACAGTGTAAAGTCCCCTGGATAGAGGCAACTGGGTAGGCTGTGCTTCTTGTCCCCATGTGCAGGGCTGACTGGAGCCATGCCCCCAGGTGCCAGCGCCTGTGCTGGGCACAACTGCCCTGAGTACCTCTGCTGCTGCCAGAAGTGGAGCTGTGCACCATGGAGGGGACTGTGAGGGGGGGTCCCCATGTCCCACAAACTTCACATACCGACACTCTGGTCCCACAGCCCCACTGACATATACACACTGCAACATACCCTATGCCTCATCACAGACAGACACATCCCAACCTCCCCAACACCCCTCCCACACCTCACTATACACATACACCCCATACCCCACAATGCAATATACAAGAGTCAGACTATTTTTAATTATTATGCAATCACCTCTATATAGACTATGTAAACACTAATCATGACAAAAATATTTTTGTAATAAAATTAAAATATGATATAGCAGTTGTATGACTTTTAGTGTATGGTTTGTTTTTTTCCTGCTTTTTTTCCTCCATCCCCCTAACAAAAGGAATTCACACATCCAGCTACCTGACTACATATGCTACATGCACACCTATTGCAGGATTCAAGTGTGGCATTAGATAATATTAACTAATATGTTTTTAAAATTCTAGTGTGGACAATACTTTAGCTTGTATCAAACTGGTCAAGTTAAAGTCCAAAGAATATGTGGTACAATACATGCAACTATATGACTTGAGATTTGCTAATCTTCATGTTAACAAGCATTAAAGGCATGTTTTAATCAGGTTAATCAAGCTGAAGTAATGTAATTGAAAACACATCACCTTTGCCTGTCAGGACTAATCTCTAGGCACACTATTCCAGTACCTGGAGTTGGAGTAGTTGCAAGATGTCCATTGTGCTGACAAATGTTGCTTGTGTGGATGGATCCATAACTCAAGTGCAAATCCAGAGGATAGAGACATGCATTGGGATTATGTCTATGGCCTCATTTTATTAATTTGACTGTGATTTTGAAAAATCTCTTAAAAAGGAGTAAACTGCATCAGAACAAGGGTTGGATGATGATTGTTCAGGAAGCAGCAGGGAAGTAGGATTTTAAAAAAAACCCCGCTGTAGGGACAGACAGCAGAAATGGGTTTATTTTCTTTCCCTGATTTGTTTATTTTTCTGCCATCCCTTCAACCCTGACCTACATAGCCACATAGTTTCCCTGTATGACAGTGCTGGTTGTACAGTGAAACTTGTCTTTACGTGACCACCCAAAAGACCAGCAAAATTTGTCCACCTACAAGAGATGATCTTTAAATTAAGGCAAAACAAAATGGTCTGAGAAACCATACAGGGACACTTTCAAGTAATTGCCTATCAACAAGGAAATCTAGGCTGTCATTGGTTTTAGATCACTTGTAACTAAGACAAAAAAATGGATACAGCTTTTTAGTGATTTTGGATGTTCAACTTGAGACACCTTCAATAGGTCTGATTGTCAGAAAGTTCTAAGCAGCTGCTTTCTATAAAATTAGTCTCTTTAAGTTAACACAAGTTGGCTACCCAAGACCTGAGGCATAACAAATTAGTTGTTGTATCATTAATCATAATACATACAAGTCAAATAAATTGCTTTTAAGCAAACACATTAGCTTTTAACATAGACAATTTAAATCTAATAATGGTGATGATTATTCAATGACTTCTACCCTATTTACATATTTAAAATATAATACCCCTGGGTTCCTCTGTTAGTGTAAATTGATGTACATGTACCATTAAACTCAATCTGGTTTTCTTGGATCAGAAAAGTTCATTTTTTTAAATAACAATGATTCAGAGTACTATGTTCCTATAGCTGGAATAAAAGACATGCCACAATTATATTTATAGTAAATTTCCAATGAAAAAATAAAAACATATTGTTCTGAATTGCTGTCAATCAGTTAATTACTTTTGGATTTGAATGGTTGACAAGCTGCTGTTGTTTCTTCTAATCACAGTGCTATTCACAAATGCCTTTTCTTTGTTTGCTGTATTCCTGAACACCTACATTTTTTGTGACATACACTGGCAACATACTATTTTCATACGTCATTCAGTCTGTACTTGCTGGAACATGTCTTCTGAGTCCAAACAGGATCCCCCTTTCCAGCTTATTCATTAACTGTCCAACTTGTCTCCTCCCTCTTCTCTGTTTTGCAGGAGAAGCAAAAACAGGGATCAAATAAATAGACCTTTCCTACATTCTGGCTGGACTTCAGACCCAAAATTTCTATATTGTATGTTGTTACTGGTTTTACCAAATGATAACAGCTTCTTTAATGTCTTGCACTAACAATTTTTGTATCGGACCAGGTAACAGTTGGAGCTGTGCCTAGTACCATCAAGTAAATTCTTCATTTTCTCATCTGCCACCTTTTAATATAAGATGGCAAAATAACTATTCAATTTCTGATTCTCTCTTGCTGCTCACTAATTTCTGTACAAAAAAACCCAAAAAAAACAGCTAGGGTCATCTACATAATGTTGTCAGTACTAATTATTCAATTTGCATTTTTTTCTTACTTAAGGTCTTTTTTTCTGTCCTATGCTCATACTGGCATTTCAGCTAATGCATGAACTGGGAAGTCGGGTGGGTCTTCTAAAACTCAGATCAATTACTTCTTTTACATTGTACCCATTTAGTTTAAGTGCTTTCCAACCAGGACCAGAAAGAAGGGCAGCTCAGTTACTGTGGAGACCTAAATGCATGCAGGAAAAGGATTAGGTGCTGATTGATACAGACAGTCAATTAGTACTTCAAAGGGAAGCTGACTCCTTGTTTTATACACACAGAACATGGGATAAAAGATTGTAGTTTGATGTCTTGTAATCTCTGTTGCTTCAATGTTGACCAGGACAGCAGGATATTGGAAGGTGTCTCGGAAGTTAAAAGAGTCCTGCATTGGTTCCTAATGGAATGGAAGCATTAAGAGAAACAATGACATTGTGTGATCTGTACACACGAGCTTTTCTAAAGTATTTCAGACTGAACTGACTCTCTGGGACGCTGTCTGTTCAAGTCAAAACTTTTCTTAATCTCTGTGATGTGCTGATCAAACCTTGAACTGTCAGGTCAAATTATTTCCACAGGACCAGCTCTATTTATGATTAATTAAAATTTCTTCTTGATTGCATACAGTCTTTTATAATGTATAATCCCTTTATTGTGTAGTGATTGAGAGTATGGGCCCAATTCCTAAAATATTAAAAAGAATTGCATGCTGGGATATATTAAGCCCATCCAACTGATAAAGGAAACAAAAAGAGGAAATCTAGGCAGATAACAAGCCCATTAATATACTGTCAGAAAGGACATTGGTTGTCATGGTTCTATGAATAAAATTCCTTCATGGAGTTTGTGAATAACACTCTTGCCCATAAAAGGACTGACCACATATTTACAGTAGAATTTATTAATGTTTTTGTTATACAAAATAAATCATCTCCCTTATCACTCTCTCATTTTCTGAAGCCAACAACAGTACAAGAGGCTGGAGCAATATTTGTAATAGTGGCCTTAGAAAAAAATTGTTATTTGTAAAGAACAGAAATAGGAAATAGAAATGTGTAAGGAGTAGGTAATTTCTAAAAAGACTTGGGAAGAAAAAGTGTGCTTCTAAGAACTGTTTGTATTTAATTGATAAAGCAGTGTTTGCCTTTTCATTAGTGTTTTATATGTCTAAAGTAGCATACACTTCCTGTGCTCTTTACTATAGTTACATTAATTATCTATTAGATGCCACCTATATATGCTGATGCATATACAACAAGCATATGGTCTGCCCTAGAAAGAACATGGTCTAAAAAAAGAATTAAGAAAGTAAAGGAAAAAAAATCCCTCACAGAATTGATTAGCTTACTTTATTTTAGTGTGTGCATATTAGCTGCTTATTTAGCTAGAATAATATTCACACATTTCTTGTTTCATTGGCAAGAATGTCAAGTTATGCTAGCCTTTTTTTTTCTTCATTGAATGTGGCACGTCTAGTAAAAGTAAATGATTTTTCCATTTAGATCTGTTTTCTCAATTTTATGCTGAACCCATTTTATTGTAGCTACACAAGCAGTAAAGATTGTAGTCATACAACTGGGAACCTAGAGCCTACACAATAAATTGTTAAAAAATATGTACTAACAAATCACTGTGCAGCAATCATATTCAAAATATACTTTTGTGTCCACTGGTTTAAGTTATTGAAATATACCAAATATATTTTAATTAAATAAGTACTCGACATAAATATTTCTGTAGTCTTAACTGTATTCACCTCTGCCTATACCAAACAGTACTAACACTGATCTGCCATGATATATGAGTGTTTCTATTAACTTTTCTCCTTCACACGATATTATATCACACAGACTGTATTTCTTCCTATAAAACTGGATGAAAAGTTGCTTCCTTCTTAGTTCACAGTTCACTGACACAATTGTCTGAAGTAGTTTCCATGCTTCAGAATTCCTCCTAACCCAGGGGAAAAGCTATTATTTAGTGTACCAACTATGGTGATATCACTGTACAGATGATTCTATAAAGAACTGTACCTAGGACTACAGCAAGTTCAAGAGATTGTTTGATGCTCTCTGGTTTTGAATTGGAGTGTCACAGTGTGAGTGCATTATGCTACTGCTTTTTGTTCCTGGTACTAACAGTATAACTTGGAGTTTTAATTGCTCCCAAATCCTACTGTTACAGATATTCATTGCCTGTCCTGTGATAGTACTGTAATATGTTCTAAAGAGTAAAAAAAAATAAGCATATTACTGATGAAAAACTAAAATTTGTATCAACACTCCCTTTGTGATAATGAAATCCACCAACTCAGATTTTCTTACCTAAGAAAGACAGCACTCACTGTACAATTAATGTTTTAGGACCATGATGTAACTAGGTTTTAAAAGTAGAAACTTAAAAAAACCCAAAACTACCAAACACTGAGCATACTCATCTCTACTTGCAATGGAAGCAATTTCCCTTCTACTTCATGCTCGTTTATGTAGGACAGATCAAAGTCTATTGAAAGCAAAATGATAAGGTATAAACAAATGTGTTAAAATCTGATTTTGTGCACTGCTGGCAAGAAAAAAAGCACCTCAAATTCAATCATAAAGTACTTATTAACTATCACAAATCTCTTGTAAAAGTGCTACACAATGTCCTAATAATTTTAATGCCATGGTTCAAAAGCAATATAGACGTTAGCTGAGGTGGCCATATTTTGTCAAATAAAAAAGTCCAAAACACTGTTGTGGCATTTTTATTGTGGCATTGTTATTAGAATAGGAATTAGTCATACAGCAGTTCAAGCATAAAAAATAAATAAATGTGCACACATGTTAGTTTCTAACTCAGCACAGTGACAACTCCTTACTTCTTAAGTGGCCACGACTTCCATTGAAAATAATTTTCTGCATTTATCATGTTGCTAATATGTATTTTGAGCACAATGCCCAGTTGTTTTAGTGCTTGCATTCATTCAGCTTTTCTCTTCCCTTCAAATACTTTTCATTACATTTGGTTGGTTGTTCCAGTGAATTTCTGTTCATGGTAGATAAAAGAGCAAACTCTTCCAGGTCTTGGGGGCTCAGGCAGTAAAGACATTTTTTCTTATGTCCAGCTTAAAATGGTCTTGGAGGAGTTTATGACTGCTGGTTCTTGTTCTTACTTGGGGTGCTCTGGTGAACAGATGTTCTCCCAGATCCTGATGTACACCCCCTATGAATTTATAAACAGCCACCAGGTCCCACCTGAGCTTGTGCTTTTCCAGGCTGAAGAGTCCCATGGCTCTCAGCCTCTCTTCATAAGGCCTATTCTCTTGCCCTCTGATCATGCATGTGGCTCTCCTCTGGACTCTCTCAAGCTTCACATCCTTCTTGAACTGTGAACCCCAGAATTGGATGCAGTACTTCAGTTGCGGCCTCACCAAAGCTGAGTACAATGAGAGGATGATATCCTGAGATTTACTTAAGAAACATCTATCAGTGCAATCCAGAGTTTGTTTGCTTTACAAGCTGCAACATCGCATTGGTGGCTCATGTTCATCTTGTGATCAATCATGATCTCAGGTGAGACCTGGTGGCTGCTTATAAATTCATAAGGAGTGTACATCAGGATCAAGGGATCTTGGAGTCATTATTGACTCAAGATAAACATAAGCTTCCAATGCCAGACCGAAGCCAGCAAAGGCAACCACATCTTGTTGTTCATCCAAAAATGCATCTCAAGCCAGTCCAGAGAGGTGATACTCCCCCTCTATGCAACATTGGGCCAGCCTCAACTGGCGTACTGCATCCAGTTCTGGGCACTGCACTTTAAGAAGGATGTGGCCTGCCCTGAAAGGGTTCAGAAGAGGGCCACCTGCTTGATTGGAGGCAAAAGGGCAGGCCTTTTGAGGAGAGGCTGAGGGACCTGAGCCTGTTCAGCCTCAGCAAGCGGAGGCTGAGGGAGGATTTGGTGGCTTCCTACAAACTCATTAGGGGAGATCAGCAGCAAATAGGAAAAGCCCTATTCTCCCCAACAGCACCTGGGGTGACAAGGAACAATGGCCAAAAACTGCTAGAGAATAGGTCCAGGTTAGAGATTAGGAGGCACTATTTCACTGTTAGGGTAGCTAGGATCTGGAACCAACTTCCTAGGGAAGTGGTCCTCGCTCCTACCTTGGGTAAATTAAAAAAGAGGTTGGATGAACACGTGTATAGGGTCATGTGATCCCAGAATGTGCTCCAACCAGTGGTGGGGGGTTGGACTAGATGATCTATTAGGTTCCTTCTGACTCCTAACTACTATGAAACTATGACCTCCAAGTCTCTTTATCAACCTTTATCCGTATTGAATGTCATCAGGTTTGTATCTGCCCACTTACTAAGTTTATCCAAGTCGGCCTGGATCACTAGCCCATCCTCAGGTGTGGACGCTATGCCCCAAAGTTTAGTGTCATTGGCGAACTTGACCAGTGTGCTTCTGATACCAATGTCCACATCATTGATAAATATGTTAAAGATAACCGGTCCAAGGACTGAGCTTTCAGGGATGCCGCTGGTCATTGTGTGCCATAATGATTCGCTACCATCGACCACTACTCTTTAGGTCCGACCTTGGAGCCAGTTTCACAGCCATCAAACTGTGGTGTAGCCAAGGCCACAGTTGACCAATTTTTCCATGAGGAGGTCATGGGACCTCCTCATAGAAAAATTGGTTTTGATTGATTAAGTGAACACACGCAAACATGCACTCATGCATGTACATGCACAGGATATTTCTGGCATCCTGAAAAAAATGTCTGGGATACAGGGAAAGGACATGATTATATGTTAAATGTTAAACACTTTTCACAATGGTTATTTGTATTATCCTATGTCATTCAGTGACATGCTATTCATTTTGCCCAATAATGAACTAATAACCGACCACCTTCTTTTAAATAGAACAATGCTGGAGGCTCAGTGTTGTCCCTCAGAGACATGCCTTTAATTGCAACAGTATTTTGTTGGGAAGTATATTGCACAATATCACTCCTGTTCCTCATGGGGCATACAGCATCACTGGACAGGAACCCAACTCAACCCAGATTTTCAGTTTTCATCATTCACTCCATCATCAGATTCCTGTCTTTGTTCCTTTTCTCCTTATCTTCAGAAAAGACAAGAATTGTATCAGGCCTATAAAAACGAAGGCATTCTTCTAACTCTTGTTGACCTAGCAATGTCCTGGAGATGGCACCAGCCCAGTTCCTATATGCTACATGCATGTTCTCATCTACAGGAGTCCACTAAAAGATCAGCCTGAGATGGTCATCATCCATTTGCAAAACTTGCATAATTGGGGAAAATACAACTGTCAGTCATGAAATAATGCCTCCTAATTTTTATCTCCTAAACAAGTCATGGACATGAAGGATGTTTTTGATTACTTCTGGCCTAAGGGTGTCACAGGAAGTTCATAGATTCATAGATGTTTGGTGCTGGAAGGGACCTCATAAGACCAGTAGATCTAGCTCCCCTGTACTTCGGCAGGAAAGACTGCTGGGGTCAGATGACCCCAGAAAGGTGCATATCAAGATGTTTTTTAAAAATCTCCAGGATAGGTGATTGTACCACCTCGGGGGGTGGGGGAGAGGAATCTGTTTCAAACCCTAGGCACTCCAATAGTAAAGAAGTTTTTCCTTATGTCCTTATGGCTGGGTCATGAGGGTGCTTCAGTGCAGCCAGCAGGCAAGCATTTACAAGTGCCATCCTGCTGTGGAGTTACTGGTTTATTCCAACCTAATGGGAGCACATATGTAGATGTACAATGTTTACTGAGCAGCTAATTAGACTACTGCACAGGAAATGTCTTGTGTAGATGTGCTTTGTCTGTCTGTACATAACTCCCCATTTGTAAAGAAGGAAAATAAAAGATCCCTACCTCAAGTAAAAGAATATATAAAATTATTTTAAAGATTTTTTTAGTGTTGATTTTATATATTCTTCTGCTTTCATGCAATGTTTGCCTGCTTTATTTCTGACCCAAACAAAGCCCTTATATGGCCATTATTATCTTGACATATTATTGCCTTTCAGTACTTAATCTTAAATTTTAAGATTAATTTTACAGATTCATTTGTAAAATTAAGACTGTTTCAGATTTAAAGTTCTCAGAATAAGCCTAACTCTAAGGACAAGTATTTCCAGTTATTTTGGTTAATTGATCAGAAAGCATAAATTTTCAAATGTAATATACAAAGCCAGTGTCTAATAATCTCCTGTACATATTTGCATGAAGATATACATAGACGTGTACACAGATAATGAATCTAAAGGATCCATTTCAATCTACTCTACTAATTTTCACTGTTTTTACCTGTAGCACTATTTAAAAGGGGAAAAGCTACTATATCCAAATATCTATGTTTTTTCACAACTTTGAATTTAAAGACACATTAAGTTTCAAGCTACATCTTATGTACTACTTTCTGACCTTCCTTAACCCCATTATGAGCCAATTGAGTCAACAATATTATACTAGCTTGTAATTCAGGGTAATTCTCACATTGCCATATTGTATCTAGATATTACAGCACATTCAATATAGTATGGAAACCTAAAACCTGTAAAATGCATAGATAAAATGAGCTAATCAGTTATTTAGATTTAAGTGGAGAATTGTTGGTATTAACTCAGTGACCCTATGGGGGTGGAAAATAAATACAGTTTCAGACTTAATTTTTAATTGCATTTTTTTCCAATCTGATAAAATTTTGGAGTGCAAATACATCTATGAGACACAACAGTTTCAATGAGTTGCAGTAGATTACACTACACAACTGCCATATGAATCAGTAGGAGTTGTCCTGCTAAATCCTATGCAGCTCTTAACAGCTTACAGTTTCAATGAAGCTGAGTGCATTTTGGAACAACTTTGTGGTAGCTACAAGTGACAATCTTTTTAAACCCTAGCATCCAGCTCACAGTTAAGCAGATGTTTCCTACAATAGGTCCTTTAAAATTTGTCCTTCCTTACACTCTAAAATCCTTAAATATTTCTAATTTGTTGTTTCATATTTTTAAAATTGTGCCATATTAACATGCATTTCTCACCTGCTTAACATTCAGTTCTGAGCCATAATCCCTCAGCAAACAACAGGTTTATTGATTATTAAGCCCCCAGCAGTGCTTTTTGCCAGTGTGTCTTTTCTGCAAAGAGGATGAAAAAAATAAAGATTTGGAAATGAGCCACCTTTATTTTAAGGGTTTTTTTCAGTCAACATGTTGCCTCAGCAACGAAAGTTCTTGCTATCCGGCAGAAGACAGATTTCTTTGATTCAATCATGATGCAGAGCTGAAAGAAGGAATAAAGAGACAAGCAATGAAAATTCACCATTTCAGTATTTGAATATGTGAATTACCCTGAGCTGCAGCCAAGCCATGGGTCTTATCCACAGTGTCCTTCAACACTTATTCAAATCCTTCACTGCTGCAATACTTCATTTCCATTAATTAAATAATTACACCAAACTCTCTCTAAAGATAACATTCAGCTGAATTCATGCATTCCAAAACAGTTATTCAATTAAGCTGAGGCTCATATTATTATGCAATGAATTGACAAAGATTTTGTTTATTCCTTTTAGTAGAGATTTTAAAAAGCCCCCTTTAAAAACATGCTTGAGATGATGACATGTTACAAATAATGGGAAAACTGTAATTCAATCCTCCACAACTTCAGCACTTTCTATAATCCTATAAATATGACTTTACAATCTAGCACACTAATGCATCTGAAAGATATAGCTCAATGAAGTAGATTATAAAGGATTGTTGATGCTCTCATAAAATGAACAGCAAGTGGTAGTTATCTGTGTTATTCTGGACTCAGGTGCCACCTTGCCCTGCTTTCTACACAAAATGGAGTACACTTGTTACTGTAAAAAAAAGTAGTGCCTGAACCTGTCTAGGCAACAAGACTATATCTTGTTGTCTTTTAAAAGATACAGTACAATTATTTTTATGGCCCATCTTTTGTACACATTGTCACATAGGACATTACCAGGGATCCTGGTATTCTCTGATTTAAAAAAAAAACAACCCAAATCCACATTTTGCCATGATTTAAATGAAACACCACTAATATATATGTTTATATACTTTTTTAACTGAAAATATATATTTAATACATACCTTTTTTAACTGAAAATTGTTTTGTTTTTTTTTTAAATCAGAGAAAACCTGGATCCCTGCACATTACACATAGAGAATAAGTCAATCAAATGACAAAACGAAAGTGTGTTGTAAACAAAGGGAGAACGTAACATAATGAAGGGGTGAGGAAGGAAGAGATATGCACTGAAAAAAGTGGAAATGGGACTGGGCATTTATGAATTTAGAAGTCAGATACCCTGCTTTCCTTTTGCACTGCTCAGCACAGCAGAATGCCATCAGAGAGCCAGATTTGTATTGTGCAGAGTTTTAGAGCCTTAAAACAGGTCTGGTTTGGGCTAGTCACATATGAAACCAAAAGCACTGTATCTTTTATTCTCACCTAAACAATCAGAACAAAATAAATGTGGAATTTCTAGACACCATTCTTCTGAAGTTATATTGAAACAAGTAAGTTAGGAAGTAACTACACCTCTTTTTTTGAAACCTCATCTTTTCTAATTTCTCCTTTGATTCAATACCCAGAGATGTATCTTCTCTTTTATTATCATATCACACCTGCAATAGCTGATAGGTTTTTTTCTGTACTGAGTGTTTGTGTATTTATTCTGTACTGCATGAGCAGAGCACCCAAACTGCATTATCATCTGTTTCCACTTGCTGCTCCACTTGGTGTTAAGGGTATTTAGTTAAGTAAGTTAAGTTACCCCTGTTCTATCCGGTGTCATGTCTCCAAAACAAGAACCCCACAAATACACCACAGATTTAATTGTGGTAATGTTAGAAATTAAGGGAGAACTCAGAACTGGATGTATATTGTTCACAATGTTACTACTGACTTTGTTACCACTAAGCAAAACTTTGTGTGCGTGGACATTTCTAACTTCCAGCCTTCAGCCAGATGCTCTGCTCCACAACTAAGGTTCCACCTTCTGTGACAGACTGCTCAGATGGCTAGGGGGATGAGGCAAAGATTTCCTCCCTCCCAACAAATCAATTGCCCTTCCCTGTTTCCCAGCCAGATCCCAAGAGGCAGCTGTGAAAAGAATCCAGGCAAAGAGTGCTGTCAGATGAGAGATGGAAGGAAGTAATCACAGTATGTTTTTACCAGGGGTAGCCTCATCTACATAGCTTGATAGGAAAAGGATGCTACTCTACAGAGTAGCTACTCTGAGGATCTTAGCAGAGGTTGGAAATTAGAAGACAGGGATCCCTGAATGTACGGGACTGAAAGTATAGATACAGTGAAAAAATGGAGGGCAGATGCAGTCAGAATCAGCTCTGGGGGAGCAGTCATTGGATGGACTGAAAATGCTAAAGCGCGGAACGGTAGTGATGTAAAAAAAATGAAAGAAATTGATCAGGTTAGAGGCAGTTGTGCAGTAGAGCCCTCAACTTCTGTTGTGTACAACTTTTTGTTCAACTTTTTGGTAAACCTGTGTAAACAGGTACGTGTACAAAATTTGGAATCGTATATGTTCTAATTTTTGCTTTGGTAACCCCATCCTCCTCCCCATTCAGCTTCAACGTATTCACTGAATTCTGCCTTTTTCCCTGACTTGCTTCTTTGTAATTCATTTCCAGATCCCCAGATATAAGACAATATAATGGAGCCCATCAAGTCTCCTTCACACTGTTATATTTGGGTTGCTAATAAGCTGAAGTCTCATGCACTTTATTTTGTGTTCATCAAACCCATAGTGTACACAATGCAGCTTGAAAGAAGTTTTCTTGATTACTGAGGCTCGTTGATGCTGGAGATAGGACATTGGAATAAAGAAAAAAAATCTGATCCAATTAAATGAACAAAGACATGAATGAATAACATACAGAATAGATTATGTACTTTTATTGTGTTGTAATTAAGCAAAATGTCTTGTCTGGCTACATTCATAATAAACGCATATACTTTCTTCTGCTTGTATGCCAAAGAATTTAACCAAGGACTTCAAAGCATAATAAACCTACTGAATTAGTCCCATAAAACCAAGTGAGTTACTGGACCTAAGAATGAATATTACTGCTTTACATTTCAGTGGTGCTTGACCTGCATCAATGGCTGCTTGTACATGTGCCAGGGATATAGTTCTGCCTAAATTGAAATGGTGGGTTTTTATTTGTGTTGATTAAAACCCCATTGTTTCAAATTAGGGACCTCTGTCACCCTGATGGAAGTGATGGCCACATCAGCTCACGCCTCCCCAGCACCGCCACTGCGAAATAGGCAGGCTCTGCAAAAGGAAAAAAAAAAAGGGGTGCTCCCACCACAGAGGGAAGCATCAGGGTCCCCCACAGCTCAAGCGCTGCATGATCCATGAGCAGTTCACTTCCCAGCCATGGGAGATGCAAGCAGGCTTTGAGAATAATAAAGAAGGCCCCTTGCCATTTTTTCTCAGCAGAGCCGGCCCACATGAGTTGCTGCCAGGTCACACAGCCCCAGAGCTGCAGGGTGCTTCTCTCTGCAGCATCAACATCTTCCGGGGCTGCTTGGGTGAGGTGGTAGCTGCATGTGTGCAGCCTCAGCTCATAGGTAGCACTCACCAGATACAGTGGTGTACAGGGTGCTGAGACCCAGGCATGCTCAGGGAGGCTGAGGTTTGGCAGATTTCCAATGCTTCTGTACCTCCCCTGCCACCTGGCACCAGGAATGAGCTGGCTGCCCCAGAAAGGTGGCAGGAGGATGGCTGGGTGTGCTGGCAGCCAGAGAAGGCAGCAGGGATGGTGTATAGGACACTGGAAGCCCACTAAGCCTGAGCTTCCCTGAGCGCACCTGTGTACCATCCCTGCTGCCTTCTTCAGATGGGGCCCTTGTACTTATGAGGAATATTGCTATAATTTGTTACATAGCAAATTAAAATACATGGCATGTGTTTTAGTTTACAATGTAAAAAACTCATTTACATTTAAATATACCACCCAAGATGTACACTGTTACGGAATTTAATTGTAATACACCATTGAATGTGTACACTGTTATGCAATTAAATTGTTAAAAACGGCAATTAAACCACTAAAAGGGGCAATTTCCTCACATGTGCAAGGGCCCTATAATTTTAGAAAAAATGTTACTACTTTAATATCTAAACCTTTTCGTGGCTGAGGCATAACATTATAGTTCTCATATCCCTATATTGTTCCTGATCTAAATTTGTCCCTCAATCCCAATCTAATTTCCCTGTTATACTGAACAATACACTAGATCCATTAGAAATAAATGCAGTGTACAAATACAGCATAATGCCATTTGCTATCTGCTAGTGCAATTTGAGCAATTTAAATCCTTTAGAATCATAGTTATACTGTTCAATATCTGGTCTGATTTCAATTTTAATAGAAACCTATAAACTCGGAGATATCAGGCAGAGTTCTGTTTCATCTAGCAGACAACAAAAGTGCAGCTTAAGACTGATTAATTTACTATTGTGTCAAAGTTTACTATCACCCCCTTTGGGCAAATAATCTCCCTTGTTATTGAAAAAGACAGCTATCTACATCTCTGGGAGAGAATCTTATTCCCATAATGGGAGCACCTATGTGTAGAAAGAATGGACTAAAATTGTTCCTATATAACAGAATTAATCTCATACTGCATCTTGATCATCTTCTAGGTGATGGAGGATTCAGCCTACTATCTTCTCTTAAGTGAATTCTTAACATAGATTTTAAGTCCTGAAGTAAACTCATCATTAAACTACCTATCCAGACAGAAATATTTCCATTAGCAGGTCATCTCTGTTTCCTTGCAAAGTATACAGCTTTTCAGTCATTAGTTTATTTACTATCTATTAATCGCCATCATGAAACTATTAATCTTATCTTGGAAATACCTTAACATTTCTAAAATACCATGTATTAGCTAATGTTGGAGACTGATTATTGGACTTACTACAAAAAGGCTTGCTCCATCATGATATGTCTTATTAGACCAACTAGATATTTGCAAACAAATTGATTTATTTATTTGCAAGCCTTCAGGCTCACACACCCTTCATCAGACATAGGAGAGAGCAGAGACTGTAAAGGTTCTCCTAGGTAGAAATTTCATGACATTTGTTTGCAAATATCTAGTTGGTCTAATAAAAGATATCACCTCTTCCACAAGTTTTGATTCCTTCTGCCTCTAGACCAATATAGCCAGAACCTGGATACCTGATTCAGCATGGCACTTTTATATTCCCAACTACCATTGATTCCCTCCAAGGAAGCACTTGATTCAAGATCCTTGACCTTGTTTGATCTCTCTAACTATCCCCTAAGACAGCCTACATGTGAGTAAGGGGAAGCCCTTGATCTGTCTGACTCATAGTTCCTGAGTGTTTGGTTTCTAACCACCTCTGGTTATCTTTGGCCCCACCTCAGTGAGCTACCTTCAAGTTCAGCTCAGCTTGGTAAGACAAAGTCAGCCAACACCCTGCTTTTCAGACTCTTCTGTACATTGTCTGATGTGTATCTCTTTCAGCTTCCTAGGTGTCCCCTCCAATCCCATCTTGTTGAAGTGTCAAGGCTATTGACATCCTTGTTGATGGACTTGTCTTTTGTCTGGTAGGCCAAGCAACTCTGGCTTCACTGGGTGCATCTACACAAGATGCTTACTGAGTAGTTACCTAATTAGCTTTGTTGTAAAGTGTCAGTGCCTACATGTGCGTTGCTATCAGGCTGGAGCAAACTAATTAATTCCACCATAAGATAGTACTGCCTAACACAAGTCTTATTCTGTGGCAGAGTTTTTTAGTTTGAAGCAATACACTTGTAGACACTGATAAGCTTGGCTGGAGCACGAGGGTGTTTCAGTGTAGGGACTGCCTGCTGGTTAGCCCCATGCTATAGCACCTTCGTGCCCCAGCCAGCCCCTCTGCAGCACACTGAGCTGGGTCAGAGGAGCCCCAGGCTGACAGGCTGACCCCTGGACTCCGTGCCAGCTGGGGCTGCTCTGCCTGGCTCAGTGTGCTGCAGTCCCAGGAGCACATGTAAATGCTGAGTTGGGGAGCAATAAACTCCGCCACAAATTATGCTGGAGTTTATTGCGTCAAATTAAATTTCACATGTAGACATCTCTTACCCCTTATTTTCCTCCTTTACAAGCTAATCAGGGAAACAGGCAGATAACATTATTGCAATGTGAACACATTTAGATCAGAATATTAAGTAAAATCAGTCTGCTACACCAACATGCTCAGAGACCCCTTATTGTTCAATGCAGTAATAAAACATATTGGTTTCTGTTCTGTAAATACTTTTTATTGTAATAGAATGCATTTGATGATAATGATACAACCTATCACTGAAAAATTTTGGTACTTCTTCCCTGTGAGTTTATTAGTTATTTAATTCTACCAATTTTCTTTGTAGTTTTGCACTTTTTCTAAATCAGCATATCTGAAACCCTCCATGTTTGTATTGTTCAGCTCCTTATAGATCCTTAAAAGCATTTAAAATATGATCATATGCCCAAAGAATCTTAGGCATTCTCCAACTTGAAGTGCATTGAACCTAAAATTAAGGGCCTAACAGGTTTTGGACACTAAAAAATAAATTAAACTTTTTTTTTTCTTTTGTAAAAATATATGATGTACTTTCCTGGCTAAATTCCACTTTAGTAATTACAACGAGATTAGCATTATCACCAACCTATGCCCCTTCTACACATTCAAAGAGAATTAAAGTGGATGGCTTATGCTGCTCTTTATTTCATTCAGTGATTTTCATAGTATCGTTGCCCACTCTTGAACTCTGTTTCTCCTCAGAGATGCATACATTTCAAAAGCTGTTTGAAGTGATACATTCAACTTAATTCTATAAATCAGGAATAACTCTAGAGAAACTCATGGACTTAAATTAGCATGTAAGTGAGCCCCTATATATATTTACACTGCCACAAAAGACAGAAGGCAGGGTAGATATGCACCTTTATAGACTAAGATATACATAAATAGCACAAGCTTTTGTGAACCCAAGTTCACTTCATCAACATCTGATGAAGTGAACAGGAATTCATGAAAGATTGTGCTGTCTATAATATATTCATTAGTTTTTATAAAGATGCATGTCTACCCATGTTCTTACTGACTTCAGATTAATATGGCTAAGATCCTCCCTCCATAAAAAAAGCAAACATGAAACTGGGGTATATCAGCTGAAGTAGTTCTAGTACAGATGGGGAAATAGATATGTCATTTTACAAGACTCTGGTGAAACTTAATTTGATATACTGTTTGCAATTCTTGTCACTCATGTTCTAAAAAGATGAATTCACATTGCAGCAGGTGCAGAAAAGGTCTATAGAATAATCAGAGGAATGGACAGCCTATCTCATGAAAAAAACTTGACTTGTTTGGTCTAGGAAAACAAAAGTTGAGAGGCAATTTTAGTGCTCCTGTCAAGTAAATACTTGAGGGGGTAAACACCAAAGATCAAGAACTATTTAAGCTGAAGGGTAATGTTTGCATAAGAACCAACTGGTATAAACTGGTCGTGAATACAATGAGGCTGGAAATTAAGAGGTTACTTACAATTAACACAGCAAGATTCTGGAGCAGCTTACCAATTTCAGTTGGGGGAGGGAAGCCTAACTACTTCTAAGATGAAAATCAATCAATGGGAAATTAATCAATGTATGAAAGCTATTATGTGACATGGTTACTTGTGATAGCAGGTGACTGGACTTGATAACAGATAAGTTTATTCCAGTCCATTCTTGGTTCTTACAATACAAACTTAACTGAAGTTTTCTGTATCAACAGATTTTCTTCTTTATGATTTTAGTGAAAGTTTTTTCTCTGTTCTACTGTTCTTCAATTACCAAACAAGAAAACCCTAGCTTGGCACTATACCATAACAGAGTGTGACAGCAAAATTGGACCCGAGAAAGTTCAACAAGGGATAACAGAATTAAGTTTTCAGCTGAGACATAGCTTCTCAGAAAGAACACTGAACAAGACTTGCATGAGAAATGCAGGACAGCAATACAAACAAAATTTGGCTACAGCCAAATAGTTTGCACAGGAGTAGATCTGTGGAATTGGAATAGGAAGACAAGAAGAATGTGACTTATTTTCAGTTGAGATATTGAATGCTTTCCTTTATGTAAAGGCATATGTTACAAACTTATTAATATTTAAAATACATTTTGAGAAACCTAACTTCAAATGAGTTTTAAAAGAATAAGAACAATCTTCTTAACTACAAAATAATATGAACCTGATCTATGACTAAAGCTTGTGCCCTTGAAATGAGCATATAGGGAAAAATACTCACTTTGGGGAATTTATCAGGAGGGATTCTGGTTTTCTGTGATAAAAAATCCCCAATATTTGGACATGCTTCCCAGGTGGCAGAGATAGCCTCCTCTCATCCTCTGCGCAGATCTGGGAGCCCACAACTCCATTAAGCTCAGCCTGGTGGTGGCAGGCAGGGAGTGCCAGGACAGTGTTTCACCCTCAGCCGCCAGGCAGAGTTGCATGTGGCTGCGGAGCTGCTCAAAGCTCAGCCCAGCGGCAGGAGGTGGGAAGAGCCAGGGCTGTGCTCCCCACTGGGCTGAGCTCCATGGGGCTGTGGAGCTGCTCAGAGCACAGCCCTGGCTCTCCCTTGCCTCCTGCCACCTGACTGCTTCAAAACTTGAAACATTTCAAAACTTTCAAAAAATTTTGAATGCCCTTGTTTCATTTTAAATCTGTTTTGAAGCTTTTTGTTTCATTTCAATGTTGCTATTTCAAGCTCAAAACTTTCACACAGCCCTAATAGACATGTGTGCATGTGTGTGTGTGTGTGTGTGTGTGTGTGTGTATAGTGGTGTTTCATTTTAATTATGGAAAAGTATGGATTTGGAATTTTTTATAACCAAAAATTGGGGATCTTTTTAAAACAGAGAAAACTAGGATCCCTGGTTATAACATGTTAGGGGAAAGCTAGACAATTTGCAACTAAAAGAACAGGTTTTAGGTCCTAGAAAGGTATTGCTTTTTTCATGAATTGAGACCCTTGTTCTTAAATAAGAGATTAAAAAAAATTCCTTTCCCTTTTAAGGTAGTTTTAGAGGTAAGTATTTAGATACCAAATACAAGGAATAAACAGAAAAATCTCAGACTAATAGTTCATTCCATTGAATACTACTCATTGAGTCCCCAAATTGTGTAATTACACCAGCCTGATATTTTTGCTGAATTGATTAGCTTTGGCAAAACTGAAAATCTTTTCGTATAGTGTCTTCATTTTTAGGATTCAGATCAATATCTAACATGAAGAATGAGACAGTTTACCCCCCTCAAATGTTTTAGTGCTTTAGGCTTTTGAAGATAAGCCAGACCTTATTTTTTATCTTGTTAATACTTTTGTTATCTCCACAGTAACAAGAATGATAAAAACTTCAGCAAAGATTTCTGAACTTCGGTGCTTGAAATTAGAAATCTACCTCAACACCTAGAAATTTGAGTTAAAATACTGGTACTGTAAGAGTGATGTTTTAGCTGTGATGGTCCAGAAAATTATGCAAGAGGCAAGGGTTTATTAGTGATATCTGATGAACAATGTAATAAGATATCAACCTAAAAAATCCTTGCTTCTCTCATATTTTCAGCACCAACAGATTCCATGGGACATTGGATGCTTTTATTTAATTGATTAAATAACTACTTAGGGATATCACTTAAGATTACTGTGTTTAAAAATACTGATCAATTAAAAAACTTAATTTTGAGGGGTTGGATTTAATAATCTGGGGGGTCGAACTTCATGATCAATTCAGGTCCCTTCTGACCCTAGAAACTATAAAACCTAGAAACTATGAAACTTAGGTTCAGGAGCATAATTATGTAACACCTTTATTTTTAACAAGATAGGTAAACACCTATGAGAAAGTATAATCACATTTCTCAGCATGAACACATTACTCCACACTAACTACTAATGCACTTTGCTCTTTTACTGTAAAACCATATGGAACAAAATTTTTAAGGTGTGGGGATCGACTGGAAATGATTACAAAACAGATCTTAGTATTTCTAAATGGCAGTTTATTGGTGCTTTTATAAGAAATACAATGCAAAAATCAGGGTTAATCATTTCTACATGGAAAGCATTGCAAAAATAAATGTCTTTAAATTTAATAAGTAAATACATTTCTTTAAGTTTAGTAAAACATTGTAGACAGTTTTGTTTACATTTTTTAAATAACTTAGATTTGCTATCCTATGAATTAATCACTCTTTTGGACTAGTAGATCAAAATGCTGAAGAGTTCTCATATTTGTTGACAAGAAATGTTTTCATTTTCAGGAAACATTGTTCAACACAAATGGCTTACTATGTATATAATTTATTAATTTAGTTATGTTTCTTCCCCCCCCAAAAAAAAACCAAAACAAAACTTACTAAACAGAGCTGTTGTTTCATGAATTGATTTTGCTGTCTCAGCCACATTGAGGCATAGATGCTTTTTTGGCTTCCATTTGAATGAACAATTTCCAAGTTAGACACACTGGATTTGGAGTTGGGTCAATAAAAGCTTTACTGTGTTCTTTCTTTTTCCTCACAGATCTCACAAAAGAGAACTAAATTCCATTCATCCTTTCACTGGCCACTGTGCAATCTTTAGCAATGCAATTCTTTCTTGGATGAGGAAACATGGCAAGAAATTGGAAGAAACACAAATAGGAATTTTCTATTTCCCATGCTCACTGCCCTGAAGATCTCTTAGTACTAAGGAAGCACCTGAATTTCTTGAACGTTAACTATTTGTATTTGCCATCAAGTTACTTTGGAAGCATGACACATTAGATATCAAAAAGTTTAATTTACTGTTGCTGAATCATATTTTTTAATATTAGGGTATTTGCAAAAAGATCATTTTAAAAGGTTCTTGGGATTTTAAATGTAACAGATTGTAGAACAGGTTTTGAGAAAGGAGCTCTTTTTCACCTTTTAAAAAACAAAGGCTGAGATCATCAGGCAAATTAAGTATTACTATTCAATAAGCTTTAGGGATAGAGCACCTATTTCCCCAAAAGATCCTACTGACTTACATAGCTTTTTATATTGATACAGTTAACTCTTAATCTTAGTTGTTAGATGAAGCAACTCACATATTAGGTCTTCAAGTTCAAATAGAAGAAAAATGTAAAAGCTAACATGAACAGATATTCTATTTCAAAATAAAACTTTAAAATACACTATCAGCTGGAAACATATACAGTTTTAGCAAATCAGAGACTTCACCACAATTTTCTCCAGCAACTTTTGTGTCGTTACAATAATTTTTTCCTATGTTCAAGTGTGTTCTCCCCTTAGTACTGTAAGGTAGAAGCCCATTGCACAACCAAAAAATAGCCAGGTTAATTTGTTATTAATGGGAGTTCTAATATTGTCCTCAGTGACCACATCCAGATGAACACAGACATCTGGTTCCCAGGGTTAACCTGCAGCTGGACACCTTGACATGTTCCCCAGGGAATGCCTGTGCCATGAGTCCTCTGGTGCATGACAGGGTACCCCGGGTGAGATAGAGGAGGGTTGGGCCAGCACAGTTGCTGGCCCAGCAGCCTTACCTGAGGACTTGGGGGGGCGCAGAAGCTGCAACCACGTTGCTTTGGCAGCTTGGAGCCTGGCCAGAAGCCAGATTGTGATTGTGGTTGGCAGGGCCCCAGTTTTGGGTGGCACATGCTGTCCCCATGTGCGCCACCTCGCTATTTTCTGATGGGTTTTTTTTACCCCTGGATCTCCCAGGGTCAAAAACACACCCCACACTGCAAGGTAGCAGCATGGAAAATGCCTGAATGCACGGTAGGTGTCACTGTAGACAGGTGTGTAGCATACCACATGGCCATGCTTGTCTGGACTCAGTCAATAGGACCAAAATTTTACTTCAAGAACTTAGCCCAACAGTATGGTTGTGTCAGATATATTTCTACATCCACAAGAAAGCCCCATCAAATTCCATGGGTCTACTTATGATACAGTAGCTGAGTACATAGAATCTTGTATTTGTATGCTTCCCATTGAAATTGACTTGTCTGAACAGATTCAGTTGCTGAGTTAGAGCTATACAGGGAGGAAAAACTTGACAATTGTTACAAACAATGTGCTATAAAATGTTCAAGGAAAACTAACAAAGCTGTAGAAGCACACTTTCTGTCTCCTCTTCCATTTATAATAACCTTAGGCATTACTTTTCCAACTAGTAAGTATAAGGATTTCAATGCAATTTGTCATCACAATGTAATTTTTAAGTTAACTGTATCTCTCTAAATAAATTTAGTCTGTAATCCTTACATTTTACTAGAGGACGGCATAAAGTAATATGCTTTGGGTTTATTTACTGAAACACTTTATCCATATGCAGCATCTTAGTTTACATTTCTAGTTCTCTGAGACACACATAACAAGGATCACAAGGTTAGCCATATACCCTCCCCAAGTGCCACTCCCTTATCTGATTTGTTCCTCTCCTTTTTTCTTCTTACCTTGTGCTCCCTGTCATCTGGTATTCTGCTTTCTACTTGTTGCCCTAGCTGTTGCTGCTCCCACTCTGGTACATGCCACACAAAGAGAACATCAATCTGTGCCACTTGTGCACATGCCATGCCCTGGGTGTTCCTGAAAAAGATCATACAGTAATGTCTTTGGGTACATACAGATGTTCAGGGATGTTGTGGGGGGGTAGATCGTGTTAAAAATGGCCACTCAATCTAACTTAGTTTGACCAGGTGTGGACCTTACATTTAGATCCCTAGTTAGATAGCTCTAATTGTGAACTGTACAAAAGTTCAAGACAGTTAGGTCAATCTAAAAATGGCTAACCTGATCTAAATTAAATGTACCTCCAAGGTAGTCTACTTTAGATTGGGTCCAGTAAGACTGATCTAACTGAACTTCTGTACAGTTCCTTTGTCTCACAAGAGCTTCGAAGAGTCATAATTATATAAGGCAGGGTGCTATTTCCCTTTGTGCACCTAAACAGTAGTTTTCTAGCTGCATCTGTGGTGAATTTTTTGCATTAACCCACAGGTTGCAATTTTACAATGAAGATGTGTGAGCAGGCACACATACCCTGAGTATGCTTAGTTAGCTTTTCTCTGGCTGAGTAGGTATGCAGCTACATACACATACCCATTCTAGGCATGCAAATGTAGCCATCCAGAAACCCATGATCCTTTATTATAACCCCAATATCAGAATGATTAGGATGGTCCAGAAGAGCATGCACATGTAGTATGTGGTGCTGCAGACCAGTTTGAGATGCTGCAAACTGTGCATGCAGGTATTTTTTTTCAGAGGTGTGGGGTTGAGGGGTTTTTGACACTGAGGGATTCTGATGTCAAAAACCCAGGGTCAGAAGAAAGCAAGGTAGCACACATCACCCAAAACTGAAGCCTAGTCACTGGGGACACACTGGATGCCAGCCAAGCTCTGTGTGCTAGATTGCTGCCACTAGAGCACCAGGAAGTCCCCAAACTCCAGGTAAGGCTGCTAGGGCCAGCCTAGGTGCCGGTCCCAGCCTTCCCTAGACCACCTGTGGCAACTTGCCATGTGTGGGGGCCGAGAATGGCTGGATGGGGCCACCGATGGAATGGAATTAGGCACAGAAAGCTTGTCAGTTGAATTCAAAACAAACTTTACTTACAAACTGGAGTACATTGTTGGCACGCTCCGTAAAGTTGCAAAACAAGTAGAAAAGCAGAAACTGGGTGGCACACCGATGTTGTCTGAGCATGCAGGGCACGGGGTACGTCAGGATTTCGGCGATGGGGAGTCGTTGGTGGTTGATCAGGCCTCCAAGACCACTCCGAGATGCACGTGAAAGTTGCTTCCAATGAGCATGCGGAGTTCTCTCCAACTTGGGCGGAAACTTGCCCTAACTTTTATACATCTAGCGAGCCAATTGCCAGCCGCCACATATGAATAATTTACGGTAAGCCAATCAAAAGCATGCCTGCAAACAGTGCAGATGCAAGCTATGGTGGGACTGATCATTGCACCAAGGGTTTTTCCCGCCTTACGGGGGAATCACTTGCAACCGAACACTTGCATTGTGCTGAGAACTCAGCTGTGCCAAGACACTTTTACTCTCTCAGCACAGACACCATGTACCAGAACAAATGTGCATGAGTACTTCCCAAAGCCAAGTAGTAGTAGCTGTTTGTCCCCAGGGAAACACACATACATGCTCATCTGGATACACCCCTAGGAGCTATCCTTTCCAGCACGCAGAAGATTTGAACCCATATCTCTGACTCCCTGGCACTATGCTCTAACTACTGTAGGTTAAGCATTACCCATTCGTCTCTCTGATGTTTCCTTTGAAGCTGAACCACTGTCCTTTACACTTAATAGTCATTTTATAAAATAATTGGACAGTATTACAGCAATAAAGAAGTTTCTGCCCACTAGAGGCAAAGGGTTGAGCTAAAGCCACAAACACCCCAGCTTGCTCTCTTCCTCTTAGCCCCATATGTGTGGCTCAGTGAGCTGGCTGCTGCTCTGGATTGAAAGGAGTCCTTGATTTTAGTTCAGCCCTTTGCTCTTTATGAAACAGACACTCTCCATCTATTTTATCCAATGATAGAGATAGCTTTAAGAAAAGCAACTTGTAACACTGGTTTCAAGTTGGAACTCTGGTTTACAACAACTTTGATTTGTGAAATTTCTGGATCTGAACCTGGATATTAATTTACAGTTCATAGTTATATTTTTAGATGTACAGCCAGAGTGCATCCAGATTAAAACTGTGGTCTGAACAACTTGAATTTTCAGAAGATTTGGAGTCACAGACAGAACTGACTTTACAGTTTCAGCCTGAATATATAATAGGATTCAAACATAATGACTTCACTTGTTCTGCCTTAGGAAACCTAACAGCATATTCAAACTAAAAGATATAACTATCAAAATCCTGGGGAAGAATTCAATTTAGATACAAATTCAAATTGTGTAGTTTAAATTAATTCCTATTTCATAAAGACTTATTTTTAAACTTGACTTCCATCGATTCTATCATGCATAACATAATAGATGCATTGGTTTCTGATATATTGTGGCTCTGTTTTCAGAGGAAGTGAACTAGGAATGAGAATCTCATGATTTCCTCTCTAAGCACACAATATTTGTCCAAAACAGCTAACATACCCCCAGAGCCGTATAAACTTTTCCATGGAAATTATACCTAGAAGGCCAGCTCTGTAAGAGATACATTCACATAGAATTTAGGGGCAGAGAGAAGTTAACAGTAATGAGAACTGTTATTATTAGGGCTGTTGGTGAAAGTCTGCATTAATGATCCTGGCTTTCTATGGATCCATCAGTTTTTCCAGGAGAAAATGAGAGACTGGATGGGACAAGGCAAAGGATTTTATGTGAGGAAATCATCAGAGTTTGCCCCATAAAATGTTCCCTTCAGAGGTTTAGCCATGTGAATAGAAGAGCAGGTTATGGAAGACTCTTCATATAGTAATAATAAGATGGTATATGAAGAGATTAAAGCCATAATATGGATTAAAAATAATCTGTTTTATTTGCCTTAGGAAAAGATTAGGAGGTTCTAATGGGATAGTACAGGGGTTAGCCAGATCAGATTTGGATATCAACAAAGACTTCTGTAATCTTTCTGTAACAGAGTTCTCTGGAGCTTATGTATAAGTGGCTTTTTTGGGACTTCAAAAACCTAAAAATGCCATTCAGATGACCAAATATGGATGCCTAAAGCCCAAACTACACATGCAGGTAAAAGTACAATGGGATCTAATATGTGATTCATGCCTCCTGCCAGAACTATGTGATCTTGCATTATATCCCATCACCTCTTATTGCCGGTGCAGGTGGAGAATAAAGTAAGAAGCAAACTCCCACAACCAGAAGCCCCCTTAGCTGTGAGGGTTTCTAAGTCACAGGGATTCCACATATCCCCAGGGCTGGGAAATCACCAGGGATCCTAGTTTTCTCTGATAAAGAGAGTTTCAGGGTAACAGAGATTTTGGGTAAAGAATCTCTTAATGCAAGGGGTGACAACCTATGGCCCTTAAGTCAGAAGATTGGAAGAACACACCGCAAGGATGTGTCTCATTATTACCTATAAAAACGTATTTTTCTCCAGTTAAAGAGAAACCAGAAACTTATTAATATGCCAGATGCTGGTGCTATGTTATATAATTTAAGATTAAAGCCACTACAGTTAAATGTACATCTCGTATATCATTTCATAAAATAATATCTGGTCTTCTTGAGTGTCTTAAAATTTGCTCCAATACTTTACTGTCAGTCATGTCTACACATGAGTTAATTTTACTATATACTGGTCGCATCTATTCAAGACACTGACTGTGCTGTCATTACTGCACAGTCATTTAGTACTTGTATAAACAAATACTAAATGACTACTCAGTAACTCAATTACTGTGCAGTCACACTAAAGAACAGCTTCTTTGTGACACTGACTGTGCAGTAGCTCATGACTACTATTCAGTAGTGTCGCATCGTGACACTAGTATGTGACACTAGTATGCAGTAGTCATGGGCTATTGCACAGGCCTCATGTAGGTGCAGCCGCAAATTAAAGATTTTAGCTAGTACTGAAAACACTGCAGGCTGTGAAATAGAAAAGGCATTACCAGGAAAGTCTAACAAACAGAAAATATACAGAAGAAAAATAGTTTGAATAGTGAACCAACATGACAATTAAAAAGAAGAGAGGGTATTTAATACCTGTGGAATGAGGAGAGATTAGCAGGAACTTGTTAGATTAAATGAGTCATAAAGTCAATAGATTCCAGGACTGACACTGATGCCCGAATAGAAATGCCACTGCCACTGCCAGACAGTTTTAAGGGCTGCTCTCTCACTGTGGTACTGCATCCTCTGCTTACCTTCACCACCAAATTTGGATCTTCCCATCTCCACTGGTGACAGAAATCACCAGAACCCAGTGGAAAGGTCAGGCTAACAGCCCTCAGCACAGAGTGGAGAGGGCTGAATTCCTGCTGCAGGATACATTATGGAGGGAATCGGTGGCTGACAGTAGTGGCTGGGCCGCAAGGGGCAGCCTACCATTCTTGAAGGTTGATGATCCCTCTCCTGACAGATTAAATATGATAAATGGATGCATCCTTTTCACAGTAGAGCATACTGTGATGAATTGCCTAATAAATCATGGTTCAGTAAAGACAAAATCCTGAATCAATTGATGGTGATTTTGTGGTTACTTTTGCTCCAATCTACCAGTGAGGGAAGATCTAGGTAACCTAGAGGCAAAAGATTTCATAATATTTGAGAAAAGACACTTAAACTACCCTGGGCTTCAGTTCCTCTTCTGAAATTGTGAAAAAGGTAACAATACCTGTTAACCAAAAGCTTACTCTCTCCCCTTTTTCAGGCACCTCTAACTTGCCTGAAAGAGGTATTGGGAAAATAAGATAATTATTAGGGGGTATTCAGACCTCATAGAGACAAATATAACATACCAATAAAAAATTAAACCAAAAATAATTCATACATAAACTAGATTTAAATCTGTATCAGAAAACAAACATAACACTAATGCCTCAGAAGTCCAGAAGTGAAGAGGGACAAAGCATAGGAACTGCATTCCACTGATAATTCACATTTTAAAATTTTGACATGAAAAGAAAGAATAGAGGACCATAGTTTTCCAAAGAAAATCCTGACCTGTTCAGTGGAAAAGCAGAAAAGAAAATTAAAAAAAATTAAAAAACAGCTGTTTGGCTTAGAGGAAGAAAAAGGTTTCCCCAGTGACAAATTTAAAATCAAGAGGAAATTGCCTCCAAAGAAATAAGGTGGAGACAGCCAACTTGATTGTCTCTGAACCTACATAAAATATTTTGAGCATCAAAGGAGAGGAAAAAAGGAATGTCTCTAAGGACCAGGAGGCCACAGAAACCATCCAAAAGGAACAAGAACAAGAGGGAAACATAATGCACTCCTTACACAAATAACATCTTTCTAAGTTTCCTCTTAACTGCTGCATTATTCATTTATTAGTTCTGCTGTATATTTGCAGTTTGTATTTATGAAACTATCTCAGAGGTATAGGAAAAAAGGAGTCCTGGTTCCTGCAGTTCCTAATGGACCACTACAAGCATTCCAGACAGAAAGACCAAAGCAAGGAGATTCCACACTATACACATAAATAAGAATTTTTTTCTATCTAAAATAAAGATATGATTAAAACAAACCACTGTCTCAGAGGCAGTTACATTCGAGCAATCCCATAGGCCTTTGTTTAATTTATGTTGATGAAAAAAACAGAAGATCTGAGAAACTGAAGAGCAATGAATTAACCCCCTAGACAACCAGAAATAAACAGTACAATTGTTAAAATAAATAAACAATTGAACAATCGAAATAAGCCAGAAATAAACAGTTGAACAATCAGATCAATTCAAATAAAATGTATTATAGACATCCTCAATAGAAAAAGTTAGGTCAGTATTTTTCTCCCAGATATTCACAAAATTTAATTAACCACAGTATTCAGAATACTGAAAGCAAATCTTAACGTACATTTTTTTACACTAAATAGGCTAATTTTATTGTAATTTATCCATTACATTATAGAAAAACAGAGACAGAGGCAGTGTCATTCTGACTTTTCAATGGTTTCTGACATGTAGTGGCTTCTTCTATAAACTTCTACTTGCTTACGTTAACTGCACTTGGCTGACTATTCCTTGCCTATAATTGTTCCTAATAAGGAAATAAGTGTTGCTTCTATAATTATATACATGAAAACATATTGTATTCTGCATTGTGTGATCATCTCTGTGTGTATCTCCCTTATGCAGCTGCACATGGGTCTTAAAGTCAGCAAATTAAAATTTTAAACAAAAAGATTTTAGAGGAGGATCCATGAAAATGGAAATTTAGATTACAGATACATCCTTATATGAAAAAAGGTCTTCAAAATATCTGGCTTTACTTCACCTATATTTATTTCACACCTCATTATAGAACAAATATGCTGAACCACTTAATCAATATTTCATGTTCTCTATGCCGGTTACTTCCTGTTGCTTTAGAAAGTTTTCTGCCTTCTCCATTTCCCCCCCACTTCTTGATTGACCTGAGTCAGCAAAATGAATAAACAAATACAACTGGAATTAGCTCTCATGCCACCAAAGGCAGCAAAAGTCTTGGGAAAAGCAGCTTGTGCAAAATGTCTGTGTTCAGTAAGAGCCATGGGCAAAACATCCAGGAACTGGAATCTCCCAGGTATGGAGAAAAACTTCAGATGCCTGAAAAACTGCATACATCTCCTTTTATAAACTTTGACCCATTTTCATTTCCCTCATTTTATCTTGGCTGACTAGTCACACTGAATTCCACTCAAATGCCAAGGAAATATAAAAGTTATGTTAGAAAGGCGAAAGAAAGAAGACTCACAGCTGTTGGTGATATATCTGAAGAATAAGGCAAGCCCTATTTCACCGTTAGTTTTCTAAATTCAGTTTAGCCACATAAAAGTAGATGTTTAAGTAGAAGCATATTTTAGATCCTATTATATCTACTCAACTTGAAACTTTTCATCATGCTCAAATGGGGTTCACTCTGGCCACTTACATCTTAGTTAGAAAAGGATCACACAATGTATAAATCTGTGCAGATCCTCCAACCTTTAATCAGAAAAAGCAGGAGTGACTGGAGAAAGAGAAGGAGGATGTGACTTGCACTATCTACTCTTTGAATAAAATGCATAGACAGCACCATACAGGAACAGGGCCCAGAAATCTAGGCACTTTCTCCACCAGGGTAGGCACTGAGCCACAAGCTAGACTTTTTGTCTCTGGCTTGTTCTCCTTCTAGCTCTACATATCTCCCCCTCTTGGTTGCTTCAATGGGGCAGGGAGAGGGTATTCATGGTACTGTCCAGCTCATGGGTGGCCAATCTATGGCAGACTTGTCACCAGTGGTACATGCAGCCACTTTGTTTGGTACTTGGCATATCTGGCAAAGACCAGGCTTATCAGTGCTGTAAGGCAGGGAGGAGAGGGCAGAGCAGCAGGTCAGGCAGGAAAGAGAGAGCAGAGCAGTGGATCAGGAAGAGAACAGAAAACAGAGTAGCAAATTAGGGAGGGGAAGGGGACCTGTGTGGCACACAGAGGTGGAGGATGGGATTACTTTGGGGCATGCTGGATGAAAAAGTTGGCCCCCACTGCCTAAACCATGGCCTGGAGTCAGGGCACTTTGCTGAAGTGTATAATCTGAGGCTGCCTACACATGCGCTCATTGGCATTCTAATTAGAATGTATTAAGTTCCTGCTTAAAAGAGCCACAGAGCACTTTAAGTAAACCTCATCAAATGAGGTTTAAATAAAACATCCTGCAGCCATTTTTAGACCTGTGGGGGCTTAATATAAGGTGTTTTAATTAGAGTGGGTCTCCAGAAAGGTGTTTTAATTAGATTGGCTCTCCAGGAATCATTCTAATTAAAACGCCCCTATCCCCGAGCATGTGTATAGGCAGTCTGAGTTCTCACTTACTGGACAAGTCCCCTAACTACAGACTATTAAGCTAAACATGTGCTGTGTCTCCTTTCTGCATCAAAGTTGCTCCTTTTATTGTTTTTTCTCCAACTAAAATTTCAGGGCCTTGCAAGAAATTCTGTACACTTGAGGAAGAATCGGATTCCTGCAGAGAATAACTGGTTATACTGGATCCCATCATACCATGCTTATAATGAGGGGTCTAGTCATTCTGAAAGAAACAGGATACAAAAAGCTTCATAAGTAGTAATAAGTATCATTTATACACCCACTTTTAGACAGCTGATTAGCATATAGAGTCTTAAAATTGAAATACAGTTTACACTTAAGTGTCTAGCACCAAAACTTTTAAGAGTGAGTATATCATTAAAGTTAAATACACTCAATGGATTTCTTTAGCCATTTTTGATCTTGGTTCTTGTTTCTTTTTTTTAACACCACAAATTTGAAATTCAAACATCGTTAATCAATATTTTTAGAAACCTTTCAAGCAATCTTGGGCCATTTAAAATGAACACTGCCATTTTTGCAATGTTTTATCAATAATCAATCATTACAATTTTCAAAGACAGAGTTTTAGGGACAAGAAAGGAAAAATATTGTGCCTCTGCCCATCAGTCCAATATCATGTGGGAAGCTCTTTGAGAAAATTATTCACAAGCACATATGCAAGGGACCAGCAGGGGTGATTATGCTGGGGGGAAATCAACATGGGTTCATTAGAAGCAGGTCCTCTCAGACCAACCTGGTTGCCTTCTATGACCAGGTCACAAAAGCCTTGGATACAGGTGTCATGATGGACATAGTCTTTCTGGATTTTAGGAAGGCCTTTGATACTGTCTCTTACCCCATCCTCATTAAAAAATTAGGTGACTTTGGTGTCAATGCCTACACAGTCAGATGGGTCACAAATTGGCTGGAGAACTGCAACCAGAGAGTGGTGGTAGAAAGGTCATTTTTGACCTGGAGGAATGTGGGCAGTGGGGTTCCCCAGGGCTCAATCCTCAGGCCCGCACTGTTCAATATCTCCATCAGTGACTTGGATGAGGGGGTGAAAAGTACCTTTCTTCAAGTTTGCAAATGACACTAAGATGTGGGAAGAAGTGAGCATGCTAGAAGGGAGAGACAGGCTACAACCAGATCTGGACAGGTTATAGAGGTGGGCAGATGAGAATAAGATGGGTTTCAATACGGACAAGTGCAAGGTGTTATACCTGGGGAGGAAGAACCAGCAGCATACCTACAGGCTGGGGAACTCCCTTCTTGTCAGCACAGAGGCAGAAAAGCCAAAAAGTGATGCAGTTATAGCTATTTCATTGATTCCCCATTATACTCTATGGCCAAATCGCTGAATCTCCCCGAATCGGCTCTAAATCTTCCAAGGCTGATTCGACCAAATAAAATCAGAAAAGCAATCTGAATCTCTGAATCAAATTCCTGTCATCTAAATTGGCCAAATCCTAATTGAATAGTTCCTTATTCACACAGGTCTATTAAGCTGTATTACTTAGCACCTGTAATATAATAAGATAGAACAGTTTTCAGTATCAGTGTAATATAAAAAGAATTGCTCTGTCTTTCAAAGTCATGTCCTATAAGTCAGGCTGAATATTTTAAATTTATGCATGAACTTTTATTTCCCTGAAAAGGTGAAATCTCATGCCAATAGCATATATTTTTTCCCCATTGATTTATACTAAAAAAGCAGATGTTCTGAATGAATGGAGAAGTGTCAGCCTGAGCAATACAAAAGGATTTTCTTCATTCTGTAGCATCTTGTTTTAACTCAACAATTTCAACATTGGGATCTAAATGAGAGCTCAACCCTTATGTATGAAGACTTTGTCATTATGCCAATCTCTGTACATCTTGAGAAGAAGATGACATATTAGGAAAAAAAATGAAAAACAGGAAAGATCCTCAATGGCTTCTTTGCCTCGGTCTTCCTGAGTGGGGACCGGGACTTCCCTCCCATTGGAGGCCTGTGTTCCCCCTCGGGAATCACTGCTAGGCTGGGGGTGAGGGTTGAGCTGGTGGAAGCGCTTCTGGAAGGGCTAGATGTCTTTAAGTCAGCGGGCCCAGATGACCTACACCCAAGGGTTTTGAGGGAGCTAGCGGGGGTGATTGCTGAGCCCTTGGCTCAGTTATACAAGCTCTCTTGGATCTCTGGACAAGTGCCAGAGGACTGGAAGGTGGCCAATGTGGTCCCTATC